>OY740789.1:73014016-73637152 GCA_963514005.1 Raja brachyura | reverse complement strand
GAAAACAAGATTTTGCAGTTTGGAAGAAATGGTGAAAGGAATTTCGAGCAAATTGAAGGAAGACAAGCTGATTGTGTTACAAGATGGATCTCGTGAACAGAAGGAACAAATTGATAACTTGCGAACCCAGGGCCAGGAGAGAGTTTTGAAGATTGAAAAACTAGAACTAAGAATGAATGAAAATACTTGAGCACTCCAGCAACACAAGATTAAAAATATGGATCTGGAAAACAGAAGCCAGAAGCCAAAGCTCGACTGAATTTGCGAGTTGTTGGTTTACCGGAAGGTCAAGAAGGAGATAATGTAATAAAATATGCTTCTAAAATGATAAAGGAGACTTTCAACATCGAGCACAATGAAAATCTTCGATTTTTGGATAACGCACACAGGATTGGGAAGAAATCTGGTCCCCAAGATAAACCGAGACATTTGATTGTTCGGTTTCACTTCTTGCAGATGAAGGAGAATATTCTCCGGGAAGCAAAAAAGTTGGGCATGGCCGAATATGAAGGATGCAAGTTTAGGTTTGTTCCTGATTATAGTTACGAGCTTTTGGAAATAAGAAAATCTTTCCATAATGTAATGTCCGAGTTGTTTAAGAAAAAGTTGCGCCCAGCCTTACTTTATCCAGCTAGACTGCGTATACGTCTCTTTGATGGTAACATTTGATTTTTTTAAACAATCCTCAAGACCCTTCCAGCTTTCTGGAAGCTTATGAGGGCTGCCGCCACTGGGAGCTATTGATAGCTGATTAAGTTATAATTGGAGATTTAATGTTCCTATTTTGACAATATATCGTTTTGTAATTTTTAAGATTTTCTTTGTTAGTTTTTCGTTTTTTTAAACTGAAGGAATCCCCCCCCGTCATTAGACAAATTAAGTGAACGCAGTTTTTGTTTTTCATATTTTGACCTTGGATAAACAATGAAGTAGCTCTTGTGTTCCACTGCCAACATGTACTTAAAAAAAACCATAATATCAATTTTGTTTTGGTTATTGAGTGGCAAATATCCTTTCATTTCACGTTGAGTGCTGTCATTAGGAGAGATGTGGGTAGGGAAGGGATTATGTAGCGTACTGATTGTCTACTGGCCAGTTTCAGGCTTTGCATGGGTGGGGGGGGGGGGGGGGGGGGGGGGGGGGGAGGCGGAGGGAGAGAAAGGGGTCTTTTGCTTTTAGCTTAGCTTTTTTTCATCTGTGCAGAATCTGAACTACAAAAATGTCTGAAATGTCGTCACTTCTGGCTCCACCCTAGATTTTTCTTCTTCCAGTATCATGAACTATTAAAGGGTTGCTTTAAGAAATTAACCCTTTACATTCCACATGATTTTTACAAACAATATGGATAAAGTTATTAACTTCCTTTCATGGAATATGAATGGTTTGAACCATCCTATTAAGAGGACTTTTTTTTTTTTTTTAAGTTCTTCGTAGACTAAATGCTCAGATTATTTTTGTTCAGGAAACTCATGTAAGGCAAGATGAAAATCAACGATTTTTCAAGTTTTGGAGAGGACAGCAATTTCATTCAAATTCACAGGCTAAGGTGAAAGGAGTCTCTGTTTTTATTGACTCCTCAATTCCGTTTGTTCATTATGCAACAATTTCTGATCCATATGGTAGATTTTTGGTGATTACTGGTGTTCTTTATAACCAAAAAGTTGCTATGGTGAATGTTTATGCACCAAATATTGCTCACCCTGAGTTTTTTTAGTTAATTGCATCCTTTCCTAATTTAAATGAACATTTTTTAATAATGGGTGGAGATTTTAACTGTTGTTTGAACCCCTCGATGGACAGATCTGCATCTGATCACGTGCTTCCAAATAAATCAGAGAGTCTTTTTTACTTGACTGGAATGTTAGAAGTTTGGAGATTCTTACACCCAAATGACAAAGAATTTTCTTTTTTCTCTCATGTATATCATAGTTACTCTAGGATTAACTACTTTATAATAGATTCTTGGCTAGTTTCATTGGTCACTGCATGTGTGTACGATGCAATTGCTATTTCTGACCACGCACCATTGAAACTATCAATCAAACTACCTGGTTCCATTTGGTGCTAAACAATGGTGATTTAATGTAACTTTGCTTCAAGATCTAAATGTTGTTAATTTTATTAAAGATCAGATTGCTTTTTTCTTCTTAACAAATTCTACTGAAGAAATATCCAATGGTGTAGTCTGGGATGCTTTTAAGGCATATATTCATGGACAAATTATTTCATACTCCATGGGATTTAAAAAACAAACTCAAAATGAAATACGTATATTGGCTCATGAGATTAAAGAAATTGATTTAAAAATTTCAAAAGCTCCTAGTTTCGAGCTCTATAACAAGAGTTAAACTTCAATTGAGATACAATTTATTATTAGTATCACCGATTGGGAACCAGCTACTTAAAACCAAAAGTCAATTTTATATACATGGCGAAAAATCTGGTTAATTACTCGCTAATCAGCTGAAAACGGTGTCAGCCAAACATCAGACTACTAAAGCGAGTAAACGGGATGGTACACTAACTGTGGACCATGATGAAATTAATAAATCCTTTCAGGAATTGTATACCTCCCAATACCAATCAGAATCTCTTACTGATTCCAATATAATGCATGATTTTTTAAAGAAACTGAACTTGCCAAATTCACCACATAAGTCTATTGTTAGACGAACCCATCACGGAGGAAGAAATACAGAAAGCAATTATCTCAATTAATTCTGGTAAAGCTCCCGGTTTAGATGGATTTACAGTATAATTTTGTAAGCATTTCTCAAGTTTGTCTCCCTGGCTATGCAAGGTTTTTAAAGAAGCATTTTTAATGAATAGATCACCACAATCCTTTTATGAAGCATCTATTTCTTTCATAGAAACATAGAAAATAGGTGCAGGAGTAGGCCATTCGGCCCTTCGAGCCTGCACCGCCATTCAATGTGATCATGGCTGATCATCCAACTCAGTATCCCGTACCTGCCTTCTCTCCATACCCCCTGATCCCTTTAGCCACAAGTGCCACATCTAACGCCCTCTTAAATATAGCCAATTAACTGGCCTCAACTACCTTCTGTGGCAGAGAATTCCAGAGACTCACCACTCTCTGTGTAAAGAATGTTTTCCTCATATCGATCCTAAAGGAATTCCCCCTTATCCTTCGACTGTGACCCCTTGTTCTGGACTCCCCCAACATCGGGAACAATCTTCCAGCATCTAGCTTGTCCAACCCCTTAAGAATTTTGTACATTTCTATAAGATCCCCCCTCAATCTTCTAAATTCCAGTGAGTACAAGCCGAGTCTATCCAATCTTTCCTCATATGAAAGTCCTGACATCCCAGGAATCAGTCTGGTGAATCTTCTCTGTACCCCCTCTATGGCAAGGATGTCTTTCCTCAGATTTGGAGACCAAAACTGTACGCAATACTCCAGATGTGGCCTCACCAAAACCCTGTACAACTGCAGTAGAACCTCCCTGCTCCTATACTAAAATCCTTTCGCTATGAAAGCTACCATACCATTTGCTTTCTTCACTGCCTGCTGCACCTGCATGCCTACTTTCAATGACTGGTGTACCATGACACCCAGGTCTCGTTGCATCTCCCCCTTTCCTAATCTGCCACCATTCAGATAATAGTCTACCCTCATGTTTTTGCCACCAAAGTGGATAACCTTTCATTCTTGAAACAGATAAAGACCCTACTGAAGTAACATAATATAGACCTATAATACTGTTAAATGTAGATTCCAAAATTCCTTCCAAAATATTAGCTATGAGATTGGAAAATATTTTACCGCAAATTTCTGAAGATCAGACAGGTTTTATTAAAAATCATTACTCATACTTTAACATTAGGAGATTAATGAATATCATATATACAGCATCAAACTCCAGAATGTGTCATTTCACTTGATGCCGAGAAGGAGTTTGATAGAGTAGAATGGGAATACTTATTCAATGCACTTGAAAAATTTAAGATTGGTCCAAAATGTATCTCTTGGATCTTGCTAATACAGCATATACCTCAGGCTTGTGTACTTACCAATAATCAGAGATCCCCTTTTTTCAGGCTATTTCGAGGTACTAGACAGGGCTGTCCTTCAAGTCCTTTTCTGTTTGATATCGCTTTGGAACCTTTGCCCACCGCTACTAGGGAATCCCCTAATATTTTTGGTATTGTCCACGGGAATAAGACACTTAAGCTATCTCTTTATGCAGATGATTTCTTATTATTCATTTCTAATCCTGAGAAATCTATTCGGGCAATAGTAGCACTACTTAATCAATTCAGTAGTTTTTCTGGTTATAAACTAAATCTTAGTAAGAGTGAGCTTTTTCCATTAAACAATCTAGGTTCAAATTATGGACAGTTTTCATTTAGATTGACTACCAAATGATTTCCTTATTTAGGTATGAAGATTACCAAGAAACACAAGGATTTAATTAAAGCTAATTTTCCGCCTTTAATTGACCATATCAAACAACAGTTTACTAAATGATTACCAATGTCCTTATCTTTAATCGGCCGAATAAATGCTATTAAAATGCTTATCTTACCTAAATGTTTGTATTTATTTAAGACGATACCCATTTTTATTGCTAAATATTTATTTGATATTATTGACTCCAAAATGTCTTCATATATATGGCAGAATAAAAATTCCAGACCAAGTAAAAAATACTTACAGAAATCCAAAAAAGACGGTGGTTTGCACTGCCGAACCTTAGATTCTACTATTGGGCAGTTAAGTTCATTATTTAACGTTTAGAAGATACCCAATACCGAGGATGGATAAATCTTGAACGTGATTCTAAGCAAGGGCTATCATTGGCTTCTAGGGGCCTCGTTACCTTTTACAATTACGAGATTGAATAAATATACAATAAATAATCCAATAATAAGACATACATTTCAAATATGGTTTCAATTTCTTACGTTTTTGGCATTGAATGATTTTATCTTATCGAGTCCTATCATATCTAATTTTCTCTTCCAACCTTCTAGTACTGATCAAACCTTTCTGTTATGGAAGAGGAAGGGATTAGTAGTTCTTCATGATCTGTTTTTGGATGGTTGTTTTATGTCTTTTGAACAACTCTCCAATAAATATAATTTACCTAACTCACACCTTTTTAGATATTTACAAATCAGACATTTTTTGAAGGCTACTCTACCCTTTTTTCCGTTACCACATTAAACCGAAATTTTGGGGGGGGGGGGGGGGGGGGGGAGAGAATTACATTTGAACCCTTATCAGAAAGGCTTAATAATGACTATTTATGAGTTGATTTTAAAATTAAAAATAGATACATTTGATAAAATTAAGAATGACTGGGAAAGAGAACTCCAAATGTCTCTATCTACAGAGAAATGGGAGAGGATTCTTCAATTAGTTAATACTTCCTCAATGTGTGCAAGACACGCTTTGATACAATTCAAGGTGGTTCACAGAGTTCATATGTCAAAAGATAAGTTAGCTCGTTTTTATGGTCATATAAATCTTATCTTTGACAGATGTTACTCTGAAGTGGTCTCACTGACCCATATGTTTTGGTCCTGCCCACTTTTGGAAAAATATTGGAAATAAATCCTTGATACTATTTCTGTAGTTTTGGGTATTGATTGATATAGTTTTGGGTATTCATCCTGTTACTGCAATTCTTGGGCTACCAATGTTATATTCTATTCATTTGTCCCATTCTGCCTATCGGCTGATTGCTTTTACAACATTAATTGCCAGAAGTTCTATTTTATTTAAATGGAAAGACTCACCCTCCGACAACACTCCATTGGTACTCTGAAACTATATCATGTTTAGATTTAGAAAAAATCAGGAGTGACATTGTTGAACCCTTGGTTAAATTTGATAGGAATTGGGGAAGATTTATTCAACATTTTCACACAACATAAATTGTCCCCTCTCCAACCGTTATAAAAATGATTTTACCTTTTACGGTGGAATGGACTTGACGACAAACAGGGGCTTAAATTGTTGAAATTCTTTGCAGCTCAGATTCTGTTTTGCTTTTTTTTTTTATCTTTCTTTAGTTTCGGGGGGTTTGTTTTTTCCTTTATTCTCGTTTTTTTCCCTTTTTTTAAATAAATATATAAATTTTCTTTTAAACATTTAACTATATTTACATAGAGACCGGGGGGTCTATATTAAATGTGTATTTTGACAATGGACTCATATTTAGGTTATACCTGCTATTAATGTAATCCTGATCCCCATGTATCAATATCATTGTTATGTTTATCATTATTCTTTTTTGTTGTTTTGCTTTTGTTTTTGAAAAAAAACGAATAAAAAGATTTAAAATAAAAGACAATAGACAATAGACGCAGGAGTAGGCCGTTTGGCCCTTCGAGCCAGCACCGCCATTCAATGTGATCATGGCTGATCATCCCCAATCAGTACCTCGTTCCTGCCTTCACCCCATATCCCCTGACTCAGCTATGTTTAACAGCCCTATCTAGCTCTCTCTTGAAAGCATCCAGAGAACCTGCCTCCATCGCCCTCCAAGGCAGAGAATTCCACAGACGCACCACTGTGAGAAAAAGTGTTTCCTCGTCTCTGTTCTAAATGGCTTACTCCTTATTCTTAAACTGTGGCCCCTGGTTCTGGACTCCCCCAACATCGGGAACATGTTTCCTGCCTCTAGTGTGTCCAAGCCCTTAACAATCTTATATGTTTCAATGAGATCCCTTCTCATCCTTCTAAACTCCAGAGTGTACAAGCCCAGCTGCTCCATTCTCTCAGCATATGACAGCCCTTCCATCCTGGGAATTAACCTTGTAAACCTACGCTGCACTCCCTCAATAGCAAGAATGTCTTTCCTCAAATTAGGGGACCAAAACTGCACACAATACTCCAGGTGTGGTCTCACTAGGGCTCTGCACAACTGAAGGACCTCTTTGCTCCTATATTCGATTCCTCTGTTATAAAGGCCAAAATGCCATTCACTTTCTTCATGCTTACTTTCATCGACTGATGTACAAGGACCCCCAGATCACATTGTACTTCCCCTTTTCCCTACTTGACGCCATTTAGGTAGTAATCTGCCTTTCTGTTTTTGCTACCAAAGTGGATAACCTCACAGGAGGTGAGTGCATGGAACGCGCTGCTGGGGGTGGTGGTTCAGAAAGATACGATAATGGCAGTTGAGACTTTTGGACAGGCATATTCAAATGCAGGGAAGGGAATGGAGGGCTATAGATTACTTGCAGACAGATTCAAATTGGTCTTGGCATCATGTGGAGCACAGACATTGTGGATTGTGTTGTATTGTTCTATGTTGTCTAAGGACACCATGGGACATACAACAACTGAAAAGTTAGATGGAGCAAAGGCTGAGGGAATGTGACCACGAGAGTGAGGTAATGCGCATTAGAATGTTAAATTCTGGTAGGACATATAGAGTAAAGGCAGAGACCTTATGAGCTGATATTTAGAGGGGCCTTGGGGTGCAAGTCCATAAGTATAATTTAGTTTAATTTAATAATGTCACATGTACTGAGATACAATGAAAAGATTTTGTTGGAGCAATGTACAGATCTGGTAGCAATGGAGAGAAAGCACACGAGATTTATCAGGGTGTTGCCTGGAAATGAGAGCTGCAGGTATGAGGATTGATTAGAAATGCATGGTTGGTCCTCACTAGAACATAGGATGCTTAGAGGTGACCTTATAGAAATTTATAACATTAGGAGAAGTATCGGCAGGATAGACAAAGTCTTTTTTACAAGGCAGGGGAGTGTTCAACTGAAAGGGCCAAGTTTAAAGTAAGAGGGAAGAATTTTGAGAGGTCTCCTCAAATTTGAGAGGTCTCTAGGGAGGAGTAAGATTTGCAGATAGTTATCTGCAATGAGCTGCCAGAGATGGTGGTAGAGGCAAATACAAGCAAAAGGAATTTGGACAGGTTTAAGACCAGAAGACAGAGGCAATTAGGGTCTAATATAGGCAAATAGGATATGCGTAAATAGGTTTCACAGCTGACATGGACAAGGTGTACCAAAAGGACCTATTTAGTGCTGTATGATTCACACATCTCAACAATGTTTGGTCCTGATAGTGATTTCCGTAACTGTGCCACCTTTATCTCCCTTTGTTGTTCCTTAAAATCTAATTTCAAACTCAAAATATCTAAAAATTGCAAACATGTAGTGCGGTGCATTTGTGTGTCACCATTTACAATACAAGAACCGTCATTACATTTACTTTTAATTTTTATACTATCGTTGTGAGATTAAAGTTCGTTTCACATACATTGCACGAGCAATGTATGGAAGTTCTTTACAGAGTTTCCAGCAAATGCAAGAGAGCTCTGTGCGCTAGCCCTTCTCCATTAAGCCTTTGTAGCAGATGCGGTAATTTTTACTGTTGCCCTCAGCATAGTTTTGTAACGTAGGGCGTCTCAGTCTGCTGCATTTAATTGTGGATGGGTGTTTTTCTGACTGAAAGTCTTTAACAAGTGATGCACTGCAGGTTGAGCTAAAAGGACTTGATGTTTCAATCCCTGTAGTAAGTCGGCACTCTTGCTATTTGCAGTGGGATTGGAGTGGCGAAAGGTAGGGTGGGTATGTCATCAGGGTCATCAGGTGGGAACCTTCCCTCTTTGACGTTTCATTAATAAGCCCACAATATCTCCAGAGAGCCCAAACTGGCGTCGCAGTTACACCCCCGTCAATTCCATACCCTTCATCTCGCAGCCCAACTGTTATCTCTCCTTTCGATCCAAAGCCAATTGCTGCTTTTTTCTGCAGGATTTGATAACGACTTGATTGCTTGTTGAAGCGAGCGATCCCTCACCCCCATTTTCTATTAATAGCCTGGTCGTAGGTGTAGCAAGAAATCACTTGCATCCCACTTTGACAGGTCATTAGTGAGGCCTTTGTTGTTTGAAACATAAATGACTCGGATGAGAATATGCCTTGACTAATTACTAAGATCCTTACATCAGAAGATCAGCATGTTTTGAACAAAAGTATAGTTTTCAGCAAGCTTGCAACCTTCCAATAGCAGATTATGTTAGTCTCAAAGTGCATCTATGGGTATAGTTTGTGGAGCGCACTCTTGTTTTATGCAGATCTACAGGATGAATCTCAACAGAAACCACTTATGTTTTCCAGACCTTCCTCACACGTGCACAGAAGGCAAAGACTGATGGTCTCATCCTCGGGGAAGTTATTTTGAGACTCCTGTTGCACATAAAAGATCTGACAGCGATTGTTCTTCTCACCAAAAGCCAACCAAGCTCTTAAAAGCCTCTTTAACCACAAGTTCACATGCATGCCCTTGAATCTTCCACTTTTGCTTGTTCTGGTGTTGTGTCAGATTAGTCCCGAGAGGCACTGTTGTTGTGATCATGGAATCAAAAATGTAAAACACCTAACCAGATCTCTAAACTTCTGGTTAAATACACGATTTAGCTCCTGATTCGTAGCCCTGCAAATTATGGTGCTTCAAGTGATCATCCAGGTATTTTCCCCAAACATGGAAGGACATTAGTCTGCACCATTTATTCAGAAAATAATATTCAAATCCCCATCATTTTTTTTCCCTCGACTATTTTCTAACCTTTATACCAATTAACTTAAATCACTAATCTCTCTGCTAAGATGATGTTCCTGTTGACACTATCTCGGGAGAAGAGTGGACATCCACTCCATCCATTCCTCTACACTTCCATTTATTGTGTATTACCTTTCCTTGTCTGTCCTTCACAAATGCTTTGCCAAATTTATGTTCACATAATCAGTCCATTAATATCTTTGAGGCCCAGAACATTCTCACTCAACTATTAATAATATTAAAAAAAGCTTACCAATAATCTTAAGCAACTGCACACAATCTTGTTTTCTTTTCTAAATGGTTAAGTACTTTGATTGGATTGAGTGAAACTATATTCTAATGCAATAAAAAGGACAGCTTATTTGACAAATAACATAATTTCTCTATGGGAAGGATTGATCATCACCCATTTCAAAATAAATATAATTTAAAATATTACATTTTAAACATGCAAACTGTCAGATGAAATCTAAATGCCCCTTTCTATTAGTATGGTGATATTTGTTTGGATTGCTCCACACTTTATAACAAGCCTGTAAGTCAACTTAAATCAAGCGTACCCCAATATTAAATAAAAAGGTTATAGATCACCTTCATTGTCCAGTACCTTCTTCCATGTACGGAACTGTCCGCAGTATAAAATATGGACCCCGGCTTGGTTTAACAGGCACGGCCTGTTATTACAAGTAACCAGGGGATGCATGTGGAGACCGATTTGGCTGAACATCCGAGACAAGAGGATGCAAATCGGCTTGATTTATCTTGCCTGGTTAATGAAGGCTTGACTCTGCCAATCTTAGCAATGGCTCAAAGCCGACTGGATCGATCACCATCAAAGCTCCAGCTGAAGCACATCCTCCGTGTTGCTCGCCAGACAGAACAGCAGCGCTTCCTCCTGACCATGTGAAAGCGAACTGTTGCCGCCCCGCTGCAATCGAACTTCTCCATCCGATTTGGCGCCTTCCTCGATCCACTCGGTCTCAGAGCTTTCAATACCACCACTTCCATCCACCCCCACTCATCTGATCTTTGAGGTAAAATAGCCCATCTTCCCGCCCTGTTCCCAGTTGCACCAAGACTAAAGGGGCCAGCAGCGCAACCAAGTGGCCCCTGACTTGGAAATATGTTTGTGATCTGTTTTAATACAGAAGCAGGGTGGAAGGGATCGGAAGCGCGGTCCCAACCCCACAAATTCTGGAGTGTAGAGCACAGCCAAAGCACGATGGATCACCCTAAGCCTTTAATCCACATCCTTTCAGACCTGGAGGCCGTAGCTACACAGACGAGACAGGGATAGACTTATCAGAGGGGCACTTCTCCACTGTCCTCACACAATCTGGTCAGTTGGAGAGTGTGTGAAAAAGGAGATAATTAAACAGGGCTTCACTAGCAGCAAAGTTAGTCCAACATAACAAAAACAAAACTGTGAGCAATTATGCTCGGGAGGGATCATAAAACAAAAAAGCTGGAGCTGGGAACTACAATGTGTTGTTGTTAGTGTCCGAGCAGTAACTAAAGTTTTCACACATGCTCAAGAGGAGTCGTCATTACACCCGAGATTTCAAGCGTCTCCCCATCTCCCCCCATTCACCTGATTACCAAGTGCACTTCGGCCTCAACACTGCAATATAACCTGAAACCGGTTGTCCCCATCCCATTTAACCCAGAGGACTGAACTCTCTTCTCCTTCCTCTTTATTTACAATGGCGAGCAACGCTAAATTTGCAGATTTCAAGTTCCTGCTTTGCTTTACTCAGTTGTCACCTTGTAATACTCTGCGGGTTCTAAATAAAACTAATCAGCAAAAGTATATTGTTCATCGCTTTGCTTAAGTACAAATGATAGATGAGCTGCGTTCTGTGATGATCACGTCAAATACTAAGTATGTTCTGCAAGCATATAAGCGAGTTCGGTATTCCAATAAACACAAGGAATCATGGGATTTGTCAATGGTCGTTCGGGTAAAAAAAAGCGAATGCAGCACTTAATAAACTGTATAAATTGTTGACTATTTTACGAATGAATTAATCCTTAATGTGTTTGCTACTGGAAAAAGAAAATATTACTGGTTTGAAAATTTTTCTTTTCTTTATTCAGAATGTGTGCAAAAATACATTTAATCTGAGGCAGGCAGCGACTTTATCAGTGTGATGTGGGCTGATGCTTTACCTACAGGCGGTGTGAATGTACCGTTAAGTCAGGGGTCGGCAACCTCCGGCCCATAACCCAAAATCATCCAGCCTGCAGCCATATTTTTTTTTAGTGACTAAAATGACGTTCTTGCCTTCAGTGGGACCTTGCCCAGAGCTGTCCCAGTACTCGGGCAAGGCACCTCTCCGGGACGGTATAGTTTTACATTGTGAAGTTCACCGTGCCTTTGTTATTGATCAGAGTGGACACCCGTTCCTGTGGACACGTCTCTTTGTGGAGCCTGTCACAGGCAGAGTCCACCGATTGTTGGTCAATAATTGGATCGATCTCCTAAACCAGTGGCCTCGGATCTTTCCGAACTGAAATCTCTGTGGAATGTATCCATTAACAGAGCCACTCTGCTGCTGGATTCTAAGTTGTTCCTGCCTTCCCTCTGGAACCCTCCTCATCCCCATCAGATACCGAGTTCCCAGAGCCCTGGTTAAACGCGGCCATTCACGGTTAAGTATGTGAAACCAGCCCGACCAGGATTAACGAAAGGACCATTCTGCCTATAGTAGCAGGTGGCTGTTCATGAGGAGTGCGAGAGACAGAGTGGAGGAGTGTGGGGTGAGATTTAATTTCCAGCGGCATGTTAATGACGGACCCACAAGGGTTGACACTGTAATGGCAGTAGGGAGAGAGCCTGTTGAGTTTGTTTATTTTCAGCTGAATTGAAAAATTAGAACACAAAGTGGCCTGAATGATCACCGCACTTACTGCCAATGTTCTACATACTGCCATTGATAAAGTTACATTACTATACCGCAAGGAGTGAACAAATCCAAATATATCATAGAAAAAGTTAATTTGCCGAAGTTCTTACCAGGCACACCAATAACTGCAATGAGCGTGTAACTGTTATACCAGTGTCTCAAACTAACTGGTGTGTCCAATAGACATAATAGGGGTTTCCGCCTGAAACGTTGCCCATCTCCTTCACTCCTTAGATGCTGCTGCACCCGCTGAGTTTCTCCAGCCTTTTGTGTACCCATAATATTACTTAATGCAGTTTTAGACACTGGTATAACATTTATACCTCAGAAGCAGACAGCAATAAAACACCAAAGCATAGAGCAATAAAACCAACAAACTCAGTTTTGTACAAATGAACCATAAATACACATAGTTCATAGTTTTGAAAGCAATATTTTCTTACCTCGAAGCAGCAAAACTGGAAAATACGGTTGAAACGCACGTTTGTATACACGCCGCAGTTCAGCTGGCCAAAATGTTCTTCGCGAATTACCTATGATCTGGGCATGCGCAGTTGAAATACCCAACTCACTTTTTAAAATATTTGTTTAGGAAACAAGGCGTTAAACTCCAGAAATGAGACTTGCCCTCCCAAGCGAAAAACATCCGCAGCTTGCTTCCTATATCCGCAAATTCAAGCCCATCGACAGTCTTCGGAACAAACGTCCAGTTTTAAAATAAGATCCAACGACTTGTTCATCCTTATTTTTGTATTAACCACGGTGCCTCGATGTTTATGAGATCCTGAATACGCCTACCTACATATTATATATAGGGTATTGGTAATCTATGATTACCACCCACCTTGTTCCTCGGAGGGGAAAACCCTGTTTAGAAAACGTCTAAGACCTACCCGAGAGCGGGCGGGGGTGGGGGGTGGGGGGCGGGGGTGGGGGGCGGGGGGCGGGGGGGGGGGGCACCTTTCACGGCCTCCCTTGGTTCCCAGAATTCACGCAGAAGGGCTCTATGTGCTAATTTCAGCAGCTCACCACCTCTTCTCCAATGCTAACTCCCCCCTTCCCCGTGGCCGACTGCTCCTTGATGTGCGGCGGGCCTTCCTCCTCGGGCTTTTCGTTGGGAGGAGCTGCGTCCGCGCGGGTAACGGCGCGTGAGAACCTGGGCCTGCCCGGCACCGCCTTCCCCTCTCACACTCTGTTTCTCTCTCTCTCTCTCTTTCTTTCTTTCTTTCTCTCTCTCTCTCTCTCTCTCTCGCGGCGACTTAAACCGAGGACGGGTGAAGAGCGCCAGAGGGCGGAACTCTGCGATCGCCGCTCGGCTGGACCGGGGTCGTTATCGTTGCGCTGGTTTTACGCGGCCCAGGCGCCGTCCTACTGCTCCCACAGCCCGTCACTGCGCATTGACGTCACCGAGCATGCGCAGACCGTAGTCACCGGGTTTCACCGTTGGTGAGATTGAACAATCATATAATGCAGGGGTCGGAAAACGAGAGCCTGAATACGCCTACCTACATATTATATATAGGGTATTGGTAATCTATGATTACCATCCCACCTTGTTCCTCGGAGGGAAGATGGGATAACCCTGTTTAGGTTTTAACCATCTAAAACCTACCCAAGAGAGAGGGAGGGAACACCTTTCACGGCCTCCCTTGGTTCCCAGAATTCACACAGTAGGGCGGTTACCTCTAGGTGCTAATTTCTACAGCTCACCAACTCTTCTCCAATGCTGACCCTCTCCCCTTTATTAAATTATTGATTAATTTATGGATAATAATACACTTTATTGTCATGGTAAATACATACTACAAATTTTCAGGTGAACTGCCCGAGCTGAGCTCCAATGCAGGAGATAAATAATAACGACAATGAAAACAACAAAAACGCAAGAATCCGGCCCGTAACCCAAAATCATCAGGCCCGCAAGCGTATTTTTTTTCCAATTCATTTTCGCAACCTGGGCGCTACAGCCAATCCCGGGGCGCGCAGACGACCTGGGAACTGCAGCCAGTCCCGGGGACGCGAGCTGACCTGGGATCTGCGGCCAGTCCCGGGGATGCGAGCCAAGCTGGGAACTGCAGCCAGTCCCGGTGAAAGAGGTAATAGTCAAATCTAAAATGGAGTTGTTCTTCTACAAAGCATGGACTAGTAGAACAAAAGAATGGCTCGGTGCCAAGTCTGAATGACTTTGTAAATTATATGAAACAATATGGAGAACAGGTTGTCTTTTCAATAGAGACATTAAGATGACAGCCTGCAGTAATAGCATGTGCTTCTTCAAGGCCATAAAGATGCCAAGATTGAAAAAGATAGCTGACGCTCCTGAAATAAGTAATAACTTGTCATTAGATGAGCTCGATTTGGACCCAGCTTCTCTTATATTCTGAAATACTTCAGAATCTTGCAGTCATGCCTTATTCAGACTTGGTCGGAGTGTTTTTCTGATAAGAAAAATGTATAATTGTGCTAACTCACCTTTGTTCTGTGAGTGGGAGCCCGAAAAACACTGAGCAACGTTTGTGCTCAATGTAGATCTTTGCCACTCCCGATTGAGAAATCAATTAAAGATTGCCATGATCCTTCAATGTTTGTTGCTATCTGCTTTTAAAGAAACAAACTTTACACCTGGGGCACGAGAGGGATCTGGGAACTGCAGAAAGCTAATTGAAAAACACAGGAAAATTGATGCGAAAAACACCAAATGTCATACTAGTTAGCATGTATTATTAGTATGTATCAGGGAACTGCAGCTAGTCCCGGGGCATGCAGGTGAACTGGGCGCTAAAGCCAGTCCCGGGGCATGGAAGCGACCTGGGCGGTACAGCCAGTCCCAGGGCACGCAGGCAACCTGGGAACTGCAGCCTGTCCCAGAGACGTGAGTGACCTGGGAACTGCAGCCAGTCCCAGGGCAGGTGAGCCGACCTGGGAATTGCAGCTAGTCCTGGGGCACAAAAGGGATCTGGGAAATGCAGAAAACCAATTGAAAAACACGTGAAAATTAATGCGAAAAACAACACTAAGTGTCTTACTAGTTAGTATGTATTATTACAATGTATTACTACTACTTTATTATTATTAGAATGTATTATTACTAATTAGTAATTTAGTTAGTACTAGACTATGTGGGACCCATGTTCACACAGGAGGGCTGTTCCCCCGACACAATATTCAACCTCTCCACCAATTCCAATATTGGTGGCCAGTGGGGGGGGGTGGGGGGGGGTGGGGGTTGGGTGCTTTCTGGAGCGCTGGTATGGTTGTTGTTGGCTGCAGGGATTACTGGTCTCCAGAGGGCTAGTATGGACATTGTGGGTCAAATGGATTCTTGGGGTGGCAGCTCAGTCCCTCAAGCATGATGTGCTGGCGGCTCACACACGGCTGGTGGGCTGGCAGTTGACTCAAGGCTATTCCATTTCAAGCAGAGTGCAAGGCCACCAAATTCAAATCCATTTTCTTACTATTTCAAGCAGGGTGCAAGGCCACTAAATTCAAGATCAGTTTCTATCTCTTCGAGCAGGGTGCAAGGCCACAATATTCAAATGCAGTTTCATACCACTTCAAGCAGGGTTCAAGGTCACCAAATTCAGGTACAGTTTCCTACCACTTCAAGCAGGGTGCAAGGCCACCAAATTCAAATGCAGTTTCATACCATTTCAAGCAGGGTAAAGCCACAATAAGACCACACAAAACACCACACTCACAGTTCAGTAGACATTCAGTGTGTTCAGTTGATTCACAGCTCAGACAGAGTTGTGACCTCTCCCTCCCCCATCATGCAGAGACTGAACCACCCCCACACTTCCGGGTTTTATAATCCCTCCCCCTCCCACCGGAAAATTGATGGGAAGAATCCTCTGCATCTGTTGAGCGGAGGGGGACTGAGTAAGATGGCCAAAAATCACAGCCGTAAGTGGTAGCGTTTTATCTAAAATCAATATAGTGCAAACAGGAAGTTTAGCCAAACAGCCATTTGCAGTGCATTTCCACTTCAACCCAAAACCCCCCAAACAGCCATTTGCAGTGCATTTTCACTTCAACCCCCCCCCCCCCCCCCCCCCCCACCCACCACAGCCATTTGCAGTGCATTTTCACTTCAACTTAACCCCCCCCCCCTAACAGCCATTTGCAGTGCATTTTCACTTCAACTTAACCCCCCCCCCTAACAGCCATTTGCAGTGCATTTCCACTTCACCCCAAACCTCCCCCCACCCCAATAGCCATCTGCAGTGCATTTCCACTTCACCCCAACCCCCTCACCCCCCACCCCACCCAAACAGTAATTTGCAGTTAATTTCCACTTCACCCCAATGACAGCCATTTGCAGTGCATTTCCACTTCACCCCAACCTCCCCCTCCAGCCCAAACAGCCATTTGAAGTGCATTTCCACTTCACCCCAAAGGCAGCCATTTGCAGTGCATTTCCACTTCACCCCAAACCCTCCCCCCTGCCCAAACAGGCATTTGCAGTGCACTCCCACCTCACCCCAAAGATAGCCATTTGCAGTGCATTTCCACTTCACCCCAAAGACAGCCATTTGCAGTGCACTCCCACCTCACCCCAAAGACAGCCATTTGCAGTGCACTCCCACCTCACCCCAAAGACAGCCATTTGCAGTGCACTCCCACCTCACTCCAAAGACAGCCATTTGCAGTGCACTCCCACCTCACCCCAAAGACAGCCATTTGCAGTGCACTCCCACCTCACCCCAAAGACAGCCATTTGCAGTGCATTCCCACCTCACCCCAAAGACAGCCATTTGCAGTGCATTTCCACCTCACCCCAAAGTCTGCCATTTGCAGTGCAATTCTACTTGAAACCAACCATATTTTGATTTTCAAACCACATTAGGAGCACTCACAGTTGAGTAGACGTGTTTGGTGTTATTCAGAAAGACATGACCCTCTCGCTTCCTCCATGTTGCAGAGACTGAGTGAGGCACACCACTTCCGGGTTTCATAGTCCCTCCCACCAGCAGGGGCAGCAGAGAGAATGGCAAATAAAAACCCATTAATATCTCTCTGATTTTAGATCGATGGGAAAAATCCTCCGGTCCCGGAAGGAGGAGGGCGGCTCTGAGCGAGGTAGCTAAGAATGACGGCCGTAGGTGGCGGCGTTCTCTCGGAAATCACAGCACAGCGAGCCAAAAGCGGTCAAGATCAGACTTTTAGTAATATAGATGTATTATTATTACCTCCATTTATTAGCTATGACGATAGATGTGGCCCGCCATCCGCTCACAGACATGGGTCCTGGACCCTATGCGGAACAAGGTTGTTGACCCTTGATATAATAGGATCAAGTTCCCCCCTACATGTTATTCAAAGCCATTCATCACAATTAGAATAAGAACGAGATGTTTAGCTTGAAAACAGGCCATTTAGCCAACCGAGTCCATACCAACAATCGATCACCTGTGCACACTGGTTCTACATTATCCCACTTTCACAACCTCTCCCTACAATTTACAGAGGTCGTAACTCACAAAGCCACACGTCTTTGTGGTGTGGGAGGAAAGTGGACCACCCAAAAGAAACCAGAGTTCAGGGAGAATGTGCATACTCCACACAGAGAGCACCCAAGGTCAAGACTGAACCCTGGACTCAGGAACTGTGAGGCAACGGCTCTTCCATATGCGCCACTGTGCTGCCCCTGGCTAAGGTGGCTAATCAGCTCATTTCCCATCGCCTGGTCCTATATTTCCTTGCACCTCCTTTTTCTCACGCTGTGGCTGTTTCCACCATAATCCCTCCCTTTAGCTTTACATTACATTTATCAACTTCCCTTTATCTAACACCCATTTGTCTCCTTTTCACCTCTAGCCTTTGTCACCATCCCTGTTAATTCCAGATCTAAACTTACCCCCCTAGTCAAGTTTAGTCAAACACTAAATCAAACTCTGGTTCCAAAACCTTACTTTATTGTAGAACAAACTGCAGGGACGGTCGCCTATCCACTTCCACAAGTCAACAGAACAGGAGTCACAATCTACCGACCCACCCCAAAGAATTACCCACCCTCTTATACTCTTCCAAGTGGGCAGGGCCGGCCTTAGGAGGTGCGGGGCCCAAATGTACATAGAAAAATAAATAAATAATTATAAATGAGTCACGTGTCATAAGTAACATGACAATTCGGGGGAGAGTTCCTTTCACAGTGTGTGGGGAGTTTAGCCATGGGTAAAGTTGAAGGAGCGTTGAGAAGGAGACGGTTGAGTTCATGCCAGTAACTCACTCACCGTTGCCACAGCGCTCCGGGCACGGAGCCACCACATTGCAGCCGGGGAGAGAAGCAGCTCGCGTGGCTACGAGCAGCTTCCATCACCAGACAGCAGAAGCAACTGCCATCTCAGCGCCTTCTGCCGGCCTGTTCACATCTGGCAGTGCTCTCCATCAGAACAGTGAGGGGACCAGCTCAAGAGCAAAGATCATAGAGCGGAGTGGGTCAGCGGGTGATGGATAACATCACAGTGGGCGGTGGAGCTTAATCCTGTGTCAGCGCGAACAAGGGATTAATCCCCGGCCGACCCCCTCTTCTCAACCCTCCTGCCCTCCCAGCAACTTTACCCCTGGACAGACTACCCACACACTCTGAAAGGAACTCCCCCCCCCCCACAGCAGCGCTGTACATTTACAGCCGCTTCCCACTTTACAGCCGCATTCCATCAGCTGCTAACAATGAGGGATAGACTTGGCTACATCGCCGTACAGCAACAATGGAGTAGCTCAGCAGGACAGGCCGCGCAGCGACTCTGGAGAGAAGACCCTTCTTCAGACTGAACTGAACTCTCGTCGGTGAGAGTACTTGTGATTGTCTGAAGAAGGGTCTCGACCAGAACCGCAACCCTCTCCACAGAGCCCTTGCCCGTCCCGCTGAGCCACCACAGACAGGGAGTTGAAGGTAGACACGGGGGGCGGTCCACCTTCAACTTCAGAGCAAAACAAAAAACACAGACCACTGGAGGAACTCAGCAGGCAAGGCTGGAGCCGCGGAGGGAACGGACCAGGAGCCGCCACGGGCCAGGACCCTTCCCTTACCCCCCACCCCTAACAGAAAGGAACCGCAGATGTAGCATCACCGCAAAATGTCTAAGAAGGAACTGTAGATGTTGGAAAATCAAAGGTAAACAAAAATGCTGGAGAAACTCAGCGGGTGTGAAGCCCTGTCCCACTGTGCAAGTTCACACAAGAGCTCTCCCGAGTTTAAAAAATAATAAAAACACGTGGTAACCACGTAGGATGAACGTAGCAGGTGCGTCAGAGCTCGGGACGTTTCAATAGACAATAAACAATAGGTTCAGGAGCAGGCCATTTGGCCCTTCGAGCCAGCATCGCCATTCAATGTGATCACGGCTGACCATTCACAATCAGTACCTCGTTCCTGCCTTCTCCCCATATCCCCAGACTCAGCTATTTTTAAGAGCCCTATCTAGCTCTCTCTTGAAAGCATTCAGAGAACCGGCCTCCCCTGCCCTCTGAAGCAGAGAATTCCACAGATTCACAACTCTCTGTGAGAAAAAGTGTTTCCTCGTCTCAGTTTTAAATGGCTTACTGCTTATTCTTAAACTGTTGCCCCTGGTTCTGGACTCCCCCAACATCAGGAACATGTTTCCTGCCTCTAGTGTCTCCAAGCCCTTAACAATCTTATATGTTTCAATGAGATCCCCTCTCATCCTAAATTCCAGAGTGCAAAAGCCCCGCTGCTCCATTCTCTCAGCATATGACAGTCCCGCCATCCCGGGAATTAACCTTGTAAACCTACGCTGCACTCCCTCAATAGCAGGAATGTCCTTCCTCAAATTAGGGGGCCAAAACTACACACAATAGTCCAGGTGCGGTCTCACTTGAACTCTGTTCTCTGTTGAAAAATGTCCACATGTAAATGTAAATGTCCACACTCAGGATGTAAAAATGTAATACTTTTTAACACGTAGTCATACCTTAGTATCTCGTGAGTTTACCGTAGTAGGACCTGGTGTCCTATATCACTATTGCAGGTTCATGATGAAAATAAGAATACTCTGTCTATTCATTACCTTTGAATTATAGTTTTATGTAATCCTCCCATAATTTCTGAGTTCCATTTCACAATATCTATCAGACATACAGAATGTTGCAAGGTAATATCTTGCCCAAACTCAGTTGTATCTTTTTATCTCAATAAATATCACAAAATATGTCATTGTTTCAGCCACATTATGACAAAACATAGAATGTAGGTTATTTTTTTAATCAGAAATCCCATCCCAGAAACAACAGTACTTAAAGAACATTTGTTTTACTAATTTACGAGCATGTACCATATGTTTATCCATATCCATCAAAAAGGGATAATTGCATAAAATGTATTATTGTCTAAGAAATTTGGTGTGGAATGATAATCCATCTCAGTACTCATTTAGGCAAGTCCCAAGCTATAAATACATTACCCCCACCCCCAATCCCCCCCCCCCCCCCCGGCCCAATCTTCATTGAACCGACCATTTGAATGATATTTTACTCAGCTGCTGTAACGTTTCCTTCCTATGAAAATCTCTGTGTAGCATCTCTGTCCCTATCTTCCAATTCCCACTTTGAAATAAAATACCACCACACAAGAAGCGTAACTTGAAGCATTTGCATTTATTACTATTCATCACTATTTATTGTAATGTACTGTATCTTTGCCCTGCTCACACAGTGGGACAGGGCTTGAGGCAGCATCTATAGAGTGAAGGAAATAGCCGGGTTTGAAGAAGGGTTTTGACCCGAAATGTTGCATGTTTCCTTCGCTCCATAGATGCTGTCACATCCGCTAAGTTTCCCCAGCATTTTTGTATACCACAAAATGTCAATGATTCTGGGATTGCCGAGAGAGGTGGGGAATGGGAGTGAGAGAGCACGAGAGAGATAGATGGAGGGAGAGAGAGAGGGAGGGAGACGGAGAGACACAATGTGGGTCGGTAGGTAAATTGAATGACTCTATATCTATACTGAGAAGGTCGCCAAGAAGAAGTTCTCACTCATGATGGTTAGTTTTAAGAAATTCTCAATGTGTTATCAATGCATCAATCTACATTCCTCAGTAAAATGTAATTATGTTTTGAAGAAGTGTTAATGACGCAGCGTGAATTGTACTCAAAATGAACGCAGCATCATTAATACTTCATCTAAAACACAATTACACATTTACTAAGGAATTTGGATCAATGTATTGATGACGCATTGGATAAATACTTGTTAAATACTAGCTGTTAACACATCTTGCTGTTAACACTACAGTGGTTAACACATCGTTTGCATCTGATGACCGTACAACGCTTGTATTCCATGTACAAAACCATGTACGTTTTGTAAAATGTTTTTTTTTAATCTTTATTTAACAAAGCAAATTTGTATTTCCATATGAAATACGGAAAATTAACGCGGGGCCCCCCTTGGGCGCGGGGCCCAATTTGGTAAAATCGGTCCAATCGGCCTAGGGCCAGCCCTGACTAAGGGCATGACATTACTTGGGGGAGGCAGCCCCGACAAGCAAATTATTGATACCAGCTGCAAAACACATAGAATGACAACTCTTTGGCACAATCATATAACAGTACATAACATGGTTTCAACATATAGCACCACGTAAAACACTTACATTGAGTAAAGCAACATAATCATTAGATAAAGAAACATCTTTGATCTCTTCTGGATCAATCACAAGTTTACATGGGCATGAATTCTCTTGATCCACCATGTAAGCCTGCTTCACTCGTGACACTTGATGTGATGTTTCTATACTAATAGATCCCTTAAAGAAAATAAGATACCTTTCAGAATAAAAAAAGTAAGATTGAACAATGGCAGATGGTGGAACAAATTAGACAATTGGATATAGATAATGCTAAAGACCCGTCCATGGATAAACATAATAAAATATTAATACTAAAATTCAAATTAAATAAATTACTATCAGAGAAAGTTATAAGATTATGGAACAGGAACAGTTTGAATTTGGGGAGAAGCCTCATAAACTTCTCGCACGCCAATTAAAAAAACATGAACAGGAACACACGATTTCAAAGATTAAATCAGGCAGAGGCGAAGTATTAACATTACCAAATGAAATTAATAGAAGATTTGTGCAATTTTATGAGAATTTGTATACATCCAAAACGACAACGGACATCAACACGGTCACTGAGTTTCTGGATAATTGCAATCTTCCCAAACTAGAATTGCAGGAACAAGAGGAATTGGGAGCACAAATCTCAAATAAGGAAATAGAAGAAACAATATTCTCATTAAAAAATGGAAAAACACCAGGTCCCGACGGATTTAGTAATTAATTCTATAAACGTTTTTATGATATATGTAGTCCTCGTCTACAGAAAATGTACACACACGCTTTCAGAGAACAAATATTACCTGATACATTAGCAGAATCTACGATTACACTAATGCTTTAAAAAGATAAAGATGAGGAAGAACCTGGATCTTATAGAGCTACCGCGTTGTTAAATACAGATCAAAAAATATTAACAAAAATATTAGCAAGAAGATTAAGTAAGTACGCCATTAAACTAATACATCCGGATCAAACTGGGTTTATCCCTAAGAGACATTCATTCAATAATTTCAGACGTCTGCTTAACATAATGCACTCACACCAAACTAAAGATCCAAATCTCGTAATTATTTTGCTGGATGCAGAGAAAGCATTCGATCAGGTTGACTGGAAGTATATGGTTAAGGTATTGCAAAAATTCCAACTGGGAGAGAATTTCATTCAATGGATTAAATTAATATAGAATAAGCCAATGGCCAGAATATTAACTAATAATATTTTATCCACAAAATTTCAGTTGTCAAGGGGTAATAGACAAGGTTGTTCATTATCACCATTGTTATTTGCCCTCATAATTGAACCACTAGCGGAAATAATTAGAACTCATCCGAATATCCACGGATATAAGACAAAATATTCAAACAATAAAATATCATTATACACTGATGATGTACTTTTGTATAATGCCTCAAAGCCTCATATCACTATACCCAACATTTTAAATTTAATTGAGGATTTCGGTTCATTTTCAGGTTATAGAATAAATTGGAATAAAAGTGAAATCATGTCAATAAAACCGAAAGATTCTACACATCTCGTACAAAAAAAAACAAAAAACAAAAAAAAATTTCCTTTTAAAATAGCTGTGGAAAAATTTAAATACTTGGGTATTGAAATTACTAGAAAATATCAAGACATGTTTAAAGCAAATTATAACCCTGTACTTAAGAAACTACATCATTTAATTAAATTCTGGAAAACACTTCTGATGTCCTCAATAGGTCGAATATACACCATAAAAAATATTTTTCTACCACAAATTCTATACTTGTTCCAATCAATTCCACTATATCTACCCAAAAAGTTTTTTTTTTAAATTGGACTCAGATATAACAAATTTTATTTGGGATTATAAGACCCATAGAATACAAAGACCACACCTGAATAAACCCAAAGTAGTAGGGGAATTAGCACTCTCTAATTTTATGTATTATTATTGGTCGGTAAATATTAGAAATATGTATCAATTGTTGGATAATTCTCTTCATTAACCAGAATGGATCATTATGGAGAAAGAGGACTGCTCCCCCTTTAATATTGGTGCGATCCTTCTTTCATCAAAGGCGGTGAATAATACAAACTACAACAAAAACCCAATTATACATAGTACAATTAGAATTTGGAAACAAATAAAATACAATTTAAAATAAAACTTATCTCTCCTATCTTCTATTGCTAAAACCCCCCTATTTAAACCCTCAATTATAGACAAAGCATTTATACAATGGAAAAGAGCAGGAATTAAAACTTTGGGAGATCTGTATGATATGGGAAAATTATTATCATTTAAACAATTACAACTAAAATATAATCTGGGTAACAATCAATATTTTAAATATTTCCAAATATGTGATTATTTGAAAAAACATGCACATGAATTTCACAAAATGCCATTAGACTTACTAGATGAAGTAATGAATACAAAGGCGGAATCAGCAAATTTAATTTCACATATATATATAATATTATACGAAATGCAGTAATACCAACAACGGAAGGTATTAGAGGTGAATGGGAAAATGAACTAAGCATTAAAATTTCCAATGAAAGGTGGAAAGAATACTTATTAAATGTGCACAAATGCTCAAATAACGCAAGACACACTTTAATACAATTTAAAATAATACACAGATTATACTACTCAAAAACTAAATTAAATAATTTTTTCCCTAACATTTCACCAATTTGTGATAAACGCCAGTGTCAAGAAGCTAATATATAGTGTACTCATTCATCTTTTGTACAAAAATTCAAACGTTTTGGATTGAAATCTTTGAAATTTTCACAAAACTGTTTAAAATAAAAATGACACCAAAGCCAGAATGGTTTATTTTCGGAATGTCAGAAGGTACTTCGGAATTAAATGTGTATCAAAAGAATTTATTTGATTACGGCTTAATAATAGGAAAAAAACTAATCTTAAAATTTTGGAAAAATGTTCCTATACCAACATTAAATATGTGGATTTCAACTATGTTTGAAACACTACATCTGGAAGATACGAGACTCCGCCTGGAAGGAAAATCAGAACGCTTCTATCAGACGTGGTCTGCATTTATAGAATTACTACAAAGATAGGGTGCAGGAGTACCTCGGGCCTTGGTGGGGGGGGATGAAAAACTATCGAGTTGGTGGATTCCTTTTGCGTGATATCTATAACATAATAACTGACTTTTTTTCTTTTTTTTTCTTTTTCCTTTTCTTTTTTTAGGGTCTATCTTTTAACCCCCTTTTCTAATTCTTTGACCAAGGGTTTCTTCTCCCCTTTGGCACGCTCTTTCACTATCACAACTCTTTTCACATTTCACTCTCTTTCTCTCTATTCTTTTTCTTTTAAAGCCATAAAATTATGGGGTACAATGATTGTAACAGTATATATGTGTACATTGATGTATTTACCTCTAATAAATACAATTTTAAAATTTTTTTAAAAAAAGTTAGTCGCTCAAATCTCTGAGTATTCTAGGCAAGGATATAACATAATTGGTCATCTTGTAATTCCGGTCCTAATCATACCTCATTAGTCTGTTTCAGTAAAATACTGAATACAAGCACTGGATCAACTAACTTTATTTTCCAACACAATCACACTACCTATATGATACCTAATCCTACATGGTGGGTCCGATCTTTGTCTCTACTCGTTCAAGCCCTTAAGCCCTTCAGCCCTTCAGCCTCATGTGAATAGAACACCCCCGAAGGTCACCCCCAAGTGCTATCCCAGAAGATCGGCACACTCTCATGTTCTCTCCCCTCTTTTATTCCTTTACCAACCCTTGGCGGGAAACACATGGAGGGGGGGGGGGGGGGGGGGCAACCCCTACAAGCCATTCTTCAATAAAGATTATAAAATACATTAATTGACAGTTCCCTAACCCAATCACAAAATATCACATAACATTGTTTCTACAGAAAGCATTTAATGGGAAACAATTCTATTAAGCAAAGAAATGTTTTATCAGGTAATGTAGCAATTTGGGAAAGGCCCGTTTCCTTGACCAATCACGAGTAACGGCACGAAGACTATGCAACATTATTATAACCGCATCATCACCCAACCAATCCTAAGCATGCATTTACAGCAGGACCTAGCTCCCTCTGCAAAACCCTCATGCATATTATCAACTAAAGGACATCGGGACATCAATCTATATTCAACCTCTTCCCAGGCCCCAGACACTCTGGAGCCATGATCCTCATGGTCTATGCCACTTTTGCAAAGGATGTCAAGCAGGCTTTGCAAAAGGAGAAATCCTCCATTTTGTTAGGCACCTAAAATGCCCAATATTATCATTCCCCTCTTTTATCATACATGATAACGAATAATAATAATAATATGACACGGTTCCTGTTATACAACTTAATACAATGGCGATGTAATTTATTAGAACTCTTTTTGTTAAATATTTTTTATTAGAAGTATAAATACATATTAAAACAATATTCTTAGGAAAGCGATGGAATGTATGAATAAAATTTTCATTACCAACATTTCAGTATTTGTTTAAAGGTTACCATCATTTCATGTTTATACTTCTAAACATTTTATTATAATTTTTTTAGTGAAAAGTAGGAAAATGTGAAAAATAATAAAAATAACAGTGGTGTATTATATAAACAATATTTATGAAGTAATATATCCGTGATCAATAATATATTATTCTTCGTCCATTCCTTCGTTCAGGTCTCGGTCAGGCCCTCGAACCGAGTCACATTGAGCCCTTAAGATATTCAAGGAATGGAGACCAAATCCCATTAAATTGGTCTAACTTGCCCAACAGTGCAAGTCTTATTCTTTCCAAGTGTAAAGTCTCTGCCATTCCTGAAATCCACAATTTAACTGTAGGGGATGTGGGACCTTTCCAAAATTGTAAAATTAATTTTTTACCAATTATTAAACTATAATCAATAAAAGTTCTTTGTGTTATCGTGATTAATTGATCCTGTTCTAATATTCCCAATATTATTAATTTTGGATCTGGAGTTAGTTTCTTATTTACAACATTCGAGATTACCTTAAATATTTCCAATCAAAAATTAGTAATTTTTATACAAGTTATAAAAGAATGTGTTAAATTAGCTTCTGGGTATTGGCATTTGTCACATATAGGAGATACATTAGAAAACATTCTATGTAATTTGGATTTTGAAAAATGCAATCTATGTAGGACTTTGAATTGTATCAGGGAATGTCTAGAATTTAATGAACAATTATGTATATATCGTAAACTTTCATCCCAGATATCAGATTCAATTGTTTTACCTAGTTCATCTTCCCATTGATGTCTGTATTTTTCCGTTTCGGGTATATCATTTTCTAATAAAATATTATAAATGTATGATATTAATTTTTCCGTGTTTGGGTGTTTATTCAAGCATTCATCTAGAATTTCCGTCTTTCTCTTTTTATATTCCTGTGCAGTTGTTTTAATGTAGTCTGTTATTTGTAAATATCTGAAGTAGTGTTTAGAGTGCAGTCCATATATTTCTTGTATTTCTTTAAATGAAAGATAAAGATTGCCCCTGTAGAGGTCATTAATCTTATTAATACCTTGGTTTTTCCATTGTAAGAATCCTAAATTTTGCAGGGATGGTTTAAAACTTACATTATTAATAATGGGAAGAACTAAAGGAATAGCTTCTAATTTTAGCGTTCTTTTTAACTGTTTCCAAATATTAATTCCACTATTGATTATTGGGTTTTCTCGATAAGTTTTCTTAGATATTTTAATTTTAGAGAATAATATAGAACTGATTTCGTACGGTAAGCAGTCTTCCTTTTCCATAAGTAACCAGTTTGGATATTCATCAAGTTCCACCCACCAGAAGTTCATATTCTTAATACTAACTGACCAGTAGTAAAATATAAAATTAGGTAATATTAAACCTCCATTAATTTTTGATTTGCATAAATGTTTTTTATTTATTCTATGGCTCTTATAGTCCCAAACAAAATTAGTGACTATAGAGTCAACCTTTTTAAAAAAAATTTTAGAGAGATATATCGGGATCATTTGAAATAGGTATAATAACTGTGGGAGAAAAATCATTTTTATCGCATTAATTCTACCTATCATTGAGATAGGTAGTGTTCTCCAATATAGAATATTCTTAGATAATTTGTTTAATAGAGGTAAAAAATTATGTTTGAATAAAGAATCATATTTTTTTGTAACATGAATTCCTAAGTACTTAATCTGTTCATTAACAATCTTAAAAGGAAATTGTCTTAATACATTTAAATTATCTTGTGTTAATGGCATGAGTTCACTTTTATTCCAATTGATTCTATATCCAGAAAATGAGCCAAATTGAGTTATTAAATTTAATAAATTAGGTATGCTAATTTCAGGTTTCGTAATATATAATAATACATCGTCTGCGTATAGGGAAATTTTATTTCTTGTTTCATTAGTTTCATATCCAACGATTTCGGGATGTAATCTTACCCGAATGGCTAGTGGTTCTATAGCCAGCGCAAATAATAATGGTGATAGTGGGTAACCTTGTCTGCATCCTCAAAATAAACTAAATTTGGTGGATATCATTTGGTTAGTTAAGATTCTAGCAGTTGGATTAGTATATAGTAATTTGATCCATTTTATAAACTTGTCTCCCAAGTTTAATTTTTCCATAACCGCAAACAAATATGGCCATTCAACCTGGTCAAAGGCTTTCTCTGCGTCTAACGATATTATTACGAAGTCTTTATTATAACTCCTTTTCGAATATATAATATTAAACAATCATCTCAAGTTATATGATGAATATCGTTTTGGTATAAATCCTTATTGATCTGGGTGTATTATTTTATTAATCACTACACTTAATCTTTTAGCTAATATTTTA
The DNA here is from genome assembly GCA_963514005.1 of Raja brachyura. The sequence continues at coordinate 73,608,246 of OY740789.1, read as the reverse complement.
GTTAATATCTTTTGATCCGTGTTTAGGAGAGCTATTGCTCTATATGATCCCGGATCATCTAGGTCTTTATCCATTTTTGGTATCAGTGTTATAATCGATTCGTTTAGTGTTTCTGGTAAACTCTGTTGTGCATATATATATTCATAAAGTATCTTCAAATAAGGTGTTATCAGCTCATTGTATAATTTATAGAATTCCGAACCAATACCATCTGGCCCTGGAGTTTTCCCGTTTTTTAATAATTTAATAGAATCCTCAATTTCTTTGACTGTTATTTCAGCATTTAATAGTTTTGTATCATCTGAATCCAATCCTATTAAATTACAGTCGTTTAAGAATGTATTAATTCCTATCTGATTTTCAGTCATTTTGGATGTATAAATCTTTATAATATTGTAAGAATCTCTCATTAATATCATTATTTTGTGTTAAGAATTCACCATTTTCTGATTTAATCCGATGTATTATTTTTTCTCCCTCTATTTTTCGTAATTGGCGGGCCAGTACTTTTTGTGGTTTGTCTCCAAATTCAAATTGTATTTGTTTTGTATTTTGATATAATTTAACCACTTGGTCAGCATATATCTTATTTAATTTATATTTTAGTGCAGTAATTTTATTATGTTTTATCATTGTAGGGTTGAGAGCATTTTCTATATCTAATTGTTTTATCTCCGTTTCCAAAATTTGTTGTTCCTTCCGCTTTTCTTTATTATAAAATGCTTCTGAAGATATCATAATTCCGCGAGTAAAAGCTTTAAAAGTTTCCCATAATAGAGACGGAGATATTTCTGGTTTATCATTTATTTCAAAAAAAGTCTTAATCTGCTTTATAATATATTCATTGGATGATTTATCCTTCAAAATTTGTGGATTAAGCCTCCATTGTCCTGGTTTTTTCATGTTATCATTAAATTAAATTTTAAATGTTAATGGAGCGTGATCTGAAATAATAATGTTGTGATATTTAGAGTTGTAGATATACGGGATAAGCTTTATATCTACAAGGAAATAGTCAATTCTAGAATATGTTTTATGTACCAAGGAATAAAATGAGTAATCTCGTCCTGTTGGGTGTTCCATTCTCCAAACATCTTTAACTTTACTAGTATCAATGTATGCATTTATTAAATCACTGGAATGTGATTTAATTTTCCTCTGTCCTGACGATCTATCTAAATAAGGATCTAGAGTGCAATTTAAATCTCCTCCAATTATTAAATGATGTTGTGCGTGATCAGGGATTGTATTAAATATTTTCTTTAAAAAAATTGGACTGTCGAAATTTGGGCCAAATATATTGGTCAATATTACTTTTTAAGCATATAATTCTCCCGTTACTATAACAAATCTGCCCTCTTTATCAATTATAGTTGATGTATGCTTAAATAAAGTACCTTTACGTATCAATATTGCTATGCCTCTGGATTTATGAGTAAAAGATGAATGATATATTTTGTCAATCCATTTAGCCTTTAATCTATGCTCGACATCTTTTTTTAAGTGTGTCCCTTGAAGAAAAGCGACGTCAATTTTGAGTGCTTGTAAATGTGCCAATACTTTGCCTCTTTTAATGGGTTCATTAAGACCTTTAACATTCCAACTGCCGAAGGTTATTCCCTCATTCCCCAAATTCTTTTTTGAGTCCTGCATTTTATTTAAGGTGGTCTGTAATGGTTCAAGTGTCTCAGCTCGACATACCCAACCTTACCCCCGAACTCCGAAAGGACGAGTTTCAAGACTTTCAAATATCTCTCATGAATATATCTCTTCTGATTACGAGCCCACTGTAATATAAAAAAATAAAAACATAAAATAATATTAAGAAACAGGAAAAAGAATAGAGAGTTAGTAAGTAGTGAAAAGTAGGAAAAAACTACAGCTATAGTAGGTGCAGTTAGTGAAAGCCATACTAGCATGGCTAGCCATCTACGGACTTCCAGTTTCGATGTTGTGACCTAGCCAGCTCCATAAGTCTTTAAAATTATTATCTTACAAAAGGTATTTTAACGGGAATATATAGTTCTAAAATGTTTCATCAATCCTATAACATATTAAAAGCAAATATCAAGGAGATCTTAACTATTATAGATATAATCAAATATATGATCTTAGGGAGTATATCTACTAATTACTATTTTCTTGAATTTTACATTGTATTTGATTAGTATTAAACATTGATAAACAAAGTATATATGTGTATGAAGTAATAAGGAGATTACTTATATTTAAGTCTAAGTCTTAGTCATTAGTATTTATTATGCATTTTAGTTAGTAACAGTACTGCGGATTAAATTTTAGCATATTAGTATTTTGTTATGTGTTAATTATTTCCATTAGTATTGTTATTATTCTAATTATTAGTATACATAAGAAAAAAATCCAGTCCACATTTTTGATAAGTCCCAGTCCACTTATTTCTTCATCTTTCTTGATTGTAACCAGTCTATAACCAGTCCATAGCCCGGTAATCATTTAGACCCAACGCAAATATACAGTTTGTTCATTAATATAGTTCAAAAGTGAGATATTGTTCAGTCTTCTTCTTGATTCCTAATCCTCTGCGCGAAGTCCAGTGCATTCTGTGGATTCTTGAAGAAGTGTTCTTGATTGCCATGGGTCACCCTCAAGGTAGCAGGATATCTCAGGGTATACTTTACATTCTTCAATTCTCTCAGAGTTCTTTTAGTCTCCATGAATGCATTTCGTTTCTTGGCAACCTCAGCAGGATAATCTCGGTAAATACAAATCCGGGCTCCTTCAAAAGTAAGATTTTTACTTCTTATAATCTTACCCATCATTTCTTCCAGTACGTGATCATACTGTATTTTTATTATCATTCGTCTTGGGGGAGCACCTGATCCTGTAAAGCGTCTCTTCACTCTATGTGCACGAGCCAGTAACGGTTTCTGATCCAAGGTTAAAACTTGTTGCAGTAAATCCGCTGTAAATTCTCGAGGGTTGTTCCCTTCTTTGCCTTCCGGAATTCCCACAATTCTAAGGTTTTGCCTTCTTTGGCGACCTTCCAACTCAGTGCATTTTTCTGTTATTTTGTCCAGAAGTTCAGATAAGCGTTGTATATCTCTGTCTGAGTTTTGAGCCGATGTTTCGGCTAAGTCTTTAATGGCACTTATGTCTGTCGAATGTAGGTTTAATGCATCTTCCACTTCAGAAAGCTTGTCATTCACCAGGCCTTCGATTTTAATTTTCATCTGTTCGGTGTTGTTCTCTAATTTGTCCATAATCTCTTTTTTCAGTGCTTGAGCAGAATCAGTAATTTCTGTCTTCAAGTCTTTTATTTCAGTTTTCAAGTCTTTCACTTCTTCCTTCATTCTTTCTACTTCCTCCTTAATATTCATCTTTTTCATATCTTTCTTTAAATTCAGTATTTCAGTTTTGATACCTGCCATCTCTTTTTCAATAAGAGATTTCAGTCCTTCCATCTCCAGCTTCATTTTAAATTCTTCAGTTCCAGAAGGTTTTTTTGCTGAGATGTCTTCTTGGGATCGGGTTCTACCCGATACCGGGGCTTCAGAGCGGCCTGCCGGGCCCCGTTCCGCACGGGAGGTCGGCAGCCGGGTTTTCACTTTTTCTTCTGGTGTCCGTTGCATGTTGTCGCAGGGCTGATGACGTCACTCACCGGATCGGTACTAAGACTTCAGACGGCAGGTAGGTCATTTTTTCAGCGTTTTTTACCCCGTTTTCTTCAACGTTCTTACGGAGCTGGCTAGAAGGGCATCTTCACCTCATGATGGCGCCACCAGAAGTCGTAATTTATTAGAACTCCGGAAGTTACTTAGAGTAATTTATTAGAACTCTAAGTAACTTCCTGAGTTTGCTGGACATAGTTTCACAATTTCTGACTGACGAGTCTCATGTCCCAAGTTTGCAATGGGCATGAATCCTCTTTGTCCATCTTGTTAGCTGAATGTACTATTGACTCGATGGGTACGATGTTACCTAAGAAATCCCTTGATGAAAACAAGTTAGCAGCCTCTTCTCCCATTAATATTCTTACAGTGATAAAGATGGACCCATGCATTCTTTCCTTCTACTTTAACCGCTGTTGGAGTTGTCAGGAGAACCTGGTAAGGACCCTCCCACAAAACTTCCAAACCTTTCTTTACCCAATTCTTCACTAGTACATAATCACCGGGCTTGACTTTAATGGGAGAAACCAAAAGAGATAATTCACTATATGCTGCTTGCACCCTAGAATGCAAATCCCTTTTTTTGACAATGTTTCATGTATTTTAGGAGAAAAACAGTTGCTCTATTACAGTTTCATTTAAAGACATTTCAATATAAGTTGCTTAATTACAATGCTTGCAATTCTCACAACACTGTCACTACATACAGTAAATGAGTAAAGGGCCTGTCCCACTTGGCACGCAAATTACGCGACCTCGTGGTCGCGTTGAGCCGCGATGGTCCCGCGAAGGTTGGGCACGATTTGATGCATACACACAGCCGTCTGGAGTGCGTGACGTCATTTGAAGATGGACATAAAGATGGAGTAACTCAGCGGAGAGAAGCAATGGGTGACGTTTCGTGTCGAGACCCTTCTTCAGTCTGAAAAGAAGGGTCTTGACCCGAAACGTCACCCATTGCTTCTCTCCAGAGATGCTGCAAATCCCTTAGTGTCCGAGTCAAGGCCAGAACGTAATCGGTCATCACCGTAGTCATGTGATGGAAACTTGCGACTTTCATGGCATTTTGGTTCCACTGGTTTTTCAAAGGTCGTGCATAGACTATTTCAGCTGGGCTCAGTCTCGATTTTCCTGCAGGCATGACACGCATCTGAAACAAAGCTATGGGGAGTAATTTAATGTAAAGTAAAGTAAAGTATCCTTTATTGTCATTCAGACCTTTCGGTCTGAATGAAATTTTGTTGCCTTGCAGTCATACATTTAATAAAATAACAAAACACACAATAAACACAAATTAACATCCACCACAGTGAGTTCACCAGGCACTTCCTCCCTGTGATGTAAGGCAAAAGTCTTAAGTCTTTGTCTCTTCCCTCCTTGCTCTCCCTCTGCGCTGAGGCGATCCAGGCTTCCGATGTTGTGACCCCACTCGGTGATGGTAAGTCCCGCGGCTCAAACCGTGCTCCTCGAACGGGCCGGTTCAAACTCCACGGCCCGTTGTGGTCGATGCTGCCGCCCTCCAGTCTAGCGGACAAAGCTATTGCCACGAGATCTCCAGAAAAACAGGTCACCAACCTGTGGCCTGCGAACTCCCGACGATGTTGTCTACTGGGCCCGCAGCTGAGCTTCCGAAGTCGGGCCGCCGTCACACCTCCTCAGCCCCGAGTTGGGCAGTCGCTGTCGCCAGGACACTTCCTCAGCCCTGTGTCGGGCCAGCCTCATGCTGGTAAGTGCTGGCTGGCTCTGCCTCCAGAGCCTCGAGGTTGGTCGCAGTTGGAGGCTGCTAACTCCGCCATTAGGCCTCCGTGCAGACGTAGACGGGGGACGACTCGACAAGAAAGGTCGCATCCCTCCCGATGGAAGAGACTAAAACAAGTTTCTCCCTCCCCCCCCACTCCCCCCCACACCCCCACACATACATACCCTAATAACTCAAATTAACTAACTAAAACAGGACAAGGACAACAACAAAAAGAAAAATACGACGTTATCAAGTGTTGGATAGGCCTTGATCCATCTGCTGAATACATTAACAATTACGAGTACATATCTGTATCTCTGGCATTTCCCTAGCTCAATACAATCCATCTGTAGAGTTTCAAAAGGTGGGCAAAGGTGTTTTCCATCTCCGCAACCTTCCCCGTTTCCAGGATTAAACTTCTGACAAATGATACAGCTGCTACTCACTTTCTGAGCCAAAGTTTGTAATCTTCTGTGACACAAATTAGCTGAAAGAGCATCATCAATAGTAAGATTAAACGAAACTTACCTGTTCGAAGTTTGATCTTTATTTTATGAGGAGTTACGATGAGGGATTATGTGAAGAAGCCCGCCTGGCGCTTGATCGGCATACTTCAAAGCAGCGGCATGAAAAACACAGAACCAATAGCCGGAGTAAGATAGTAAGGCTCAACATAGACTAGAACTACCAGATGATCATTTATATTATGAGGGTTGGGAGCGGAGGGCACGTAATCCCTCATCGTAACTCCTCATAAAATAAAGATCAAACTTAGAACAGGTAAGTTCTCGTTTAATCTTACTATTTTACTTTGGAGTCACGTGAGTGACTACGTGAAGATTTTAAAGCTCTGTGTTTTTTATGTCATAGATTCATTCCATACGACACTCTGTTTAGTCAATACAGTAGTGAGTAAATAATATTTTTAAAAACATTGTTTCAATTTATGTAATAAGTCTTTTAATCATAAAAAGATTTTTTTTAATAATAACCCCTCTATCCCAGGGGAAAATATTTCAACAAAAGTGATAATGATATCAAATGATAACATAAATCGATAAACTAAATCGATAATATAAAACAAAGCAAGCATTTTAAGCGAACCCAACACTGCGTGTCCAAATCCTGGCACTGTGACAACAGGTTTATCATAGAACTTTGAAAAAGTTTCTTCTTTACACCACCCTGCGGCCTCTAAAATTTTATCGAGTGGTACATCCTGTACCTTCGCAGCGGACGCAGCTGCAGCCCTAGTGGAGTGAAACTTAAACACATCAGTGTCCACTCCTCCTAAATCCAAAACCTGTTCTAACCATCTAGAAATGGTTTGAACTGCAATTTTTGAATGTGGTTTTTTGTGCGTTATCAGTAACGCTGTCTCAGCACCTCGGAGATTTTGATTACTTCAATCAATCAATCAATCAATCGGTTATATTCGTCACATTGCACACAAAGTGCAAGTGAATGAATTTGTCAGCAGTGGTACAATGATAAAGTGGTACAATGATAACTTAACTTCAATATATTTAGTTAAATGCTTAACTACCCCACAATGTTTCATTGACAGGATATGCTTTAAACATTACCTTGACTCCAGTTTTTCCCGGTCTGCTTTGTTTGGTCAGATCATAAACATAAAACACAATGTTATCTGAAGCCACATGCATGCAATCTAACTGTAACAATTGCAAAGTTTGTACTTTTTGAGCTGACACTAATGCCATTACATTACTACCTTGAATGTTAATCTTTGCAAAGACATTGAAGTAATTGGAGTCCATTGCCTAAGCAAAGTGAGAACAATGCTAACATCCCAAATTTCTGTATCACTGGGCTTGGGAGGATTTTTATTAAAATTCCTTTCATGAACCGGGATATTTAATGGGTGAGACCCAATTGAATCTCGATCAGAAATTTGTCCTAAATAGGATGACAAAGCACTACAAGCACTATTAATGGCACTATAACTTAAGTGCTCATCAAAATGCAACCCAGCAAGGAACTCCAATACATTTGATATGTTCGCAGTATAATAAGACATCTTTGACTGTCTACAGAAGACTTCCCATTTCTTTATATGCAACATATATTGTTTTTAAGTGCTATTTCTCCAAGCTGCAGCTATAACATCCATGGTCCTATCCGACAGTCCAAGCTCTTGCAATGGTCTGGTCAGAAGCTGCAGATTAACAAATTCATACGATCATGCAATGGATGAATTTCTTTTGTCACTGGTTGTATCAACAATTGTTGCAAGTAGGATTCATCATACAAGGTTCAATAATCATTTTAAGCATCAACGGGAACCGTGACTGTGTAGGCCAATTTGGCCCCACCAAAATGCCCTTGGCAGCGTCTTGCGCTATTTTCTTGAGACATTGCCCAATCAGACAGAATGGGGGAAAGGCATAAAAGAACGTATTCCCACAGTGTAGCGAGAAAACATCCACCGCTACTGCCCCTGGATTGTGTTCCCAAGACACGTATTTGGGCAATTGGTGATTTAATCTAGATGCAAACAGATCAATGTCCGGTACTCCAACCGACTGACAATATTTTTGAAATGTTTTGGATTTAACATCCATTCTGTATTGTCTTAAAATTTTCGTGATCTTATGTCTGCCACAATATTGTCTCCCCCTGGGAGATAAATAACTGAAACCCGGATATTCTTAATAATACACCAATGCCACACCTGGTTACCCAGATGATCACATGATAATGATCTTACTCCACCCATGTCATTGATATATGCCACAGCTGTGGTATTGTCTACTTGTAATTGGACATGCAAATCCTTCATAGTACAACAATAAGCTTTTAATCCATAAAATGCTCCCAGTAACTCCAAATAATTTATACCATATGTTTGGAGAAATACATCCTCTTGGACAGTCCATCTGTCCCCACAGCTGGTATCATTATCTGTAGCACCCCATCCAAGAGAACTTGCATCAGCTTGCAAAATCACTGCTGGCTGCTGAACCAAAATGTTTTTAACAGCTTGTGGAACATTCTCAATCCATCAATACAATTCTAATAAAGCTTCATTTGGCAATTGCATGGGCCCAACAAAATGGCCTGCTCGCTGTATTAGCTTGTGTTTTTACCCTTTTTGGGATTTTGGTTAATGCAGTGGACCAAATTCTATTGCAGGGAATGCTGTTAGTAACTTCCCAATAACATTATCAACTTCTCAGATGGAGGGATAAGGTTTGTCAATAAGGCACCGACAAAAAATTGTAATATCAACAATCTTGTCTATTGGTAAAGTTACTAACATGGTAACTGAATTAATCACAAACCCCAAATATTCAATAGTTTGGGATGGCTGTAACTTTAGATTTTGTTGGATGAATCGGGAACCTAGCCTTACAAACAGGCTTGTAGTCACCGAGACTGATTTTTCAGCTGACTCCTGATTAGCATTGACAATTAAAATGTCATCTAGATAAGCCATAACGATGTGTTTTTGTGCCCTGAGCAGTGCAAATGCTGGTTTCAACAATTAGTGAACAACCTAGGAGCTGAGCTTAATCCATTAGGTAATGCTTTGTATTACCACAGCTGTCCCATCCAATTAAATTTCAATACCTGTGAATGTGATGATGAATTGGCACTGAACAATATGCATCCTTCTGGACAAACGTATTAAAAGTGTGAGGTCTAAAATAATTCTACAACCCCCATCTTTCTTTGTGTCTGGGGAAAATATTTGATACAAATTGTTGTGGATCCTCACTTGATTTCTCGATACCTTTTTTACACCAATTCTTAACTTCTTTATCAATTTGATATATATATATATTTTTTTTTCCAAATACAAAAACACCAAATACAATTAGGCTTATTCTGTCCTGGTGGATCAATACCTTCTTCAAAATCAATGGTTGATCCTAAGATAGTACCTAATATAACACGGTCAGATGTTATACAGTCCCATTTATCATAAAACATTTATAGACTACCACCAATCTGAGGTTCATCCAAAGATTCTTCTGTAATAGGATAAAGTTTTTGTACCTCTCCAACCGGACGTGGTGGTCTCCTTCTCCCATTATATGGGTAACATTCGGCTGTGCTGGTTGGTAATATTTCCTCACCATACTCCTGCCTCGGCTTGTTCCAGCTCCAAATCAAAATCCCCTTCTTGTTTGACCGGCCCTTACTTTGGCCAAACCGAAGGGTTTCATGAGGTCAATAGTCTTTGCCTCTTTATCAACCTCTTTATTTATTTAAACAGATTTTCTCCGAACAAATAACCAGGAGCTTGATCTGCACAAACCTGCAAATCTTGCATGTAAAATAGGCCAAATGGCAATCTCCCTCATACAATTAATCTTAAATATTGAGTTGCAGAATAATGCCAGCATATCCTTCTGAACTTTGGTCATTCCACAATCTTCCACTTGCTTTCCAAAAGCAGTGCTCCCAGCCGAAATCATATTTCCTGCGCCTGCATCATTGATGACATTGGTGCCAAAAAGCCGAATTTCCCGTAGGTACCTTCAGTGAGGTATAATAATTCTGCTGTATCAACCATAACAGCTTCTTGAAGCTGGTGAGAGACCAAATAATTTATGTTGGCTGCCAGGTTTCTTCCATGACCTCACCGCCTCCTCCAGGTATAGAAAACTTTGTGCCACATCAGACACACCTGGAACAATATTTTTGTATTGTGGTGGGTACTCATGACCGAAATCACCACCTTCAGGATCAGTCTCATGCAGCCCTGGTACTCCTGAGACTTTGCTCAAGGATTTTCTCCAGCCCAATCCCAGGCTCTGGAGTTTCAAATTCCCAATTCAAACTGGCACCATATTCATGATATGGAACCCCCTCAGGGGCTGCCTGGGAATATTCTGGGTTTTTAGACCCTTGGTTGATTATTGTTTGGAGTATTTTTCCATTTGTATTCCATTCTAAGCCATAAGGCTTTTTCCTCTCTGGAGGACTTTCAGAATCAGATTCATCAGAACCCACAGGCCTTTCAGATTTTCTTTTACATTTTTTAAGCACTGGGTTTTCCTCCGTGGTTTCTGTTTGTGGAGCAATCAAAGGCTCACTAACGGATATTTCAATGGCCACCGGTATTGGAACCAACTCCGCAATAATCTGCTGTCCCGACTATTTTTCTTCTCCACCTCGGGACGAACGTTTTACCCGTGATTTTTAAACTCCTCCTGGTTTACCCACCAGCCTACGGAGTTTTAAAAAGGCCCTGGAAGTAAAAGTAATTTACTTACCTGCGGGCCGTTTCCTTACCGCTGTGTCGACGTAATGCCGATCAAGCGCCAGGTGGGCTTCTTCACGTAGTCACTCACGTGACTCTGAAGTAAAATAGCTCTCGCACCACAGTGAGTCGCAAAATGCATACACTCCACAGCCCAAACTGCAAGAGGATCTGTCACACAAGTCTGCCCTGCCAGAGTAACCCACAATCCTGACATGCAATCAAGCTGTTTCCATAAGTTTGTTTCCCATTCAGAAGCTTCCTCCTGCAACTGAATAATTTTCTGGATGGTTGGCATTGGCATTTCCGAGGAAGACTTGTTACCTGAACTTTTTATCTGCCTCATCAATCTTGGCACCAACACCTTGCATTCCCGGGATACTTCCTTTGCTGCTTGATCAGCACAACGATTACCTATATCTGTCAGGATCTGTCCCTTTGTGTGAGTGCTAACTTCATCACTGAAATTTGTCTAGGTAACATTAGAGCCTTCAATAAATCAGTCACCAATAGCTTATGAAATATTTCAGTTCCTGCCGAGGTTAGGAATCTTCTATTCCTCCATAGTTGTCCAAAGTCATGTACTACTCCGAATACATATCTCAAATCTATATATATGTTTACCCTTAAATCTTTCCCATCAATACATGCTTGAATCAAAGCAAACAATTCAACCTGTTGTGCTGTATAGGGAGATTCAAAAGCAGCTGCCTCTATGCTCTTTCCATCCTGGTCCACAATAGTGTATCCAGAAAATCTCTCTCCCTGGGGCCCAATGGATGCACTCCCATCTATATATAGTGTCATGTCACGGTCTTTTATAGGAGTGTCTTTTAGATCCTTCCTTACAGATGTTTCTCCTTCAATTATGAACAAACAGTTATGTCCTGCTTCTGACTATTCCTCTGGAGATGAAATTAGGAAAGATGACAGATTCATGTCAGTACAGTGTTTAAATTGGAGTTTAGGATTGTTCAATAGATACATTTTTTATTTATTTTGATGAGCCATTGTTAGATGTTGAGTTTGAAGCTGTCCCAACAAGTCTGCCACTGAATGGGAACTGTATACTACTATTTCTTGCTGTAGGGTCAGGTTTGCAGCAGACTGTAGACTATTATAGATTGCTGTTTGGATCTGGGTGTATTTGGGTGTCCCCTTGCTACTGAGTAGAGCTTTGATGAATAATAAACCACTGGTCTGTGCTTATCCCCGTGTTTTTGGGCGAGGACTGCAGTCGAGCACTAAGAAAGGATGGTACAATAAAGTTGGAAGGGTATATCGTAGAGTGGCCTTCTTAGTGCTGGAGCTTGCATTAAAGATCTCTTCAAATTCTCGAAAGCTTCTTTGGACAACTGAAATTCACCCTCTAGGCTAGTATAATGAGTCAATTCCTTGGTGTCCAGTGCAATATTAGGGATCCAGGGTCGGCAGTAGTTCACCAAACCAAGCCACTGTCTCATTTGCTTCGCCTCTTTTGGAATAGGAAATTCGCAAATTGGTTCTAGTCTGCTCTTTTCTAACTTCTCTCTGTAGCCAAAATTATTACTCCTGGAAACTTTACTTTTTGTTGAGCCATCAATACTTTGGACTGAGAGACCACATATCCTAAATTTGCCAGATGATTCAATAATTCAGCAGTGTCCTCACGACTGCTCTGCTCATCTACACTAGGTACCAACATACTGTACTAAAGTGGATTCCCTTTTAAACAAAGTGCTTAACTGTTCTTGAAGACATTGAGATAACATGGCAGGCGAATTAATAAATCCCTTCGGTAGTCTTGTCCATGTATATTGTTGTCCCCTGTAAGTAAAGGCAAATATATACTAGCTATTCTTGTGCAGAGGTAATGAGAAGAAGGCATGTTGAAGGTCTACAATGGAAAAGATATTAGCTTCCGCTGGAAGCAAAGCTAGAATATGAGCTGGATTTGGCACCAAAGCATGGAGCAGTTCAACTACTGCATTAACTGATCTTAAATCCTGGACCATCCTGTATTGGCCCTCTTTCCCTGACTTGGGCACTGCAAGGATTGGTGTGTTGCAAATAGTCTTCACTAAGATGTCTAGTTCCAGCAATCCCAGAATCAACTTGTCTATACAAGGAATTGCCTGTTGTTTTAATGAGTACTGTTGTATCGAAGGCGGTGTCACCCCTTTCTGGAGAGCTACCTGAATGCGATTAATGCGAACACATCCTACCTGAGTTGCGTCTTCGGCCCACATTTGTGGGTCCACATACTCACATACCTCACTCCCCAGATGCTGGCGTAGCTGGACAACAACTGTCCTTGGGGTCTGATAAAATGTAACCGTACATTGACTAGACAAGTTTTCTTCTTCATATACATTCGGATGAGCCAGATCAATTGCTTTCATTACCAATGCTCCCAAGTCTGTCGCACTTGCTGGAAAATTCACCTTCCTTGTGATGTGTGGAACCACTTCTGAAACTTGTTTCCATATGTCTATGAGGTATTTTAATGTACACTGCAATTCCATCTTTTCCTGTTACCAGTGCCAAAATTTTCACGTTACAATTCTTTCCTTCATAGGGTCTGAAGAAGGCTTCTAACTCTTTATTCTTGCCACCTCTGTCATTAGCCAAAGTAATATGAAGTGGAGGATCTTCGTCTAAATCTAGGGACCACCATTGGGGTGTCACTATTGAATAATATTGCCTTTCGGGAGCCCATGGGGGTCACTATTATTCCACCGTCGCCGCATTCAATTTTCAATTGAAATGCGCAGCCAATTTCTAGCCATTAAATTCTAATTTAATCCAGTTGTTATCATGAATCTGTGTTTTATTGCCTTGCCTTGATACACCACTTCAACTGGCTTAGAGATGAGATACTGACAAACTTGTCCCTGAAAACCAGACAGGCTCTGGACTTCACTTGACTTGGGAAGGTTTTGTATCGATTGAAGAGATGACATGGACGATAAGGAAGGTGCATATTTTTCCTTCTACCCACAATGATAGTACAGGTTCTTCATCAGATTTGAGTCCAGTCACCATTAAATGTGCTAATCAGGAACGTGAGAATGGACTATTCTGAGAGATGGGTGTTTGCTTCTCTGCCCTTGATTTCTTTGCCAGTTCCCTCTTTGCTACCTCTGCTCTCTTAGATCTCTCTGATCTGTTTGTTGACCCCCTCCTTAATTTCGTCCTCATGTTGGGCACTGCCTACTCCAGTGACCCAATGCACCACAAGTATAGCATTGGTCTGGTCCCAATATTCTATTGCCTCTTCAGTGTGGTCTTGGGGAAGTTGGTTCATTAGGGTAACCTGGATAATCTGGTTCTGGTGGCCTTTTTCATTCTATCAAACTATGCCTTGCCTTTGTCTGAGGACTCCATAAATCTAAATTAGACTTTGCCGCCTCCTTCTTTGTTACATATTCAGTTTTTGCCTTAAGCACTGGCTAACTCTTGTTTCTTGATATCCTTCCAGTGATACCTGACTGCATGAGCCATTTGACTAGATCTGTTTTCTGACCAGTCCATGTTATTTTAATTGCTTCGGCCACATTAGTTGGCAAACAGTTTTAAAATATTGTATAGGACTGAGGAGAATTTGCCCCACTTTGAAAATTTAGATTTCCTGACTGGTCCATATATAGTTCCGAGAACCTTTCTAAAAACTCATCTGCTCCCTTTCCTTTCTTTGGCCGAACATCCAGAATCCCAGCAATATCTATCGGTTTTTGAAGGGTATTAGCAAAGGCACATCTTCTCTTGCACTATTATCAGCGATCACATTAGCCAGTCCTTCCTTATTTGAGTGCCCTAAAGTGGATAGGAACCTGATATGTTCTGTAGGAGTTATAATCTGTTGTATTATAGCCCATAAGTCTCATGAATCAGCGTTATACACATGCCTAGTGGTCCGGAGATGGTCCACAAAGGAAGCAGGTGATTTATTTCTCTCATGTATTTTACTCAGTACTGCCATCATTTCATCAGGTTTCCATGGGGAATGCACATCAATGATTCGGGGATTGTTTGCACCAACTGCATTAGCCGGATCAAAGGCTGGGTTAGGCACCTCCCCAATTGGGAACTGACGACGGGATATTTTTTCTTCTTTCATAATTTTTCCTCTGTCTGACTCTCAGTGTCGCCTGATACTGGTTCACCCTCCAATGTATCATCCTCATCACTAGGGGGAAGGCGATATTTCTTAAAGGCATATCTGGTCTCTCTAGGTGGTCATCTTATCCTTCTAGGTTTAGGCTCATAAAATGGTTCTTGTGTTCGTATTTTATCTTTATCTTTAAACACGGGAGCTACCTTCTTTGTTTTGTTCCTTGTCCCATGCGCCACTGGACTATCTTTCAGTGGTGGAGCTGTTGGGGTCAAGGAACTCTGTGCTGGTGCTGCTGTCTGATGAGCAGGTACTATAGGATCAGCAGGGGGTGTGGGTTGTGCTACAGGCATGGGAGGAGGTCTGTGATGCATGCAAGGTGTTGGCTGTGAGGTGGAGTATAGGGTGTGCAAGGGGAATAAGGTGGAGCCTGCAAACCTCTTTTAATTCAAATGGTTTCTCAATCCTCCAAATATTCTTCATCTCCCCCTTCCAAGCCAAAGCCAACCAGTGGGTCCCTTAAATCTAAGTCTACAAATGCCAGTTTCCTTTCAGGAGTTCTCTTTTTCTCCCATTCCCTATGTTCTCTATAAGAACATCCATATTCCTTCTTTAAAGTATCTAGAGGTTTGTTTCCTTCATCGCCTTTTACAGGGCCGGCCATCGGAGGTGCGGGGCCCAATTGGGAACAATTTTGGTGAACCCCAGTTTTCCAGCCAAGGTCTGTCAGCCCTGTTATTTAGTATATATTATGAAATTATACATTAAGGTGCAATGGATTATACACTGTCTGAATCTCTCCTGCTCCCGTTTGACTGTCAGTACCTCCGCTGGCTTTCAACCTTTACCGTAGCTGCTAATTACCATTAAACTGAATTATGTGATTGGACACAATGCCCTTGGAGACAGCGGTTGATTGGACAGGAGTAGCCCGAATTGTTGATTGGACGGGAATTTTAAGGCAAGCTGGTTGGTGATTGGACGCAACCCCTTTAGAGACAGCGGTTGATTGGCCACCAAATAATCCGGCACAAATTGACAAATAGGTAAATAATAAATTCGCTGGTCGGTGCGAACTCAATGGACTATCTGTGCTGTATCTCCAAACTAAACAGTATAACATGCAGGTACATTAATTAAAAATAAAATTCAGTGACTATTTCACATGATTTCTCACTGTATCTGACCAATCTCTGTTTAAGATGTTTGGTCTGCCTTTGGCATTGACTCCGAAATAAAAACCTAAACCAAACTCGATTGTATCGTCACATTGGACTCAGTAAACTCACACATCTCTGCATTCAGGAGGCTGCCGTGGTTGGAATCACCGGCTCTGAGACCAGAGTGGGTAAAGCGACCCGAGATCAACACATAAGATGATAGCTCTTCTCAATTAAAAAAAGTGACGTTTTTCACTCTAACCATGATGGCTAGAGCTTCTTGCAAGGTGATCTATGACCTCGCTAAGTAAATATTGTCGTAACGCTCAGTTGAGGTCAAATGAAGAAGATATTCATTACATTGTTCAGTGGAGCCCATGGATGTGTCACTGAAAGCAGTGAAGAATGCAATCTCCACACTGCTTGTCCCCGCGTTTAATGAAGTGACTTTTAAATTACTTGAAATAAAAGTTGATTTCTCTTTGTAACAAATGTCAACCGGGCTTCTAATGAAAGAGAAATCAATACACTTCTTTCTCTAACGTTCCGTAATTCAGTTCACTTTTATTTAAAGTGGCAGATGCAAACATTGTTAACTCCACCTGGACTTCACCCAGACTGACTGGGGAGTTCAGAACAAGGGGCCACAGTTTAAGAATATGGGGATAGGCCATTTAGGACTGAGATGAGGAAACACCTTTTCACCCAGAGAGTTGTGAATCTGGGCAATTATCTGCCACAGAAGGCAGTGGTGGCCAATTCACTGGATGTTTTCAAGAGAGAGTTAGATTTAGCTATTAGGACTAACTGAATCAAGGGATATGGGGAGAAAGCAGGAACGAGGTTACTGATTTTAGATGATCAACCATAATCATATAGAATGGCAGTGCTGGCTCGAAGGGCCGAATGGCCTACTCCTGCACCTATTTTCTATGTTTCTGTTTCTATGGCTGACAGAAATGCATGCTCCAATCTTGAAGGTATCTCGTGCGGGATTTGAAATCCCCGTCAAGTCATAATGTACCAATAAAGATGCTGTGCTTTCTTTCCATAGATTATCTGCTCTAGTTTAGTTTAGTGATATAGCACGGAAACAGGCCCTTCGGCCCATCAAGTCTGTACCGACCAGCAATCCCCACACACAAACACTAACCCACACACACTAGTGACACTTTACATTTGTACCAAACCACTTAACCTGCAACCTGAACGTCTTTGGTGAGCGGGAGGAAACGGAAGATCTCGGAGAAAACCAATGCAGGTCACCGGGTGAACATGTAAACTCCGTACAGATAGCACCGGTCATCAGGAAAGAACCCAGGTCTCTGGCGCTGCGGAGCAGCCACTGTACCGCTGTGCCACCGTGCCGCGAAGGTTTCTCATGCGAGATTTGAAAGCCCCGTCAAGTCATAATGAACCAACAAAGATGCTCTATTTTCTTTCCATAGATTATCTGTATAGGTTAGTTGAGAGATACAGCGCGGAAACAGGCCCTTCGGCCCACCGAGCCCGCACCGACCCCTGCACACAGTTCTTCAGGCTGAGAGTCAGGAGAGAGGAAAACTAGAGGTATGAAAAGATACAGAACAAACCCCAGAGCAGAATGATCTGTTCGGTACCTTTTCTCACCTCTAGTTTTCCTAATAATATGGAAACCTTCGAACCATTAAAACGAAGATAGACACAAAATGCTGGAGTAACTTGGTGGGACAGGCAGCATCTCTGGATACAAGGAATGGATGACGTTTTGGGTTGAAGCCCTTCTTCAGACCCTTCAATCATTGAACCAGCTCAATGGAGGTCTGTGAAACAGTGCAGGGCAATGCACCTTCTAGTTTTGTCCAGCACATTGGGAAAGTGAGTTATGCTTTACTCTAAAACCTTAGCAACAAAAGTCAATGACCCCCCCCAACAACAGAAAGGAACCGCAGATGCAGCCGTCACCGCAAAACATCAATGATTCCGGGAATGCTGAGGCGACAGGGTGAGGGAGCGAAAGAGAGAGCGAGCGAGGGAGCGAGGGAGCGAGGGAGAGAGAGGGAGAGAGAGAGGGAGAGAGGAGAGAGAGAGAGAGAGAGAGAGAGAGAGAGAGAGAGAGAGAGAGAGAGAGAGAGAGAGAGAGAGAGAGAGAGAGAGAGAGAGAGAGAGAGAGAGAGAGAGAGAGAGAGAGAGAGAGAGAGGTCGTGTTTTCTTCTCAGCTCTGCAGTTGAGAAGGATTGAAGCAGCCTTTCAAGGATTTTGTCGTTGGAGAGGGCACAGACCCAGGGGGGCTTCATAGTTCAACTTATTGTTGGGCTGTTGAAGCTTTTCTCTGGTCTGGGGAGCCTCCATCTGTGTGAAGATTCCTGAGTTTCTCCACATTGTCGAGGGTGCGGTTGGCGTTGGCGGATTGCCAAGAGTGCCTGTGATCTCAGTGGGTTGAAGTTGTGCGGTGTCTTTGTCGTTTTTGGCACCGCTTCTCTGCCCTAAAGTCATTTTGCTCAGTGCGGCTGCCTGGCTTAATGTGAAGAAGGTACTTTTGCGTCCAGCGCGACTGGGATCGAGTTTCCCGTAAGCTGCTCTTGGCTGTGGACGAACCTGGGGACTTTCCTGCTTCAGCTGGAGGTTTCTGTTTTCTGCTGCCTGTCTTTGACTGTGACTGTCTCTGGGACTTAACTTGGAGCTGTGCTGCTGAGGGGCTTGGAGCTGGTTTGTGCCTCTGTGAGGATGGCGATGGAAGGGGCGCGGCCGAAGGTCCGGACCTACGCAGCGACGGCATCAGTGGCGGGTGCGAGGCCATCTGAGCTTGAGCCTCATGTTGACTTGGATGGGGACAGTTTTGGTATTTCTGTTCAAACTGGGCCTATGATGTCGAGGGGGGTAATTACGAAGGCCATGAATGAACTTCTTGGGAGGGGGGCTATTGTCTCTTCTGAGCTTGAAAGGGGAAAGGTGGAGATGATACTTAAGACCCGGGAGTGTGTGGCCCGAGCGTTGGAGGAGGGGATCTCAGTGGGGGGGGTCCACGTACAGGTGGATCCGTGGGTATCCAGGGTGAGACCGGTTCTCCTGCGGAGCTGCCCCACTTATTTTTCGGATGCAGTGCTTATTCCACACCTGTCCAAGTTCGGGGAGGTGCGGTCTAAATGTTTTCGTCTCTTGCATCCCGGGGGGGACCCGGAGGAAAAAGGGGTCTTCAGTTTCAAGAGGAGGGTGTTCATGAAGGTGGGTGAGGGGGATGGTGCCGAGGGGAGTTTTGAGGTGGTGCATAAGGGTGTACCCAGAACCGTGCGTTGGAGTTGGGGCAAGGCACGGTGTCATGCGTGCGGCGAATTTGGACATCTCCGCAGGGAGTGTCTTTTTCGCGGGGGCACTGCTAGAGGTTCTAGTGCAGTGGCCCAGGAAAGCACTGCTGGCCCATCTGGGGTGGCTTGTCAAACCTCAGCGGCGCGGGGTGGTACTGCTGACCCGGCTGAGGTTGCCAGTTCTGCCTTGGTGACCCGGGGCGGCAGTGCTAAGCCTTCTGGGTCCAGAGGTTCCGCTTTGGGGACCCTGGGCAGTGAGAGCCCAAGCCCCCCACGTCCCCTACGTCTTGCGCCTGTGGCGGTGGATGGAGGTGGGGCGCAGGAGGAGGGGAGTGTTGAGGGGGGGTTTTGGGAGAAGCAGGGGAAGCACAATAAGAAGAAGGAGAGGGATAGGGCCGCCCGAGCGAAGAAAGTGCAATCGGGTGAGTTTAGCTCCAGTGTGGTGCAGACTGCACCTGCTGGGGCCCAGGGGGGAGTTGTGGTGGCTCGGAAGGGGGTAAAGAAGCCTAAACGTGTGGGTGGCAAAGTGGTTGGGGGTAATGTGGAGGCGGATGACCCTTCCCTTATGGAGGTTACCGCACCTCCGCATGCGAGTGGGACTAAAAGGAGGCATCTGCCTGGTGAAGAGGAGGAAGGGCGTGGGTCCAGAGCGAAGGGGATGTCTTTCTCCGGGCTTTCCACCACTGAGGTGGCTGAAAGTGGTCTTGACCCGGTGTCTTCTGGGTCGGTGGTTGGGCCTTCTCTTCATGGATCTACAGCGGGTGTCACCGGACTGGGTGCTGAAGTTGATTCCGGTGGAGGTAGGTCCACTGGGCGGGAGTCTGTCCCTTCATCTCAGGGGCCCTCTGAGGGAGTTATCTCGGCGGGTGCTGTGGTTAGCTCCCTTGGGGGTGTACCCTCTGGGTCGGATGAGGTCCCCTCGTTTCAGAGGCCTACTGAGGGTGCTAGCACGTTAGGTGACGTGGTTGGCTCCTCTGGTAGTGTGCCCTCTGTGACGGGGGATGCGCAGAGTCAGGCTGAGGGGGGAGTTTCGGGGGTGTTGTCGTTCAAGTCTGTGCTCCATATCAGTGCCAGTGGAGGTGCTGGGGGGCGGGATGCCTCACCGGATGAGTTGTCTGGGGCGAGGTTAATGGCAGGTGGTGATTCTCTGGGTGATGCCTGTGGAGAGGGCACTCTGGATGATGTGGAGGTCAGGGCTGTTATGGGACGTGATCCTCTTTCAGACTCCGAGGGTGCCAGTGTTCCACAGGCCCTGGGGATGCCTCTTGTTGTTGCTTCCCCAGGCCCAGAGGAGGAGGGTGATGGTAGCGTGCAGGAGCCCAGCCATTCAGAGGGCTGCGAGTTTCAGGCAGGGGTGTTGGGACCCACCCCCAGCATTGATCCGGGTGGTCGTGTCATGGCTGTGGAGGAGGACAGCGATGCGGCCAGTGGGGGGGGCACAGAGAGTGATTTGTCAGACAGTTCTGGTCTTTCTGAGGTTGTTGATTCAGGTGCGAGCGGGTTGGCTGCGAGCCCAGACTCCAAGGCCGTGTCTGAGGCGAAGCTTATTGTTGAGGTGCGAGAGTTCTTAAAAATAAGCCGTGCTCCCAAAACATTATGGTTTGCCGCTACAAGGCGGTGGGAGGATTGGCTAGATGTGCAGGCGAGTCTCGAGGCTATCCTTAGTAACAAGGATAGTGGTCTTTCTGACTCGGATTTGGGGCAGTTTTGGGGTTTGTTGAAGGTCCTCAAAAAAGGAGCTCCTGTGACTACAGGGAGTGTGAGGGTCACAATCTAATGTGTCTACACATTCACAGTAGCTACATTAAATTTAAATGGGAGTAGAGCGAGTTTTCGAAGATTTCAGCTCTTATCAGCCCTAAGGGAGGGGAGATTTGCAGTTTGTTATCTGCAAGAGACACATACCGTTGCTAGTGATGAACCTACCTGGCAACTGGAGTGGGAAGGGAGGGTTTATATGAGCCATCTCAGCTCAAATTCGAGTGGGGTGGCTTTTCTGTTGGCCCCAAATTTTCTGCCAAGTATTTTAAAAGTGCAGGAAGTGGTGCCAGGACGTTTGCTCCATCTGGCCGTGAGCCTGGATGGCATGCCATTGCATTTCATTAACGTGTATGCCCCTAGCTCCGGCACGATGCAGGCCGGCCTGCTTCGGGAGGTGAATGCTCTGTTGGGCACTATTGATAGGGGAGAGTGTGTCTTCCTTGGTGGGGACTTTAATTGCACACTTGAGGTGCGGGACCGTTCTGGTACTCAGTGTGCGCCTGCTGTAGCGAAGAAGCTGAGAGGCTTGATTGACTCCTTTGAGTTGGTTGATGTTTGGAGGGACCTTCACCCTGATTCCACTGCTTTTTCGCGGAGGTCTGAGGGCGGTGGTTCCCGCATTGATCGGTTTTATATTTCCCGAGCGTTTGTTTCCCGTGTCTCAGCGGCCTCAATGCGGCTGGTGCCGTGCTCGGACCATTGTCTGGTGCGTGTGGATTTCAATCCAGCGTGCGCTCGGGCTGGGTCCGCGTACTGGCACTTTAACAACAGGCTGCTGGAGGATCGGTGTTTCCGGGAGTCATTCACTCGGTTTTGGGTGAAGTGGAGAGAGAGGCAGAGGTGCTTCTCTTCCCTTAGGCAGTGGTGGGGTGTGGGTAAAGCTCACATCCGTCTCTTTTGTAAGGAATATACATGGGGGTCGACTGGGAGGCGGGACTCAGCGGTCGAGAAGCTGGAGAGGGAGATACAGGACGCTGAGTCTCGCCTGGGTCAGTTTGGTGAAGACTCCAGCGAATGGGGAGAGTTTCAGAGGAAGAAGGAGGTTTTGAGGAGTCTGCTGCTTGAGCGATCTCGAGGCGCTTATGTGAGGTCTCGGGTCCAGATGCTGCACGAGCTGGACCGAGCGTCGCCTTTCTTTTTCTCTTTGGAGAAGGGGCGGGGAGCTCGAAAACAACTCGTGGAGTTGCTTGCAGATGACGGCTCCTCTGTCACTGATCCAGAGAGGATTAATGCCTTGGTTAGGTCCTTTTATGGGTCCCTGTTCTCTGCGGAAGGATTCAGTGTGGAGGCTCAGCAAGATCTGTGGGAGGGTCTACCGACCGTAGATAGGGGGGAGGCTGATCTTCTTGATGGCCCCTTATCTTTGGAGGAGTTGACTCACGCCTTGCATCAGCTCAGGAGGGGTAAGTCCCCCGGGCTGGATGGGTTGACGGTGGAGTTTGTTAGAGCATTCTGGGACGTCCTAGGGGGTGACTATGTGTTGGTTCTGGGGGAGGGCCTGGCGACTGGAGTGATGCCTCTCTCGTGGCGTAGGACGGTTGTTGTCTTGCTGCCTAAGAAGGGCGAACTCCGTTTGTTGAAGAACTGGCGTCCAGTCTCTCTCCTTTGCACAGAATATAAAATTTTTGCACGGGCAATGGCAAATCGCCTGGGCTCCGTGCTGCATCAAGTGATTCATCCTGATCAATCTTATACAGTCCCTGGCCGGTCCATCCAGGATAACATCCACCTGGTTAGGGACCTGATTCATTTAGTCCAGGGTACTGGTGAGTCAGCTGCTTTTCTGTCTCTTGATCAGGAGAAGGCTTTTGATAGGGTAGAGCATGAATACCTATTTGGGACGTTGCAAGCGTTTGGGTTTGGACCACACTTCGTGGCCCGGGTCCGGCTTTTGTACGCTGCTGCGGAGTGTCTTGTAAAGGTTAATGGCGCGGTGCTATCTCCTTTTCATTTTGGGAGGGGGGTCCGCCAGGGGTGCCCTATGTCGGGCCAGTTGTATTCGGTCTGTGTGGAGCCGTTCCTGTGTCTTCTTCGGAGGAGGTTGACAGGCCTGGCCCTACCTGGCCCGCGGGTTGAGGTGATTCTATCGGCGTATGCCGATGACGTACTTCTTATGTTCACCGATCCTGGTGACCTGCGGAGGATGCGTGACTGCCAGGAGATATTCTCGGCTGCATCTTCTGCTAGGATTAACTGGAGTAAGTGCTCTGGACTTTTGGTGGGTCAGTGGCGGGTAGACTCCCTGCCGGAGGAGATGGCATTGTATGCGTGGAGTACCACGCACCTCCTCTATCTGGGGGTGTACCTGAGTCCCACTGAGGATGTTTGGCCGGCAAACTGGCAAGAGTTGGAGACGAAGGTGGTTGCTCAGCTGGGGCGCTGGTCAGGCCTGCTTGGAGTTCTCTCCTTTCGGGGGAGGGTGCTGGTCATAAACCAGCTGGTGGCCTCTATGTTATGGTACCGGCTGGCTACTCTTGTCCCGCCCTCTATATTTGTAACTGCTATACAGAAGAAGCTGGTGGATTTCTTTTGGGGAAATAGGAAGCATTGGATTTCCGCGGCGGTCCTGAGTCTTCCGTTAGAGGAGGGCGGCCAGTCCTTGGTGTGCGTGCGCACCCAGGTGGCGGCTCTCCGTCTCAGGACTCTGCGGAGATACATGTATGTAGAGAACCCTCCCAGATGGCACGCTCTGGCCACGTATTTTTTTCGTCAGGGTCGTTGCCTAAGGGGGGTCTCGCGGCTCCCGGTGGCGGGTGTCAGTCGACCCGCTCTAAGGGGCTTGCCTGTTTTCTATAGGGATGTGTTAAGAGTGAGGAATTTGGTGGTGTTCAGCCAGAGTGTTGTTCCACGAGGAGAGGGGGATGTTGTGGCTGCGGGTGTGGCTGGTCCTCATCCTGTCATGGTGGTTGTCGAGGAGAGGCGCGGGCCTAGAGTTGTTCAGATAGAGCTTACCCCTGCTCCGTCAGATCTGCTCATCGGGCCTAGGCTTCGGGATATTTCTCGGCCTCCGGCTCCGCATAATCTGAGCTGCCTTTCTGAGATGACCAGCATGCCATTTTGTGATGCAAGGAGACGCGCACTGTACAGGATGCTCCTGCACATTCTGAACCACCGTGCCTTCGTCTCCCGTCCTGACTCACCATGGAGGACGGTGTTACCATCCGAAGGCGGCGGGGGGCCCCAGTGGGGGTCCTTCTATAAGGGAGTTGTACCCCTTTATATTGGGGACCTGGGGTGGAGAGTGCTGCATGGAGCGGTGGTTTGTAATAAACTTTTGAGTCGGTTCACGGGCTCGTCTGCCGCATGTATTTTCTGCGGAGAGGAGGAGACCGTATTCCATGTGTATATGGAGTGTGTGAGGTTACTGCCCCTGTACCAATATCTGAAGGGGCTGTTCCTCAAGTTCTGGCTGCATTTTAGCCCCACAATCCTGGTGTTTGGACACAAGGCGGGGAGTGGGGAGAGCCGAGTGTGGGGGGGGGACTTACCTGTCGGTTTGCTCCTTGGCCTGGCCAAGATGGCCATTCGTGGGTCCAGGCAGCGGGCGGTCGACGGTCAGGCGAGAGTCGGCTGCCTGCCCCTCTTTCGGGCCTACGTCCGTGCACGTGTGTCCCTGGAGAGGGAACACGCGGTGTTCACGGGGACTCTGGAGGCCTTCCGTCAGCGCTGGTCGCCGCGTGGGGTTGAGGCGATTATAAATGAATGTACTGCTGTACTACAATGATCTGTTCATTATAGTGTGATTTTTGATTGTGTTTTGATGTGTTGTATTTTATGATTTGTGTTGAATAAAGTTTTTGAAATGAAGAAAAAAAAAAAAAAAAAAAAAAGAGAGAGAGAGAGGGGGAGAGGGGGAGAGGGGGAGAGGGGGAGAGGGACGGAGCGAGCGAAAGACAGAGAGACACGACGTAGGTCAACCATGATGATGAGTTTTAAGAAATTGTCAATGTCGTCAATGCATCGATCTACATTCCTCAGTGTAATTGTGTTTTGATCAAGTATTAATGACGTCCCGTTCCTTTGAATAAAATTCACAGGGCGTCATTAATACTTGGTCTAAACACAATTACATTTACCGAGGAGTGTGGATCGATTAATTGATGACACATTGTATAACTACGTGTTAACTACTGGCTGTTAACGTGCTAGTAGTTAACACATCATTTGTGTCTGATGGCTGGTGCAGTGGTTTTTATCCATGTTCGTTTAAAAAAATAAATCCGTATTTAACAAGGCGAATGTTAAAAAATATATAATTGTATATACCAAAGCGAATTCGTATTTCCGTACGAATACGGAAAATTAGTGCGGGGGCCCCCCATTGGCGCGGGGCCCAATTGGGAGCAATCGGTCCAATCGGCTTAAGGCCTGCCCTGGTCTTTTAACTCTATTCCAAGCTTCAAATCTGCCTCCTGCCAGTTCGCCATTATTGCAGCCTCTTTGTGTTCTTCTACTCTATCGTAATATTGTCTCCATAGTCCAATAAATTCCTTCGCTACATCACTGTTGCTACATTGACAAACAATCTTCTCAATACATTTCATTCCCTTTAGTGTACCAACCCCTCCTATGAGCCACAAATCATCCCAATTTTTTATTCAACGCACCCGAAAAATATTTCAATCTTTCCACTTTCTGAGGGAACTCGCTGCAAACTAATTGTAACGGGCTTTCAGGGCCTTCCATCATATATCTTTAGATCTGGTTCCCCATTGTTACTAACAATGGACAGTATCCAAACGATTCACACTCCACTCACAAGACTTAACAAGTTCACTACAAACAATGGCCAAAAGTTCTTCAACACGCCAGAAAGTCGCTCAATCAATCTCTCCTTTCAATGCAATCATTCTCTCCTTTCAACCCGAGTACTCCAAAATTATTTCACACAATCTCACACAGAATTCACACAGGGTTTCAAACCTGTAAAAAATGTCAAGTCAGTGAACAATCTCAGTCTAAGGTGCAGCGGAACTATCAAACACACTTCAGCAGCAAATCTCCTACACTCAAAACACTTCAATCGAAACACAGACAAATGAGTTTGTAACACGCAAGCAAAATTGTACTTAAACAAGTAATAATACTATTAATCACTATTGTAGATTGGCTATTGCATGTTAGCCAATCAGAATGCTTTGTAATTATAACTCCACGTAATTATATAATTTATAGTGTAATAACTTGCCTGCTGCCTGCCAGTAGCTGCAGTAATGTGAACGTATGATGTACTGCTTAGATGATGATGAACTGAACAATAACGATGCTTGTGCTTCAACCTATGTGAGACTAAGCCATTTACATGGTGTCAGAAAATCAGGTCTAGCCCGCGTCTGTTTACCACGATTTATTTCATTTATAAGTTTTTATTTGTGAGTGTTTTTGACGATATGGTAAACTCTTGTCGAAAGCCAAGCCTGCTCGTGATTGATTCCAATATTGCCGAGCAATGGCGAATGTTTGAGCGAGACTATGCTCATTATATCCGCATCATTCACCGAAATTACCCCAATGACCTGAAGGCATCGCTACTATTGAATCTAGCGGGTCCAGAGGCTATGATCTGCGCTGACTCTTTTGAATTCGCACCAGCACACCTAGACACGAACGGTCTGGTAGTGGTGCCAGCTGAGACTATTGACAATCCAACAGTTCTGCTGAGAAAGTTTAAAGAACTATGTGACCTGCCATCGAATCGCATCCTCGAGAGAACGAGATTTTTTGCCCGACAGCAACAGGCTGATGAGCCTGTGGAACAATTTATCAGCGATCTGAGACACATCAGCTCTTGATGCCGATATGGTGAGTTGACGAATGAGCTAGTACGAGATAAAATTGTGGGAGGAATGAGCGACCGCAAGTTAAGAGCCGAATTGCTGCGGAACGCTGAACTAGAGCAAGCCATTCATGCATGTCGGATGGCAGAGACTGCCACTTGCACCACTTGCTGATATCGACAGCGCGAGCCCTCAACAGCAACATAATGTGAATCTAGCTAGCTATTCTCCTCAAAGATTTCTGTGTCCCGCAAAGATCCAAATATGCCTGCCACGAGATGCACAAACTGCAACTATTTCCACTCCAGGTGGCGCCAATGTTGTGTAGCCCATGGGAAAGTATGTCATAATTGCAAGAAACTCAACCACTTTGCTAATTGTTGTCTGTCTCGTGGAAGTACTGCTTCAAGGACAAATCTGCACCTGATTCAACAAGACCCGTCTGATTCAGATTCCCAAGAACAAGATGAGGTGTCCCACGGGAACGATTGCGATAACACAGACATTGACTTTACCGTACTCTCCCTAAATCTGCGCTCCCCAGGGCAAACTGGTTAATCCTGTGGTGACCATGATAATCAATAACAAATCTCTGATTGCCAAAGTCGATAGCGGCGCCAGAGTAAACGTTATGTCACTCAAAGAGTTCAACAAGATAAGAACTTCTGAGCTCATGAAAAAGGACTCCTCCACTCCACATGCTTATGGAGGGGAAATTCTTCACCCATTGGGTAAAGCTGATTTAAAGTGCACTGTCAACGAGCAGACAAAGAACTTAATCTACTACATTGTCCAACCAAGCTGAGAAACATTGCTTGGCATCAATGCATGGCCATGTCCTGGGTCTGGTTTATTTCGGGCTTGCTGTCCACAAACTCTGTTTGACAGAGGAACCAACACAACAGATGCTATCCAACTATAAAGACTTATTTGACGACAAACTTGGCAAACTGCTTACCATATACAAGATCACTGTAGATCATACAGTCAACCCAATTGTTTGTGCACCTCACCGCGTCCCTCATGGCATGCAGGAGAAAACACATAACGAACTAAAGCGTATGATCTCCATTGGAGTCATTGCCGAGGTCAGTGAACCCTCGGACTGTGTCTCCACTATGGTCATCACCACAAAAAAAAGAAGGAATTACGCATCTGCATGAATCCTAAAGATTTGAATACAGCAAAACGGCAACACTATCCGATGAGAACCACTGAGGATGTAGCAGCATAGATCAGCAACGCGACGGTATTCTCAGTCATCGATGCCAAAAGCTATTTCTGGCAAATCACGTTGGACTGTGCGTCATCTGCACGAACAACTTTTACCATTCTGTTCGGCTGCTACAGGTTTTTAAGAATGCCTTTCGGTATCAACTCTGCTAGCGATGTCTTCCAGCATGCAATGGAACAGCTATTCGCACAATATCCTTGTGCCATCATTGTTGACGACATCCTAGTTTACGGTCGAGATTTGACCGAGCATGATGCCTACTTGCGAAAAGTGTTGAACTGTGCCAGAGACATTAACCTGAAACTCAACCCTCTGAAATGCAAGTTCAGAGTCTCTGAAGTCACATACGTCAGTCACGTGTTCACCAGAAATGGGTTAAAACCTGATCCACTGAAGACTGCAGTCATTAACGAGCTGCCAGTCCCAACCGATGTCACCAGCTTACAACAATTTCTAGACATGGTTTATTACTTGGGCAAGTTTATCCCAAACCTCAGTGATCTTTCTGCTCCCCTACCACAAATGACCCACAAGTTTACAAACACACAGGACGAGATGTTAAAAATCCAAAGTGCCAAATATCAACTTACTCCCGATGGTGATGGGAGCCTTCTGCACTCACCTATGCTGCTCCGATGTTGAGAAAGGCTAGGCAGACACATCATTGGGGTTATCAAGTGGGCACCTACTTTCATCGACGTTTCGCTGATTGAACCCACGACGTCTCCAGTAGGCTCAGCGGTGCATTCTGGCGTCCCAGAACCACCCCCCTCTGCATCTGTCTAGTTGGTTATTTGGGAGACAAAAAGGGGTTCTTTCCTCTTCAGCCAGAGCCACTGGCTACTCCGCTCTGAAATCGTGATGTTTCTTTGATGGCCTGGCGTAGGGCTTGTCCGCTGATCCCCTGGTCCTTCTTCAGTCTTACGGTTGATGTTGCCACGAATCCGCCTTCTACCGGGCAGATCTTAGCTCTCCAGCCTCCGCTGCAAGCTCTGCAATATTGCAGTTTTTTCCTTTCGAAGGCTTCCTACACAGCATCCTCCCAAGGGACTGTGAGCTCCACAAAATACATCATGCGCTGAGAGTTCGACCAGAGCACAAGATCAGGTCTCAAGTTGGTGATGGTTATCTCTGATGGAACACTGAAGCCGTTGGTCCACATCCACCAGCATCTGCCAATCCTGGGCTGCCTCCAGCTGTCCAAACCTGGTCCTTGGTGGAATTTTCCATTGCCTTTGTTCCTCCTCCTGAACAAACCATGCTTGGTCTTGGTACCCACAACACCAACAAGCTATTGTGACTTTATAATAGCTTGCCAGCGCACCAACACTGGCATACTTCATCTCAATCTGCCTATCACAATCACCTGCGATACATCCTAGTATGGGCTAGGCGCAGCATGCCTACAAACTTCTTTCAACGGCAACGTAATGCCCAATTCTTACGCGTCATGTATCCTGACTGATACGTAGCAACGATATGCTCAGATAGAGAAGGAACTGCTCGCCCTGGTTTTTGCCTGTTTGAAATTTAAAGACTTCATTTTTGGCAAAATCTTCATGGCCGAAACAGATCATCAGCAATTAGTCACCATCCTGAGCAAGCCTATCCATGCAGCCCCAGCTCGACCACAGTGGATGATGATGCAGTTACAATGGTTTGACTTCCGCATTGTCTACAAAAAAGGTAAAGACATGCACATTGCAGACACACTGTCCAGAGCTCCGCGCACCACCAGTGAACAACACCCATTTGAACAGGACATATTCTCTGCCCTAAAGGTCTCGTCCGTGCCCACTGATCGCCAGCGCATCCTGGCCGAACACACAGCTGCAGACAAAACTTCTCAGCTGCTGACCTCCATCATTAAAGGTGGGTGGCCAAATAAGCAGACAAACACCCCGTTTGAGTTACGACCCTACTTCCTAGTGACGAACTAGTACTACAGGACGGAGTAATTGTCAAGGGTCACAAGACGGTCATTCCTACAACTTTGCGAAATGAATACTATGAGGAAATCCACGGTGGATACCCTGGCGTGAATGCAACCTTACAACGAGCCAAAGAAATAATCTACTGGCCCGGGATGACCAAGTACATTCATGAGAAAACAGAATCATGCGCTATCTGTAACAGTCAATCACCACATCAGCAAAGGCAGCCTCTCCTATCCCAGCCAGCTCCCTCTCCACCATGGTCATCAGTGGCTGCCGATACTTTTGAATGGCACGGGAAACACTATCTCGTGTTAGTGGACTCATACTCTAACTTGTTTGAAATTGACTTTCTGCCAACGATCACTTCAGAGATAGTGATCCAGAAGCTCAAAATACACTTTTCTGTGCACAGAATACCAGCTCGTCATCAGACTGACAACGGAACTGGACCCCCAATACCGTGTGCTTTAAGTTTGTATATTAATCTCTTATGTGGGACCTTGTCGGAAGCCTTCTGAAAGTCCAGATATAACACATCTACAGGGGGAAGTCTTTTAGGACCGAGATGAGAAAATCATTTTTCACACAGAGAGTGGTGAATCTGTGGAATTAAACTTAAACGTGACTAAAAACGCTTTCAACGCCTTCAACATCATGGATCGCAATATCAGGACAATACAAAAGGTATGTCATTCATTTAACATATTATTCTTGTTTATTTTAATCTTATGATGCAAAAAATGTTATTTAGGCCCCATATGAATCGGCCGTATCTTGCCTGCCGAAATAGACAATAGACAACAGACAATAGGTTCAGGAGTAGGCGATTTGGCCCTTCGAGCCAGCACCGCCATTCAATGTGATCATGGCTGATCATCCCCAATCAGTACCCCATTCCTACCTTGTCCCCATATCCCCTGACTCCGCTATCTTTAAGAGCCCTATCTAGCTCTCTCTTGAATGTTTTCAGAGAACTGGCCTCCTGTGAGAAAAAGTGTTTCCTCGTCTCAGTTTTAAATGGCTTACTGCTTATTCTTAAACTGTTGCCCCTGGTTCTGGACTCCCCCAACATCAGGAACATGTTTCCTGCCTCTAGCGTGTCCAAACCCTTAACAATCTTATATGTTTCAATGAGATCCTCTCTCATCCTTCTAAACTCCAGAGTGTACAAGCCTCAGCATATGACAGTCCCGCCATCCTGGGAATCAACCTTGTAAACCTACGCTGCACTCCCTCAATAGCAAGAATGTCCTTCCTCAAATTAGGGGACCAAAACTGCACACAATGCTCCAGGTGTGATCTCACTAGGGTTCTGTACAACTGCAGAAGGACCTCTTTGCTCCTATATTCAATTCCTCTTGTTATAAAGACCAACATGCCATTCGCTTTCTTCACTGCCTGCTGTACCTGCATGCTTACTTTCATAGACTGATGTACAAGGACCCCCAGATCCCGTTATTCTTCCTCTTTTCCCAACTTGACGCCATTTAGATAGTAATCAAAGTGGATAACCTCACACTTTTCCGCATTAAACATCATCTGCCATACATCTGCCCACTCCCTCAACCTGTCCAAGTCACCCTGCATTCTCATAGCATCCTCCTCACAGTTCACACTGCCACCCAGCTTTGTGTCATCTGCATATTTGCTAATGTTACTTTGAATCCCTTCATCCAAATCATTGATGTATATTGTGAATAACTGCGGTCCCAGCACCAAGCCTTGTGGTACCCCACTAGTCACTGCCTGCCATTCTGAAAGGGACCCGTTAATCCCTACTCTTTGTTTAACAGTTTAAACAGTAAATACGGAGTTGTGTCGCAGATGTTGGTGAGCTGGACATGAGAAGCCTGCAGATCCTTCTATGCAGGGGACTGTAATTTAAAACAGCCGCTGGATAAATCAGCAAGAATTTGTCAGGCTATCTCTATGCTGTGTCTACGTGGCAAGATGTCGTCCTTGGGGGTGTATAACATTTTAGCTTGAGTTTTTTTTTTGTCGCATTCCTCCAGCTGAATAGTCTTTGTACAGCTAAGTTTTAGGTGAATTGTTACACCAGAACAGACAGGAATTCGGGGTTTTTGAACGGACCTTTTATAAAATGGCCTCACACCATTGTACCTTTATAAACATCTCCAGATTTACAATGCACCAATATCTCAAGAATATGGAAAACATGCACTAGTCATAGAGCTATATTGTGTAGAAACCTTCCCATGTTGACCAAGTTGCCTAACTGAGCTAGTCCCAGTGGCCCATATTTCCCCAAATCTTTCCTATCTATACATCTGCTCAAGTGTAATTTAAATGTAATTATTATACCTGCCTCTAGTATTATAACTTTCTCTGGCAGCTCATTCCATATACGCACCACCCTTTGTGTGAAAATGTTGCCCATCAAATCGCTTTTAAATCTTTCCCTTTTCACCTTAATTCTATGTCCTCTAGTTTTAGACTCCCCCATCCTGGATAAAAATATTGTGACAAACCCCCTCATGATTTTATCATAAACCTTATCTACATTTCTCATGATTTTATAGACCTCTGTAAGGTCACCCCTCTGCCTCCTACACTCCATGGAAACGAATCCCAGTCTTTATAATTTTACCCCTCTAGTCGTGGTGACATCTTTGTGTACGTTACTGCAGCCTTTGAAAGAAATTTGAAGTTGGTCCTGGACTCTACCACAACAGAGGAAAGAATTGCATTCTTTTCGTGGAACAAAATCTAATGGTATAACAGGGTAGGGGCCCAGTGGGGAGAAATTATGCCCATTCAACCCCTATTCAGCCTTCTATTAATTAGAAACACATGGCATTCAATTTCTGAGTTTAAATTTATGCTGCTGTTGTGTGACAAGAATGTACAATAAGTGCAAAAGCTCCCATTTAGTGCACAACTTTTGTTTAGTCCTTCAGGAATATCAATGTCATAATACTAAGTTTCCTCAGAAAAAGCTTGTCATTGTAGTTTTTTAAACTTTTAATTTCTAAAGAACAGGACAGCTCATAGAAAACGTTTTTGAAAGAATAATAACACAGCTGAATATGTAAAACAAAGACACAAGGGACTCAGCCAGTCAGGCAGCATCACTGGAGAACATTGAGAGCTGACATTTTGTATTGAGATCCTTCAGATTGATTGTGGTTGGGGAGGGTGGGGGGGGGGGGGGTTGAAAGAAAGTTGGAAGGGAACAAAGCCTGGCAAGTGAGGATGGTTTTTTTTAATAGACAGAGTCATGGGAGGAGGTGTAGGGGCTGGTCTTGCATCTCCTGCGATTGCAGGGGAAATTACCCGAGGAGGGGGTGGTTTGGATGAGAAGGGATATTAAACAGGGAGTTGCGGAGGGAATGGTCTCAGCAGAGAGGGGTGGAGATGGGAAGATGTGTCTAGTGGTGGGATCCCATTGTAGATGGTGAACATGTCAGAGGATTATGTGCTGTGTGCGGTGAAGGGTGAAAGGTGAGGACCAGGGGGACTGTGTCCCTTTTGCGATTGGGGTATGGGGTGCAAAAGTGGTACAGAGGAGATATATGTAAGGGCTTCATCTATAATAGAAGAGGGGACTATCAACTGATGTCTATTATAAACTGATGACTCCCACAACTATACTTCTTCCCTCCCTGCCTCCTGCAAAGACTCTATTCCCTGCTCCTAATTCTTCTGTCTTTCCGCATCTGCGCCCAAGATGAGGTTTCCATAGCAGGGCATTCAAGATGTCCTCATTTTTTCGAGAATGGGTGTTCCCCTGGTTTATCATAGATGAGGCCTGATTTCTCTAACTTCCAGTAACCTTTACATCCCCTCTCTCCATCCCTTTCCCATCTTAGTCTATTTTCACTGTCATCCTGCTTAGTTTCATTGTCTGGATAACTCGTTATCACATTCTCCACAGCCAACAGTGGACCATTGTGGACTCTGTCTTTTCTTAATCTTCGTTGCTGGCTTTAATTTGTCCTTTAGTAGCAATGTTACAACATTTTGAGATTTAAAAAATCAAGTCTGCAATTTATCCCATCAGATAAAGCATAAAAAGAAGTTTAATTTGACACCTAATTCACATTCATATCTTCAGTATTAAAAAAGTTATGGCCATTTTCATACTCAGAAATTAACATCTTGTTCCCTATTGCTTTTCCATTGACAACACAAATGCTGTGATCGAGGACAGTCAAAAGCCCACAACTTCCTTAAAAATCAAGAGAACTGAATGAAATTTTCCGTTTTTATAGATTGAAGCATTCTGAAACAAATATAAAACATCTTACTTGGATGACTTGAAATTAAAGCATATAATTAGTTAGTTACCTAATTGTAGCTAATTACAAAATTGACCTTTGAGGCGGAAATAGTAATAAATACCCAGACCGCCGCCTTGAAAATTCAAAACCGTGATATTCTCAAGATCAGAACTTTAATATTATTGTATTATATGCTGTAAGTCCGTAACAGATAGGTAAATGATTTACAATTTCTAGCAATAGACCAAGTCTTTATGGAGAAGATCAGTTGCTAGCTAGTACACTGGCATATCATAATCAGTAGTATCATCATACTCCTCAGATTGTAATCAATAAGCAACTCTGTACACCTTGTTTTTCCTCAACTTTTCAATTTTGGCATTGTAAACTGCAAGTTTTTGCTATTCAAACCACACATGACATGCCTTTCTGCCCACTACTTTCCCATTAAGAATGTCCTGTAGATTCCATTTCCTAAGAAAAGGATTTTTTTCTTTTAATAACCTAAGTATCCACACAAGAATTCACAATATAACATGATTTTTAAATCTCACTGTCATGAACTTATTTGCCAGATGGAAGGAATTTAATGTTTAATTCCCATAAATTAATCTAGAAACATCCACTTTCAATATAATCAAATTATTATCTTTTTGCGCAATATCCCTGTTGTGGATAATTTGTATAAAAATATTGACTATGGATAGACAATTACACAAAATATAAATAATTTAGATACTCTTATGACTAAATTCTCAAAAAAAAAGCATTTAAATCATCTTGCGAGTGGGTGTTTCTGGAATACGATCGATTGGAACGTTGCAGTTGCGATGAATTTGAACCCCATTTCGGCAGGAAAGGCACTGCCAAATCGTATGGGGCCCAAATAACATTTTCGCCACGTAAAACTATATTAAAGCCACCCCAAGAAGCAAGATTATATGTAAAATATACGACTTACCCTTTGTTTTGTCCTGTTATTACGATCCGTCACATTGTAGGCGTTCAGGGCGTTTGAAGTCAACTTTTACTTTAATCCAACTGTTAAATTGTCCAGAGATTTAAAAAATAAAATAAAAAACGGGAACGGAAGTCCGATCGATTTTTCTTCATTGACTAGCAGCCCGAGGAAATCCCTTTCCGACAAGTGATACAAACCCGCATTTTAATCTCGCTCCCCCACCTCAAAGGCGCCAAAGTCATGCACACAGCCCGTGGCAGATCTGCAGCGCCGCTGAAGGTAGGCTTGGTAACATCGCTACCTTTAGAATACCTTTCATTCATTTATTCTATGCACCTTTTCATATTTCTAGATTCCCTCTCCCCTGACTCTCATTGTGAAGAAGGGTCTCAACTCAAAACATCATCTCTTCCTTTTCTCCAGAGATGCTGCCTGACCCGCCGACATACTCTAGCTTTTTTGTGTCTGACTCGAAGCAAAACTGGATAAAAAACAGCTGAGCATTTTGAAACTAAGGTAATGAAGGAAAGCCAACCGTATTTTGTGAAAAGAAAAATGTGTGTGACTAATTGTTTTTGAATATGTAACTGCTGGATATATAAAGGAGGAGGAATAAATGTAGTGTATTTGGATTTCCAGAACACATTCTATTAGATGCCACATAATAGTTAGGAGGAATACTACTGCAGCAGGAATGGGCCAGTGGCTAACTAAGTTAAAACAGAATCATGACAAATTAATCATTTTCAGATTGGCAATAGGTAACTAGTGGATGACATATAATGGGAGGAAATGTGAGGTTATCCATTTTTGAAGAGAGAATTGAAAATTATTATTATAATAAGTGAGCACGGCCAACAAAATGCTGTGGTACAAAGGGATTTGTGGGTGCTTGTACATGAAATACAAGAACTTAGCATGGAGGTACATCATGTTATTGGGAAGCTAGTAGAATGTTTGCCTTTACTGCAACAGATATGGAGTCAAAAATTAGGGCAATTTTGATGCAACTCTACAGACTAGCCAACTCCTGGTATTAAGGGACTGATGTACAAAAAAAGTTGAGCGGGTTGGGTCTATACTCATTGAGTTATAGAGGGATGTGAGATTGTTCAGTGGAGGTTGACAGAATGTATGCTGACAGTATGTTTTTGATAGTGGATCTATCTAGCACTAGAGATGGATTGGTTCAGGTGAAGATGGGGAGGAAATCCTCATTCATTAGGTGGGTAATCCCTGTAATTTTCCAGAAGGCACATTTGGTGTCACTGACATACTTTAAAGTCATTAAACATCAAGAAATTCAGTTGATAAATAGACAGGGAACGGGAGTGGTACTGAGTTCAAGATTGGATTGTCAAGGATCATATTGATTGATGGAGCAGACTGAAAGAGCTGGAGACATATGAAACAGCAGATGTTGGAATCTTGAGCAAAACTCAAAGTGCTGGAGGAACTTGGCAGGTTAGGCAGCAGCTGTGGAGGGAATGGGCAGATCACATTTAGAGTTGGGACTGGTGGAGTTGGAGGGAGAAAGAAGAAAAGAGAGGTGGGTCTGGGGAAAAACCTGGCAAGTGATAGGCGGATACAGGTGAGGGTGAATTATTGGCAGATGGGTGGGGATGGAGACAAAGACTAGAGGTGAAAAGGAGGCAAGAGGGTGTCAGATAAATGGAAGAGGATAAGTGAAATGTAAAACCAGAAGGAGGGATTTTGGTGGAAGTAGCCACAGGGAGAGGAAAAAGATGCAAGGAAATATAGGACAAAGTGATGGGAGATTAGCTAATTAGCTGCCACCCTGTAGGCAGCACGGTGATGCAGATGGAAGAGCCGTTGCCTCACAGTTCCAGAATCCAGGGTTCAATCCTGACCTTGGGTGCTGTCTGTGTGGAGTTTGCACATTGCCCCAGGACTCTGGTTTCTTTCCCGTGCACCAGTTTCTTCCCACACCACAAAGAAATGTGGCTTTGTGGGTTAATCAACCTCTGTAAAATTGCCCTAGCACGTAGGGAGTGGTTGTGAAGGTAGGATAATGTGGAACTAGTGTGCACAGGTGATCGATGGTCGGTATGGACGCAATTGACCAAATGGCCTGTTTCCAAGTTGTATCTCTAAACCAAATTTCTCATTCTTATTTTAATGGTGATGAATGGCTTTGAAGGGGGGAACTTGATCCTATGTATGAATGTTCAATATCATCAATTCTTTGGAAAGTTAACCAAAATGTCACACGTTACAAAATGGCATCACATAAAAACATTAAAACATTCTTGAAAGAGATTAATCTCGGTCATTGCTATTTTCTTACCTACAGAACTATAATACATGTTTGCTAAAGATATGAACATTCTAGCTTTCTAAAATTCACAGAGTTTGTAAGGGCCATTCTTTGGAAGGTGAACCAAATGTCACACACGTTACCAAATGGCATCACATAAAGTAATACTTAAAAAAAATATTGTAAGAGATTAATCTTATTAATTGCCATTTTCCTACAGAACTATAATGCATGCCTGCTAAAGGTATGAACATTCTAGCTTTTTAAAATTCACAAGTTTGTAAGATAAAACTGTTATGAAAAAATTGCTTCTGTGAGAAGTCACAGACATGACCAGTCAAATTTGACCTCTGACCATAAACAAACATTGTCAGCATAGCATAAATATTTCACTTGATAAACTTCGAACAAAATATGAATCATATATACAGTACAAAACAATATACATGTAATGCTTTCAGAATTAGAAGAGATGTGTTCCACAATTTTTTTTGGTCACACACGTGACTAAGAATGGGCCAATGGTGAAACCCATAGGTGTGAGTTAATTAACATTTCACAATGTTTGAGATGTATAAGGGCACAAGACTGACGGATTATTGGGTCTTATCGATTCAAATCTAATCACCTGGATAGATTTATATGCTGGAATGTTGCATGAGAATGGTGTCATCATAAAAGCGTTTTCCGAACATTGCCGACGCAATGATGTTACAGCGTGGTGTTTTGTTCGATAATAGTTGAATTGAAGATGTACAACGAACTGTTCTGATCCATTTTATTCTAACTTGCTCCAAGTCGTTTTCCATTACTGGTGTTACAAAATAAATGACCTGCTAGAGCATAATGTAGATCGTATGTATGGAAATACCCAGTTAAAGAATGCCCCTGTTACATATGGTACATTATTAGATCTAGGTTAAGTCTAATCAGCCCACTGTGCATGGGTATCTAAACAAAACTTGTATTTGGTATTTTCGTGGCTCCAGTGCACGTCAAAGCGCTCTCCGTCCACAATTATTTGGAAGTAAATACGTCTTGTAGTTTCCGTGTAGGAATGTCAAAAGAAAGTTTAGATTGCGTCTCCTTGGTGTGCTCTGCGGTGACTTTGGCGATCTGGGTGGAGTCTGCCACTATGAAGCGCCGGGCAAACTTTAACCGGCATATGCAGCAAATCAGCGTCATTGCAATGCTTCCCACTTCACCTGCTAGTTTGGGGGAGGCATGCAAGAAGTTCGCTCATGTGTCAGACCACTGTTGACTTCTGTCGTAGTCCAACATATTGACAGAATTAGTCGCCCGACCTGTCACACAGAGTGCGTTGTGTCATCGTTTCCGGGGATCGCCACGAGGAGGCTTCTGTCATGATCTCCATGCACGAAGTGGTGATTGGGAACAACTGAAGTTCTCTTTGCCCATCCTTTGCTCTTCTTCCCCATCCCCCTGCTCAGGTTCCGCCCGCACCCTGGCGTTGCGCGTTTTTTGCAGCGACTTTCCACCCGCTGTTGCCCAAAGATTATAGAGGAGCTCCTCTATAATCTTTGCTGTCGCCTCCTGGCCGGCGCGGGCTCCTCGAGGCGCACTCCGCTCGCGAGCCCAGGGGAGGAGAGTGGTTGGTGCGGGCCGTCGCGTACCCGTGGTGCGTGCGATGCCGCGCGGCGGCGCGAGGAGCATCGCCCCGCGCGGGCGCTGTCTGGAGGCGCGGCGGCGTCAGAAGTGCGCAGTGATGGGCTGTGGGCGTGGAAGGGCAGCGCAACCATAACGGTCCGGCTGAGCGGCGGTAGCAGAGCTCCGTCATCTGGCGCTCTTCACCCGTTCTCGGTTTAAGCCGCCTGCGGCAGGGGAAGGCGGTGCCGGGCAGGCCCAGGTTCTCACACGCGCGCTCCTGGCGCCATTACCCGCGCGGCCGCGGCTCCTCCCAACGAACAGCCCGAGGGGAAAGGCGAATGAGGCGACGGGCCTTGTGGGGCCGCCGCGCATCAAGTAGCAGTCGGCTACGGGGAAGAGGGGACGGGGTTAGCATTGGAGAAGAGTTGGTGAGCTGCAGAAATTAGAACCTACATGTAACTGCCCTTCTGCGTGAATTCTGGGAACCAAGGGAGATCGTGAAAGGTGTTTCCCCACCCTCGCCCTCGCTCTCGGGTAGGTTTTAGATGTTTTCTAAACGGGGTTCTCCCATCTCCCCTCTGAGGAGCAAGATTGGGGTGGTAATCATTGATTACAAATACCCTACGTATAATTACAAATGTTACAAATTTTTGAGATTTTAAAAATCAAATCTGCAATTTATCCCATCAGATAAAGCATAAAAAGAAGTTTAATTTGACACCTAATTCACTTTCATATCTTCAGTATTAAGAAAGTTATGACCATTTTCATACTCGGAAATTAGCATCTTGTTCCCCATTGCCTTTCAATTGACTTAACTCAAAAGCTGTGATCTAAAACCGTTAAAAGCCCATAACTTTCTTAAAAATTAAGAGACCTCAATGAAATTTTCAGT
Organism: Raja brachyura; assembly: GCA_963514005.1. The sequence goes on along the minus strand of OY740789.1, from coordinate 73,568,393 downwards.
TATTATAGATTGAAGCATTCTGAAACAAATATGAAACAATCTTACTTGGATGACCTGAAATTAAAGCATATAATTAGTTATCTAATTGTAGCTAATTACAAAATTCAATGAGTAGATCTAAACATCTATCCATTTCTTGAGAAAAGACACTTTTTTTTAAATTGCCTAAGTGTCCAAATAACATTCACACAATAATCCACAATATAACATAATTTTTAAATCGCATTTTCATGAATTTCTGGGCCAAATGGAAGGAATTTAGTGTTTAATGCCTGTAAATTAATGGCCATTTAAATCAACTAGCGAGTGGGTTTTAGTGGAATGCGGTGGATTGGAACGTTGTGGTTTGCGGTGAAATCGGGAGGAAAAATACTGTTGGTTCATACATTTTTTTTGGACCCCATTTCGCAACATGAAAATATTATTAAAGCCTCTATAAAAAACAACTTTTAATATAAAAATAAACTGTGTACCGTTTTTTCTCCCCTATGCAAAATCCTTCCCGTTGTCGGCGCTCACGGCTTTTGAAGGTGATTTTTAAATTACTCTAGTTAATAAATAATCTAGCGTAATTTAAAAATACCTTCATTAATGAAATGTCGGGGCGATTTTTCTTCCGCAACGAAATCGCCCGACATGGATCGATTTGCCTAGTCTGCAGAAAAACGGCACTTTAAGCCCGCCCCCCCTCTGAAAGGCGCAAAAATCACGCACGCGGGGAGCGGCAGAACTGCAGCGCTGCTCAAGGTAAGTTTTGTAATATACCTACAAGGTTGGGGTGGTAATCATTAATTACAAATACCCTACATATAATATATGTATAAGGCGTATTCAGGATCTCATTAACAGGCACCGTGGTTAATACAAAAATCAGGACGAAGCCTGAACTCGTCGGTGGATGTTGTTTTAAAACTGGACGATTAATGCCCTTCGTTCCAAAGACGATCGATGGGCTTGTGTTTGCGGAAATAGGACGCGAGCTGCGGATGTTTTTCACGCGGGAGGCTAAGTCTAATTCCTGAAGTTTAACGCCTTGTTTCCAAAACATATGTTTCAATACGTGTGCAGAACCTGCTTAGTATTTGACGTGATCATTGCAGAAGGCAGCTCATCTGTCATTTGTACTTGAGCAAAGCCTTGACCAATATATAGGTATGTTACCATACCTACCTTGAGCGGCACTGCAGTTCTGCCACTCCCCGTGTGCGTGACTTTGGCGCCTTTCAGAGGGGGGCGGGTTTAAAATGCCGTCTTTCCCTAGACAGTCCAAATCGATCAATCTCAGGCGATTTCGTCGCTAAAGAGCAATCGCTCCGACATTTCATTCATGAAGGTATTTTTAAACTACTAGATCATTTATTAGCTAGTTTAAAAATCATTTCGTAAAGCCGTGAACGGCGACAGCGGAACGGACCTAATGTAGGCGATAAAAGAAGGTATACAGTTTATTTTTACATAAAAACGTGCTTCTTAGGAAGCCTTTAATCAAATTTTCATCTTGCGAAAAGGGGACAAAAAATATATACGAACCGGCTGTATTTTTCCTGCTGACTGTGGGTTAAATTCACCGCAAACCACAAAGTTCCAATCCACCGCGTTCCACTAAAACCCACTCGCAAGTTGATTTAAATGGCCATTAATTTACAGGAATTAAACACTAAATTCCTTCAATTTGGCCTATAAATTCATGAAAATGAGATTTAAAAATCATGTTATATTATGGATTATTGCGTGAATGTTATTTGGACACTTAGGCAATTTAAAAATGTTTATAATTTCTTAAGAAATGGATAGATGTTTAGATCTAGTAATTGAATTTTGTAATTAGGTAACTAACTAATTATATGCTTTAATTTCGGGTCATCCAAGTAAGATTGTTTCATATTTGTTTCAGACTGCTTCAATCTATAATAACTGAAAATTTCATTGTTCTATTAATTTTTAAGAAAGTTATGGGCTTTTGACTGTCCTAGATCACAGCTTTTGAGTTAAGTCAATGGAAAGGCAATGGGGAACAAGATGCTAATTTCCGAGTATGAAAATGGCCATAACTTTCTTAATACTGAAGATATGAAAGTGAATTAGGTGTCAAATTAAACTTCTTATGCTTGTGAAAACATTGCTCGGACACTTAACAACAACACATTGTAATTCCCAACTTAAGATAGACTCAAATTAATTTTCAATACTGCCTTTAACGGCACCGAGCTGGCAGCTTTTTTTGTTTTATGATCCCTCCTGAGGAGGACTGCGACAGCGTAACTGCTCGCGGTTTTGTTTTTGTGTTGTGGGACTAGCCTTGCTGCTGGTGAAGCCCTGTATAATTACCTCCTTTCCTTCGCACCACACACACACACACGCACACGCACACGCACACGCACACACACGCACGCCGGAGTTCGCCTACCCCGTGAGATGGTGTGAGGCCGGGGGGAGAAGTGCCCCTCTGGTAAGACTATCCCCGCCTTGGGCAAGCAGCTACGGCCTCCAGGTCTGAGGGGGTGTGGATTAAAGGCTTCGAGTGACCCATTGTGCTTTGATTTTGCTCTACACTCCAGGCTCTGTGGAGTTGGGACCGCACTTCCGATCCCTTCCACCTCGCTGCTGTATTAAAACAAATTGTGAACATGTTTCCAAGTCAGGGGCCACTCGGTTGCGCTGCCAGCCCCTTTTACCTTGGTGCGACTGGGGACTGGATGGGAAGACGGGCTATTTTTTCTCAATGATCAGATGACCTGGGATGGCGGGAGGTGGTGATATTGAAAGCTCTGTGACCCAACCAATTGAGGAAGGTGCCAAATCAGATGAAGAGGTTCGATTGCAGTGGCATAGAGCGGCAACAGTTCGCATTTACGTGGTCAGGAGGAAGCGTTGCTGTTCCGTGGTGAGCAGCATGGAGGATGTGCTTCAGCTGGAGGGTCCGTACCAAAATTTTCACACCCTTCTGTTCGTTTCTTAAAAGCAGACAACTACAAACTGGTTAAAGGTAAACAAAGTCAATCTTTAATCGATATCGTCAGATGGGAGTGGCAATATCTACAAAGAACATAAACATTGCTCGGTGCTTCTCGGGCTCCATTCGCAGAACAAAGAGGAATTAATGTAGTTATACATTTTTCTTTTCAGTAAAACACACACCTAAGTGTTTTGGACTAAATGATTTTATCTTATCGAGTCCTATTTTTACAAATTTTCTCTTCCAACCATCTAGTACTGATCAAGTCTTTCTTATGGAAGAGGAAGGGATTAGTAGCTTTTCGTGATTTGTTTTTGGAGGGTTGTTTTATGTCTTTCGAACAACTTTCCAATCAATATCATTCACACTTTTTTAGATATTTACAAATTAAACATTTTTTGAAGGCTACTCTACCCCTTTTTCCGCTACCACATCAAATCGAAATTTTGGATTTTTTTTTACAGCTGAACCCGTATCAGAAAGGATTAATAACGACTATTTATGAGCTGATTTTGAAATGACAAATAGATATCTATCTATATACTTTTAAAACTCCGTGTGTGTGTGTGTTTATTTGTGTTTGATTTTTGCCCTTTTGATTTCATGGTTCGCTCAAACTCCGAGACTTTTTCCATTTCGCTAAACATTACACTTTTACATTCACTAATGCACTCATTACATTTAGACATTTTCATGTACACATTTTTTAATAAAATCCACCCCCCCCCAACACTCATTTTGTGGCCTACTGTTGGCCAGCCACCATAACGGCTGCTGCTGCTCTCCTCCAAAACGCGGCAATTTTTCTTCTTTCGCTGGTGACTTTCGCTGCTGCCATCAAGCTCCCATCCACCCCAGGCCCCGACATTTTTCTTATTTCGCTGGCGATTTTACTTCCTGCACTTTCCCCCCACCCCCCAGCCCGGCTCTATCACGCTGCCTCAAGCCAACAATTGGCTCTTCCCGTGGACGGCGAAAAGCAGCGGGCGAACTGACGATCTTTGCCTTCAGCCAGCATGTTAGAGCCGGCACCTCAACGGCATTGAGCGCACACGCTGCGTCTCGACGGCCATATGCAATGTCTCGACGTTGATCACCGTCAAGACGCTGCGTATGACGTCGAGATGCAGTGTGCGCCCTCGGGGCCTGGGGCGGAGGAGAGCCTGGTGGCAGCAGCGAAAATCACCAGTGAAAGAAGAAAAATGGAGAATTAGAAGATTGAGTGGGGATCTTATAGAAACGTACAAAGAAAGAAAGAAAACACACCTACCAAGTCTGAATATGGCATGATTGAAATATTCTATAGCCATTCAGAATATAGGAAAAGCTGGGAACAAATCAAGCTCATCCAATAACAAATTATTGCTTTAAAAAAAATAAAAAATAATATATTTATTTATTAGAAGCAAATGTACAAAAATAGAACCAATGGCATATATAGTTATACAGTTATTGTACAGCTTGAATTGGGGAAAAAAAGCAAGGAAGAGAAAAAGTGAGATGTGCAAAGATGGAACCCCTAGACTACCAAAGTAGTGTAGCCGAAGAGTGAATTAATGAAAGAAAGAAGCGAGGAATCGAAAAAAAATAAAAGGACACAAAGAAAAAGAGAGAAAAAAGTGGTGATATACCTGCCTCACATCCCTTTCCACCCACCTCACCCAACCCGTAATTAGATTTAAATCCAAAGTTGTGTTGTGCCATGTTATCCTTGTAATAAATCAGTGAATGGTGTCCATGTCTTCAAAAAATGATCTGGTATTTCTGCCAAGACAAGTATTATATTTTCAAGATGTAGCATCTTGGACATGTTTATAATCCACATCTTAAGAGTAGGGACTGATGTATATTTCCAGAATTTAAGTATTAGTTTTTTAGCCGTTATCAGGAATGGTGGCTGATTAGGAAAAGGAGAGATGCAACGAGACTTGGGTGTCATGGTACAACAGTCATTAAAAGTAGGCATGCAGGTGCAGCAGGAAGTGAAGAAAGCGAATGGTATGTTAGCATTCATAGCAAAAGGATTTGAGTATAGGAGCAGGGAGGTTCTACTGCAGTTGTACAAGGTCTTGGTGAGACGACACCTGGAATATTGCGTACAGTTTTGGTCTCCAAATCTGAGGAAAGACATTCTTGCCATAGAGGGAGTACAGAGAAGGTTCACCAGACTGATTCCTGGGATGTCAGGACTTTCATATGAAGAAAGATTGGATAGACTTGGCTTGTACTCACTAGAAATTAGAAGATTGAGGGGGGATCTTATAGAAACTTACAAAATTCTTAAGGAGTTGGACAGGCTAGATGCAGGAAGTTTGTTCCCGATGTTGGGGAACTCCACAACAAGCGGTCACAGTTTAAGTATAAGGGGGAAATCTTTCAGGATTGAGATGAGAAAAACATTTTTCACACAGAGTGGTGAGTCTCTGGAATTCTCTGCCACAGAAGATAGTTGAGGCCAGTTCATTGGCTATATTTAAGAGGGCGTTAGATGTGGCCCTTGTGGCTAGAGGGATCAGGGGGTATGGAGAGAAGGCATGTACGGGATACTGAGTTGAATGATCAGCCATGATCATATTGAATGGTGGTGCAGACTCGAAGGGCCGAATGTCCTACTCCTGCACCTATTTTCTATGTTTCTATCAGGCCAAAATTAAGGAAACGTCCTTGAAATAGTGATAGCTCAGAGCAGGCTTCTGAAGTACCTAAAGTGATCAGTTCCGTGTCGGGCTCCAATTTTATTTTTAGTGTTTTTGAAAAAATTTCAAAAATTCCTCTCCAGAAATTATGTAACTTTATACAAGAGGCAAAGGAATGTGTTATAGTTGCTTCCTGAAGAAGACATTTATCACAAATAGGAGATACATTTGGAAAGATCTTATTCAGTTTAGACTTTGAATAATACAGTCTGTGCAGTATTTTCAATTGAATTAACGAATGCCTTACGTTGATTGAACGGTTATGTATATATAGGTTTTCCTCCCACCTGTCAAAAATCCAGACGCCGAAACAGGAAATGTTTTACATATTTCAGTGGAGATTTTCCTTGTGATTTTAGAAATCCACTCCTTTGTACATATGGTACATATTCCTGACCTTTTTAATTAAAATTGTTGACCAATCTGACCATTTAAAAAAAATCTCACCGCTGCCCAGCTGCTGACGTTACAATAGAGTGATTTATTTACATCTTCTGGTAGAAATTTTCCTTATGATTTCAAAAATCCAATCCAATAATTTGGTCAATTATTTCCCGAGATATTTGCTAAAAATTATCACCAAGTTGACATTTCAAAAAAATATATAAAGACTGCCCAGCTGCTGAACTCACAGTGCCTTTCCTTGTGCCCCCCCCCCCCCCCCCACTCTGGATGAATTCAGCTGCTGTCAACGCCCATGCGCAGTTTTCCACGGGGTACGTTACCCCACCCATCACCCTCCGACCCCCCCCCCCCCCCCCCCCCGGGTTTTACATCAAAAGACGCAGACATTTCGAGAAAGTTCTGCAGAACAAAGATTCTACAGCTCAGCTATATGATCTTTTTTCTGCAGATCTCGGGGTCAGTGGCGCCTCACGCACTGAAGAAGCTTCTCTCGTGAAGCCCCGCCCCTCCCATCCCCCGCCCGCTCATGCCAGCTGTGGGTTTCCAGAGAGTGAGAGGCCGCTTCTGTCTCTCTCTGCATTTCGCAGCTCCCCTCCACCCCCCCCCTCCTCTTCTCGCCTCCTCCCTCTCTCCCCTCTCCTCTCTACCCGTCACAGAGGACGACCCCCTCTCCGGGAAGGCCTGATCTTTCACCCCTCCCTCTCTTTCCCCCCCTCCCTCCCTTTCCCCCCCTCCCTCCCTTTCCCCCCCTCCCTCCCTTTCCCCCCTCCCTCCCTTTCCCCCCTCCCTCTCTTTCCCCCCTCCCTCTCTTTCCCCCCTCCCTCTCTTTCCCCCCTCCCTCTCTTTCCCCCCTCCCTCTCTTTCCCCCCTCCCTCTCTTTCCCCCCTCCCTCTCTTTCCCCCCTCCCTCTCCTCCCCCCCTCCCTCTCCTCCCCCCCTCTCCCCCCCCTCCCCCCCTCTCCCCCCCCCTCCCCCCCTCCCTCCCCCCCTCCCTCCCTCTCCCCCTCTTTCCCCCCTCCCCCTCTTTCCCCCCTCCCCCTCTTTCCCCCTCCCCCTCTTCCCCCCTCCCCCACTTTCCCCCCTCCCCCTCTTTCCCCCCCTCCCCCTCTTTCCCCCCTCCCCCTCTATCCCCCCTCCCCCTCTATCCCCCCTCCCCCTCTTTCCCCCCTCCCCCTCTTTCCCCCCTCCTCCTATTTCCCTCCCTCCCCCCTCCCCCCCTCCCTCCCCCCTCCCTCCCCCCCTCCCTCCCCCCCTCCCTCCCCCCCTCTTTCCCCCCTCCCCCTCTTTCCCCCCTCCCCCTCTTTCCCCCCTCCCCCTCTTTCCCCCTCTTTCCCCCCTCCCCCTCTTTCCCCCCCTCCCCCTCTTTCCCCCCCTCCCCCTCTTTCCCCCCTCCCCCTCTCCCCCCCTCCCCCTCTATCCCCCCTCCCTCTCTTTCCCCCCTCCCTCTCTTTCCCCCTCCCTCTCTTTCCCCCCTCCCTCTCTTTCCCCCCTCCTCTTTCCCCCCTCCCTCTCTTTCCCCCCTCCCTCTCTTTCCCCCCTCCCTCTCCTCCCCCTCCCTCTCCTCCCCCCTCCCTCTCCTCCCCCCTCCCTCTCCTCCCCCCTCCCTCTCCCTCTCCTCCCCTCCCTCTCCCCCCTCTCCCCCCTCCCTCCCCCCCTCCCTCCCCCCCTCCCCCCCCCCCTCCCTCTCCCCCTCCCTCCCCCCCCTCCCTCTCCCCCTCTTTCCCCCTCTTTCCCCCCTCCCCCTCTTTCCCCCCTCCCCCTCTTTCCCCCCTCCCCCTCTTTCCCCCCTCCCCCTCTTTCCCCCCTCCCCCTCTTTCCCCCCTCCCCCTCTTTCCCCCCTCCCCCTCTTTCCCCCCTCCCCCTCTTTCCCCCCCTCCCCCTCTTTCCCCCCCTCCCCCTCTTTCCCCCCTCCCCCTCTTCCCCCCTCCCCCCTCTTCCCCCCCTCCCCCTCTTCCCCCCTTCCCCATCTTCCCCCCCCTTCCCCCTCTTCCCCCCCTTCCCCCCTCCCCCGTTCCCCCTCTTCCCCCCTCCCTCTCCCCCCTCCCTCTCTTCCCCCCTCCCTCTCTTCCCCCCTCCCTCTCTTTCCCCCCTCCCTCTTTCCCCCCTCCCTCTCTTTCCCCCCCCTCCCCCTCTTTCCCCCCTCCCCCTCTTTCCCCCCTCCCCCTCTTTCCCCCCTCCCCCCTCTTCCCCCCCTCCCCCCTCTCCCCCCCTCCCCCCTCTCCCCCCCCTCCCCCCTCTTCCCCACCCTCCCCCTCCCCCCCTCCCCCCCTCCCCCTCTCCCCCCCCTCCCCCTCTCCCCCCCCTCCCCCTCTTCCCCCCCTCCCCCTCTTCCCCCCCTCCCCCTCTTCCCCCCCTCCCCCTCTTTCCCCCCTCCCCCTCTTCCCCCCCCTCCCCCTCTTCCCCCCCTCCCCCTCTTTCCCCCCTCCCCCTCTTCCCCCCTCCCCCTCTTCCCCCCCCTCCCCCTCTTTCCCCCCCTCCCCCTCTTTCCCCCCTCCCCCTCTTTCCCCCCCTCCCCCTCTTTCCCCCCCTCCCCCTCTTTCCCCCCTCCCCCTCTTTCCCCCCTCCCCCTCTTTCCCCCCCTCCCCCCTCTTCCCCCCTCCCCCCTCTTCCCCCCCTCCCCCCTCTTCCCCCCTCCCCCCTCTTCCCCCCTCCCCCCTCTTCCCCCTTCCCCCTCTTCCCCCCTTCCCCCTCTTCCCCCCCTCCCCCCCTCCCCCTTCCCCGTTCCCCCTCTTCCCCCCTCCCTCTCCCCCCTCCCTCTCTTCCCCCCTCCCTCTCTTCCCCCCCTCCCTCTCTTTCCCCCCTCCCTCTTTCCCCCTCCCTCTCTTTCCCCCCTCCCCCTCTTTCCCCCCTCCCCCTCTTTCCCCCCTCCCCCTCTTTCCCCCCCTCCCCCTCTTTCCCCCCTCCCCCCTCTTCCCCCCCTCCCCCCTCTCCCCCCCTCCCCCCCCCTCCCCCCTCTCCCCCCCCTCCCCCCTCTCCCCCCCTCCCCCCCCTCTTCCCCCCCCTCCCCCTCTTCCCCCCCTCCCCCCTCTTTCCCCCCCTCCCCCCCTCCCCCCCCCCTTCCCCCCCTCCCCCCTCTTTCCCCCCCTCCCCCCCTCCCCCCCCCTTCCCCCCCTCTTCCCCCCCTCTCCCCCCCCTCTCCCCCCCCCTCTTCCCCCCCCCCTCTTCCCCCCCCCCTCTTCCCCCCCCCCTCTTCCCCCCCCCCTCTTCCCCCCCCCCTCTTCCCCCCCCCCCTCTTCCCCCCCCCCTCTTCCCCCCCCTCTTCCCCCCTCCCCCTCTCTCAAGGGGTAGTAAGTGTATGGGTGGGGGTGGTTAGTGTTTGTGACACGGCATGCCGCCCCGCCTCACCCCCCCCCCCCCCCCACAACAAACACGCCTTGGAGGAGCAGACCCTGCACTTGGTCTAGTATATAACTAAAAGCCTCTTGTAAGTATGTATGTTCCTGAAATACAGCCAAAACGGTACACAATAGAGCAACAATTTTTGTGGTGCCTTACACACCATTCGCTTGCGGTATGCAATATCAAGTTTTGTTATGATTTACAAAGTAATTTGCTTTATAAACTTTAACTTTATACTGTGAACGGGACGAGTTTCAACGCGTTTCATCTGCACACGCACATATCGCCATTTTGATCTAATACTTACAAGTGTACTTGACTGGTGTCACAGCAAGACGTGGCAGTCGTGTCTGCGCAGTGTACTCCCACTTGCCGGGCCCGTCAGCCATGCCTGTGCAGTTGAGGGAGTGTTGCTGGGCCCGGTATCTGTGTGTGCAGAATTTAAAATAACCAGACGTCTCGCAGATCTCAGAAAGAATGTTCATGAAATACAGCTAAAACGGTATTTATTTTGAATCATAAAATAAACATTGCCATTTTCATCTAATGCTTCCATGTTCATTAATAGGTAAAATTATTTCGAAGTTTATAAATATCTACATCCTGTTAAATATCTATCTCTTTTTTACAGTATGCCAAGAAGAGGGAGAAAGAAAATTGCAGGATGGTCAAGGAACGACGTAAAGAGACGTCGAGAAGCAGTAAGGGAGAGAAGGGAACAAGAGACGCAACAAGGAAGAACTGAACGTCTCAAGGTTCACCGAGAAAGAATGCGAAAAAGAAGGGAACAAGAAACGCGAGAAGAAAGAACTGAACGTCTCAAGGATGACCGAGAAAGCACACAAAACAGAAGGAATAAAGGGAGGCAACAAGAAAGCACTGAATGGCTCGGGGATCTCCAAGAAAGAACGCAAAACAGAATGTATGTTCCCGAAATACAGCCATAACGGTACACAATAGTGCAACAATTTTAGATGTTCCTTAACATTTGCCTGCGGTGTGCAGGATCAAGTTTTGTTATATTTAAAAAGTAATTCACTTTATAAACTTTAATGAATTTATACCGTGAATGGGAGACGTTTTAACATGGTAGTTGCACCTGCACAGTGCGCTCCCTCTTGCCGGGCCCTTCAGCCGCGCCTGCGCAGTGCGCTCCCACTTCCCGGGTCCTTCAGTCGCGCCTGTGCAGTTGTAGGTTTGCCGGGCCCGGTATTCACGCATCTGCAGTTGGGGAGGGTTGCTGGGACCAGCGGTGGCACGTCTGTGCAGTGCGCTCCCACTTGCTGGGCCCATCACCCGCGCCTGCAAAGTTGCCATTTTCAGATCGCCATTTAGATCTAATACTTCTGTGTGTACTTGGCTGGTGTCATAACATGGTCCCAATGGGTCTACGGGTTGTCAAGTTCGTGATAAAAATTATATGTGCTATTTAGAAATTGACACTTTCTTGCTACATTGTGCACATTGTAGTCAGTGAAGCTTCTTCATGCTTTTGTATTTCAAATCATTTGGAAAATACAGCTTGGGTTAAACGGGGAGTTAAGAATTAAATATACTGTATGCTTAAAATCTTAACCATACCCACCATAATATAATCATTTTCCATGAATTGAAATGTAATTCATGTGCACCTGTTCTTTTATTTGAAAATTGCATGTAAGAAGCATTTTGAACCTGTTTAGAACTGTTGCTATCCATTTCCCATTGCAGTTGGTGTCCATTTCCCCAATAGGAAATTGACTGAATATTTCTTGTCACAATCCAACCTAATACCTTGGTTCCTTTCCCTTGCTATACTTCCTGCAAGTGGTTACATCAACAGCAGGTATAATTAATCTCTACACTTGTAAAACTCTAATCTTGTTTATTTATTTGTGTGTGTTTGTGTGTAATCACATCTCGAAAAAATGACACGCTAATGGTAACATTTTTACATATTCCAGTAGAGATTTTTCGCATGTATTCCAAAATCGCCTTATCTGAAAATATCATGCTTCTTTTCATGAGTTATTAATGAAAACTTTCAAGAATCTGATAAAACTTTGAATTTGAAAACCACTGTCTTTCGCTGATGACATCACAATGGCTCTGCTTTCTGCCATCTTGCTCACACTTCGAGTACGCCTCCCCCCTCCCCCCCCCCCCCCCCCACCAACCTCTCCCTCTTGCCTCTCATTATTCAAAAGATGCTGAAGCCACTCCCTGGTCCCTCATTCAAGACTCTGCCGGAGATGAACCCGCCCACAGCTCGCCACTACCTGCTCCCTTGTTCAAGACTCTTCCGGAGATGAACCCACCCCACTTCCTCTCTCCTCCATCTCCTCTCCCCTCCCCCGGCCTCTCCTCCCCCCTGGCCCCTCCCTCCTCTCCCCCTCCGTCTCCCCTCCGTCTCCCCTCCGTCTCCCCTCCCCGGCCTCTCCCCCCCCCTCCCCCTTTCTCCAATATCAAGGGGGTTGGTTAGTGTGTGTGTGACACCACAGGCCGCTCTCCCCACCGCAAACGCGTGTTGAGGGGACGGGACCCAACGGGTTCCACTTGGTCTAGTTTTAATTCCAAAACTTAATTAAAAGGTTGCAAAGGACAGTCCTCACAAATCTCTCAAAAATGAGTTCAATACACTAAAAAAAAATGAATTAAGGATGTATTAATGGACCCTGGTTATTGTTTGCAAATGTCAAAACAGTAAACATTGTAACTTATTGGTAACGATCAATGTCGGCAATCCTCTGTTAAGATAAAGACACTTAACATTGCCTCACCCCCCCCCCCCCCCCACCCACTTTTGCCCTTGAGCTCACCATCTCCATAAGTTGGCAACGTGATTTATTTAACATTAACCGAGTTCCCATGGAGCCGTCAGCACATTGGTGCCATGAGTGTGAGGAAGCAAGTGGCTATCATCTAAGAAACATGCAGATTGCAATTTAAAGCTTTAATAGGGGGACTAACAATGGAAATGAACTGTTAAAGTAAGGAAGCCCCAATTTACTAATTCATTTTAGTGCGACTTCTGATTTGTTATTTATGCAGCACCAAATGAGTGCAGCACAAATACCTTGAGTCCAAGATATGTGTTTGAATTAATATAATGTAAGTCTTTTTGAATAATTATACTTTAAACTTCGTGCTGCATTAGATGCTCTAAAGTCATTTACCTTGGGATTTGGTCATCTGGAGGCTTCCATATTGGACATGAAGAAAGAATGTGAGGATGAATAACTTTCCACATGTGTTAGATTTCAGTAGCAAAGGGATGCTGCAGATCCACTATGCATCGTGGTCTTTAAATTAATTTGGAAGGTAATTAGCTTTTCTGGTTTAAGCGTAAAGGAGCAAACAAGTTGAACTCTGGCAGATTTGGAAGTTGCTTGCCCCACTTTGAGATGGGCTATTTATTTAGAAATTCCTATGTGGTGCTCCCACAGGAGCTATCTGATAAGTAGTAGCTACCAACCTGTATTTATTGAATGCCTCGTGATGTAAACTACAATCATAGAGTCACACAGCACAGACATGCGACCAATGAGGGTAGGGGAGTAGATGTTGTCTGTGTGGATTTTGGCATAAGGCATTTGATAAAGTCCCTCGTGGTAGGCTTAGTCATAAGAGGACAGAGGGTTGAGGTGGAAGGATGTTTTATACATAGAGAGTGTTATAGCTGTCCGCTATAACAGATATCCATTATGAAGAAACGAGGGATGCTGTGACAATAAAATACCCTTGAATCTTTGAAGAGTGGGGAAGTCATGTTGCCGGTTTACGGGACTTTGGTTGAACCACATTTGGAGTGTTGTGAGCAATTCTGGTCACCCCATTACAGGCAGGCTGAGGAGAGGGTAAAGAAGAGGTTAACCTGAATGGATTAGGGGGTATTAGGTATGAGGTGAGGTTGGGGAAATTTTAATTGTTTACTCTGGAGCATTGGAGGCTGAGGTTAGACCTGAAATTAGTATATAAACCTGAGAGACGTAGATACAGTAGAGTAGACAGTCAGAACCTTTTTTGGCCCAGTGTGGAAATGACAACACTAGCGGGCATAGTTTAAGGTGATAGGGTCAAAATTTAAAGGAGATTTGCAGGACTTATTTTTAATGAGAGAATTGTTTCTTTAGTCACAGGGTGGTGAATCTGTAGAATTATTTGCCAGAGAAGGCTGTGGAGGCCGTCAGTGGATATATTTAAGGCAGAGATAGGTAGATTCTTGATTAGTACAGGTGTCAGTAGTTATGGGGGGGAAGGCAGAAGAATGGGATTAGGAGAGAGAGATAGATCAGCCATGATTGAATGGCAGAGTAGATTTGATGGCCTAATTCCACTCTTATCACTTATGATCTTATGGTAGGTGCCTGAAATATGATGCTGGCAGTGGTGATAGAGGTAGATGATGACATTAAACCAGGCATGTGCCGTGACTTATTAGTCAGGGTAGGCTGTGGCTTTTAAAAATCTTGAAAACCGTGCATGCGCAGATTATCCTCTCCCCGGCGAGCTGTCAGTCGGCTTTTTTTAAAATCGTGGCAACCGCGCATACGCAGATTGTTCTCTCGACTTTTATCAAGTAATTTGTCGTCAATTGGTCCTACCTCTTAATAAAGTATGTAAAAACATATAGCTCAAAGAAATTTACTTACCATATTATTTGTACACAAAATCCACTCTTCTCTCTTTGTTTCCTGTTGTACCAAGCTGTTTTAAATGTTCTAATTATTCTTTTAAGTTCCAACGTTAATTATTTTGGTCTTTTCCTTGTAAGTTTGCTTCGAGAAACTCTTCAGGTAATCACTATCCATCTGTGAAAAACCCGCCAAGAAACTTGCGTGTGAGCAGCACATGCATGCAGTCCACGGTGTAAAGGCAGAATTTCAGCTGCCTTTACGGACGGTTCCCACTGATGCCTTGAAGCATCGTCGACAGCATGTGAGTAGCACATACTTCCGCGTTTTAAATGTACTGCGGATGAAAGGCACGGGAGAATTATGCCTCCCTAAGAGATCGATCTCTTAAGGAAGCATAATTCTCCCCTGCCGTTACTATTTATGACCATTTTATATATGTTTTATATATATTTTATGTATATATAAAATAAAGACCATTTTATAATTTTAGTCAGGGTAGGCATTGCATACTTGCCTACCCTGACGGCACGTGCCTGCATTAAACAAACTTTTGGATAGGCATATGAATGTGTGGGGTGTGGAGTGATGTGGTTTGTATGCAGGCAGAGGAGGTTAGTTCTCCACATTCTCATCAACTTCCCCCCTATTCTACCACTGGCCCCACTCATCCTTACAATAGGGGCAACTTACAGTGGCCAATTAACCATCCAATTTGCAGTTTTTTAAATGTGGGAGTATCCTGAGGAAGCCACCCTGTCGGAGGACGAATGCGCAAACTCAGTGCACATGGTCAACAAGGTCATGGTTGAAACTGGAGCTCATCTATTGAAAACTAGTAATACTGTTACATTGTATTTTTACGTGTCCATGATAAATTTTCTATTACTTGAATTAAACGAAGCTGGAAACAAACCCAGTTAATTATCAATGTGATCAACAGCCCCTAACACTCAGTCACCCTTCCAACATTACATCTACTGCTTACATTTACAAGTTATTCAGCAGATTCATTTAAATCCAATTCTAGAATGGTACTTGTTTATTGAAGCAAGAGCAAGTAGCATTAGATTCTTGGTCAAATATAATCAAGAAATAATTAAAGCTTCATTGAAGAGAGATATTGATTCATGTTAATGACATTTTATCAGAAATTGGGAAAGTTATAAAGCAAGTGTGGTTAAAGTTAGGAGTGTTGTCAAAATAAAGGAATTTCAGATAAAACAGTAATCAAGAGGGATTGAACGATACAAGTGGCAGTGGCTGAGAGAACGTGAAGGATTGTTATTTGCATCTGATGCTTATGAGGGAATGTAAACAGAAGGAGGTGAATGAAGACAAAGAGGAAAGAGAAACAATGCAATTTAAGACATAAAAGTTGCAGATGATAAAAAGGCTCAGCCTGGATATAAAAACGGGAACCATGGCATGTTGATAACCCATTATCAGAATGGGCCACTCCTTTCCGATGAAGCAGAGATTTTCTTGTACTGCTCATAGGGGCAGTGCAGTGTGGTCTCCTGGTACAAAACCAAACATGGGTTGGGTGACAACTTTGCAGAATATCTTCGTTCAATCCAGTTGCCTGTAACTTTAATTGTCATATTTCTTAGCATAGGACGTCACTTAATTTTCTGTAATCTGTTTGTCTTTCTCACATGTTAAAAAACTCCAGCATCCCGTGCAGTCCACTGATTCTCCTGATCAGTGGAAATGTTTTGGATGTGGGATGAAACAAGACTATAAAGCAAGGAAATTTACATGGTTGCAGGAAAATGTGTAAACTCAACACAGACACCACCAGAGATCAAAATTTAACCAAGGTGACTGGAGCTGTACAGCACCAGTATTAGCTATTGCTCTTTCAACACCTATAGCTGTCATGTGCTTTGCAATTTTGTTGTTGATGCAGTCATCAAGCAACCTATGCCTCCACCTCTCTCAGCTGGCACCACCACTGCTGGCATCATTCTCTCACAGTCTCGAACCTATTATGGACATTCTCTTTGTTCATCTCCATCTGTCCCATTTATTTTTAACATAAAACATCTTGGAGTCCTAGTTTTCATAATTCTTATGAAAGATCATTGACCTAAAATGATAGCTCCGCTTCTCTACCAAGATGTAGCATGACATGCTGAGTAGTTCCAGCAGTTTATTTTTTATTTTAAACAGATAGTCTGGCTCAAATTGAACAAGTTCTATGTCATAAATATTTGACAAATTTTAGTGTAACGTGGATTTTCTTCAGTTATTTTATTTCATATTTGTACTGAAATGTGCTTGAATGTTGTGACTCGATTTCAAAAGGGCATTGGAAACAAGGAATTGGATATAAAACAAGCTAACAATGTCGCTAAAAGTATTTAACATTGAACTGTTTCCTTGTGTGTGGAGTCATTCTGGGGATTAAAATGTTGATGAAATATTGTAGCAGTTTTGGCAATCTAAGGAATACAAGTAGTTGGTCAGTTTTTATTGCTGTTATGCTTGCACGTGGTATGCCTGAAAACTAAGTTTGTAAGATGTATCGATTAAGGAGTAAGCTCCAGGCTACATTCTGTCCACCCAGATTCACATTTTGTTTGTATTTATCACAATGTTCCTATGATATAGTAGTTAATTATAGTTTCTGTTTTATGTCGCGCATCTTGGTCGGTTTTGTTGGTTGTCTGCTTTCTTGTCATTTTCCCTCATCTGTGTTCCTTTTAGACACTAGATAATAGGTGCAGAAGTAGGCCATTCGGCCCCTCGAGCCAACATCGCCATTCAATGTGATCATGGCTGATCATCCACAATCAGTACCTCGTTCCTGCCTTCTCCCCATATCCCTTGACTCTGCTATCTTCAAGAGCTCTGTCTAGCTCTCTCTTGAAAGCATCCAGAGAACCAGCCTCCACCGGCCTCTGAGGCAGAGAATTCCACAGACTCACAACTCTCTATGTGAAAACCTTTTTCCTCATCTCTGTTCTAAATGGCGTGCCCCATATTCTTAAACTGTGGCCCCTGGTTCTGGACGCCCCCAAAATCGGGAACATGTTTCCTGCCTCTAGCATGTCCAAACCCTTAATAAGCTTATATGTTTGAATAAGATCTCCCCTCATCCTTCTAAATTCCAGAGTATACAAACCCAGCTGCTCCGTTCTATCAACATATGACAGTCCCCCTCATCCTGGGAATTAACCAGGTGAACCAGGTTCATCTAAAGTCTGTTTTAACTAGAAAACCCAGAGAGTTGTGAATCTGTGGAATTCTCTGATGCAGAAGGCAGCAGAGGCCACTTCACTGGATGTTTTCAAGAGAGAGTTAGGTTTAGCTCTTCAGGCTAAAGGAATCAAGGGATATGGTGGAAAAAGCAGGAACAGGATACTGATTTTAGATGATCAGCCATGATTGTACTGAATGGTGGTGCTGGTTCGAAGGGCCAAATGGCCAACTCCTGCACCTATTTTTCTATGTTTCTGGATTCAAATCTAGCAACAAAAACTCCTCTGTCACCCTCTATCTTTGCACCAAGCCAATTTTGATTCCAATTGGCTAATGCACCCTGAATCCCAAGTGCCCAAAGGTGGACTAGACTATCACGCAGACCCTTGTCAAAAGCTTTGCTGAAGTCCATTTAGACCGCCTCCTCATCTATCCTCTTGGTCCCCTCTTCACAAATCTCAAATCAAACTCATGAGGAATTATTTCCCAGGCATAAAGCCATGCAGACTTCCCTAATCAATCCTTGCCTCACCAAATGTAGAAAGATCTTGTTTTTCATAACTCCCTTCAGTAACTTTGCCATCATTGATTTAGGTTAATTGTCCTGTTCTGTCTTTATTAAATAAAGTCACATTGGTCACTCTCTAATTTTCCAGTACGTTACCTGTGGCTACAAAAAAAACATATCTCTGCCTGGGACCACAACAATTTCTTATTGCCAACAATGTCCCAGGATGCACTTGGTCAGACCTCGGGATTTATCCATCTTTATGCGCTTCAACATCGCCAGGCCCACCTCTTGCCTGATGTAGATATGTTCCAGGACATCACTACGCTTTTTCTCAAATGTCTTAGTTTTTAAATCCCTTTTTCAATCCAGTAGAATTTCTAATAGTCATGTTCTGTTAATTTAAAAGTGTTATGCAATGCTTCATTGGTTGGATTAGAAGTTATATTTGTTAAGGAATTTTGACCATTGACCTTTGTTTTTATTTCTCTGCAGCATCTCGAAATGCTTCTCAAATATTTATTCAACAAATCCATCCAGTGTTGCATCATCTGAAGAGCCATTTAAAATTATTGTCAAGGTAGAGCCTCCAGATGACTATGAAACTCACCATGAAGCAATCCCAGTCATCCTTGATTGTGATGGACTAAAATGTAAAGAAGAGAAGGAATTTTTAAATTCAGAAGGATGGTACAGTGGAACTAATTGTGATTTACAAAATAAAACTATGAACAAAAGCTTCATCAACGAAGAGGATGCATCTTCATCTGCAGTTTCCAAGCAGTCACTAATCAGTCCTGTCGGAGTAGCTACATGCTTCTTCAATATTTACTCAACAAATCCATCCAGTGTTGCATCATCTGAATGCTGTGAAGAGCCTTTTAAAATTATTGTCAAGGAAGAGCCTCCAGATGACTATGAATCTCACCATGTAGCAAACCCAGTAATCCTTGATTTTGATGGGCTAATGCATAAAGAAGGGAACACATTTTTGGATTCAGAAGGATGGGATGGTGGAATTAATTGTGATTTACAAAATAATTCTATGCACAAAAGTTCCATCAGTGAAGTGGATGCAACTTCATCTGCAGTTACCAAGCAGCCATTATTCAGTCCTACAGGGGTAGCTAAAGCCAAAATGCTGAGGGTGGAATGTACCAAAGTGCCTGTCGTTTACTTTGAGCCATGTACTTTTACAAACGGCACCATACAATTATCTGAACTGCCACAAGAGCTACTGTCTTCTTGTCAGAGGAAAGGGGGACCAATACCCATAGCTCTCCAGTCCCCCAATTCTGCAAAAAAACCTACCTATTCATCTAGCTCTGCTGAAAATTCTCAAGTGGAGAATATAGATTCAAAATCCGTATGCTCCGGACCCAAAGAGAGTAGCTCTGCATCAGAAAAAAACATGAATAAAACCAGTACTTCCACAGTTTCACATAATCCAACTGCTTCACCTGGTACGCCCCCTGAGAAATCCGCTGGAGAAGGTTTCAGATTTCATAAAATGAAATATACAGAAAAAGAATTAAATTCTAGGATCTCGAGAACTCCACAGGTACATGGTGGTTACTGTGCATACTATCATTCAAATATACTGCAGTTACTCATCTGAGCTGCTCCGACCGCACCTCCCAAACCAACTGCCTGTACCACTGAGAAAGACATGGGCAGTAGTATCTGGGGTGGCGTTCCAACGCCAGGCTCAGCACCTACAATGGCACAAACTTGAAGAACTTGTACACAGTGATTAAGTTTCAGCCCTCTCTCAATCTCATTCTTACTTTGAGCACCTCAGTGAGTGGACATGTTTTGTTTGTAGACATGACGGTGAAAGCCTGTAGCTTGGCAGGTTTCGTGGTTATTGACACTAGACAATAGGAGCAGGAGTAGGCCATTCGACCCTTCGAGCCAACACCGCCATTCAATGTGATCATGGCTGATCATCCACAATCAGTACCCTGTTCCTGCCTTCTTCCCATATCCCTTGACTCCGCTACCTTTAAGAGCTCTATCTAACTTTCTCTTGAAAACATCCAGAGAACCGGCCCCCACCACCCTCTGAGGCAGAGAATTCCACAGACTCACAACTGTGTGAAAAAGTATTTCCTCATCTCCTTTCTAAATGGCTGACCCCTTATTCTTAAACTGTGGCCCCTGTTTCTGGACTCCCCCAACATCGGGATCATGTTTCCTGCCTCTAGCGTGTCCAACCCCTTAAGCTTATATGTTTCAATAAGATCCCCTCTCATCCTTCTAAATGCCAGTGTATACACGACAGCCACTCGATTCTATCAACATATGACAGTCCCGCCATTCTGGGAATTAACCTTGTGAACCTACGCTGCACTCCCTCAATAACAAAAATATCCTTCCTCAAATTTGGAGACCAAAACTGCACACAATACTCCAGGTGTGGTCTCTCTAGGGCCCTGTACAACTGCAGAAGGGCCTCTTTGCTCCTACTCAACTCTTGTTATGCAGGCCAACATGCAATTCGCTTTCTTCACTGCCTGTTGTACCTGCATACATATTTTCTGTGATTGATGAACAAGGACCCCCAGATCACATTGTACTTCCCCTTTTCCCAACGACACCATTTAGATAATAATCTGCCTTCCTGTTTAACCTCACATTTATCCACATTAAACTGCATCTGCCATTCATCTGCCCACTCACCCAACCTGTCCAAGTCACCCTGCATCCTCATAGCATCCTCCTCACAGTTCACACTGCCACCCAGTTTTGTGTCATCTGCAAATATGCTAATGTTACTTTTAATCCCTTCATCTAAATCATTAATATATAATGTAAATAGCTGCGGTCCCAGCACTGAGCCTTGTGGTACCCCACTAGTCACTGCCTGCCATTCTGAAAGGGGCCAGTCAATCCCTACACTTTGTTTCCTGTCTGCCAACTAATTTTCTATCCATGTCAGCACCCTACCTCCCAATACCATGTGCTCTAATTTTGCCCACTAATCTCCTATGTGGGACCTTATCAAATGCTTTCTGAAAGTCCCTACACTACATCCACTGGCTCCCCCTTGTCCATTTTCCTAGTTACATCCACGAAAAAATCCAGAAGACTAGTCAAGCATGCTGACTCGGACCGATCCTGCTACTGCTATCCAAATGTGCCGCTATTTCATCTTTTATAATTGACTCCAGCATCTTCCCCACCACTGATGTCAGGCTAACTGGTCTATAATTCCCTCTTTCTCTCTCCCATCTTTCTTAAAAAGTGGGATAACATTAGCTACCCTCCAATCCACAGGAACTGATCCTGAATCTATAGAACATTGGAAAATGATCACCAATGCATCCACGATTTCTAGAGACACTTAAGTGCCCTGGGATGCAGACCATCAGGCCCTGGGGATTTATCAGCCTTGAGTACCATCAGTCTACCCAACACCATTTTCTGCCTAATGTGAATTTCCTTCAGTTCCTCCCTCACCCTAGATCCTAGTACGTCAGGGAGATTGTTTGTGTCCTCCTTAGTGAAGTCGGATCCAAAGTATCTGTTCAACTCCTCTGCCATTTCCTTGTGCCCCATAATAAATTCGCCTTTTCAGTCTTCAAGGGTCCAATTTTGGTCTTAACTAATTTTTTCCTCTTCACATACCTAAATAAGCTTTCACTATCCTTCTTCTTATTCTTGGCTATCTTACCTTCGTACCTCACCTTTTCTCCTTCTGTGGCTTTTTTAGTTATCTTCTGTTGCTCTTTAAAAGTTGCCTAATCCTTTGGCTTCCCGCTCATCTTTGCTATGTTATACTTCTCTTTTATTTTTATACTGTCGCTGACCTCCCTTGTCAGCCACAGTCACCCCTTACTCGCCTTGGAATCGTTCTTCCTCTTTGGAGTGAACTGATCCTGCACCTTCTGTATTATTGGCTGATAAATTGCCTAATTCGCCAATTTACCAATTTGTGAATTAAATTCTTCAGTTTTGAACTGTATTTCCCTGTGACACCTTTCTCACGGACTTTCAAGCCAATAATCTCTTCTATATGCTTCTGCTTGCTGCTTCCCCGAGCTCCACATAAGGACTGGGACTAGGACTGGCTTTTCCCGCTCTTTTTAAACTGTCTTTCCTTCTGACACCTTCTTTCTCATGGACTTTAAAGCCAATAGTCTCTTCTCTCTGCTTCTGCTTGCTGCTTCCCGAGCTCGACATAAGGACTGAGCTTGTGGCATTCCAGAGCTTTCCATGCATCCTACTGGCTACAGCTGGTGTGTGACCAGCCAATCATATGTTTATCATTGACTGGATATTAAAAAAAACATACTGTAAATTTGAAATAAAAACAAATGCTGCAAAAAATTAGCAGGTCAGGCAACATCTGTGGAGAGAGAAATAGTTAACACTAGACTAGGTGGGACCCGTTGGGTCCCATGTTCACACGGTAGGGCTGGTCCCCCAGTGCAATATTCCACCTCTCCACCAAATCCAACATTGCTGGCCAGTGTGGGGTGGGGGGGGGGGGGGGGGGCGCTGAAGTGACTGCTTTCCAGAGAGCTAGTATGGACATTGTGGGCCAAATGGATTCTTGGGCTGGCAGCTCAGTCACTCTGGCCTGGTGTGCTGGCAGCTCAGAAACTGCCAGAAATTCTGCCCAAAACAGGTGAGAGACTGTGTGTGTGTGTGAGAGAGAGAGAGAGAATGAGAGAGAGAGATTAATTTTAGACATTTTTCATCTTTTTCTGCAGATCACAGCAATGAAGGAGGAAAGTATGCTGGCCTGGATCTCACAGGGAGCAAATGAAGGGAGAGAGAAAATACTGGGGTGTGGTTTAATACTTGCAGGGGCAATACTTACTGATGGGCCGAAGGGACTCATGGGCTACATAGAAACATAGAAACATAGAAATTAGGTGCAGGAATAGGCCATTCGGCCCTTCGAGCCTGCACCGCCATTCAATATGATCATGGCTGATCATCCAACTCAGTATCCCGTACCTGCCTTCTCTCCATACCCTCTGATCCCCTTAGCCACAAGGGCCACATCTAACTCCCTCTTAAATATATCCAATGAACTGGCCTCAACTACCCTCTGTGGCAGAGAATTCCAGAGACCCACCACTCTCTGTGTGAAAAAATTCCTTCTCATCTCGGTCCTAAAGGATTTCCCCCTTATCCTTAAGCTGTGACCCCTTGTCCTGGACGTCCCCAACATCGGGAACAATCTTCCTGCATCTAGCCTGTCCAACCCCTTAAGAATCTTGTAAGTTTCTATAAGATCCCCTCTCAATCTCCTAAATTCTAGAGAGTATAAACCGAGTCTATGCAGTCTTTGTTCATAAGACAGTCCTGACATCCCAGGAATCAGTCTGGTGAACCTTCGCTGCACTCCCTCTATGGCAATAATGTCCTTCCTCAGATTTGGAGACCAGAACTGTACGCAATACTCCAGGTGTGGCCTCACCAAGACCCTATACAACTGAAGTAGAACCTCCCTGCTCCTATACTCAAATCCTTTTGCTATGAAAGCTAACATACCATTGGCTTTCTTCACTGCCTGTTGTACCTGCATGCCTACTTTCAATGACTGGTGTACCATGACACCCAGGTCGCGCTGCATCTCCCCTTTTCCTAATCGGCCACCATTTAGATAGTAGTCGGTTTTCCTATTTTTGCCACCAAAGTGGATAACCTCACATTTATCCACATTATACTGCATCTGCCAAACATTTGCCCACTCACCCAGCCTATCCAAGTCACCTTGCATTCTCCTAGCATCCTCCTCACAGCCAACACTGCCCCCCAGCTTAGTGTCATCCGCAAACCTGGAGATATTGCCTTCAATTCCCTCATCCAGATCATTTATGTATATTGTAAATAGCTGGGGTCCCAGCACTGAGCCTTGCGGTACCCCACTAGTCACTGCCTGCCATTGTGAAAACGACCCGTTAACTCCTACTCTTTGCTTCCTGTTTGCCAGCCAGTTCTCTATCCACATCAATACTGAACCCCCAATGCCATATGCTTTAAGTTTATATACTAATCGCTTATGTGGGACCTTGTCGAAAGCCTTCTGGAAGTCCAGATACACCACATCCACTGGTTCTCCCCCATCCACGCTACTAGTTACATCCTCGAAAAATTCCACAAGATTCGTCAGACATGATTTACCTTTCGTAAATCCATGCTGGCTTTGTCCAATGATTTCACCACTTTCCAAATGTGCTGCTATCCCATCTTTAATAACTGACTCTAGCAGTTTCCCCACTACCGATGTTAGACTAACTGGTCTGTAATTCCCCGTTTTCTCTCTCCCCCCCTTCTTAAAAAGAGGGGTTACGTTTGCTACCCGCCAATCCTCAGGAACTACTCCAGAATCTAAAGAGTTTTGAAAGATTATCACTAATGCATCCACTATTTCCGGAGCTACTTCCTTAAGTACTCTGGGATGCAGCCTATCTGGCCCTGGGGATTTATCGGCCTTTAATCCATTCAATTTACCCAACACCACTTCCCGACTAACCTGGATTTCACTCAAGTACTCCTTTGACCTGCGGTCCCCTGCTATTTCCGGCAGATTATTTATGTCTTCCTTAGTGAAGACGGAACCAAAGTAGTTATTCAATTGGTCCGCCATATCCTTGTTCCCCATGATCAACTCACCTGTTTCTGACTGCAAGGGACCTACATTTGTTTTAACTAATCTCTTTCTCTTCACATATCTATAAAAACTTTTGCAGTCAGTTTTTATGTTCCCTGCCAGTTTTCTTTCATAATCTATTTTTCCTTTCCTAATCAAGCCCTTTGTCCTTCTCTGCTGGTCTCTGAATTTTTCCCAGTCCTCTGGTATGCTGCTTTTTCTGGCTACTTTGTACGCATCATCCTTTGCTTTGATACTATCCCTGATTTCCCTTGTTATCCACGGATTCACTACCTTCCCTGATCTGTTCTTTTGCCAAATTGGGATGAACAATTTTTGTAGTTCATCCATGCAGTCTTTAAATGTCTTCCATTGCGTATCCACCGTCAACCCTTTTAGAATTGATTGCCAGTCAATCTTGGCCAATTCACGTCTCATACCCTCAAAGTTACCTTTCCTTAAGTTCAGAACCATTGTTTCTGAATTAACAATGTCACTCTCCATCCTAATGAAGAACTCGACCATATTATGGTCACTCTTGCCCAAGGGGGCACGCACAATAAGACTGCTAACTAACCCTTCCTCATTACTCAATACCCAGTCTAAAATAGCCTGCTCTCTCGTTGGTTCCTCTACATGTTGATTTAGATAACTATCCCTCATACTTTCCAAAAAATCCTCTTCCTCAGCGCCCCTGCCAATTTGATTCACCCAATCTATATGTAGATTGAAGTCACCCATTATAACTGTTTTGCCTTTGTCGCACGCATTTCTAATTTCCTGTTTTATACCATCCCCAACTTCACTACTACTGTTAGGTGGCCTGTACACAACTCCCACTATCGTTTTCTGCCCCTTAGTGTTTCGCAGCTCTACCCATACTGATTCCACATGCTCCAAGCTAATGTCCTTCCTTTCCATTGCGTTAATCTCCTCTCTAACCAGCAACGCTACCCCACCTCCTTTTCCTTTCTCTCTATCCCTCCTGAATATTGAATACCCCTGGATGTTCAGCTCCCAGCCTTGGTCACCCTGGAGCCATGTCTCCGTGATCCCAACTATATCATACTCATTAATAGCTATCTGCACGTTCAACTCATCCACCTTATTACGAATACTCCTTGCATTGAGACACAAGGCCTTCAGGCTTGTTTTTACAATGCTCTTACCCCTTTTACTTTTCACCTTGCTCCCTATTGCTTCCACCCTCGTTTTACACCCACCTGCCTCTCTGCTCTTGTACCCATCCCCCTGCCACATTAGTTTAAATCCTCCCCGACAGCACTAGCAAACACTCCCCCAAGGACATTGGTTCCATTCCAGCCCAGGTGCAGACCGTCCTGTTTGTACTGGTCCCACCTCCCCCAGAAATGGTCCCAGTGCCCTAAAAATTTGAATCCCTCCCCCTTGCACCATTTTTCAAGCCACGTATTCATCTGCAATATCCTCCTATTTCTACTCTGACTGGCCCGTGGTACTGGTAATAATCCAGAGATTATTACCTTTGAGGTCCTACTTTTGAGTTTATCTCCTAGCTCCCTAAATTCACCTTGTAGGACCTCATCCCTTTTTTTCCCTATATCGTTGGTGCCAATATGCACCACGACAACTGGCTGTTCACCCTCCCCCTCCAGAATGTTCTGCAGCCGTTCAGTAACATCCCTGACCTTTGCACCAGGGAGGCAACATACCATCCTGATGGGCTGAAGGGGCTTAAAAATAAAAATCTCAGTGAAAGGCACTTTTTCTGGACTTTTCTTGGCGTGGCATGGGCCTTTTGGGCCAAACTGCTCCTCGTCAGCTAGTATGGGCATTTTAGGCAAAAGGGGCTAGTTTCTCAGCTAATAAGGGCCTTGTGGGCCAAAATTAGTGGTTTCAGGCAGGCCAAACAACTCATTTCATTTCATTTCCAATTGCAGTTTCAAGCACAGGGCAGGCCAAGCCAAACAGCTGATTGCATTTTCACTTAATTTCCATTGACATTGCACTTTCAAGCACAGGACAGGCCCAAGCCAAACAGCTGATTGCATTTTCACTTCATTTCCATTGCCGTTGTAGTTTCAAGCACAGGGCAGGCGCAGGCCAAACAGCTGATTGCATGTTCACTTCATTTCCATTGCCATTGCACTTTCAAGCCAGGGCAGGCTGAAGCCAAACATTGCATTTTCACTACATTTCCATTGCCATTGCCGTTTCAAGCACATGGCAGGCTCAAGCCAAACAGCTCATTGCATTTTCACTTCATTTCCATTGCCATTGCAGTTTCAAGCACAGAGCAGGCCAAACAACTTATTTTATTTTCATTAAGGGCTAACAAATCATTTATTCAAGTACATTGCATACTCACAGTGTTCTGTAGTTTCCCAGCTCAGACGGAGAGTCGTGACCTCTCCCTCACCATCTTGCAGACAGACTGAGCCATGCTCACACTTCCGAGGTTTATAGTCCCAGCCCCCTCCCACCGGAAGGTGTCTGGCCTTCATGGTGGTGATTGACAGGAGAGAAAATCTCAAGATTTTTTAAACACTAATAATTCTTTTATTTTTCATTGATGGTAAAAATCCTCGGGGTCTGCGCAGCGGAGGAGGACTCTGTTGACTCTGCCTGACTTGTTGAGTGTTTCCAGCATTTCCTGGTTTTGTTTATGTTTAAAACCAAGAATCCAGAAACATGTGCCTCTTACATCTCCAGCAGTCCATGATATCCAGCATGCTTCATTTTTAGAATGTGGGCATTGAGATGGCAGCACCATTTCAATGGGAATGTGCTAAAGCAGTTAGACTTCAGAGAAGTCTAGAGTGAGCACATACTTAAAATTATTTGAAAGGAATTGGAATGTCTTTTTTCTCACTTTCAACCAATTATATTACAATTTATTGTAACTGCTGGATATGATTTTGGGAAGTGTTAATTTGGTCAAGCAGGAGAAACAAGAAACTGTAGATGCTGGAATCTTGAATAATACATGAAGTCCTTGACTAACTCAGCGGGCCAGACGGCATCTCTGGAGAAAAGGAATGGGTGACGTTTTGGTTCGAGACCCTTCTTCAGACAGAGTCGGGACAGGAAAACGAGAGATACAGACGGCGATGTAGAGAGATATAGATTAAATGAATGAAAGATATGCAAAAAGTAATGATGATAAAGGAAATAGGCCATTGTTAGCTGTGTGTTAGGTGAAAACGAGTTACAGACAGGTTTAATCCAGCATCTGCAGTTCCTTACTACACATGGTTTTCCAAGTACTTGGCTCAAGGTCTTGCGCAGAGCAGAAAGGCCTTACACATTAGAACAAGTACAGACAATGAGACTCAACAAGATGACTTTGAAGCTGGTACAACTTGGGTGGGGCAGGAATGGAGAGAAAGCGAATGCAAGGGAATCAATGATACCACTGGATTGTAAGCTACCCAAGCGAAATATGAGATGCTTTTACTCCAATTTGCATTTGGCCTCACGCTGACAAAGGAGGATTCCTTCGACAGAAAGATCACTGTGGGAAGGGGAATTAAAGTGATTGGAAACGGAGATCAGGTGGACTGAGCGATGGTTTTCAAACAAATGATTGCCCAGTCTACATTTGGTATTGCTGATGTATAAGAGTCCACACCTTGAACAAAGTATTTAGTAGATCAAATCAAAATCAAAGCAGTTTTATTTTCCTTTGTCCACCTCTCAAGATTGAGACCTGTCTGAAGAAGGGTCTTTACCCCAATACATCACCCGTTCCTTCTCTCCAATGATGCTTCCTATCCTGCTGAGTTACTCCAGCATTTTGTGTTTATCTTCATCTTAATTTCTATGATTCCTTTTAAAGTTTTCTTAACATGTTCCAACATATAAGTTCTGATATGTTTGCTGTTCATCTCAAAGTGCTTGGATTTGTTTTTTGCAGGATGCGCTGCAATCCCACCTGGTTGAACATGTGTCGGAAGACCCGAGCAATCCCATCCATCCGACAGGTAGTAGCACACAAAGTTTATCTAGTCTCTGCTCAACCGTAATGCCATCAGCCATACATATCTTAATTTAATGTTTTAGTAATATTATTTTTCCTTTTTTTACATTTAAAGGGGACTACATGACAAATTATTACCAAAACCAGATGTATTCTTCAGCTTGGTCATCCAAACTGAACCTAACGAAACACAATATGAGTTGGTTACAGGGTAATAAATTGTATTTGAGTTGGGTTAGATTCAACTGGCCCTTCAAAGTTATCTTGGTATTAGCACTGGTTCTGCTCCCATATTGTCTCCTGAAACATATTGGTCCACAGAGTCGTGATGAGGCCCTGGATTGTCAAGCTGGTGCTTATCACAGGATGGTCAAGTTAATGTACAGGGTGTTTCTGAAATGGTTGGGCCTCTGAATGAAAAGAGTAGATCTTCTGTCAATTTCCCATGCAGGGTCACTCGAGGATGATGTGAGGCACAGGTGAATGCAGGCGGCCAGTGATGTCGGCCACAGATACACCAGGTAGCTCTACCTATGAGAGTGCAGTCTGCTCCACCGAGTGTGGTTCTTGGTCACTCTGAGCTTTGCAGTAGATAGCAGAGCATGCCACTAGTTATACCAATTGCCCCTCCGATTGCTGAAAAAGTGGCGTGCAATCCTTGGGGTGAGCAACTGTGCCGTCCCAAATACTAGGTATTGCTAAATGTTGATGGCTGGTGCTATGCATTCCAAGGCCAGACAGAGGCTTATGGCGAGAGCTAGACTACTGACACACTGCTAGTGTGACTTCATATATGCAGATGTTTGATTGAGTATCAAAAAAATTCAAGTCCAATTTTAATGGTATTGGCATTGGTTTATTATTGTCAATAAAACCTTTTTGTGTGCAATCCAGACGCATCATATCCACAAAATAGAAAAATAAATTTGAGTCCAGGACATAGTGTTACAATAACAGAGAAAGTGTAAGTTAAAAGGGTCACAGCAAGATAGATTGGAACACCGGGAATTCGAACGTTTTGCTCAAGAGTCTAATAGTGTCAGGGAAGAAGAGTTCATGAATCTGGTGCTACATGATATCTTCTGGCAGAGGGGTGAGGAAAAAATGCCTGCAATGTGACAGGTGCTTGATTATGTTGGCTGCTATCCGGAGGTAGCGTGAAATGGAACAGATGATGGGGAATTGGAGTTGGGTGGGAAGGGTTGGGAGCAAGGCTGGTTTGGGTGATGGACTGGGCTGGATTCAGAAATCTTTGTAATTTATTGAGGTCTTGGGGAGGGCATTTGGCATACCAATCTGGGATGCATCCATATTGGATGCTTTCTATAGTGCAAATGCAGAAGTTGGTAAGAGTTATTGAAAACATGCCGAATTTCGTTGGCCTTCTGAGAAAGCGGAGGGATTGGTCCGCTTTCTTGGCATTAGCGTCGAAGTGATTGGATAAATGTATGATATTTGCACCCAGGAACATGAAGCTCACGACCATCTTCACTTCAGTACCCTTGATATATACTCGAGTATGTTTTGCAGTCCGCATCGTGGTTAGTGACTACCTTTTTCATTTTGCTTGTGGCAGAGGATGTTTATCTTAGCACCATGTTATTATGTTATGTACCTCCTTCTTGTACTCCATCACATAGTTTGTTTGAGATCCAGCCACCACAATGATGTCATGTGCAAACTTGTAAATGGAATCAGAGCAACATTTTCCTGCAGAGTCGCGACTCCATATGGCCTCAACTACAACCCCGGCAGTGTGTTCCAGGGCTTCACCACCCTGTGTTTTAAAAATAAATTGCCCCGTGTATTATCTTTGCACTATGCCCCTCTCACAAAGCTATGCCTTCTAGTATTCTTGGAAAAAGGTTCTGACTGTCTACACTATGTAAGCCTCTTACATAATCGGATCTCCCTGCAACCTGTGGTATTCCAGAGAAACAGTCCAAGTACGTCCAACCTCTCCTTATAGCTAATAACCCCTAATCCAGTGATCATTCTTTTAATTCTCTCGGCAAGTCTCCACATCCTTCCTGTAAAGGGGCGACTAGAACTCCACAAAATACTCCAAATGTAGCCTAACCAAAGTCTTATAAAGCTGCATCATGACTTCCTGACTTTTGTACTCATTGCCCCAACCTATTAAAGCAACCATATCATATATGTTTTTGCATTCTATCTACTTGCGTTGCCACTTTCAGGAGAGTTGTGGATTTGTATCCCAAAATCCCTCTGTACATTAATGTTGTTAAGGGTCATGCCGTTAAACCATTAAGTGTATTTTTTCCCCCATACCTTTTATCTCCCAAAGTTCAATACCTCGCAACTAATTTAGATTTTCTTTCTCCCTATCAATAAACATCATGCGTATTGTGTTGTGTACTTTTCATTTTTCAGCAGATCCTCAAGAAAGTGAAGAGGAGACAATTGAACGGCTGGAAGAGCAGCTGCTTGAGGACCTTAGTCATTTAGACCCCAGAGTTATTATGCACCCATTTCTTGAAAGAGGTGAATGTTGAATGGTTTGTTACAATGTGCTAATTCAAGAGTCAAGAGTATTTTATTGTTCTGTCCCAGGTAGATCAATGAAATTCTTACTTGCAGCAGTGAGACAGAATATGTAAACATAGTACTCTGTAAACCAGATATTAAGCGAGAGATTAAAAGTTCCGTGTGTGTACGATATATATATTTTTAAAGATTTAAAATTAAAAACAAGATTTTGATAACATTTGAAAGATGCATCAAAGTAGTAAAATGGCGAGATGTTTGCGGATACCTGTGTTAACAATAACCTAGTGATTGGGGGGGAATGTATTCCCTCATAAAACAATCAACAAAACAACTTGGGTACCTTCAGATCATGTCACAGAAAATCAAATTGACCACATTTGTGTCTGTTATAAGTTCAGAAGGTCCAAGGAAGATTTCAGAACAAGAGGAGGAGCAGACGTAGCTTCAGACCACCTCCTGGTAGGGACATTCAAGCTAAGGCTGAAGAGACACCACCACGCCAAAAGCCAAAGAGCTAAATACAACATTGAATACCTCAGTAGTAATCAAGTGGTGAAGAAGTTCAAGGATACCCTCTCAAGGGAAAACACGGAGCTACAGCGGAGGAGGAAGGAAGGATGGACAATAAATGATAAGTGGGAACACCTAAAAGCTGCTTGGAGCTCAACCGGTGAGGAGGCCATAGGGAGAACGACCCAAAAGCACAAAGAGTGGATAACACCAGAAACCCTCAACTCAGTCCAACAGAGCAGAAAGTTAAAGGAGAAAGTGAACAACTCAAGAACAAGAGCTGAAAAGGCTTTAGTCCAAAAGGAGTACAACTAAGTTCAAAAGAAGTGCAAAAGAATATCAGGAGGGACAAGAGAACACAGGTGGAGAGGCTAGACAAAGAGGCAGAAATTGCGGCAACTCAAAGGAACATGAGGGAGTTATATACCATCACAAGGAAATTGTCTGGGACATATTTGCTTAGTAATAAACCAATTACAGACAAGAACGGTCAACTGCTTTCAACCGAGAAGGCGCAGCTCGACAGATGGGTAGAACATTTCGAAGAAGTCCTAAACGGGCCACCACTGGTTGTACAGACACACATTTCCAAAGCCAGGATACCACTACAAATTAAGTATGACAGACCAACAAAATCAGAAATATTTTGTTGGTCTGTCAATCAAGCAACAGAATACTGGCAAGTGTGCTGGCCCTGACAACATTCCACCCGAAGCCCTGAAAGTGGGTATAGACTCATCAACAGACATGCTCTAATGTTTTTTTGGGAGAATTTGTGAAGAGGAAAAGATACCCACAGAATGGGCAGAGGGATACATCGTGAAACTGCCAAAAAATAAGGGACCTAAGAAAATATGACAACTAACGAGGGATCACCCTACTTTCTGTATCCAGTAAAATTCTCAACTGGGTCATCCTCAACCGTCTTCAGGAAGCTGTAGACAAGAGGCTATGGGACCAGCAAGCGGGATTCAGGAAGGATCGCTCGTGCGCAAACCACATAGCAACATTTCGCATCATCATTGAGCAGTCTATTGAATGGAACACGTCCCTGTACATCAACTTCATCGACTTTGGGAAAGCGTTTGAAAGCTTAGATAGGACAACACTATGGCACCTAATGGACCACTATGTAATCCGACCAAGATCATAAACTTAATCAAGAACTTGTATGATGGAAACTCATGCAACGTTATGCATGCAGGCTAGCTCTCTCAGAGCTTTAGTGTCAGGACGGGCATCAAGCAGGAATGTCTATTGTCACCATTCCTTTTCCTCCAGGCAATTGACTGGATCATGATGGAAACAACTGAAGGGAAAAGAAATGGAATTCAGTGGACAATGTGGGAGCAGCTAGAAGATCTTGACTTTGCAGATGACATAGCTCTACTTTCACACACATAGATACAAATGTAGGAGAAGACGGACACTCGCAAGCTGCAACAAAACTTGGCCTTACATCCAATACATAAACATAAACATACAAAATTGGTGCAGGAGTAGGCCATTTGTTCCTTCGAGCCTGCACTGCCATTCAATATGATCATGGCTGATTATCCAACTCTGTATCCCGTACCTGCCTTCTCTTCATACCCCCTGACCCCCTTAGCCGCAAGGGCCACATCTAACTCCCTCTTAAATATATCCAATGAACTGGCCTCAACTACCTTCTGTGGCAGATAATTCCAGAGATTCACCACTCACTGTATGAAAAATGTTTTTCTCAGAACTGCCAATACAGCAAAGACACAAGTGATGAGGATCCACTCCAAAACCAGCAACCCTATCCTTATGCACAGCACTGCTCTAGAGGAGGTAGAAACTTTCACATACCTAGGACATCACCGGAGGGGCAGAGGCAGACATAAAAAGTAGAATCAATAAGGCTAGGGTGGTGTTTAACATGCTCAGGAAGATCTGGAGCTCAAAACGCATATCAATCAACATCAAAATACACATCTTTAGCTCAAAAGTGAAACATTATATGTAGGTGATGCTGTATGGACCAGACACATGGAAAACAACAAAACACACTAGAAACAGGCTGCAAACATTCATTAACACCTGCCTTAGGAGAATACTTAACATCTGGTGGAGAGACAAAGTAAGCAAAGTAAGCACCTGTGGAAAAGAACAAGCCAGGAGCCCATTGACTTACAAATTCAAAGGAGAAAATGGAGTTGGATTGGCCACACCCTCAGGAAACCTGCCACAAACATCACCCGGCAAGCCCTGAAATGGAAACCCCAAGGAAAAAAGAAAAGAGGTTGCCCCAGGAACAGCTGGAGAAGAGGTGTACAGACAGAAATGTCTGAGAGTGGGCTCCACTGGGGAGATCTCGAAAGAACTGCCAACAACCGAGTGAGGTGCAGGACATTTGTCAAGATGGCTCTGCAGTATTAAAGTAGTATGATGAACTTTGACTTGCTGATTTCTTTCATGCTAGTTTTCCAGTTGTTGCATTATAATGCAAAGGATGTGAACCATAACCTAGTTGGAGCTATCATTAATAAACCTTTTAATAATTGCATGTATTCTCCCTACAGCTGGTCTTAAGCCAAATTTGTTGCTGTCAACAGTCAACCTGAAAAGCTTAGGAGTGGTCATATCACCTTCATCGGCTTCAAATGTTAGAACTTCTCCAATCAAACAAGTCCAAGAACCTTTAGGTGAGAAAAGAACATTTCAGTGGAAAATTCACTCATTCATCTGAGCGATTAAGGAAAATTCACTCATTCATCTGATTACTGAAAAATGTCTATTACCATGGATTATGTGACCCATGATTTAAAAAATCCATCTAGATCAGTATTTTTGTTCTCGATATTTCCAAAATATGGCTACAAAAATTAAGCTTACATGTCTTCTGAAGATCGCAGTTGTAATTTAGAGATGAGATTGAAAACAATCCATGTTTCTAAGGCTAAAACATTAATTAGGTGACAACAGTTTTAGAATACATACTAGACTAAGTGAGACCCATTGGGTCCCGTCCCCTCACCGCGTGGTTGGGGGTGTGTGTGGGGGGGGGCCTTCGGCATCACGTACACAAACCACACCACACACATACACACACACACTAACCCCCCCTTAATATGAATATTATTAATTCACTCCTTTTACCCCATCCCCCGACCTATCCGCTCACGCGTAACCCCCAACTGCACTGGTGCAGCTGGGGGGGGGGGGGGCGGGGGGGCGGTAGAGAGGGTGAGGGGGGTCAAGAGGGAGGGGGAGGGGGGTAGAGAGGTATAGGGGCGGGGTAGAGATTGAGGAGGGGTGCACGGCATCACAGGGGAGGGCTGGTTACCGAACGCAATATTCCACTACTCACGAATAGGTCCCAAAACTCACCGCTCGCAAGAGAGTGAGCAGGGGCAGAGAGGGAGTGGGGACAGGGGGGGGGGGGGGGCAGAGAGAGAGGGAGGGAGGGCAGAGAGGGAAGGGGTAGAGAGGGAGCAGGAGGTAGGGAGGGAGGGGGAGTGGGTAGAGAGGTAATACGAGGGGGAGGGGTTAGGGAGGGCGGGGAAGAGGATAGAGAGGGAGGGGGTAGAGGCATCACCTACCCAGGTCATAGAGTAGCAGCATCCCCACCGGGTGGCGTACCGGAGCGTGGCTGCGGACGGGCATGGATCCAAGCGAGCTTCCGTCGACCCCGAGCAAGGTGGCGGGTGATCGTCGACCCGAGGGAGGCTGCGGGTGGACGTGGACTCAAGGGAGGCCGCAGGTGGGCAGGCGTCGACCTGAGGACCCTGAACGAGGTGGCAGGTGGGTGGGCTTCGAGCCGGACTCGGCCCACGACAGCCACCTCCCCACCAGGCGCCGGGCCCGAGCGAGGCTGCGGGTGGGCGTGGACCTGAGCGAGTGCAGCACGCAGAGCCATTGTGACATCAACAGCCAAAGCCGCTCAGTTTTATTTTAAAAGTTATTTCAGATTCTTGAATATTTTGATTAATAACTCGAGAAATAAAGCATGAATTTTTCAGGTAACGTGACTTTGGAGTCCACTGGGTAAATCTCCACCAGAATATGTAAACATGTTACCGTTAGAGCGTCATTTTCTCAACCAGATGTGATTATACACGCACACACACATCCAAGATCAGACTTTTAATAGTTACTTGACCAAGTGGGACTCATTGGGTCCCTGTCACATGGGAGTCCTGGTCCCCCAACGCAACCCGTTCCCCAATGCAATATTCCACCACTCACCCATAGCCCCCACGGGCGGCCTGGTCCCCCAACGCAACCCTTTTTCCCAACGCAATATTCCACCACTCACCCATAGCCGACAACTACGCAGGAGCTGCTCCTTTTGCCTTATGCACCCTCCACCATTTTTAAACTTTAAAAAAATGCAATTGCTCCTTCTACCTAGCCAGACTCTGTATACTGTGACTTTAAAAAAAATGCATTTGCACTTGCTAGGGCTAGCAGAACTCCGTGTACTGTGACTTAAAAAAATGCATATGCATTTGCTAGGGCTGGCAGAACTCAGTGTACTGTGACTTTAAAAAAAAATGCATTTGCACTTGCTAGGGCTAGCAGAACTCTGTGTACTTGGATAGCAACAATGTTGCGAATAGGGCTTCAATCCCATTGTGACGTCACAGCTGTAAGCACAAGGAAATAGCAGTTTTTTTTTGCAAGTTTCTACAGATCTTTGAACATTTTGATCCATAACTCGAGAAATAATTCATTAATCTTTTAGATAAGGTGATTTCTGACATCACAGGCTAATTCTTTTCAGGAAAAAGTGATCGCACACGAACAAATAAATACACACACACACATCCACGTACAAGATCAGAGTTTTAATATTTACTTGACCAAGTGGGACCCGTTAGGTCCAATCCCCTCAATGCGGGGGAAGGGGACAGCATGTGGCGTCACACACACACTAACTAACCCATCACACACACAGGCTATCCCCCCCCCCCCCCCACACACACTAACCACCCCCATTGATATTATATTAATATTATTCATTCACTCCTTTTACCCCATCCCCTGCCCTCTCCACTCACATATAGCTCCCAACTCGCTGGCACGGCTAGGGAGGGAGTTGGAGAGAGAGGGACACAGAGGCATAGAGAGGGGCACAGAGGGGGACACAGAGGCATAGAGATGGACACAGAGGCATAGAGGGGCACAGAAAGGCACACAGAACCACAGAGAGTGACACAGATGCACAGAGGGACACAGGTAAAGAGAGGGACAGCGGAGACACAGGCACGGAGAGCGACACAGAGGCACAAAGAGGCACAGAGGGAGGGGTGGGGGAGTGAGGGGGGCTGAGAGGGAGGGGGTAGAGTTTGAGGGGTGGGGGGCGTCATCAGGGGAGGGCTGGTTCCCGACTGCAATACGCCCTCGCTACCGGCTGCAAAACACACCCGTCCCCTGGAGTAGTCGAGGGGGGAGTGGAGGGGGGGGATGACGTCACTCGCAGCGCGAGCAAGAAGACAGCGGGGTTTATTCCAAAGTTTTACGGTAGTGATGGATTGGACATGACCCGACAGCTCAAGGATAGGGCCCGACTTGCTCGTTCTTCACTAGCAGCGCGTACCGCAGTCTTCAGCCATGATCTTTGGTCTTCAGTCGACCGAGCAACTTTTGAACAACGGGGGGAGGAGGAAGGGGTGGGAGGTGATGTCAGTCCCAGTGTGAGCAGACGGCAGACAGACAGAGCCATTGGCACGTCATCAGTGAAAAAACACTGAACAACGAACGCCTCCCACGCATGAACCACCCCACACACACACTAACCACCCCCATTGATATTATATTAATATTATTCATGCGCTTTTACCCCATCCCCTGCACTCTATCCACTCACGTATAGCCCCCAACTCATAGGCACAGCTAGAGAGGGAGCCGGGGTAGAGTTTGAGGGGTCGGGGGACGCGTCATCAGAGGGGAGGACTGGTTCCCGAACCTCGATCCTTGCTCCAGGCTGCAGGGCCCGAGTACGGGGGGGAGTGGTCGGTGGGGATGATGTCACTCGCAGTGCAAGCAAGAAGACAGCGTGGTTTTTTTCAAGGGTTTTTCGACAGCAACGGACGGGACTTGCTCATTCTTCACTCGCAGCGTGTACCGCAATCTTCAGCTCTGATCTTTGGTGTTCAATCGACAGGACACTTTTGAACAGGGAGGAGGGAGGGGTGGGAGGTGATGTCAGTCGCAATGCGAGCAGACGGTTTGCTCGAACAGGCATTTTGAATTCAAAGTTTGATCAGATTTGTGAAGATTTTTTTTAATATCATAAGAAATAAAGCACAACATTTTCGGGTAAGCCGATTTTGGACTCCGGGGGGTGAATCTCTACCAGAATACGTAAAAATGTT
Source organism: Raja brachyura (assembly GCA_963514005.1). Next base: position 73,530,737 of record OY740789.1, on the reverse strand, counting down.
CCTGTTCATGCGTCGTTTTTTCGAGCGGATATGAAAACACACAAACAAATAAATAAATAAACACACACACACACACACACACACACACACACACACACACACACACACACACACACACACACACTCTCAAGATCAGAGTTGTAATAGTTATATGGATATGGATAAGATGAGAAGATAAAGAACAACCAAATTCCTTCCAATTACTGTGGATCTTCAAATTTTGTGACAAGTGATAACAGTAGTTTTGAAACATTTGACTACGACAAATACTAAAAGTAAATAGTGACTCTCTGGGATGGGAAATGATCATGCAGTAAAAGAGAGAGGAGATGGGTGTTATGTGATAAAATTATTCAATGTTCATACAATTGGATTGTAGGATACCCTAGAGGACTAGGACATGCTGTTCTTCCAGTTTGCATGCAGCCTCAATCTAGCAATAGTGGCCAAAGACAGAAAAGCCATAATGGAAGGGAAGTTAAAATGGGGAGTAACCGTGAGTTCCAGTCGGCCTTGGCAGACTGAATGTGAGTGTTCGGCAAAATGGTCATCTTGTTTACACTTGGTCTTGCCAATGTAAAGGAGGCCACATCGAGAACATAGAATGTTACAGACAAGATGGGAAGAGGTGCATGTGAATATTTGACTCACCAGGATGGGCTGCTGAGCTCCCTGTATGGGAGTAAAAGAGGAGGTGTAGGGACAGGTGTTATGTTTCTTGTAGTTGCATGAAGTACATCGGGAAGGACACGATTTTTGTCTCTTTTTCACCTTTACCCTTTGTTACCTCCTCCGATCAAATGGCCAAATACCCCCCTCACCTGAACAAACCTTGCTTTTCCAGCTTTCTTCCCCCCCCCCCCTCAGTCTGAAGAAGGGTCTGTCCATTTCATCCACAGATGCTGCCTGATTCATCAAGTTCCTCTAGCACCTTGTTATTTACCAAAAAAATCATAGTGCTTGATCTATTCCATACTATCTATAAGCTGTTTAAACTAACTTTAAATGGAGTCAATTGCAGTCATGTTTTTTAAATCCCTCTCAAAATGTTACGCTAATTTACAATCTAGTTGGGACTGACTAGTCAACTGAAATTATTAAAATTTGTTGGCAGTGCAAAGTTCATATCCTCCCTGCATTTTAGTCCCCTTGTTCGGGTTAATTGCTCATCAGCCATTCTTATATACTTTTTCGAAGACTGGTTAATTTATTATCTTCATAGAAATATTGAACTGATGCAAGGCAACTTGGAGTGGTGAAACTTGGAATTGGTCATTTTCTGAGTTGAGTTGTAGACTTCTACACAAGTTGTTTAAATATTTTGAAATGTGCATAAGTTATGGTTCTGATTTTCTCCAGCAGAGTTCACTGGCTTATCTAATCAACACGAATCAATGCTCTTCAATCTGGCTGTTTCTTCATCCACTTTTCTGTTCCACTTTTGTTCTCTATTCTCGCCAAGACACACCATTTTACTGCAGACTTTGCTGAAAAACTAGCATTCTCAGTCCAGTGATATACACTCTTTATTTTACTTGCCTTGCTCAGATAAAGGAGTGTAAAATAGTTCTTGAAATTCTTGAAAGGAGTATAAAATAATTGTCTCTTTACCTACATTTGCAGACTGAATAGGCTTTTTAGGGAAAATAAAGCATGCTCGGCCCTAACAATTGTGGTTAAAACCAGGTTTTAAAATAACTGAAATGTATTAGCAATAATGTTTATTTTAAAACTTTACCCTTTTCATCTTCAAACTTTGTCCTTGTTGCTGATGCAATATCTTTAGATTTTTAATTATTCTGCAATAACGATATAAATAGAGATGGCCTTTAAATGTTTAGAAATAATATTTGAATATTCCACAGAAGAAGAAGTTTCCTTTGTTTCAAGAACAGGAAAAACAAATGATTTCACAAAGTTGAAGGGTTGGAAGCAAAAACTTGGACAACATTCAGGATCTTCTACTTCCAAGCAGACCCAAACAAGTACGTTTAAAAATACGTGACACTGTATAGTTGAGTAAACTTTCAATTCTTAACCCAGTGGAGCAGGTCACCCTATCCTACACATATTGTGGGTTGCATTGGGGGACCAGGCCTCTGATGTGACCCAATGGGTCCCACTTAGCCTGCTAGATTATTCGCATTCCTAACACAATATTCCGCCATTCACCTGTTCACCCAACACAATATTCCACCACTCACCCAAAGCCCCTAACTGTGCAGGTGTGGCTCATTTCCCCTCATCCCCCAACACTCCCTCCCCTCCTCATCATGTGTGGGAGGGGAAGAGGGGAGGGAAGGGGGTGTGGTGTGGGAGAGGAGGAGGGGAGATGGTATGCGTGTGGGCAGGGGAGTGTAGGAGGGGGGAGAGGCTTGTGTGGGGGGAGGGAGGTTTGGGGGAAGGGGGTGGGGAAGGAGGGGTGGGGGGATTGTGGGGGCAGCGAGCATGGTGCCCCCACAAGGCAGAGGTGGGGTGAGGGATGTTTGAGGGTGAGGGGTCTGTGGGTGGGTGGAGGGGGAGATGGGTGTTGTGGGTGGGGGGGTTGTGGGAGCAGAGGGATTGTGGGGGGAGGGTGTGTGGGTGGGTGGTGTTTTGTGGGGGAGGGGTGGAGGGTGTGGTTTGTGGGGGGGAAGTGGGCAGGGGAAGGGTGTGTGGGTGGAAGGAGAGTGGTTGTGGGGTGGGATGGAAGGGTTTGTGGGCAGGGGAAGGGTATGTGGGCAGGGGCGAAGGGTGTGTGGGGGCAAGGGGGGATTGTGGGGGGAGGGATGTAGGCGAGGGGGGGTGTGGGCGGGGAGGCGAAGGGAGCTCGGATAAAAGACGGGGCACACGGGGGTATCATGGGGAGGGGGACCAGAGGGGAAGGGGCTGTAGCTGATAGTTTATTGATGACTCACAGCAGGCGCTTGTCGCTGGACATTATCCTCCGCCGGGATCAGACTCTCCGTTTTCTATCTGGCGACATCTCTGACTCCATGCCGGCCTGGGTTGGGCCGGGGCCAGGGCCGGGCTGCATCAGGTCCCTTTGTAAATTGTGTCTGGTTGGTGACAAGGCCATCCAGAGCCGGCCAAACAGAGCCTCCCTCAGCTCCAGTAGAGTCTCCGTTTATGTTTAGCGACATCTCCACGCCCGGATGGGTTGGGCGGGGCCGTTTTCCGGTCCCTCCGAAAATTGTGTCTGATTGGAGACCTCCGCCGGCCATCCAGAGCGTCCCGCAGCTCTAGTAAAGACGCTATGGCGCAGGAAGGGGCAGGCCGTCCCGTGGAGTGACAGGAGAAAAGACCAATCCATGCGGCGCCAACTGGCAGGAGAGGAGATCGATCTGCACACGCGCGATTTTTAAACCTCGCTAACTTTACATTAGACCCCCAATCGGAATCTTGGTGCAATCGCAGCAGAGGAGAACGGTGCGTACGCTGGCGAACAATCGTAGCGCTATCATGTATCGTTTTTGCGTTAATTGAAAGAGTGGGCAAACCAGTAGATCAGAGTTTTAGTTATGTATAGATCGAAGATAGATAGATACTTCAATTGATGGTAATTTGTTTGGATGGTGCACCAAAAAATGAATCGATGAATATTGCTTTGTGATCTGTTGCAGGTGCAAAACCAGAGTACTCCTTAAAATACAGTTCTGTTTTCTCAAGTGACAAATTGGATGAATACCTGGAAAATGAAGAGAAAATGATTCAACAGTGTGCTGCTCTGTGTGTGAAGAAAACATCAAAAGTTGTATATCAAATGCCAACTAAAAGTTCCAGTTACGTCCGCACGTTGGATGGTGTATTAAAATCCCGGTCACCCCAAACTAACTGTAGAGGGTCCCGCACATCCAATCGAATTTCAGTTTCTCCGCAACCCATTTCTGTAGTCTCTGTTTCCAAAAACACCAAGCAGATCGCGATGACATTGGGACCTGTCTCAGATCACAAAGATCAAAAGTCTGCAAACAATGAAAAGGTGTCCTCAACACCAGCCAAATCATCAGCTAAAACCAATTTGCAGCCGTCCTTTGCACCCACAAGACCTGGGTTATCCAAAAAGCAGATACAGTTGATGAATCTGGAGAATGGTGCATTCTTGGTTGAGAAACCAAGGACTTGCATCACAGAGGAGCGAGCAGAAGCATCCCTTGTTACTCTGCTAACTGCACAGGTACTGGTTTTGTATTACATTGAATATAGCTGAGGAACGTTTTTACTGAAGCACTTGAAGGATGCAAACCTCAAGGAAAGTGACTAGATCAATTCAGAATTGTGATAGACAATAGATAATAGACAATAGGTGCAGGAGTAGGCCATTCGGCCCTTCGAGCCAGGACCGCCATTCAATGTGATCATGGCTGATCATCCCCAATCAGTACCCCATTCTTGCCTTCTCCCCATATCCCCATGACCCCACAATACTCCAGGTGTGGTCTCACTTGGGCTCTGTACAACTGCAGAAGGACCTCATTGCTCCTATATTCGATTCCTCTTTTTATAAAGGCCAACATGCCATTTGCATTCTTCACTGTCTGCTGTACCTGCATGCTTACTTTCATAGATTGATGTACAAGGACCCCAAGATCCCGTTGTACTTCCCTGTTTCCCATCGCTTTTGATATCGCTCTTTGTTCACGATAGATCAGTTTATGTGGCCTTGGGACAAAAAGAGAAAATATTTTAACTGAGTTTTAAAACAAAACTAATATGAACATGACATGGGAGAGAAAGAGCATGCAATACATCTCCTTGAGTCAGTTTTGCCATTCAGCAACCTAGTGGCTGATCTAATTTTTGGCACTCTCCAATTTTCCTGTTTGATTATCATAATATTTTTTTTTCTCCATAGTTTAAAATTCCATCTCAGCCATAAATGAGTTTAATAATGATCAAGTATAGAAATGCAACCTTGTGAGGAAAGAACTTCCTTTTCTCAGCCTGCAACATTTTATACACCTTACAGAATCTATCTTCTGTAAATCCCAAATTAAAAATTATTGTTTTTGCCTTTATCAATCCATTTTACGACACTTCGGCCTGCAATATTTCAACTTTATGTACGGCAAACTCTCCACAACGGCAGCGAGCCGACGTCACTTCCAGTCACATGATCGCAATGTATCAAAGAGGGAGTACAGAGAAGGTTCACCAGACTGATTTCTGGGATGGCAGGACTTCCATATGAAGAAAGACTGGATAGACTCGGCTTGTACTCGCTGGAATTTAGATGATTGAGGGGAGATCTTATAGAGACTTACAAAATTCTTATGGGATTGGACAGGCTAGATGCAGGAAGATTGTTCCCGATGTTGGGGAACTCCAGAACAAGGGGTCACAGTTTAAGGATAAGGGGAAGTCTTTTAGGACCGAGAAGAGAAAATCATTTTTCACACAGAGAGTGGTGAATCTGTGGAATTCTCTGCCACAGAAGGTAGTTGAGGCCAGTTCATTGGCTATATTTAAGAGGGAGTTAGATGTGGCCCTTGTGGCTAAAGGGATCAGGGGGTATGGAGAGAAGGCAGGTACAGGATACTGAGTTGGATGATCAGCCATAATCATATTGAATGGCGGTGCAGGCTCGAAGGGTTGAATGGCCTACTCCTGCACATATTTTCTATAATTCTATGATTTTGGTGCCCCGGAAAGTAGTACAGGTGATCCCCGATTTACAATGCTTCGGCCTGCGACATTTGAACTTTACGAACGGCAAACTCTGCACAACGGCAGCGAGCCGACGTCACTTCCAGTCACATGATCTCAATGTATTAAATGCGTTTTCGACTTGCAATATTTTCGGTTTACGATGGGTTTATCAGAACGTTACCCCATCGTAGGTCGAGGAGCCTCTGTATAGCATATTTGTCAACATCCCCATCATAAAACCACGTAAGACTGCTTTATACTGTTACAAGTATCTATATGTATTGCTATTACCTCTTCAATAATATATTCCAACATTTTTCCCTGTTTATAGTTCCCTGTTTTCAAGGTTTCAAGGTCAGTTTATTGTCACATGTACCAGTTAAGGTACAGTGAAATTGGAGTTACCATATAGCCCAGGCACGAGCCATCAGGGTAGGCAAGGTAGGCAGTGCCTACCCTGACTAAAATTATAAAAAGGTATTTATTAAATATAAATAATAAAGATTTCCAATTCATTTACTAAATTCAGTATTTCTTATTAAATGGTTATTTTAAGAATCGATCTTAGGTAGGCATAATTCTCCCATGTCCTTCATCCACAGTACGCGTAATATGCGTAACTATGTTGAACTCACCTGCCGTGGATGCTGCTTCAAGCCTTCACTTACAACGGGCAATAAAGGCAGCTGAAATCCTGAATTTGCACCGTGGACCGCGCAAGGTGCTGCGCATGCCCACAGGAGAGGAGACCAATCTGCACATGCGTGTTTTTTAAAGATTTTTAAAAAATTGACTGCCTACAGTACTGATCTGCGCATGTGCGGCCTTACGATTTTCTGCGCAAGCGCGCTTTTTAACGATTTTTAAAGGTCGACTGACTGCCCAGTGCCTACCCTGAGTAATTACTCACGGCACGTGCCTGATGCAGCCATACTAACTGAAAAGCAATAAGACACACAACCACATAAAAGTTAACTTGAACATCCATCACAGCAGATTCCACATTCCTCACTGATGGAAGGCAATAAAGTTCAATCTTCTCTTTGTTCTCCCACGGTCGGGGCAGTCAAACCATCCGCAGTCGAGGTGATCAAAGCCCCCTCAGCTGACGATCGGACCCCCAACCGGGGTGATCGACAACTCCCGTGTCGGGGCGGTTGAAACTCTCTCCCCGGCATGGAGCTCCCGTGTCGACCACTTCTTCCCAGAGACCGCAGGCTTCCCCATGTTAAAGTCCACAGGCTCCGCGGTTGGATCTTTGATCCCCGGCAAAGGGATCGCAAGTACCGTGATGTTAAAGTCCCGCAGACTCTTGCGGCTTGGAGCGCCCTTCGGTCTCCAGGAAAGGCCGCCAACTCCACGGTGTTAGGCTGGCGTTCTGTAAAATTGCATCAACCATTTCCTACTTTTACACCTCATCCCCTTTGCAGCAAATCCTCACTGCCTCCAAAGGTGTTGGCTGTGCAGAAATTCCCTCTAAGCTAAATATTAAGAGGCCAAAAATCTTTGCTTTCAAACCGTTTTGCAGACCCTATTCCATGACAATTACCTCCATCCCCTGGCATGTGATTTACCAGAGGCAGATCCAAACTTTTTGCAACCTGATATTTTGTTTGATGATAAGTTTATCTCCAGCTTGGTTAATCTAAATTAACTGTTTTGATCTCTACAACAATGTCGGTTTCACAGTAAGTATTCTTGTCTTTAAACCAGTCCTGTTGGTCATCGCACCAGTGGTTTTTCAATGATCTGGTGTCGTTCATTGATGCTCCTGAGAACCATTCCTCTTTGGGATTTCAAATACTGTAACTATTGTGTCCACTGCTGCTGATGGAAGATTTATGCAATTTCATTGAAAGGCAGTTCCTTGCACAATTCCCCTGCCAAGGGACTGTTGTGGTTGCCCTAGCAGGAGAGTAACACAACAAGAAATTCCACACCTTTTTCTGAAATTATTTTAATAAAAGAACAGAAAAAGAAGAGGCTATAAAGCTGATAGCTTTCAGAAACTTTGTACTGGCATTATTTCCCACAACAATGAAGTTGTCACTCAGTCTTAGCTATTGCTTTCCTGTCAATCAACATTCAATAAAATGGAGTAGAGCTAGGATAATCTTGCTACATGCAAATTGAAAATCAAATACATTTTGTAAGTACCACAGTGGTTATAATAAAAAAGTACTTTTATTTATTAATTCAATTCAGTTTTAATTCAGTTTAATTTATTGTCACATGTGCCACTGAGGTACAGTGAAAAGCTTTTGTTGAAGGGTGAAGGGATTCAGATTATTTAGGAAGGTTTTAGTCTCTCCCTTCGGGGGGATGCGACTTTTCTTGTCGTGTCCCCCGTCTCCGTCTGTGCTGAGGCCTCGGAGCTGTGCCGGCGTTCCAGCAGCGGAGGCGGACCTGGCTTCAGTGCTGTGGTGTTCCAGCGGCATTCCAGCTGTGGCATTCGCGGCGACCCGGCTTCAGAGCTGTGGTGGCGTTCCAGCGGCGGAGTTCCGGCGTTCCAGTGTTCCAGCGGCGACGGCGGCGGACCCGGCTTCAGAGCTGTGGGTGTGGTGTTCCGGCACCGGGCCCGACTTCAGACCTGTGGCGTTCCAGCGGCGACCCGGCTTCAGAGCTGTGGGTGTGGCGTTCCAGCGCTCTGGCAGCGAACCCGGCTTCAGAGCAGTGGCGGTGTTCCAGCATTCCGGCGGCGGGGGTGGCGGCGGCCCGGCTTCGGAGGCTCGTCCGCGGGCCTATTTGACGACAACATCGGAGGCCTGGATCGCCTCAGCGCAGAGGGAGAACAAGGAGTGAAGAAGGCAAAGACTTTAAGACTTTTGCCTTCCATCACAGTGAGGAGGTGCCTGGTGAACTCACTGTGGTGGTTGTTAAATATGTGTTTATTGTGTGTTTTGTTTTTTATTATATTTTACTATACTTGTGGCTAAAGGGATCAGGGGGTATGGAGAGAAGGCAGGTATGGGATACTGAGTTGGATGATCAGCCATTGAATGGCGGTGCAGGCTCGAAGGGCCGAATGGCCTACTCCTGCACCTATTTTTCTATGTTTCTATATGTATGACTGCAAGGCAACGAAATTTTGTTCAGACCGAAAGGTCTGAATGACAATAAAGGATACTTTACTTTACTTTACTTACTTTAATATTTAGATGAAGGGATTCAAAGTAACATTAGCAAATTTGCAGATGACACAAAGTTGGGTGGCAGTGTGTGTGAGGAGGATGCAATGACAGTGGGCAGATGCATGGCCTATACAGTAAAATATCGATAAATGTGAGGTTATCCACTTTGATAGCAAAAACAGGAAAGTAGGTGTCAAGTTGGGAAAAGGGGAAGTACAATGGAATCTGGGGGTCTTTGTTCATCCGCCAATCAAAGTAAGCATGTAGGTACAGCAGGCAGTGAAGAAAGCGAATAGCATGTTGGCCTTCATAACAAGAGGAGTTGAGTATAGGAGAAATAGATCCTTCTGCAGTTGTACAGGGTCCTAGTGAGACAACACATGGAGTATTGTGTGCAGTTTTTGTCCCCTAATTTGAGGAAGGACATTCTTGCTATTGAGGGAGTGCAGCGTAGGTTTACAAGGTTACTTCCCGGGATGGCGGGACTGTCATATGCTGAGAGAATGGAGCGGCTGGGCTTGTATACTCTGGAATTGATAAGGATATCTTATTGAAACATATAAGATTATAAAGGTCTTTGACATGCTAGAGGCAGGAAACATGTTCCCGATGTTGGGGGAGTCCAGAACCAGGGGCCACAGTTAAAGAATAAATGGGCTGTCCCACTTGGACGACATAATTGGTGAGTTTACAAGAGTTTAGGAGAGTTGAAAAAATTTCATGTTGAAGACCTCCGACTATGATGAAGATTATCTGAGACTACCTTCGACTACGTTCGACTACCCTTGATTACCTACGACTAGTCAAGTCAAGTGAGTTTATTGTCATGTGTCCCTGATAGGACAATGAAATTCTTGCTTTGCTTCAGCACACAGAACATAGTAGGCATTTACTACAAAACAAATCAGTGTGTCCATATACCGTAATATAAATATATACACTTGAAGAAATAAACTGATAAAGTGCAAATAACTGATAATGGGTTATTAATAATCAGAGTTTTGTCTGAGCCAGGATGGCTGTGGGGAAGTAGCTATTCCTGAACCTGGTTGTTGCAGTCTTCAGGGTCCTGTACCTTCTACCTGAAGGTAGCAGGGAGATGAGTGTGTGGCCAGGAGGGTGTGGGTCTTTGATGATACTGCCAGCCTTTTTGAGGCAGCGACTGCGATAAATCCCCTCGATGGAAGGAAGGTCAGAGCCGATGATGGACTGGGCAGTGTTTACTACGTTTCGCAGTCTTTTCCTCTCCAGGGTGCTCAAGTTTCCGAACCAAGCCACAATGCAACCGGTCAGCATGCTCTCTACTGTGCACCTGTAGAAGTTAGAGAGAGTCCTCCTTGACAAACTGACTCTCCGTGATCTTCTCAGGAAGTAGAGGTGCTGATGTGCTTTCTTTTGATAATTGCATTACTGTTCTCGGACCAGGAAAGATCTTCAGAGATGTGCACGCCCAGGAATTTGAAGATCTTGACCCTTTCAACCATCGACCCATTGATATAAATGGGACTGTGGGTCCCCATCCTTCCAAAGTTCACAATCAGTTCCTTGGTTTGCCGGTGTTGAGGGCCAGTTTATTGTGCTGACACCATATGGACAGTTGCTCGATCTCTCTTCTATACTCTGACTCATCTCCATCAGTGATACGTCCCACAACAGTGGTGTCGTCAGCGAACTTGATGATGGAGTTCGCACTGTGACCGGCTACGCATTCATGAGTATAGAGCGAGTACAGCAGGGGGCTGAGCACGCAGCCTTGAGGTGCTCCCGTGCTGATTGTTATCGAGGCTGACACATTTCCATCAATACGAACAGACTAACATGCTGACCTACTGCGACCTAATACGACTAAAGCTAGGAGTAAAAAAGTATAGATTTTTTTCCATGGCAACATTTTTTTGCTCGTGGGCATTTTTTAACATGTTGAAAAAAACGCCGCGACCTAGCTGAGGCCTTGAGTACGCGGAGACCACACTCGAGTATGAAGGAGAGTTAAGAAGACCTCCTACGACCTTGTGTTGGCAAACTTTAGGGGTAAGCCATTAGAATGGAGATGAGGAAACACTTTTTCACACATAGAGTTGTGAGTTTGTGGAATTCTCTGCCTCAGTGGAGGCCGGTTCTCTGGATACTTTCAAGAGAGAGCTAGATAGGGATCTTAAAGAATGCAGAGTGAGAGGATATGGGGAGAAGGCAGGAATGGTGTACTGATTGGGGATGATCAGCCATGATCACATTGAATGGCGGTGCTGGCTCGAAGGGCCGAATGGTCTACTCCTGCACATATTGTCTATTGTGTTCTAACCAGTCAGCAGAATGATGATACATGATTACAATCGATCCATTTACTGTGTATAGATACATAATAAGGAATAACGTTGTAAATAAGCAATTCACAAACTCTTAAAGTGTGCAACATCTTTTAATGATAGCACAGGGTATCACATACATCCTCAAGCACTGGCTACATTCTTCTACTGAACTGTACCCAGGAAGGGGAAGGCATTATGATTGATGTTAACCAGGCAGGGTTAATGGTACTGAGGTAACTATGTTAGTGGTTGCATATATAAACCATCCACATCCTTCCCCTAAGAAAATCAAAACAGACTGTTGTCACAACAACAGAATTAAACAGCAGAATTAAACAAAATCGCCATAACGAACAGGTGGCTTACTAATCTGGCCCGAGCGCGCACGGATGTCTCCCCCTTCCCCCGAAGGAGCAGAAGAATCAGGAGGACACGAGGCAGCTGGGGAACCAGGGAAGGGTGGTGGGGTGGGAGAAACAGGAGAGTGAGAACCGCGACCGGCACTAGGTGACCCGCGCAGAGGGGAACCGGGCTGGTGAAATGCACGAAATTCCACTTGTCGGCAAAACTTTTGAATTCTCGGCTGGTAAACTGCCTGCCGTTGTCAGTCTGCAGCCTGATAGGAGACCCAAAAGTGGAGAAGTGTTTCCGCAGCTTTCGGATCACCATCTCCGTGAGGGATGTCAGTAAATCCACTTCGAACCACTTTGAGTACAAGTCAACCAGGACAAGGTAGTGGTTACCATGCCACTCGAAGATGTTGGCAGCCAACGAGGATCAGGCCAAGGCAGGGACGGGCTGTTGCAGCAGGGGCTGTCGCTGCTGGTGTGGAGCAAGACTGTTGCACGTGGAGCAGGCAGAAACTCGGTCTCGGATATATTTGGCCATTCCAGGCCAGTAGAATTGGCACTGAGCGTGGGCGAGTGTTGCGTCGACCCCAGGGTGTCCGCTATGGGCTGCGCAATAGTAAAAATCGAACAGGGAGGACGGGACTACCACTTTATGTCCCTTAACGATAACCTCATTCTGGAGCACCAGTTCGTCGTGGACCAGGAAGAAAGGCTGTGTTTCAGACGGCTCAGCGGAGCACTTTGTTGGCCACCCTGATTTAATCATAGAGGCAAGCCGCTGCAAAATTGGATTGGCAGCGGTGTGCTTGGCCAAAAGCTGTAGCTGCTTGGTGGGAATAAAATTAACGCCCAGTACGAGCAAGTCCTCTGTTTCGTAGGGGTGGCGAGCACATGAGGTCCGCGGGGCGTGTGATAGGGTGTCCACAATGTGCATCTCATGCCCTTCTTGTAGATGATGACGAAATCAAAGCGCTGGAGCTGCAGCACCATATGCTGCAGCCTGGCAGGGGCAGCGTGAATCGGCTTGTTCAGGATTGTCACCAGTGGCTGGTGGTCAGTTTCATCCGTAAATCTGCTGCCAAACAGGAAGTCTCTGAACTTGGAGCAGGCGAACACCATCGCGAGCAGCTCCTTCTCAATCTGAGCGTACCGCTGTTCGGAGTCCGTCATGGTGCGGGAGGCATAGGAGACAGGATGTAATGATCCATCGACAGACTGAAGGCAAGCCGCACCCAGACCGAACTTGGAAGTGTCACAGGTGACGGTGATGGGGCGACTCGCATCGAAGAACCGCAACGTCGGAGTGTTAATCAGTTTCAACTTGAGGCAGTCAAAGGCCTGTTGGTGATGTGGGAGCCAGACCCAGGCGATATCCTTTTTTGTCAGCTGCCGCAGGGGAGCACTCAGCTCACTGAGGTTTGGTACAAACTTCCCAAGGTAGTTCACCATGCCCAAGAATCGTAGACCTGGCACGTCGGTGGAAGCTGCCATCTTGGAGATGGCCGCTGCCTTCAAGGGGTCGGGTTTTAGTCCGTTAGCGGTGAAAACGTGCCCAACATACGTGACTTCTGAGACACGAAACCGGCACTTCTTGGGATTCAGCTTCAGGTTGGTCTTTCGTGCCCGATCCAGGGCATGGCGGAGGTTCAGGTCGTGCTCGACAATGTCCTTCCCATAAACCAGGATATCATCCACGATGATGGCACATGGCAGGTCCGAGAATATCTGCTCCATCGTTCTCTGGAACACCTCGCTATCGGAATTGATGCCGAATGGCATTCGCAGGAACTTGAGTCTGCCAAACAGTGTGCCGAAGGTCGTCAGGTCAGAAGATGCTTTGTCCAATGGGATCTGCCAAAATGAGTTCTTAGCGTCTAGAACCGAAAAAATGGTGGCTTGCCCGACCTGAGCCGCCACGTCCTCAACAGACTGCATGGGGTAGTGTGGTCGCCTGATGGCAAGGTTTAAGTCCTTAGGATTGATAGACACACGTATTTCGTTCTTGTTTTTCTTTATCGTGGCAACCATGGTGGACCCCAATCGGTGGGCTCACTAACCGCTTCTAGCACCCCCTTTTCGACCATGTTGTTAAGCATCGCCTCGACCCTGTCTTTCATGGCGTGAGACACCCTGTGAGGTGCGTGGACCACGGGTTGTATATTTGGGTCAATGGAAATATGGTATGTCAGTGGTAACTTTCCCAGGTCATCGTTGAACAGGTCCTGGTATTCTGCAACCGGGTTAAACGACAGTTGCACTTTGTGGACCGTGTGGTCAAAGGACACCAGGCCCAGATTTTGGCACGCACGGTTGCCCAGCAGGGTTACACAGTCAGAGTTCAAAACATAGAAAACCAGGTTTCTCATGGCCTTTTGCAGCATGCAAGTTAAAGTGGCCCTCCCCGCAGGCCTTAGAATTTCTCCACCATAGGCATGAAGAGTAGCATTGTCAGCAACCAGGGGCTCATTATTCCTTATCTTGTTGAAAAGATTTATTGAATGTAAAGAATGTTGGCCAGGTGCCTGGTGGAGGGTAAACACATTCAAATCCTCGGGAGAATTCATTGGATCTGCATCATAGGATTCAGCTATGTCGGGCTGTGAGTCGTAACAGCTATCAGATTGTCTCAGCATGTTTACACTGGGTCTGGAAATCTGTACCTGTCTCCCACGGGAATGGAATGAACGACAGGCGGCAGAGAAGTGATTCAGTTTTTTACAAAAGTTACAGGCCAGGCGGGGCACGTTGACAGTCTGTGGTGCATGTAGTTACAGTTTGGGCACCAAGGTGGGTTGCATTCTGCTAAAATGCTTTCTATGGTTCACCTATAGAAGGATGCACAATCTCGGATGTAGACATTCCTGATAATGCCAGCGGTTACTGATTCATCACTCGGTGTTCCTGTACATGGGAGCCAGTCAACTGCATTAGGACCTAGGACTTGCATATTGGCAAGATTAATTAGATGCATTATAACAACAAAGTTAAAGTCAAAGTCAAAAGAGTTTATTGTCATGTGTCCCTGACAGGACAATTAAAATCTTTCTTTGCATAGCACAACAGAACATAGTAGGCATTGACTACAATTATATACGTACAAACACACATGAATTAATAAATTAATAAAGTGCAAATAACAGATGGAGGGATACTAATGTTCAGAGTTCCATGCCAAGTTTAATAGCTTGATGGCTGTGGGGAAGTAGCTATTCCTAAACCGGGTTGTTGCAGTCTTCAGGCTCCTGTACCTTCCACCCGAAGGTAGCAGGGAGATGAGTGTGTGGCCAGGGTGGTGTGGGGCCTTGATGATGCTGCCAGCCTTTTTGAGGCAGCAACTGCGATAAATCCCATCGATGAAAGGAAAGTCAGAGCCGATGATGGTCTGGGCAGTATTTACTACTTTTTGTAGTCTTTTCCTCTCCAGGGCACTCAAATTGCCAAACCAAGCCACGATGCAACTGGTCAGCAACCTCTCTACTGTGCACCTGTAGAAGTTAGAGAGAGTCCTCCTTGACAGACCAACTCTCCGTAACCTTCTCAGGAACTAGAGGCACTGATGAGCTTTCTTAATAATTGCATATGTGTTCTCGGACCAGGTAAGATCTTCACAGATGTGCATGCCCAGGAATTTGAAGCTCTTGACCCTTTCAACCATCGACCTGTTGATATAAACAGGACTGTGGGTCCCCATCCTACTCCTGCCAAAGTCTACAATCAGTTCCTTGGTTTTGCTGGTGTTGAGGGCCAGTTTGTTATGCTGGCACCATTTGGACAGTTGCTTGATCTCTCTTCTATACTCTGACTCATCCCCAACAGTGATACATCCCACAACAGTGGTGTCGTCAGCCAACTTGATGATGGAGTTGCACTATGACCGGCTACGCAGTCATGAGTATAGAGTGAATACAGCAGGGGGCTGAGCAAGCAGCCTTGAGGTGCTCCCGTGCTGATTGTTATCGAGTCTGACACATTTCCACCAATACGAACAGACTGGTCTATGGATGAGGAAGTCGAGGATCCAATTGCAGAGGGATGCACAGAGACCCAGTTCTGCGAGTTTGGTAACCAGCTGGGAGGGGATGATTGTGTTAAATGCTGAGCTGTAGTCAATAAATAACAGCCTGACATATGAGTTTTTGTTGTCCAAGTGGTTCAGAGCAGAGTGGAGGGCCAGCGAGATCGCGTCCACTGTTGATCTGTTGTGGCGGTAAGCGAACTGCAGTGGGTCCAGGTTTTTGTCAAGGTAGGAGTTGATTTGCGCCATGATCAACCTCTTGAAGTAATTCATCACCACAGGCGTTAGTGCCACAGGTCGATAGTCATTGAGGCACGTCACCTTGCTCTTCTTGCGCACTGGTATAATTGATGCTGTTTTGAAGCAGGTGGGAACCTCAGACCTCAGAAGTGACAGGTTGAAAATGAACAATCCTATTTGCAAGGCTTCTGATACTGAAGCATTTTTTTAAACCTAAATTTTATTTATTACTTGAATAAAATTTGATTATTGTTATGGTGAGATTCAAATTCTTGTTTCTTCACCTGTGGACCAAGACTCTGAACACAGCCAAGAATCCTAACCAGAGCTTCTGGTAATTGGTTGTAAAATATTTTGATTGTCCTGTGTTTGAGAATGGCACGATAAAGAAAAGGCATGTTTATATGGAATTAAATTGAAAAAATGACGTTTGAGCAGTTATAAAGTAAGAAATGGTAAAACAAATCATTTTTATTTAGCTCTGCAAAACTTCACAAACCTCATTGAAATATTGCCTGCTATTTTATTTTGAGTATTCTGAAGAATGGTCTTGACCCAAAACTTCACCCATTCCTTCTCTCCAGAGATGCTGCCTGCCGCTGTGTTACTCCAGCATTTTGTGTCTTATCTTCAATGTAAACCAGCATCTGCAGTTCCTTCCTACATATTTTGGGTATTAGTTGACTGGGTTACAAAGGAGAACTCCTTGAAAAAGATGTTTGATAAGGCTCTTCCATAGATATCTTTGAAAGATTTAATATCATGTAAAAGATAGTGGCCTTGCTCATCATTGCAGTAGAAATTTTGCTCGATCATTAGTCTGGGGTTTGTAGGTATAACTTTCTGATGGTGTGCCAGCAAACCCAATATTGAGAATATGTCATACGAATTTCAATGTTAGACTACATAAAAAAAATGTGCAGTTTACAAAAAAATGTAATAGGAAATCAAAATAACTAATTTGGGTCAGTAGCAAGATTGAATCTTTTTTTTTGAACTTCTTAATTATACAATTTTTCACAGATTTAGAAATCCTTGTTAAATAAACTCTTGAAGAGTAGAATTATTTGTGTGGCTTTTTTGCTTTCTTTACAGGAAAACATTAAGGGAAATAACAGTGGAACAGTTACAGCATGCAAATTGAACAGGTGTAGGAACTCTACTATCATAGAAGGTAAAAATATGTCATGTAAATAGAAGGACCTGTTCCACTTAGCCGGTTTATTAGGCTACTAGAGGCGACTAGGCTGTCGCCACATGGTCGCTGGGTTGTCGCATGTGTGGTCGTGAGTAGAGTCGCCCAAAGAGTCATAGCGTCTTTCTGATTTTCAACATATTGAAAGTGGCGACAGTGCGTTTGACGCCAATGAGCGTAGCTTCACTTCTCCTAGGTGCTGTCATAGATGTTGCCAGGTTAACGTAATTTGGCGCCAGGTTAACGTAGGTTGTCAGCAGGTGCCCCAGATTGTCGCCGGTGCTGACTTTGGTTTTTTTGTTGTTAAAGTCATTGATACTATTTCAAATTTTATGTCGAAGGGGGGTCCAGTCACTGGTTTTTCGGCGACCTGCTACGACCATGACAGTCGACTGAAAATAGCCTAAATGGGACAGGCCCTAAACTTGTCTAAATATTGATACATATCTTGTACATCATTGGGTTGTTCCATTTCATTTGGAACTTACAGGCTTTTGTATCACCAATTTGGGAAGCAAGCTTAAGCAACCATTTTCTTATCTACCAGTCAACTCCCATAACTCAGTAAAATTTCCACTGCAAATCTGAGCTCCTCCTCTGACGTTGCAGCCCTTACATCTGCAGGCCATCAATGTAAATAGTGCCAACGTAAGTAATAATACATTTTTTAAAAAATATATATTTTTATTAGAAGCCATACGTATTACAAATAATATAACAGTTTTTTCAGATATACATTTTACATATTTCCAAAGTTATATGAATATTACAAAGCAATATATATGCCTCAATTTTTTTTTTAAGAGTGAAAAGAATAAAGAGTAAAGAAATAATAGATGTTTAATTTAAAGAGTGTGATTAACCAATATTGATTATAATTTTGGTTATATTTGAGAAAAAAAAAGAGAAAAAAAAACCATATTACTGGCAAACAATTATTATACTAAACGAAAAAAAAATTGAAGTATACATCTTAAGAACAATTTCTAATAACAATATATATAGAGACGAGTATACAAATCTCAGTTTAAATCTTTTCATCTGATCTTATCACTGGGTACTTGTTGAGTAACAATGCTGAGCTCAGCTACCCCTTCATATAATCAGTGAATGGAGACCATATTTGTTCAAAACGTTTGTATTTATCCATTATGATAAAACCTAATTCTCTCCAATTGCAACGTCTCCAACATTTCCACTGTCCACATTTTAATTGTAGGGGATAATGGTCCCTTCCAGAATTTTAATATTAATTTTTTTCCAATCATTAAACTGTAATCAAGAAAGTTTCTTTGATTTACTGTTAATGTTTGATTTGAATCTAAAACACCAAATATAATACATTTTAATAATACATTTTATTTATTCAGCGCCTTTCAGGGTTCTCAAGGACACCTTACAATTAAAACATGCATGAAACCTTACAATTAACACAAGCATGAAACAAAAACAACATGTACAGCAACAATACACAATTCGGAGAGAGAGCAGTGGCAGCCAATCGCGCCAGCGTTCACGCTCACCTCCAGCAGCCATGTTTTCCAAGCCATCTGCAGCACACCAAAAATAAAACACAACATTAAAGAATTTAACATAAAACATAAAAGCATCCCCCCACAATGGTGCCCACTGTGGGGGAAGGCAACAAAGTCCAGTCCTCTTCCTCTTCTTTACCCATGGTCGAGCCTATTGAGGCCTCCGCAGTTGCCGCAACGGTGGCCCGATGTTTCAGGCCCTCTTGCCGGATGAAGGAGCTCCGGTGTGGGAGAACACTCTCCACGGCTTGGAGTGTCTGGAATGGCCGCTTCCGCCCTGGAGACCACGGCTCCCGAAGTCCACAGGCCGTGCTGGTCGGAGCACCGACACTGGCGATCTCGGCGAGAGATCCCAGGCTCCGCGGTGTTCAAACCCAGTGCCGCCACAGCTGAACGCTCCGCAGACCCCGCAGCTCCATGATGTTGGAGTCGGCGGTCTCAGCGCTCCGGAGCTTACCACACAGCGACCCGGGTAAGGCATCAGCCGCTCCGTGATGGTGCTTCAACACTGTGCCAAAGCTGAAGTTCTGGCCGGCCGGTCCCGGCAGGAAAAGCCGCTCCGGGCCCGTTGGTAGGCCGCGAGGAAGGGGCGAAGATGAGCTCAGAGGGAAACCGCAACTCCGACCAGGTAGGGACAGAGAAATACAGTTTCCCCCTTCCCCTTACCCCCACTCAAAAGATTAGACCTCCAAAACAAAACTATTAGGACTAAAAACAAAAAAAAGGTGAACAGGACAAACAGCTGCAGGTAGAGCAGCCATACTCGAAGGCGCCCCCTCAAAGTACACTGAATTTGACAGTTAAACAGCGGGAGGTACATTGAACTTTGGGTTGGTAATCGTACGCTGTTCTAAGACATTATAAGTGTGCTATGGAGGCTCTTAAATAGGATGTACCAGTTCCTTCAAATGATTCAGAAGATGGACGTTAAAGATAATATGCTGTAAATTGGAATGTTACCACTGTAACCTGCCAACCCTCCCTATCATCCAAAATATAATATTTAATGGGTCATTTATGATCAGAATTTGTGGAATTCACAAGTCGTTGGGTTTCAAAGTTATCCATATTTTATGTTCTGTGAGATAAATTTCTAATTACCAAAAGATGCCTTTTGATGAGAATACAGTCATGGATGAACCAGCCACAGTGACTTTGTAGCCAGCATATTGTACTCTTTAGTCAGTTTAGTACAGACAGTCCCCAGGTATGAATAGTTTCCACTTTTTCAGATGTCCATAATTCAGGTCAGAAAATGTGTATAAATCACTCAATATTGTAACCATATTTCCGCAGCATTATCGTGAATGGCATCAAAAGCTCCTAATACTGTTTAGAAAAAAACAAATAATGAAAGTGCAAAGAGAGGAAACTAGGTCTATCATTCATACCAACCTCTCCCTGCAATGACCAGAGGAAAACAGCTACTGTACAATAACAACTATCGCACAGTGCCAAAGAAAAACAAGGTAGCGAGCGTTAATGACTGTTGGCCATGATCACAAAATAAGTAGAGGCTGGTCATGGTGCAGATCAACCACAGCATACCAGACAACTTTGATCCACTGCAATCCACCTGCTGATGGAACAGGTCCATGGCAGACATCATATCGCTGGTCTTGCAGTCATACCTCAAATATCTGGATAACACGAACACCTATGTCAGATTCCCATTTATTGACTTCTAGACTAAATGGGACCCGTTCCCATAACGCAACCTATTCCCGGCAGCCGGGGGAGGGGGGCGGCTTCAGTTGGGCTCTGTAGTGGCACGGTGGGTGGAGCGTCCTGTAGCCAGGGAGCGGGACGACATCAGACGGGGTCTGTCGAGCCGGTGGGGGAGGGGGGTATCCGGCACCCGGGGAATGGGACGGCTTCTGGCGGGAGCTGTCGTAAGTGTCCTGTAGCCAGAGAAGGGGGACGGCTTCTGGTGGGGGCTAGCTGGAGTGTCCTGTAGCCGGGGACAGGGACTGGAAGCTGGGGGGGGGGGGGAGTGCGTCCTGAAACTGGGAAAGAGGGACAAATTAAGGAGGGGGCTGGTGGGGGAAGAGTCCTGCAGCCGGGGGAGGTGGATGGCTTCCGGCGGCGGCCAGAGTGGGGGGCTCTCTGGAGGGCTAGTATAGGTGCTGTGAGCCGAAGGGACTGGTTTCCAGATGGCTAGTATGAACATTGTGGGCCGAATAAACATCTTGGGCTAGTCCTGCAGTTGGGGACTGGGAGGGTGACTGCTTCAGGTAGGGGCCAACGGGAGCGTTCTGTAGCCAGGGCAGGGGGGCGGCCTCAGGCCTGGCCCCCTTAATCCCCCCCACACTCACTCGTCACTTCCCCAGGATCTCAAGGTTGCAGCAGTCGGCCAGGTTCCGGGCCACTCCGCACTCCAGTCTCCCCGACTCAGCGTCACCTTTGGCCGGGCGGAGGGCTTCTGGAAGCACAGACTCAGACCAACCTCCGGGGATTTATCCTCCTCGCCCTGGTGATTAACAGCTGGTGCCGGAAGTGGCGTTACCTTCAGGCGAGAAGACCAATCTGCTGCTCTCACGATTTTTTTAAACCTTCATAACTTTTGTAATATTCCACCGATCGTAACAAAACGCTGTGCGCTTGGAGCAGAGGAGAATGGTGAGTAAGGTGGCGAAAAATTCCTAGCGATATACGGTACCGTATTTGCGCAAATTAAAAAAAAACGCAACCCAGAAGAGGACAAGAAGAGAATTTTAGTAATAGTATATAAACTCCTCTCCAAACTTCTGGACCTAGATCTCAGGATCTCCCTCTGCAATTAGATCTTTGACATCTGACCCATAAGTTGCAATCAGCAAGAGTAGACGATAAACCATCCTCTATGATAATTCTCAACACTGGTGGCTCACAAGGCTGCGTCCCCAGCCTGTTACTATACTCCGTGTAGACTTACAATGGTGCAACCAAATTTTGCACCTGGACACATTCTTCAGGCTCCACCACAATGTGCCAATAGGTACCGTATTTCCCAGTATCCAAGATACTAAAATAAGGCCCTAAAACTTACTTGCGTCTTGGGGGCCGAAGGTTAGGCCAAGCAATGCCACTCTCATAGTGACTGCTCCACGGAACCAGCCACGCCTTCGACCCTGGAACTGTGTGAAGTGGGAAGCGGCTGTAAAAGGACAGCACCGCTGGGGGGGGGGGAGAGTTCCTTTCCACAGCATGTGGGGAGTCTGGCCTGGGTCATCACGGCCTAGGCTGCACAGTGTAGTAAACTTGGCTGGGCCACCAGGTGTAAAGTTGCAGGGAGGGCAGGAGCGTTGAGAAGGAGGGGGTCGGATATTATGCCAGCAACTCACTCACTCACACCGCTGCCGCAGAGCTCCAGGCGCGGAGCCACCGCATTGTGGTCTGGGAGGGAACTAGCTCGGGTCAACCAGCCGCCACCTCAGCACCTTCTGCCAGCCCACCCGTCAGGCAGCCACAGTGTCCTTCAACATAGGCACAACTGGTGGAGGTGGTGTCTTCATTGCCGGGAAATACGGTATATTGTATGAATGTTTTCACCTTGTGTGGCAAAAATGCTGAAAACATGTCTTGCTCATGAAGGTGACCAGCTTCAGGAAGCGTCTGACTGAATTTTTGTTGTGGTCATGCAAATTGACTTACTTTGTATGTGGAAAACTACATTTTCAGCTTGCAATGCTGAATAAAATAATGCTACGCAATCAAATTGCCAGGCATTAAAGTGTTCACAAGAACATTCCCTTTTCTCTATGCCCCTAATAATACATACTGGTAGAAGCATTTTGCTAACTCATTCATAATCGGATGTATACAATTTGCAATTCTGATTTATTTTCAGTTTCCAACACTGTAGGTATTGGCATCATCTGGAATTCCTCCATAAACTTCAGTGACTTTTGTCTCCTTTAAGCTGTTCCGCTTTCAATCCTCCCTTGGTTCCATGTCAAATGTTGTCCTATACTCCTGTGAAATACCGTCAAAAGATTTTACCAGTTTAAGAACCCTGTAATGCTTTTCTGTTTTTCTTTAACACAAAGTATAGATTATTTTATTATATACGAATTGCAACAACTTGTACTGACATTGTATCAGCATTTCACCTGCATCTTTCAGTCAGAAAAATGGCAGTCAATTGTTGCTGGCTGGGGTGGAGTTCACTTTGCATCCGATTTGTCACTCTTCCTTGGATTTTAAGGAACTTTACTTTTGTGACTAGCTGTCATGTGAGACCTTATCAAAGGCCTTGCTAAAAATCAATGTACATGACCACAAACACTCATTGCACTCAATGATCGGCTTTATTCAATAAGTTTGACATGAGTTTCAATCATTTTGACACATTTCTCTTAATAAATCTAAGATGGCTATCCTTGATTGTTTTCTATTGTTCTAATTAAGTGTTTATATCATTTTCAGAATTGGTGTCAATATTTTTATCACCACTAAAGTTAAACGAACTAGCATATGGTTACTCAGTTATTTTATTTTTTGTCAACAGTACAACATCTGCAGATATTTAATCCCCGAGCCAAGGAGGATTGAAAATAATGATTTTACTTTGGAGTCACGTAAGTGACTCGTGAAGAAGCCCCGCTAGGCGCATGCGGGTCATTACGTCTGACGCATGGCGCACCGACGGGCTGGAGAGCTCAGCTCCACCAGCGGTAAGTAGTAACCCGCAGGTAAGTCAATGCTAAACCTTCCCTGCGAGTATTTTAAACTCCGTAAGTCTGGCTCTGAGAGCCAGCTGGAGTTAGTGATATGTAGGCATTTAAAATATAAACTGTCGTAGTGGAGCGGAACGCGCGGGGACTGCGGTTTCCTCTTATAGATCGGGTCGGGAGATAATGGCTGCGCTAAAGCCGGCTCCACGATTACCGCCGTTTAGATCGGGTTTGGAGATAACGGCTGCGTTAATGCTGGCTCCAATACCGGCTATTGTTTCTACTGGCAGCTCAACTGCCTCCATCAGTTTCCAGTGCTTCAGGGCACTCAGGCTACTCCACCAGGGAGGAATGCCAAACCAAAGTACTCTCAGGTGTCAGAACTGAACGAGGAGGAGGACACAAATGCAGGCTCAGACACAGGGCCGATCCGTTTTCAGAGTTTAATCGGTCCAAGTCGGTACACAGGTAAGCAAAAACAGAGGCAACAGTATAATCTAGGAGCAGGCAAAAACAGTGGTCAATAAACAGGCAATGTTCGAGGCGCTTTAATCTAAAGCTAGTAGGAGTACCCAAGGAAGCCGAGGGAGATAACCCTCAGGAGTTTGCTGCGGATTTAATTAAAGAAGCTCTCAATCTTCCTAACCTTCCGAAAATTGAAGCGGCACATCGAATTCCGAGATTCAAACAAAAATCCCAAACAGGCTCAGAATACACACGTCAGATCATTGTGAAATTCCGGGACATTTCTGGCGTGGAAGAGGTTATGAATAATATTAAATATGGAGTACCACTGAACTACGAGCAGACAACCTTCAAAATATTTAGAGATTATCCCTATGAAGTTGTCCAGAAAAGAAATCAGTTCTATAAGGTAAAGCAAGTTCTCCAAGGCGTGAATGGTGTCAGATATGGAGTCTACTTTCCTGTGAGAATGTGTATTTCTTACAAGGATCAGCAAAAATCGTTTACAAATCCGGAGAGCGCAAATAAATATGCCTTAACCATCATGGAAGAGAATCAGTAACTTGAAAAGCTGAACTGTATGGATATTCTTTCTCTTTATTATTTCACCATGAAATGTGTTCAACAGAAGATGGAACTCTCCCTGTGTTTTGACTCGACGGCTTATCAAGGAATGTTAATTCAAGGACATACTGGGTTCCAAGTGAAGCGGAAAAAGATAAACATTGAATATAGCTTTACAATATAATCTGAACAGAGCAATTACTGTGGTTTAAAAATTTAACTGAATAACCTAATGTTATAGAAGTAACACTTTTAACACTTAAAACATAGAATACTATCATATAAATTATAATAAATATTAACCAGATCGGTAGTAAGGGGCTGATTTACAAACTAACATCTATAACTTAATATCTTAATAAGCTTTAAGCAGATTTATAACCGGGTTGTGAGGGGATGATGGGCTCCTGGCTCAGATCCAGAAGCCTGCCCTAGGTAGCCCCTTCAACCAATAGCTGATTATTATTGAGGTAAAAACTGATGCTTAACACTCTGTAGATAAAACAGTTAGATATATTTGGGAATACATATGAAATGGATATATGTACTGCAATTAGGTATTATATAGTTGATTTGGAATCGGCTCGGCTCTAGTATGCATATGTTATGACTTATTGAGGGAGCAGAGCTATTTGTTTATTATCATCGGCAACGGAAGTCGATATAATGTTTTCTCCCACCAATAGGTGGGCCACTTATTACAGTGCCGCCAAGCTCGGTCACTGTATTTTCACTTTTACTATTTTTTTTACTATCACAATTAATCACAAGTGTGTTTTTTTTATTCAAGGATAAGCGCAAAAGGAATCCACAAATTGAACTTGGTAGGTTGACTGTTCCCCCATTGCTTAAAGACCTGAGGTACGGATGCACCGCAAGATACATAGGTACTGAACCTAGACAAAATGCAAGACACTAAACAAAATAAATCGGGAGGAATCTCATTTTGCAGTTGGAATATTACGGGGGCTAACGAACGTATTAAAAGGGGTAAGATTTTAGCACAGCTGAAAGCATTTAAGTCAGATGTTATCTTCCTCCAAAAAACGCATCTTAAAGTTCAAGATCAAGTTAGATTGAGGGCCAATTGGATAGGAAAAACTTTTCATTCATCATACACGTCAAAATCCAGAGGCACGTCCATCATGATTCTCAAAGATATACCATTTAAACAGAAATATACCTTAACAGATAAGGATGGGAGATATTTGATAGTTACCAGTGAGATCCATGCAATCCCAATCACATTGGTAAATATATATATGCGTCTAACTTTGATAATCCGCATTTTTTTAATAAAATTTTGAATATAATTGCAGAATATAATTACCAGAATGTTATAATTGGGGGAGACTAACTGTGTCTTAGATCCTTATTTAGATAAATCCAGTCAAAAACAATGAGGTAATACAAAATCTAAAACTAGTGAGCTTTTAAACACATATATAAAAAAAAACAAATATGACCGATGTTTGGAGGATTGCAAATCCGACAGGCAAGGAATATTTGTTTTATTAATCGGTACACAAGGCTTATGCACGTATAGATTATTTCCTGGTAGACACAAAATTAATTCCTTATACTCTTAACCCAAAATACCATACAGATCATTCCCCCCTAACTTTTTTTTTAAATAGAAGGTATGTCTAAGAATACATAATTCTGGAGGTATAACTCCCAAATTTTAAAAGGCCCACAAGGGAGTATATATCTAAGACAGCAAATGGATCTTTTTTTCGAAATAAACGATACGCCAGACACACCACCTACATTATTATGGGAATCTTTCAAAGCTTTTATTAGAGGTGTTATAATCTCATACCAAGCCTTTCAGAATTAAAAAAAAATAAGAATGAACAACGGCAGCTAGAGGAACAAATTAGACAATTGGATATAGATAATGCTAAAGACCCGTCCATGGATAAACATAATTAAATATTAATAATAAAATTCAAATTAAATAAATTACTATCAGAGAAAATTATAAGATTATTCCAAATTACAAGACAGGAACAGTTTGAATTTGGGGAGAAGCCTCATAAACTTCGCCCGCGCCAATTAAAAAAACGTGAAAAGGAACACACGATTTCAAAGATTAAATCAGACAGAGGCGAAGTATTAACATTACCAAGTGAAATTAATAAAAGATTTGTGCAATTTTATGAGAATTTGTATACATCCAAAACGACAGCGGACACCAACACAGTCACTGAGTTTCTGGATAATTACAATCTTCCCAAACTAGAATTGCAGGAACAAGAGGAATTGGGAGTACAAATCTCAAATAAGGAAATAGAAGAAAGGATATTCTCATTAAAAAGTGGAAAAACACAAGGTCCCGACGAATTTAGTAATGAATTCTATAAAAAATTTGACGATATTTAGTCCTCGTCTACAGAAAATGTATACACACGCTTTCAGAGAACAAATATTACCTGATACATTAGCAGAATCTAGCATTACAAATTTCAACTGGGAGAGAATTTCATTCAATGGATTAAATTAATATATAATAAGCCCACGGACAGAATATTAACTAATAATATTTTATCCATGAAATTTCAATTGTCAAGGGGTAATAGACTAGGGGTAATGTTCATTATCACCATTGTTATTTGCCCTCATAATTGAACCACTAGCGGAAAGAATTAGAACTCATCCGAATATCCACGGATATAAGACAAAATATTCAAACAATAAAATATCATTATACGCTGATGATGTACTTTTGTACATCACAAAGCCTCATATTACTATACCCAATATTTTAAATTTAATTGAGGATTTTGGTTCATTTTCAGCTTATAGAATAAACTGGAATAGAAGTGAAATCATGTCAATAAAACCGAAAGATTCCACACATCTCGTACAATTTCCTTTTAAAATAGCTGTGGAAAAATTTAAATACTTGGGTATTGAAATTACTAGAAGATATCAAGACATGTTTAAAGCAAACTATAACCCTGTACTTAAGAAACTACATAATTTAATTAAATTCTGGAAAACACTTCCGATGTCCTCAATAGGTCGAATAAACGCCATAAAAAAATTTCTACCACAAATTCTATACTTGTTCCAATCAATCCCACTATATCTACCCAAAAAGTTTTTTTAAAAATTGGACTCAGATATTACAAATTTTATTTGGGAGTATAAGTCCCATAGAATACAAAGACCACACCTGAATAAACCCAAAGTAGTAGGGGGATTAGCTCTCCCTAATTTTATGTATTATTATTGGTCGGTAAATATTAGAAATACGATTCAATTGTTGGATAATTCTCTTCACCAACCGGAATGGATCATTATGGAGAAAGAGGACTGCTCCCCCTTTAATATTGGTGCGATCCTTCTTTCACCAATTACGGTGAATAATACAAACTACAACAAAAACCCAATTATACATTGTACAATCAGAATTTGGAAACAAATAAAATACAATTTAAAATTAAGAAACTTATCTCTCCTATCTCCTATTGCTAAAAACCCTCTGTTTAAACCCTCAATTATAGCAGTTCACAGACGCTCTCCATCCAATCTGACTGAGCTTGAGCTATTTTGCAAAGAAGAATGGGCAAAAATGTCAGTCTCTAGATGTGCAAAGCTGGTAGAGACATACCCCAAAAGACTTGCAACTGTAATTGCAGCGAAAGGTGGTTCTACAAAGTATTGACTCAGGGGGGCTGAATACTTTTGCACGCAACACTTTTCAGTTTTTTTTAATTTGTAATAAAATTTGGAAACCATGTATCATTTTCCTTCCTCTTCACAATTATGCACCACTTTGTGTTGGTCTGTCACATAAAATCCCCAATAAAATACATTTACATTTGTGGTTGTAACGTGACAAAATGTGGAAAAGTTCAAGGGGTATGAAAACTTTTGCAAGCCACTGTAAATTCCTATGTTCAATATAGGCATTTTTAAAATGGACAACTTCAATACTGCAAAACGGCTGTTATCACAAGGCTGTTATATGGCAACTATAGATCTGAAAGATGCATATTATTCAGTACCAATTCATCATCAGTATCGGAGATCCTTGAAATTTATTTGGATGGGATACCAGTGGCAATTTAAAGCATTACCCAATGAGTTAACCTCAGCTCTATTCAATAAATTGTTGAAACCAGTGTTCGCGCTACTGTGGGCCCAGAATCACATGGTAATGGCTTATCTAGATGATATTTTCATCATAAGCAACACTCAGGAGACAGCTGAGGAATCTGTTTCAGCAACCAAATACCTGTTTGAAAGGTTAGGGTTCCTAGTCCATCCAACCAAATCCAAGTTGCAGCCATCCTAAAAAAATGATTATTTGGGATTTGTCATTGATTCAGTTGATATGTTAGTGGCTTTGCCTACAGCCAAGGCTGTAGAGATCAGAGAGGTCTCTACTAGTCTTGCTGAAAAAGCAATATCCCTCCATCCGTGAAGTAGCGTGTGAAAGATACATCTTCTGGATGTGCTGGGACACATCCTCAGTGATGTGACCTGGGGTCATCGGGTGTTTCGAGTCTCACAACATCAGACACCCTCGCCCAGGCGACCCAGCCGGGGTTGATCAATCCCCGACTTGCGTCCCAGCAGCAACCACCCACGGATCAGCCCTCTTAATCCAAAGCCACCTAGTGGCTTTCCCTGCGGCTTCACTTGCGGATTGAATGGCACTCTTCTTTCCCAGCCCGGTAAAGCCCAACTGGTTGAGGACTTTGCAGGGTGAGCTTCCTGCAAAGCCTCTGCAGCCCACCTCTATTGGCTCATAGTATGTCTTCCAGCCTCTGTCCTGGCACATCTCCACCAGTTCCTGGTACTTTGTGCGCTTCCTCTCATTAGCCTCTTCAATAAGCTCTTCCCAGGACACTGTCAGTTCCAGAATGATCAGCTGTTTTGTCACTTCGGAGGTGATGATCATGATTTATTGGTAAATTGGTGGCAGCTTTCCCTGCAGTGCAGTTTGTACCACTGCACTATCAAAGTCTGCAACGAGCTAGAGAACTAGCACTTAAAGAACATGCAGGTCATTTTGATAGACCTATGCAGTTAACAGCCAGAGCCATAGCTCAATTACAATGGTGGATTATCAATATTGTATAAACTACCAAAAACATTTTGGTTCAGCAACCTTCAGTGCTTTTACAGACAGATGTGAGTGCTGCCAGATGGGGAGCTATGGACAGTGAGGCTAGCTGTGTTGGTAGATGGAGTGTGCAACAGGATTCAATCCTGCACGGGCATGGTATAAATTACTTAGAATTGCTGGGTGCATTCTATGGATTAAAAATTTATTGTGCAACAATGAATAATTTACATGTTCAACTCCAGAATGATAATACCACGGCTGTGCCATACATCAATCGCATGGGAGGAATAAGGTCAGTATCATGTGATAATCTGGCTAACCTCATGTATGGATGTTAAATCCTGATGTTTTTAAAATGATTGTCAGCCGCTATGGTTTGCCAGATATTGATCTGTTTGCATCCAGGCTAACTAACCAGTAGCCTAAATACGTTTCATGGGAACAGATCCAGGAGCAGTAGTGGTGGATGCATTCTTGCTACATTGGGGACATACATTCTTTTATGTTTCCCC
This sequence comes from Raja brachyura, assembly GCA_963514005.1. Next base: position 73,501,055 of record OY740789.1, on the reverse strand, counting down.
ATTCTGCCTGATTAGGCAATGTCTCACCAAAATAGAGCAGGAATCCGCCTTAGGCGTTTAGGTGGTTCCGGACTGGCCTACACAGCCATAGTTCCCATTGGTGCTCAGAATGATGACTCAGCCGTTCATGACTGTCCCCAACTGCAGTAATTGTTGGTGCATCCAGTAACAGGAGAAAGTCATCCGTTATATGATCATATTAATTTGTTAATCTGCAAGTTCTGACCAGACCGTTCGAAGGCTTTGGATTGGCAAATAGGACCATGGATGTGATAACTGCAGCTTGAAGAGATAGCACTAAGAAACAATATGTGTCTCATATTAAGAAATGGGAGATGTTGTTTACAGTCAGATACATCTTATCATACTGCAAGCATACCGGATGTATTGGAGTTCCTTGCTACATTGCATTTTGATGAACACTTGAGTTATAGTGCCATTAATAGTGCTCAGAGTGCTTTGTCCTCCTATTTAGGGCAGTTTCAGAAAAACAACCTATCGGGTCATCCATTAGTGTCCTGATTCATGAGAGGAATCTTTAACAAAAATCCTCCTAAACCTAGATATACAGAAATCTGGGATGTCAGTATAGTTCTCACACTGCTTCGGCAATGGGCTCCAATTATGTCATTGTCTTTTCAGAAGTTAACACTTAAAGTGGTTAAGCTCATAGCGCTAATATCAGCACAACGAGTGCAAATATTGCAAAAGTTACGACTAGATAGCATGTATTCTTCTGCAGATAACATTACGTTTTATGTGTATGATTTAATCAAACAAAGCAGGCCAGGAATACAAAGTATGTTTTAAAGCATACCCTGTTGACAAAATGTTATGAGTAGTTAAGCACCTGTCAATATATCGAGGTAACTAAGAGTCTCAGAGGCTCTGAGACAGCAATGCTCATCAGTCACAAACACATCATAAAAGGTGTCAGTATAAACTATTTTTAGATGGTAAAACAGGTTTTGGATTCTGCTGGAGTAGATCTCACTCCACCAGGGTGGCATCAACATCCGCAGCAAGGCCGCAGGATGGTCGAAGGAATCAACTTTTCCAAAATTATGATAAACCTGTCCTGACAGTGCCAGGGTTTGGGCATGCTGTTTAGGGTTACGTTTGATTTGATTTGATTTGTCTTTATAAATTTCATTTGTAATTTCCCCAGGGATAGAGGGGTTATTACTGTATTGTTATTTTAAAAAAATGATTATTGGATAATTTGAAGCAATGTTCAATAGATGACTTATTCACTACTGTGTCAACTGAAGCTGTGTGTCGTATGGAATGGATCTACGGCATGAAATCACAGAGCTTTGAAATCTTCACGTAGTCACTCACGTGACTCCGAAATAAAATTGTAAGATTAAATGAGAACTTACCAGTTTGAAGTTTGATCTTTATTTTTTGAGGAGTTACGATGAGGGATTACGTGCCCTCCGCTCCCAGCCCTCATAATCGCAAAGATCATCTGGTAGTTCTAGTCTTCTGAGTCTTACTATATCACTTCGGCTATAGTTTCTGTGTTTGCACACCACTGCTTTGGAGTATGACATGCATGCGCCTGGCAGGGCTTCTTCACGTAATCCCTCATCGTAACTCCTCATAAACTAAAGATCAAACTTCAAACTTGTAAGTTCTCGTTTAATCTTACTATTTTCTGTGACCAGAAATTTATCAACTTTAAGAGATGTTAAACTTTTTCCTACTTCCACTTTCTCTGTTAATCTCATCCAATATTTTATTCACTGCATCCTTAAATACAATGTCAGTTCCCCTCTTTGGTGAAGCAAGCCCTAAAATATTCCGGAACTGTATCCACTAAATTCAGCCACTTGTGTACTCTGGAATTGTAATTGTGACTCAACTAAGTGGAGCCCGTTGGGTCCCACCTACGCAATATTCCACCACTCACCCATAGCCCCTAACTGCACAGACGTGGCTCATTTCCCCTCATCCCCGAGCATTGCCTCCCCTCCTCATCATGGGGAGGGGGAGGGAAGTGGGCTGCGTGACGGGGGTATGTGGTGTGGGAGAGGAGGAGGGGTGTGTCTGGACGGGGAGGTGTAGGATGGGGGGAAGATGGTAGTGTGAGGGGAGGATGTGTGTTGGGAGGGGGGTGTGTGATGGGGAGGTGTGGGGTGGGAGGGAGTGGGTAAGTGGGCAGGAGGGTTGTGGGAGGGAGAGGGGGTTGTGTGGAGGAGGGTGTGTGTGAGGGAGGGTGGTGTGTGCAGGTGGGTGTGTGTGGGGGGGGTTGTAGGGGGGTTGTGGGGGGAGGCATGTGTGAGCAGCAGGAAGTGTGTGTGGGGGTGGGGGGGTTGTGTGGTGGGGGTGTTGTGAGGGCAAGGGGGTGGGGGGGTTTGATGGGGGAGAGGTGTGTGGGCAGGGGGAGTGAGCTCAGAGAAAAGACGGGGAAGAGAGGGGGGGAGGAGCCAGTGAGGGGAACCAGAGAGGTAGTGGCTGGAATTGGCGGTGCGATGGGGACTCACAGTGGGCACTGGTTGCTGGTCATTCTCCTTCACCGGGATCAGAGTCTCCACTTTCCGTTCGGCAACATCTGCTGCTTGCAGCTGCGCTGCTTCTTGGGGCTGGGCTGCTGCTTGGGGCAGGGCTGCTGCTTGGGGCGGGGCTGCTGCTTGGCGTGTAGAAGAGACCCTGGTGAGAGTCTCATCTATAGTAGAAGAGGGGGAACCTCCATTCCCTGAAGAATGAGGACATCTCCGATGCCCTGGTGTGGAACACCTCATCCTGGGTGCAGATGCCGCGCAGAGGAATTGGGAGTAAGGGATTCCCTCTTCTACTATAGATGAGGCTCTCACCAGGGTCTCTTCTATACCCCGTGACTCTGCTCTCACTCCCCATCCCCCCACTCATAACAAGGGCAGAGTCCTCCTTGTCCTCACCTTCCACCCTACCAGCCGTCACATACAACAAATAATGCTCCAACATTTTTGCCACCTCCAACCTGATCCCACCACTTGCCACATCTTCCCATCTCCTCCCCTGTCTGCTTTCCGCTGAGACCGCTCCATGCATAACTCCCTGGTCAACTTGCCCCTTCCCACCTGAACCACTCCCTCACCGGGCATTTTCCCTTGCAACCCCAGGAAATGCTACACTTGTCGCTTTACCTCCCCTCTTGACTCCATTCAAGGACCCAAGCCATCTTTCCAGGTGCGGCAGAGGTTCACCTGCACCTCCTCCAACCTCACCTATTGCATCCGCTGCTCTAGATGTCAGCTGCACTACATCGGTGAGAGCAAGAGTAGGCTTGGCGATCGCTTTGCCCAACACCTCCGCTCGGTTCGCAATAAGCAACCTGATCTCCCGGTGGCTCAGCACTTCAACTCCCCCTCCCATTCTGAATCCGACCTTTCTGGCTTGGGCCTCCTCCATGGCCAGAGTGAGGATCACCGTAAATTGGAGGAGCAGCACCTCATATTTCGCTTGGGCAGTTTACACCCCTGCGGTACGAACATTGACTTCTCTAATTTCAGGTAGTCCCTACTTTCTCCTTCCCTTCCCAGCTCTCCCTCAGCCCACTGGCTCCACCTCTTCCTTTCTTCTTCCCGCCTCTCCCCCCTCCCCACTCATATCAGGCTGAAGAAGGGTCTCGACCCGAAATATTGCCTATTTCCTTCATTCCATAGATGCTGCCTCACCCGCTGAGTTTCTCCAGCATTTTTGTCTACCGTGGATGCATTGGTGATCATTTTCCAATGTTCTCTCAACTGGATCAGTTCATGTGGACTGGAGGGTAACCAATGTAACCCCATTTTTTAAGAAAGGAGGGAGAAAGAAAACAAGGAATTATAGACCAATTAGCCTTACATTGGTAGTGGGGAAGATGCTTGAGTCGATTGTTAAATATGTTATAGCAGCGCATTTGGAAAGCAGTAACAGGTTCGGTCAAAGTCAGCATGGATTTGTGATGGGGATATCATGCTTCACAAATCTTCTGGGTTATTTTGAGGATGTAACAAGTAGAATAGATAATGGAGAGCCAGTAGGTGTGGTGTATCTGGACTTTCAGAAAGCCTTTTCAAGGTTGCACATGACTTTTTTGATGATTTCGCAGGATAATGCATTTTTACGATTGAGTGCCTAAATCAGTCTTTTTTGCCGTTTTGCTATAAGGTCGTGCTATTTTCTCTAGTTGTACCATGATTACAATGACGTTTTCTATGTTAACACATTAATATTAATGTTATTATTAACGTGTTAACATAGTATCTTACAAGAAAATGTCTACCACTGGGGCGAAACCAGGGGCACCACTGTTGGTTGTTCATTCGTTCGTGCTGGTTCAGTCTTCTCCAAGATCTATTTAAGAAAGAACTGCAGATGCTGAAAAAATCAAAGATAGACAAAACATGCTGGAGAAACTCAGCGGGTGAGGCAGCATCTATGGAGAGAAGGAATAGGCGACGTTTTGGGTCGAGACCCTTCTTCAGACTGATATGGGGGGGGGAAGAAAGGAAGAGGCGGGACAGTAGGACTAGAAGGACAGTTGGGAAGGGGGAGGGGGAGGAGGGAGAAGTCAAGGGCTATCTAAAATTAGAGTAGTCAATGTTGACACCTCTGGGATGTAGACGAGCCAAACGAAATACCCAAGCTTGTCTCCTCACTACATTTACTGCTGGCTCCAGTCACAAATCTAAATTTTCGAGTGATCAGTGCAAGACATTAATTTTACTTCACAGTCACGTGAATGACTATGTGAAGAAGCTCCGCCTGGCGCATGATCAGCATTACGTCAACGCTGTCGATAGGGAAAGAGCTGCAGAGCGCAGCTACACCAGCGGTAAGGAACAGGCTCGCAGGTAAGTGGATTAAATTACTTTCAGGGCATTTTCAAACTCTGTGACGCTGGCGTGCAAAGCCAGGAGGAGTTTGAAAGTAAAATGGAGAAAACTCCGAAAAAATCGGTGCGGGTTAAACGTGCGTCCCGGGTAGAAACACAGCGATCGGGACGGCAGATTAGTGCGGAGCTGGTTCCGATATCGGTGGCCGTTGAATTACCCGTTAGTGAGCCTTTAGTCACTCCACAACCAGGAGCCATGGAAGAATCTCCAGTGGGGAGAAAACTAAAGAAAGTCTGAGAGGCCCGTGGTTTCAAATGATTATAATAATGAAAGTCCTCCAGACAGGAAAGCCATGTGGCTGAATATGGATTAAATGGAGAAATGCTCCAGATTATTATCAACCAAGGGTCTAAAGAACCCAAAATATTCCCAGGCAGGCCCTGAGGGGTTTCCATATCAAGAATATGGTGCCTTACCAATGTGGGAATATGAACCTCCAGAGCCTCGGATTGGGCTGGAGGTAGTCTCCTTGAGCAAGTCTCAGGAGTACCAGGGCAGCAGGAGACTGAACTTGAAAGTGGTGATTTTGGTCATGAGTACTCACCACAGCACTTGATGTGGCACAAAGTGCTATACCTGAAGGAAGCGGTGAGGGCATGGAAGGTAACTTTGGCGGCCAACATTAATTGGTTTCTCACCAGCTTCAGGAGACTGTTATGGTTGAAACAACAGATTTATATGAAACACCTGTGAATCGTGCTTCACTATGGGTGCCAACGGTGAATCCGACTATTTGGGCACCCATGTTTTCAATAGTGCAGGAAATACGATTCCAAAGAATTTCAAGCTTATTGCGGGTGGCATCACTGCTTTTGGGGAGCAAGTGGAAGGATGTACAATGACCAAAATTCAAAAAGTTATGTTGCCATTGTTTTGTAACTCATACTTTGAGTGAGTCATTTGTATGAGAATAATCGCCATTGGCCCATACTGCACCCTAGATTTGCAGGTCTGTGCAGATCAAGCAATATTCAAACTCCTGTTTGAAAGGCTAGGTGTCCTGATCCATCCAACAAAATCTAAGCTACAGCCATCCCAAACAATTGAATATTTGGGGTTTGTGATTAATTCAGTTACCATGTTAGTAACTTTACCAATAGACAAAGTTGTTGATATTACAAATATATGTCGTTGCCTTATTCACAAACCTTATCCCTCCATCCGAGAAGTAGCTAAGGTTATTGGTAAGTTAGTTGCAGCATTTCCTGCAGTAGAATTTGGCCCACTGCATTACCAAAATCTCCAAAGTGCAAAAACACAAGCACTCATGGAGCGAGCAGGCCATTTTGATAGGCCCATGCAATTGCCAAAGGAAGCTTTATCAGAATTACAGTGGTGGATTGAGAATGTTCCACAAGCTGATAAAAACATATTAGTTCAGCAGCCAGTAGTGCTTTAGCAAACTGATGCAAGTGCTCTTGGAAGGGGTGCTACGGACAATAACACCAGCTGTGGTGGCAGATGGACTGTCCAAGATGACTTGTTTCTCCAAACATATGGTATAAATTATTTGGAGTTATTGGGGGCATTTTATGGATTAAAAGCTTATTGTTCTATGAAGGATTTGCATGTCCAACTACAAGTAGACACTACCACAGCTGTGGCATATATCAATCACATGGGTGGAGTAAGATCATTATCAAGTGATTATCTGGTTAACCAGATGTGGCATTGGTGTATTGGTAAGAATATTTAGTTTTCAGCTATTTATCTCCCAGGGAAAGACAATATTGTGGCAGACAACAGATCACGAAAATTTAAAGACAGTACAGAATGGATGTTAAATCCACAAGTTTTCAAAAATATTGTCAGTCGATATGGATTACCGGACATTGATCTGTTTGCGTCTAGATTAAATCACCAATTGCCCAAATACGTGTCTTGGGAGCCCGACCCAGGAGTAGTAGCGGTGGATGCATTCTCACTACATTGGGGGAATATGTTCTTTTATGCTTTTCCTCCATTCTGCCTGACTGGGCAATGTCTTATGAAAATAGCGCAAGACACTGCCAAGGGCATTTTGGTGGTTCCAAATTGGCGTACACAGTCATGGTTCCCATTGATGCTTAGAATGATAATTGAACCATTTATGACGATCCCTAGTTGCAGTGATTTGTTGGTACAACCGGTAACAAAAGAAATTCATCCATTGCATGATCATATGAATTTGTTAATCAGCAGGTTCTGACCAGACCATTGCAAGGGCTTGGACTGTCGGATAGGACCATGGATGTTATCGCTGCAGCTTGGAGAAATAGCACTAAAAAACAATATATGTCTCATATAAGGAAATGGGAAGTTTTCTGTAGACAGTCAAAGATATCTTATCATACTGCGAACATGTCAAATGTATTGGAGTTCCTTGCTGGGTTACATTTTGATCAGCACTTAAGTTATAGTGCCATTAATAGTGCTCGTAGTGCTTTGTCGTCCTATTTAGTACAAACCTCTGACTGGGAATCAAACGGGTCTCATCCATTAATTGAAAGGAATTTTTAATAAAAATCCTCCCAAACCCAGATATACAGAAATTTGGGATGTTAGCATTGTTCTTACTTTGCTTAGGCAATGGGCTCTAATTACGTCAATGTCTTTGCAGAAGTTAACATTTAAAGTAGTAATGCTAATGGCATTAGTGTCAGCACAAAGAGTTCAAACATTGCAAATGTTACATTTAGATTTTGTACATGTGGCTTCAGATAACTTTGTTTTTTATGTTTATGATCTAATCAAACAAAGCAGACCAGGGACAACTGGAACCAAGGTAATTGTTTAAAGCATACCCTGTCTTAACTACAAACATTGTGTGTAGTTAAGCATTTGATTCAATATATTGAAGTTACCAAGAGTCTCCGGGGTGGTGAGACAGCGTTACCGATTACGCACAAAAAAACGCATTAAAAGTTTCAGTTCAAACCATTTCTAGATGGTTAAAACAGGTTTTGGATTTAGCAGGAGTAGACACTGATGTGTTTAAATCTCACTGCACCAGGGCGGCAGCTACTTCCACGGCGAAGCTACAGGACGTGCCACTCGACCAAATTTTAGAGGCCGCAGGGTGGTGTAAGATGAAACTTTTTCAAAGTTTATGATAAACCTGTTCTCACAGTGCCAGGGTTTGGACACGGAGTGTTGGGTTCTCTTTGATTGTTTGCTTTGTTTTATATTATCGATTTATATTATCGGTTTATATTATTGATTTATATCTTTGTTCGTAAATCTTCCCCTAGGATAAAGGGGTTATTATTTTGTTCTTTTATCATTAAAAGACTTATTACATAAACTGAAGCAATGTTTTTAAAAATATATTATTTACTCACTACTGTGTTGACTGAAACAGAGTGTCATATGGAATTAATCTACGGCATAAAAAACACAGAGCTTTAAAATCTTCACGTAGTCACTCACGTGGCTCCGAAGTAAAGTAGTAAGATTAAACGAGAACTTACCTGTTTGAAGTTTGATCTTTATTTTATGAAGAGTTATGATGAGGGATTACGTGCCCTCTGCTCCCAACCCTCATAACATAAATGATCATCTGGTAGTTCTAATCTTTGTGAGCCTTACTATCTTACTCTGGCTATTGGTTCTGTGTTTTTCACGCCGCTGCTTTGAAGTATGCCGATCATGCGCCAGGCGGGGCTTCTTCACGTAATCCCTCATCGTAACTCCTCATAAAATAAATATCAAACTTTGAACAGGTAAGATCTCATTTAATCTTACTATTAATGCTGGAATTCCACTGTGGAAATTTTTTTTTTTTAATATATTTTTATTAGAGGCCATACGTATTACAAATAATATGATAATTTTTTGAAGAAGAGAAAAAAAAGAGTAAAGAAAGAATAGAGATTAATTTAAAGAGTGTGATTATAATTTTGATTAGAAGAGAAAAAGAGAGAGAAAAAAAAAAGAAAAAAAAACATATAGCTAATAAACAATTATTATACTTAAAAATTAAAAAAAAACAGTATACATCTTAACAATGAATGGAACAATTTCTAATTATAATATATAGAGACAAGTATATAAATCTCAGATTAAACATTTTCGTTTGATCTTACCACCGGGTACTTGTTGAGTTTCAATGCTGAGCCCAGCTACCCCTTCATATAATCAGTGAATGGAGACCATATTTGTTCGAAAAGCTCATGTTTATCCATTAGGATAAACCTAATTCTCTCCAATTTCAATGTCTCCAACATTTCCACAGTCCACATTTTAATTGTAGGAATTAAATTCTAACAATTTAATTTATGGTCCCTTCCAAAATTTTAATATTAATTTTTTTCCAATTATTAAACAATAATCCAGAAAGTTTCTTTGATTTGCTGTTAATATTTGATTTGAATCTGAAACACCAAATATTATTAATTTTGGGTCAGGAATTAATGTGATCTTAAGAACTATGGAAATAATTTTGAAAACCTCAGTCCAATATCCACTGTGGAAATTGGAAAACAAATCTCTTATAGGTTTTTTATAGGAATATATGGAGGAACATATACCAAGCGAGTCATCATTATTGAAAAATTATGTTGACAGCAACTTCAACATTGTTGTGCAGAAAATTAGAGATTAAGTTGCATGCAACAAAATATAGATCTCAATAGATGAGACAAACAATGCTGTGGGGAGATATGTTGCCAATGTGGTCATTGGTACACTGGAGGCAGGTCAACCATCAAAGGAGTATTTTTTGACATCTGGTATTGGAGATGTTCAACAGCTCAACCATTGCTCAGTTGTTTACATCTGCACTTGCTGTACTTTGGCCAGAAGGTGTTAAACGCAAGAATGTTATTCTGTTTGTGACTGATGCAGCTCCGTACATTAAAAAAAACTGCTCATGCTCTTAAAGTTTTATTCCCCAAAATATTGCATTTGACTTAGTTCAAGGACTTAATAGAATTGCCAAGCACATACATAGCTTGCTTCCAAATGTCGATCTCCTAGTTTCCAATGTCAAGAAAATATTCCTCAAAGCACCGTCACGTGTGCAGTTGTTCAAGGAAATTGCACCCGAGATTCCACCATCTCATCAGCCCGTTTTGACTAGGTGGGGTACATCGCTCTCTGCTGTTCTCTAGTCTGCTGAAAAGATAAAATAAATCGTCAACTGTTTTGAAGAAGAAGAATCTGCTCCAGTCAGGATCGTCAGTGAAATCATGCAGAAAAAGTCCCTCCACCGCAATCTTGTGTTTATTGCTTCCAATTTTGCAAACTTCCCACAAGCTATCACTTCCCTTGACAAATGTGGCGAGACATTAGTGAATAACTTGCAGGTTTTCAACAATGTAACTGACGATATTCCTAAAGTTCCTGACGATGTAGGTAAAGACATACAAGGAAGATGTGAGAGGTAACAAAGATCTTGAAGAAATACAAAACATAGCTAAAGTTCTGAAAGGTAGTTGTTATGCACAAGATATGGACATGAACATAGAGTCTGTAGCTTGTTTAAGGTATGCACCAGTGACCTCAGCTGAGGTAGAAAGAAGTTTTTCACAACTGAAGCATATTCTGTCCGACAGACGGCATAGTTTAACACCAGATAATTTGAAAAAAATGCTAGTCATTATGTGTAACAAGGCAATTTTGGTCATTTAATGTAGTATACCTTTATATTATCATTTTTAACCATATTTTAGTGGTGGAAATACATACCTTTTTATGCCTTTTCATGTCCATAATTGCCTTCTTTGTGCCTTTTTTGTAATTTTATTATGCCTTTTTGCCTGTCTATTTCAGAGTTTTTTAGTGCCTAAACATCCTGGCTCTACACATAACAGATTAACCTGTAAAATTAGAGCAAATGGTATTGGGGGTAGAGTATTAGCATGGATGGAGAACTGGTTGGCAGACAGGATGCAAATATTAAGAATTAACGGATCAGCCATGATCATATTGAATGGCGGTTCTGGCTCGAAGGGCCAAATGGCCTACTCCTATTTTTCTATGTTCTATGTTTTCAATGTTCTATGAATGATCTGAACTTTGAACAAATTCTCAAAATTGTTTTTTGGTCTTGTCTAGCAATGGATTCTGAGAAATTGGATGGTTTTGAGAGGAATTCAATGTCACCAAATGCTACTCAGACAAGCAAATGGAAGCAAAAAGAGAAGACACATTTGCCGTTACACTGTGACAGTCCACAAGAAAAGAGGACTAGTCTTCAGTCAGAAACGCCACAACCGTCAGTGGAGACAAAGAATACATTAGAACTGATTGAAATTATTTCAGATTGTAACTGGGAATCAGAACGTTCCAATATTCTTGGAGTTCTTGCGCAATGTACTGCCAATAAGAGACTTTTGGAGAAAATAAGAATTGGCAATTTCCTTGTTGAAATTGTGTCAACTTATGGAAAAAGTCGAGATTCTTCACCTGGAAGTGTGTTGATTTCTAGCTCTGTGGTAAAGATTTCCCAGTCCAGTGAAAAAGAGGGAAATGGCAAATACTCGGGTTGCAATATGTCTGTTCCAACCATCTCCCAATCTCCTGGAATCCAGTTGACTGAAACACGACCAATTGCACCAAACGAAACGTTACCAACGCGTAACAAGTGTACAGTGCAGGAAAAGGAGGTAAGCACATTTCACTTAGGCTCAATAGTAGCTGGCAAGCAAAAGCACGCCTTTGACACACCAACATCAACTGCTCGGAAAAGCAGAATAATCCAGGTACGTGCAAGGGGAAGGGAGAGTAATGAAGTGTTCAACTAAATAGGAGTAAATTAGTTTCTTGGCTGAGAAGTTTAGTTTCTTTCATGGGATGTGGACATTGTTGCCAATATCATCATCTTATATTCAACCTTAAAGCCCTTGAGAAGATGGTGATAAGTAGTGGTCTCAAACCAGATTTGCATTCAAGTAAAATAATACTTCACTTCAAGTTAAATGTTGATATTTAATTTAATTTTGCTAAATCTTTTCACTTGTAATAGGGACTCTGATAGAAATGTATCTGTGATGATTATCTGAGGATTGTTTTAAGATTTTGTTTTGTGTTTTCCATTATCTGTTTTGATCAGTTCTCTGGAAATGCCAATGGCGATACGAAGCAGACACTAGGACAGGTTGGATCTCTTCATCCAGTGAATTGGGCGATAGCTAACCTTAAAAATAAAATTAAAATAGTTGAACCATTCAAGACGTCTTCCAGTATGGTTGCCTCATCAGCCTCTGCTCATTTTCCCTCAAAACATCTGTCAACTTGTTCCACGTCCTCTGGCAATGAAGTTTTAAGAGATACCGATGATGCCACTCCTGTTAACCAGGCCAAAGGTATGAAGGTTAGCTGAAAAACGAGTACCATTGAGTGAGAAATAAGGCCAGCAGATATCCTGAGTTCTTGACAGTTGTTAACATGCTAGGATGTGATGGATGGCTGAGAATACTGAAGGCAACTAGGTTCCAACCATATTGTTAAATTTCCAGGTTGTTATGCGCACACACCTGAAAGGCAGATGGATTACTTTGTGATTAATTAGATGATGTTTTAATATAACCAGAGTGGTGAAGGAAAGCTTGCAACATTTATCTCTTTAACTAGACCAAGTATGATCCGTTTGGCCCCGTTCCCCCAATGCAATATTCCACCATTTTCGGCTCATTTCCCCATATCCCACAGCATTTCCTCCCGCTCCTCTTCACACTCACTCTTTTTTCCCCTCTCCTCCCCTCCCCCACTCCCTCCCTCTCCTTTCCCCTACCCTCAGTCACTCCCTCCATAACCCCTCTCCCCTCCCTACCCACCTTGACGTCATTGTAAGCTGCTCTGTTTTTTTATTTTATGTAAATGCGATCCCATTGTGATGTTATGGTGGAATGCGCCTGTGTTTTAGAAAAGTTTTTTTTATGTAAATGAGATTCCATTGTGATGTCTTTGTGGAGTGGAACACTGCTGGTGGGCGGTTTATGTAAAATAGATCTCATTGTGATATTATACCCTGCTAACTGCCAGTGCAATTTCATGTGATTTTTCTCAAACTGGATTTTGAAAAGTTTAAATTGGAACTAATATAGAATATATCAGCAATCTGAACAAAACTTTGATAAAACGCACCACAGGACAATTGGAGTAAGGTATCGTGTACCATTTTGGTGTAGTTCCGGGAGCACATTGACAGACAAACAGACAAATTCACAGAATCACAGACATAATAACAGAGAAGATGAGAGTTTTAGTAATGTACTAGACCAAGTGGAACCCGTTGGGTCCCATCCCCTCAACATGCGGTTGCGGGGGGGGGGGGGGGGGGGGCGCGTCCTTCGGTATCACACACTAAGCACCCCCAACACCCACACTAACCCCCCCTTTGATATTATATTAATATTATTAATTTGCTCCTTTTCCCCCATCCCCCTTCCTATCCACTCACACATAACACCCAACTGCACAGGCACAGCTGGGGGGGGGGGGCGAGAGGGAAAGGGTGAGGGGGGCAGAGAGGGAGGGGGGGCAGAGAAGGGGGAACACGGAGGGGGGCAGAGATTGAGGGGCGGCAGAGAGGGAGGGAGGGGCAGAGAGGGAGGGAGGTGCAGAGAGGGAGGGGGCAGAGAGGGAGAGAGGGCAGAGAGGGAGGGGGGCAGAGAGGGACGGGGTAAGGAGAGAGGGCAGAGAAGGCAGGAGGGCAGAGAAGGAGCAGGATGTAGAGAGGGAGGGGTAGAGAGGGAGGGGATAGAGGAAGTGTGAGGGGGTTGGGGTAGAGGGAGGGGTAGAAAGGGAGGGGGATGGGGCAAAGAGAGGTGGAGGGGTAGAGGGGGAGGGGTAGAGGGGAGAGGGTAGAGAGGGAGGGGGAGGGGATAGGGACGGAGTGCACAGGTGAGGAGGTAGAGGGGGGGAGTGGGTAGAGAGGGAGGGGGAGGTGGATAGGCAGCACCTATCCATGTCATAGAGCAGCAGCCTCCCCATCAAGCGTCGGGCCTGAGCAAGGCTGTGGGCAGGTGTGGACCCAGGGCCACCTTTCTGCCACCCTGCCCGGCACCTGCACGGCGAAAACGATGCCGCCATGTTCTAGAACTTCAAGGAGCTCAGCGGAGCGTGTAGCACAACCTGAGCAGCAATTTAAAAACGCTAAGTGACAAATTTAAAGCAGTGAAAGTTAAAAACCCAAGATGTACAGAAGACAGAACAGGGATGACGTCACTCACAGCGCGACCAAAGGCAGGCAGGCAGGCATATCCATTGTGATGTCATCAGCGAGACCATCTCATTTATTTTCTAAGTTATTTGAGATTTGTGAACATTTTCATAAATAACTTGAGAAATAATGCATGAAATTTCCAGCTAAGGCGATTTTTGACTTCACGGCATAAACCTCTATCGGAATATATAAACATTTCACCGTTAGCGCGTCGTGTTTTCGAGATGTGAATCGCACACACAAATAAATACAGATCCAAGATCAACGTTTTATAGTTATACTAGACCAAGTGTAGGGTGTGGGGTGGCGTGCAACGTCACACACACTAACCACCCTCACACTAACTACCCCCTTGATATATTAATATTATTAATTAGATCCTTTTACCCCATAACCGCACTAGCCACTAATGCATAGCCCCCAACTTGCAGGTGTGTTTAGAGAGGGAGAGGGGGTAGAGAGTGAGGGCAGAGAGAGAATGGGGAGAGACAGTGAGAGAGGCAGACAGAAGGGAAAGAGACAGGGGGAGAGGGGGTGGGGTGGAGCAGAGGAGGAGGAGGAGAGAGAGAGATGGGAGGTGAGAGAGAGGGGGAGAGAGAGAGTGAGGGGGGGGACTGAGAGGGGTGGAAGGGAAGGGGGAGAAGGGGGGAAGGGAGGGGGAGAGGTGGGGGGAAGGGAGGGGGAGGGAATGGGGTGGAGTTAAGGGGGTAGGGGAGGGGTGGAGGGGAGGGGGAGGGCAGGAGGGAGATGTGGTAGGGGAGAGAGGGGGAAGAGTGTGGAGGGAGGGGGAGAGGGGTACATGGAGAGAGGGCGAAGACTGCGGAGGGATGAGGAGATAGGGTAGGGGAGAGAGGGGAGGGAGGGTGAGAGGGGTAGGGGGGGAGAGGGGGAAAAGTGGGGAGGGAGGGGGAGTGGGGGAGGGAGAGGGGTGGGGGCAGTCCATCTATTCCCCACTCCTTATCACCCCCACTCCTTTTCCTCTATTCCCACACTCTCCCTCCTCACCTCCCCCATTCCCCCCTCTCCCTTTTGCCCTCCCTCCTCCCCGACCCCCTGAGGAACACAGAATAGGGAGGAGTCAGAGAGCCAAAGCCTTATCTCTTCTCCTGATCTGCAGAGCATTTTGAGAACTGGGTGGGGGCGAGGGTGGAGTGGGCGGGCGGGCGTGCGGGATTGAATGTGCCATGACAGCGTCCGGCCTTTACCCCGCCCGTGGCCTCACGCCTTATCTCTACTCCCGATCGGCAGAGCATTTACCCTGCCTGCCCGTCACCTTATCTCTACTCCCGATTGGCAGAGTATTTTGAGAATGGGGGGGTTGGAGCGGGCCGGCCGGCGGGCGGGCGATTCCAGCTGCGGGATGCGTGGTGCGAGCGTAGTTAGAGGGGGGTGGGTGAGGAGAGCCGGGTTGCCAATTGAAGAGAGAGAGAGAAGTGGCTTGGAATGGTCGGCATGTGGGATTGTGTCATCAGCAGCTCGTGAGTCCCGTTTTGATTTTAAAATTGTTGAGTGGGGGGGGGGGGGGGGAAGGAGGATTTTATTTAAAAATGTGTACATAAAAGTGTCTAAATGTAATGAGGAGTGGATTTGTGAATGTAAAAGCAAAATCGCTAGCGAAATGGAAAAAATCTGGGAGTTTTTGGTGTGGTTTTGCACCATCCCCTGCCCTATCCACTCACGTATAGCCTGCAACTCGCAGGCGTGGCTAGAGAGAGAGGGACAACAGAGGCACAGAGAGGGGCACAAAGAGGCAGTGACGGATGGGAGCCGAGCTGGTCCTAGAGCTCCATAATGCGCGTGCCGCAGTCTTCAGAGATGGTGCGACTTTTGGACAACGGGGGGAAGAGGAAGGGGTGGGAAGTGACGTTAGTCGCAGCGCGAGCAGACGGCACGGCAGGCAGATCCATTGTGACGTCATCAGCCTAAAAACAGGCATTTTAAGTTCAAATTTTGATCAGATTTGAGAAGATTTTTATTAATAACTCAAGAAATAAAGCCGATTTTGGTCTCCAGGGGGGGAGGAGGAGAGAGTGGGGGAGGGGGAGAGAGAGGGGAGGGGGAGAGAGAGGGGGAGGGAGAGGGGGAGAGAGTGAGAGGGGGGAGGCCCGGGCCAAGGGGGAGAGAGAGAGGGGGGGAGCACCGGACCAAGCCGAGAGAGAGGGGAGAGAGGGGGTGGAGGCCCCGGCTGAGCCAAGGGGCGAGAGGGGAGGGGGAGGGGAAAGCCGATTTTTGACTCCTGGGTGTAAATCTCTACCAGAGTATGCAAAATAAAATCCGTTCTAGTGTAGTTAAATACAGTAGTTCATAAATAACTTGAGAAATAATGCATGAAATTTCAGATCAGGCGACCTTTGACTTCACGGCATAAATCTCTATCAGAATAGGTAAACATTTCACCTTTTGCGCGTCGCGTTTTCGAGGAGATGTGAAACGCACACAAACATCACACACATACATATAAATACACATCCAAGATCAGAGTTTTTCAGTTATATAATAAGGTTAAGGATAAGATATAGGTCGATGGATAGATGCATCTTGTGAAGGAGTACGGCTTGATCGATTAAAAGCTAGAGTTGTTCAAAGGGGCCTTGTTGGGTTTGTGACATGGGCTTTGTTAACCAAGAAGCAATTTTCTCACCGATTCAAAGGTGCAATAAACAAAGTAGATTCATAGAACTCTTAATTCAATGTAATTGTACAACGAGGCTTCTTCCTTGTGTCCGGCCATTTTCTATATCACGTCTTTCCAGTAGTTGGCGCAGGCAAGCACATCGGCATTTGGTTCAGCCAGGTCATCTTCGGTACATTGTGGAGCTTGGCTACATCTCATGATGTGTTCCATGGTTTGGGATTTGCCACACACACATGCATCGGGAGTTGTTATTTTCCATTTCTTCATGGAATCCTTGCAGTGTCCTTCGCTGACCCGCAGGCGGTTCAGTGTTTTCCAGACAGCCCAAGGTTGATCGTGGCCGGTAGCGAGGCATTCATCTGGGGTGATGCCTCTCTTCATCCATTGTGTTGTCTGGCTGCCAAGGCTGTTCCAGTGGTTCTGCCATTCAGTAATCCTGGCATCAGTTGGGGTGGTCTCCAGTACTTCAGTTGTGTCCAGGAAGCTGCTCCTTGAGCTGAGCTGTTTCTGGGCAGCAGAGTGCTCATGGAGTGAGTGCCGGTTGTCATTGGCCTACTTTGTGCGCTCGGCTTTTGTGATCACTGCTCTGTGGATGTCAGGGGGAGCGATGCCAGAGAGGGCATAAAGGCAGTGTACGGGGGTTGTTTTGATGCATCCAGTCAGTATCCTGCAGGTCTCATTGAGGATAGGGTCCATTTTACGTGCATGGCATGATCTGCTCCATGCTGGGCAGACATATTCAGCAGTGGAGAAGCACAAGGCTAGTGCTGATGTACGCAGTGTACTTGGATGAGCCCCCCACTTTGAGTTTGTCAATTGTCGTAGAAGGCTGTTCCTGGTGGAGACCTTGGCTCTCGTCTTTCGGGTGTGTGCCTTGTAACTGAGGGTACGATCTAAAGTTACTCCCAGATGGACTGGGCGCTGGTGGTTTTCAAGCTTTTTACCGTCCCAGGCTAAGACAAGCTCCCATTTAGCCTCTATGTTTTTAAGATGGAAGCTGCAGATTTGGGTTTTCCCAGGGTTTGGGCGCAGGTGGTTTTCCAGATAGCACGCTGACATATCTGAGAAGCCTTGTTCCAAGGTTAACTCAATTTCTGGGAAGTTATGCTGCTGCGTTGCCATGGCTAGGTCATCTGCGTAGATAAACCTGCTGCATCCTTCCGGTAGGGGCTGGTCAATGGTATAGACATTGAAGAGGAGAGGGGCCAAGACGCTGCCCTGCGGCAGCCCATTGGTCTGGTGGAGCCATCTGCTTTTGCTATTGTTGAATGTGACGTAGAACATCCGGTTGCTCAGAAGACATCTTATAATGTTACATAGTTTGGAATCAGCTGTCATGTCGAAGAGTTTTTTGATCAGCAGCCTGGGTTGGACGGTATCATAACTGCTGACAGATCGACAAAAGCAATGCCCATTATCAGCTTCTTCTGATAGCTGTCTTCGATGTATTGGGTGAGTTTTAGCAGTCAGCCTATGCATGATTTTCCAGATCTGAATCCAGCTTGATCTTTGATTAGCTTAGCGTCTATCTGGGGGGGGATAGTCGGCTAAGGGGTAGTCTCTCGAACATTTTGTAGCTGATACATAGGAGATAGACCAGTAGCTTTTGGAGAGGTTGGGATCTTTTCCAGGTTTTAATAGAGCAATGATAATAGCTTATCATTAACGAGTATAATGGTACCACCAAATGCTAGATTTTACTTCGGAGTCACGTGAGTGATTCCGTGAAGAAGCCCAGCCAGTCCGCATGCGCATCGTTACGTCACCCACATTGGCACAACGTACCGGCTGGGAGGAAGAGCTCCTCCAGCTGTAAGTTTTTTTTAAACTTCAGGTAAGTGGAAAACTTAGCCTGAGTTCGTGTTGTTGTGGTGTGGATTGTATTTCAGGAAGCGCCATGGACAAAGTGAGCAAGGGGAGGAGGCGAGCCGGTGGAAAGTTGGTGGAGAACTGCGGGAGAGCAGTCAGTGAACGGCTGCCTCGTACCCCTTCCCAGTCGCCGGTCAGGAACGGGGGATGACTACAGACTTAGTGCTGCGGAGCACTGAGGCAGCGTCAGTCGGGCGCAAGGCCGTGGAGAAGTCTGTGCGTGCCATAGACTCGGCGGAGTCGGGCCGTGAGGGTTCCCCTCCAGCATTAGATACCGTGTCCGAGCGGTTATCTGGAATGGACTCCTAATTCAAGGGTTGCTCCAGCAGGGCACACTCCGGAAGGAGGAGTGATGTTGGCGCCAGCCGGATAAAGAGGCCGCGCCAGCAGCACCTGGTATAGGGTTGCTCAATCGCTCCCTCATTGATGAGGAAATTCAATGGGTCGGCAATGTTCTGACCCCGACTCTGAAGGGGAATTCACCCTGGGGGATCAAGGGCACGCGCCAGATGTCCCATCCCTGGCAGCACGTACTGCCATCCAGAAAGTCAGGGGATCCACTGGGAGATGAGCTGGCCTCCTCAATTAATTATTTAGTCTCCCATCAACTGCAGGATCTGACAATGGACGAGACCGTCAAGAAACACGTGACCCCGGTGAACTGCATTTTATTGAAAGTGCCAGCAGTGAACCAAGTGATATGGGATCAGATGGGCATGGGCATTCATGCCCAGAAGAGGAAGCTGCAGAGAATCCTGAAGCTGCTCGGCTCGGGGATCACAGCGTTTGCCAGAACGGTAGATGGAGGGCACCTGTCGGAGATGCAGCAAGAGGCACTAGGGTTGATGTGCAGTGGGCACTTTGAGATTAACTTGTTACGGAAGAGTGCCATTCGCCCTACCATAAACCTGAAGTTTGCAGCAGTCTGCAAGCCCAATAATATACAGCCGCCCAATTTACTCTTTGGAGAGGACCTTGCTAAGCAAGTAAAAGAATTGGATGATGAGGCAAAGACAGTGGGCATGATTAAGCCACCGGTGGTCAGCAAAGCTGTTCGTAAACATTATCCTTACAGACGAGCAGCAGAGTCCGGGGCTGGTCCAGGAACAAGCTGCCGTCACTCAGATGCACAGTTGGCGCTCAGCAGCGTGGACACGGACAAACGTGGATTTTCATGCCAGGAACTGGGGACAGCAGAACCCACCGTTCACCAAGGAGGTAGGTGGGCCTGGTTCTCATGGGAACATATTAACTGCAATACAGCTAAAAAATGGGGGTAGATTACACCTGTTTTTCGAGGAATGGAAGCAAATAACATCAGATCCGTTTATACTGAATATTATCCAAGGGTTTCGAATTGAGTCTGATCCAAATTGTGATTTGCCCATTCAACATGTTCCTAGGAGAACACTCAATTTCTCACAAACAGAGAATATAGCGGTTCAGGCAGAACTTAAAAATTTGTGTAAAAAAGGGGTAATTGAGAAGTCGGTTTGCCAACTCCATCAATTTGTGTCTAATATATTTCCTCGTCCAAAAAAGGACGGAGGGTGTAGAATTATTCTTGATCTATCAAGCCTAAACCCTTTTGTATAGTATAGACATTGCAAAATGGAAACGTTTGTTACTGCCAAACAACTGGTTTCCAGAGGATGCTATTTGGCAAGTATAGATCTGAAAGATGTGTATTACTCAGTGCCTGTTCATTTGGAGGATAAAAGATATTTGAAATTTAGCTGGATGAATCAATTATGGCAATCCAAGGCACTGCCAAATGGGTTAACTTCACCCCCTGGAATATTCACAAAATTGTTAAAAACCAGTATTGGGGCTACTTAGAGCCCAGAGTCATGTTGTTATGGCTTATTTGGATGATATTTTAATTACAGGTCGAACTAGGGAAATAGCTGAAGCATCCGTTGCAGTTGTTAAACTCACTTTTGAAAAATTGGGGTTTATCATTCATCCAGAAAAATCTAAATTAACACCAGTTACAACAATTGATTATTTGGGGTTCACTATTAATTCAAATCACATGGTAGTGACTCTGCCCAGGGATAAAAGCCTGGAGTTAATTGAAGGTTGTATCAAGCTCAGTACAGCACCCTTCACTAAGACAGGTGGCCAGGTGTGCTTGGTAAATTAGTGGCAGCTTTTCCAGCAGTCCAGTATGGACCATTGCACCACCAACAGCTACAGAGGGCAAAAGAACAGGCACTCGGGATACATTCGGGTCATTATGATAGGCAATTATCAGCAGAAGCTGTCACTGAACTGCAGTGGTGGATACTAAATGTCTCCAGTTGTTTCAGCAAAGTTTTGCTTGAACAACCTTCCATGGTCTTACAGACTGATGTCAGTGCACTAGGTTGGAGTGCCACTGATACGAAGTCAAGCTGTGGAGGCAGATGGGATGCACAAGAGGCATTGCTTCTGCAGTCATATGGGATTAATTACTTAGAGCTGTTGGGAGCTTTTTATGGACTTAAAGCTTATTGCTCTACTAAATGTTACCTGCATGTTCAGCTTCAGATTGACAACACTTATGTTAATCACATGGGTGGAATCAACTTGGTATCTTGTGACAAATTGGCTAATCAGATCTGGAATTGGTGTATTGACAGAAACATTTGGCTTTCAGCTATTTACCTACCAGGTAGATTCAACATTGTGGCAGACACCAGGTCACGAAAATTCAATGACAACACAGAATGGATGTTGAATCAGGAGGTATTCAATGATATAGTTGTTAGATATGGTATGCCAGATATCGATTTGTTTGCATCCAGACTTTGTTTGCAACCAACAGCTACCTAAATATGTGTCATGGGAACCAGATCCTGGGGCAGTAGTGATTGATGCGTTCTCGCTACATTGGGGAGATATGTTTTTATGTGTATTTCTACCATTCTGCCTCATAAGTCGATGTCTGCTCAAAATTAAGCAGGACTCCGCTTCAGGAGTGTTGGTGATACCCGACTGGCCTACTCAGCCATGGTTCCCTTTGGTATTGGAGCTGATGACACAACCTCTTATGGTTGTTCCTAAACTGATAAATTTACTGGTGCACCCGGTAGCTGCCGAACGGCATCCTTTATATGACCGTATTGATTTGTTGATTTGCAGATGTTAAGAAGGCCATATCTAGGGCGAGGACTGTCTGGGCGAACTGTGGATATGCTCACTGCAGCCTGGAGACAGAGTACCCAAAAGCAATAGATCTCTTCTATTAAAAAATGGGAGGAATTCTGTGTACAAAAGAATATTGAATACCATACGGCAGGTATTTCGGATGTTCTAGAGATCCTGTCGACACTCTACTACTATGGTGCGATCAATTCAGCTAGAAGTGCATTGTCCTCGTACATGTTGATGGGGTCAGAAGAATATCCTATTTGGTCTCACCCTCTCATATCTCGATTAATGAAAGGATTTTTTAATTCCAGACCTCCTAAACCCAGGTATATGGCAATCTGGAATGTAAGCATAGTCCTCAAGCTACTTCGCCAGTGGATTCCTGTCACCTCTCTGTCTTTGGCCAAAGTCACCATGAAGGTGGTCATGCTCATGGCACTGGTATCAGCACAACGAGTGCAGACGTTGCAAAAGCTGCAGCTAGACAGGATGGAAGTGGCCAGGGGTGAAAGGGTTTAAGATTGTATTCTCGGCATATCCCACAGAGCTATGTCTATGTGTAATGACACATTTACTACATTATATCAAAGCCACAAGGGCCTTAAGAAATGTGGAAACAGCATTGTTTATCAGTCACAAGAAACCACACAAGAGAGTGTCAGTGCAGACTATCTCGAGGTTGTTGAAACAAGTGGTGGCTTATGCAGGTATTAACACAGATGTTTTTACATCTCATTCCACTAGGGCCACATCAACATCCACGGCCAGGGCGATGGACGTTCCCATCGACCATATACTCGCAGCCGCCGGGTGGTCAAATGAATTGGTTTTCCAACAATTCTATCACAGGCCGATTACTGACTCTGGGCTGTTTGCCAATTCTGTGTTAAGTTCTGTTTAAGTTTACCCCTGGGATAGAGGGGTTGCTGTTGGTTTTTGTTATTCAAATAAATCATGACTACATTTAATTCAATGTCATGATTAATGCATTGTTGATTATTTTACTCATCCTGAGTCAATCGATGCAGTGAGACGCCGGGATTTGAATCTGCAGCATGAAATTACAGAGCTTTGAACTCTTCACGGAATCACTCACGTGACTCCGAAGTAAAATAGTAACATTAAACGAGAACTTACCAGTTTGAAGTTTGATCTTTATTTTATGAAGAGTTACATTCGTGATTACGTGTCCTCCACTCCCAACCCTCTCTCACAAAGGTCATCTGGTAGTTCTCAAGTTGCTAATCTTACTATGTTACTTCAATTACTGTTACCTGTGATTTCATACCGCTGCTTTGAAGATTGACGTGCATGCGGACTGGCTGGGCTTCTTTACGTCATCACCAATGTAACTCCGCATAAAATAAAGATCAAACTTCAAACTGGTAAGTTCTCATTAAATCTTACTATTTTCTATTCATTAGTTTCACAAGCTTGAATTTTGTCAGCAGAGAGATTTTAGAATGGTTTATTCCAAGCTGCAGAGTAAATTTTCTTGGTGGGTATTGAATTGGTAATGGGAAATTGATTTTAAGCTTGATGTAGTATGCAGTTTATTTTATATATCAATGGCCATGATTTATTTTTAAATTCTAATTTTAATACCCTTTTATTGTATTGGTGGAATTCTTGGGATTAATCTTGTATCGCTCTCTTGCACTAGTTTATTTTAAGGTAACATTATTTCACTATGATGAAGAGCTAGGGACTTGACTCTAGCGTTCTGTGTAATAGCCAACAAAGCACCTTTATCATTCTCCTATTGCTGTTTATGAAAGCTTGTAGTGCAATCCTGCTTGTTTCACAGAAATGAAAAAGGAAAGTTAGCAAAAGTTAATGTGAGACAGGGATAAAGAAAATAAAATTAAAGCAAAATTCATGGAAGAATACACAGACATTTTTCGAGAAATGTTGATGACCTACAGGTTTAATGTGAAGAAGACCTCAAAGATAGATTAGTATAACAAATATATAGTGACCGAAACCCCATAACCATATGATCTGCGTAAAACATGGTGGCTTTGGAGATGCTGAATGCATTAGTTGTCATATTCCTAAATTTGATAGATTTTCAAATGATTCCCACAAATTAGAAGGTAGCAAAAGTACCCTCATTTGTAGGCCAGTTGGCCTGACATAAATGTGGGGAAAGTGCTTCAGTCTGAAAAAGGGTCCTGGCCTGAAACATCATCTATTTATTTTCTCTGGAGATGCTGCCTGACCCACTAAGTTACTCAAAATTGTTGTTTATCTTAGAGTGTATGCTGTAATATTTCTGACATTAACTGAGGATTTATTTAACAGTCAGGAAACAGTGGAAATAAATGGATTGATGTGAAATTGAGAGTTTATAGCCAGGGGCTCAGAATGGCACAGGAATCTGTTCTGTGGAGGGAGCTAATCACAACTTAAGGGCCTGTCCCCCTTGGCTCGCAAATTACGCAACCTCGTGATCACTTGAGGTGTATGGGCACCGTATGGCCGCAGTGAACGAAATCTTTGCGTGCCAACGGCCCGTCGTAGAACTGACGGCCAAAGTGGAACAGGCCCCAGACCCTGGCTCAACGCAACGTCTCACCTTCAACAGCAGCAGAAGCAGACAAACCATCGCCGAACTCGGCCTGGGGCTCACGGCTGTTGCGATCCAGATCCGTCCCCACTTCTACTCCCAGAGAGGGGCCAAGAAAATTGAAGGTAGACACAAAATGCAGGAGTAACTCAGCGGGACCGGCAGCATCTCTGGAGGGATGCAATGGGTGACGTTTCGGGTCAAGACCCTTCTTTTCAGACTGAAGAAGAGTCCCTACACGAAACGTCACCCATTCCTTCTCTCCAGAGATGCTGCCTATCCCGCTGAGTTACTCCAGCTTTGTGTCCATCTTCAAATTACGTCACGTGCTTTAGATGGTTGTGCGTATACATGTAATCGCGCACGACCTTCGCTCGACCGTCTCGGCTCAACGCAACCATGAGGTCGCATAATTTGCGTGCCAAGGACACGTAAGTGGGACAGGCCCTTTACTAAATGCAGTATATCCAGTTTTGCTGATAAGACAAAGCTGGGTGTTGGTACACGTGGTGAAGCCAATGCACAGTGGCATCATAGAGATAAAAACAGATTAAGTGAACAAGTATGGACGTAACAGATGAATGTAAGCAAAATATGAGCTCATCTACTTTAGTGGGAGAACAGAAAGGCAGACTAGGCTTCTTTTATGAGAGATTCAAAAGTATTGGTGTTCAGAGAAACCTGGGTGTATTTGTTCACAAATCATGAGAGTTCATATGCACGTACAGCTGATTAATGTGAGGGGAAAATGGTTGCTACAAGAAGATTTGAGTACAAGAGTAGAAATGTATTTTTCCTATCATTTAAGACCCTGCTGAGAACTAATTTAGAATATTGTGGCTTGCTATCTAAAGAAGAATGTACTTGCAATGGGATTTATTGGCAATGGGGAGGGGGGGGGGGGGGTGCAGCAACATGATTAATTCCTAGCACTGTGGATTCATCAGGCGAAGAGAGGTTAAGCCTATATTTTCAGAATATAGAGGAATGAGAAGGAATCTTACGTAAAGGTACAAAATTCTTCAGTTAACATAGAAACGTAGAAAGTAGGTGCAGGAGGACGCCATTTGACCCTTCAAGTCAGCACTGCCATTCATTGCAATCATGGCTGATCATCCCCAATCAATAACCCATGCCTGCCTTCTCCCCATATCCCTTGATTCCACTAACCCCTAGAGCTCTATCTAACTCTCTCGTAAATCCATCCAGTGATTTGGCCTCCACTGCCCTCTGTGGCAGGGAATTCCACAAGTTCACAACTCTCTGGGTGAAAACGTTTTTTATCACCTCCGTCTCTAATGTCCTCCCCTTTATTCTAAAACTGTGGCCCCTGGTTCTGGTCTCGCCCAGCATTGGGAACATTTTTCCTGCATCTAGCTTGTCCAGTCCTTTTATAATTTTATATGTTTCTATAAGATCCTTGACAGATGTGGCTGACACAGCTAGTTGAGCTGCTGCTTCACTGAGACAGGCCAGGGTACAATCCAGACATCGAGTGCCACCTGTTCTCCCTGCGTCTGCACAGGCGTCCTGTGGGTGCTTCTGTTTCCTTCAGCATTCCAAACGCGTGCAGATTAGTAGGTTAATTGACCAGTGTAAACTGCCTCTTAATGTACAGATGAGTGGTAGAATCTGAGGCC
Source organism: Raja brachyura (assembly GCA_963514005.1). The sequence continues at coordinate 73,475,194 of OY740789.1, read as the reverse complement.
AGTGATAAAAATGTGTGGAGAATACAGAAGGGGATTAATCTAGAACTAGTGTTAATGTTCGGTGGAAATCAGTGTGGACTAGATGGCAAAGGGCCTATTTCGGTGGTGTAAGCACGAGTAAGTGCAGAGATCTTTATCTTGACTAGGTTTTCAGGAACAAGGAGTAAAAGTCGCATAAATCGAGTTGTCATTCGTGACGGGAGTGAAAAGCAACATCTCTGGAATTCTCCACCCCAAGTGAACTCTGAAGATTTAGTCACCAAGTACATGCAGGAAAGGGACAGATAATGGAATTGAGAATATTTAGATTAGGAAATTGTGGAAAATGGAATTAGTGCTGGAAAAAGGGGTTAATAAAATTGTCCCATTAAACGAGAAACCAGACACGAGAGCCAAATAGCCTACTGCTCTTATTTTTCATGTCCTTAACTTGGGCAGAAGAGTTTAGGAAGACAGAGTTTTGGTGTAATCCAAAACCATTACTTGGAATCACATTACTTCTTGCTTCCACCATCTAAAAAACAGGCATTTAGTTTCTTGATCTCCCTTCTTTCCCAATGATCTGCAATGAATGCGGTACTCAGGTTAGCACATGGGGTTGATTCCTTCCACCCCTCCCCTCCCCTCCCCTCATGTGACAGCAAGATTGCAAGCTGTCTTCAATGATAATGGTTGTGCCTTATGGTGAAAGATTTGGCACAGTACATACAGTGCCCTCCATAATGTTTGGGACAAAGATTCATCATTTATTTATTTGCCCCTGTACTCCACAATTTGAGATTTGTAATTTTAAAAGTCACATATGGTTAAATGACATTGTCAGATTTTAATAAATGCCATTTTTATACATTTTCACCATGTAGAAATTACAGCAGTGTATTACAGCAGACTATGGATTACATAGTCCCCTCATTTCAGAGCACCATAATTTTTGGGACACATGGTTTCACAGGTTTTTGTAATTGCTCAGGTGTGTTTAAATGCTGCCATAATGCAGGTATGAGTGCTCTCAACACATAGTCTTTCCTCCAATCTTTCTATCACATTTGGAAACTTTTATTGCTGTTTATCAACATGAGGACCAAAGTTGTGCAAATGAAAGTCAAAGAAGCCATTATCAGACTGAGAAAACTATTGGAGACATCAGCCAAACCTTAGGCTGACCAAAATCAACTGTTTGGAACATCATTAAGAAGAAAGAGTGCACTGGTGAGCTTACTCATCGCAAAAGGACTGGCAGGCCAAGGAAGACCTCCACAGCTGATGACAGAAGAATCAAAGTCAAAAGAGTTTATTGTCATGTGTCCCTGACAGGACAATGAAAATCTTTATTTGCATAGCACAACAGAACATAGTAGGCATTGACTACAATTATATACGTAAATACACACATGAATTGATAAATTAATAAAGTGCAGATAACAGATGGAGGGATATTAATGTTCAGAATTACGAGCCAAGTTTAATAGCCTGATGGCTGTGGGGAAGTAGCTATTCCTAAACCGGGTTGTTGCAGTCTTCAGGCTCCTGAATTATCTCTATAATAAAGAAAAAAACCTAAATACCTGTCCAACAGATCAGAAACACTCTTCAGGTGTGGATTGTCAATGACCACTGTCGGTAGAAGACTTCATGAAAAGAAATACAGAGGCTACATTGCAAGATGAAAACCACTGGTTAACTGCAAAAATAGGATGGCCAGGTTACAGTTTGCCAAGAAGTACTTAAAAGAGCAACTACAGTTCTGGAAAAGGGACAGATGAGACGAAGATTAACATATCAGAGTGATGGCAAGAGCAAAGTATGGAGGAGAGAAAAAACAGCCCAAAATCCAAAAAGTATACCACCTCATCTGCGAAATACGGTGGTGGGGGTGTTATGGTTTGGGCATGTATGGCTGCTCAAGATACTGGCTCACTTATCTTCATTGATGATACAACTGCCAATGGTGGTAGCATAATGAATTCTTAAGTGTATAGACACATCTATCTACTCAAGTTCAAACAAATGCCTCAAAACTCATTGGCCGACAGTTCATTTTACAGCAAGACAATGATCCTAAACATACTGCTAAAGCAACAAAAGAGCTTTTCAAAGCTTAAAAATTGTTCAATTCTTGATTGGCCAAATCAATCACCCGATCTGATCCCAATTGGGCATGGCTTTTATATGCTGAAGAGAAAACTGCAGGTGAGTAGCCCCCAAAACAAAGCGAAGCCAAAGATGGCTGCAATACAGGCCTGGCAGAGCATCACCAGAGAAGACACCCAGCAATTGGTGATGTCCATGAATCGCAAACGTCAAGCAGTAATTGCATGCAAAGAATATGCAACAAGATACTAAACATGACTACTTTCATTTACATGACATTGCTGTGTCCCAAACGTTATGGTGCCCTGAAATGGGGGAACTATATATAAACACTGCTGTAATTTCTACATGGTGAAAACAAAATGTTTAAAAATGGCCTTTATTAAAATCTCAATATGTGTACTTCAACCACATGTGATTTTTTTCTATTACAAATCTCAAATTGTGGAGTACAGAGGCAAATAAATAATGTATCTGTGCCCCAAACATTATGGAAGGAACTGTATCTCTTGCTGTCGACTTCTCAGATATTTCTTTCTGCTCCTGAAGACTCTGACCACTGCTGCGGTAACAATTCCACAGGAGACAAGGAGTCCCTGCCACCTTACTCTCAACCTGGTGTGCAATCTAAGCAGTATTGTTGCATTGTTTATAATTCCTCTTTAGGTCTAAGAAATTCTATTTTGCCAAGCAGACTCGCAGTAATTCATGCATTCATATTGTATTTTGTCATGACAGGGGTATCTAAACATCCTGAAGCTTCCAACTTCACTCCTCCTGATTTGTCTAACACCACAAAAACTGACAGACCACAGTTCCTTTTGATCCCAGTGCAGTCTACTCCCACTGCCCGGCCTGCACAGAATCTGCAACTCACACCTGGACAGATGATGATACTGCAGCCCCTCAGATTTCTAGATGGGAAACTCTTCCAACATCCAAATGGCCAGATTAGCCAACTTGTGCCACTACCAAATCATGGTCCAATGTCGACCAAACCTCCACCAAATGGTCACTCTTGCTGTACTGAATCCAGGTGAGTTCTGCCTTTGAATCTCAGAGCAGTCTTTCAGAAGATTTTATTGGTTTTGTTCATCTTTTGTCTCATTGTTCATGCACTGTTTTTGGCTGAATACAATCTTGAAGTGATGGGATAAGAAAAATGTTTACTCCCATTATTTTAATATTACACAGTGTGTACTTGTATTAAACTGAATTTTAGAATAATTCAATTGTCAGAAGTTGCAGTGATTTAAGCATTTAACTTCCTACGAATTAATATTTGCATTAATATTCCGATTACTGTTGCTAATTTTGATCATTCTTTTTCATTGAGATATGTGGCTTGCCATGAAGGTTGCTGGAACAGTCATGTTTTGATTAAATGCATGAAAATATCATAATTTTGATGTGTCGCTTGGGAATTTTATAAAACTCTAGACTAAGTGCAACCCGTTGTGTCTGCTCCCCAATCCAATATTGCACCACTCACTCATTCCCCCAACGCAATATTCCACCACTCGCGCATAGCCCCCAAATGCGCAGGCACAGGTCATTTCCCCTAATCCCCCATCACTCCCTCCCCCTTCTCTTCACACTCCCTCTTCTTTCCCCTCTCCTCCTCCCCTCACCAATCCCTCCCTCACCTCTCCCTCCCTTTCCTTTCCCCTACCCTCAGTCACTTCCACCCTCCCTAACTCCTCTCCTCTCCCTGCCCCTCTCCTATCCCTCTATCCCCACCTGCCCCACTTCTCACCTCCCCCTATCCCCCCCACTATCACTCCTCACCTCCCCCACTGCCCTACTCTCCCTCTATTCCCCATTCCCTATCTCCGTCACTCCCCCCTACTCGCCTTCTATTCCCCCTTCTCCCCCACCCTCCATCCTCACCTCCCCCACTGTCCCCCCTCCCCCCACCCTACCCTGTACTCTCCCTCAATCTCCCCACTCTCACTCCTCACCTCCCCAGGATCTTTCCCCTCTCCTGCTCCCCTCCCCCAATCCCCCCCTCCTTCTCCTTTCCCCTACCTTCAGTCACTCACTCTCTCCATAACTCCTCTCCCCTCGCTACCTCCCTTCCATCCCCCACCTCCCCCACTCCTCGCCTCCCCCATACCCCAAACTATCCCTCCTCACCTTCTCCACTGCCCTCCTCTCCCACCGCCCCCTCTCCTCCCCTCCACTCCCTCTACTCCCCCACCTCCCTCACCAGACATGAGACAGGGAAAAACTGAAAGAAGAGCAAGAGATAGATTTCTCCGCGGATTTTGAAATTCGGCAAGGCCTCACCGCCGCTGCGGCTCCATCACTTCGAGGACCCATCGCCAGCATGGCCCTATCGTCGAGAGACCTCACCACCACGGGTTCGATACCTCCTGGATTCCCACGTACAACCCCGGCCGGGTAGCTGCTCAGTCGATGGCGCACACGGCTGAGCAGTACGGAAGTGGGCTCAACCGCTTGCCCACCCAGCACCACGTAGACGCCTGCAGAAGCAGCTCCAGCCTGCAGTATGTTAGTGGTGCTAACTTCACTCCTTCAGCTTTATATTCTCCTCGCCGGGCAAGAAAAATCATCACGCTATCGTGTACCGTTTATGTGCAAATAGAAAAAAAACACAAAAACAGTAGAACACAAGATCAGAGTTTAGTTATGTACTAGACCAAGTGGGAACCGTTTGGCCCCATCTCCCCATGAGAGGGGGGGAGGGGGGGGGGGGGGGGGCGTTGTCACCGCTCACCCCAGAGACAGATTTGCAGAAAGTTTTAGTTTTGTTAAGTTTATTATTGTCATGTGTACCAAGATACAGTAAAAGCTTGTAAAAATCACCAGTCGCCCTATAGTTAGGAGACCTATAATAGTATTTCCCTGAGGGTGTAAGAGCGATTTGAGCAAATAAAGCAGCTTCATAAATAAAACCAGAAAATAATTAAAACCGCTCGATCTGTAACTCCTTGGTTCACTCATCCTTTTCCACCCAAGCCACACGTTCCCCAGGTACTTCTGCTATAACCACAGGAGATGTAACAACTGTCCTTGTATCTCCTCCCGCATATCAATCCAGGTATCCCAGCAGTCTATCCAGTGTTCCCGATGTGACTTCCTTCACATTGACGACACCATTTCGCCAAACACTTGCCCTCGATGTACCAATCTCTGCCATATGACATGGTTGCTGACTATTTTGAGCAGCTCCCTAATACAGCTCCCCTCCTCTTTCCATTATGACCTTTCAGTGCTGGGCCTCCTCCACTGCCAGAGTGGGGACACACAGACTCGGCCCTCAGCCGGAGGGTTTCTCCATTCATCGCATGGACCAAACAGAGGTATCAGGGATAGGGAGACGTCTGCCTCATGGTGAACTCTTCGTAGTGCTCAATGCATTGAAATGCCGTCCCTTCTACCTCCTGAAGGAATTCACCTCCATCATTATGACCGTGGTCTACATCCCACTTCGGGCACACATTCATCTGGCATTGGAGATGTTGCATGCCATGGTCAACAAACACCAGACTTCTTTCATATCATAGCCGGGGACATCAACAAGGCCAGTTTTGAAGAAGTCACTTCCCAGGTACCACCAGTACGTGCCCTGCAGTACCAGAAGATCAAACACCTTGACTATTCTTGCATTAAAGATGTCTATCGCTCCATCCCTCACCCACACTTGAGGAAATCAGATCACCAGGCTGTGCTCTTTCTTCCTGTGGCTCCAGTGGTGAGGTCTGAACAGACCTGGTCAGGGGAGGCTGAGGAACAACTCTAGGATTATTCAGAGTCAGTGGACTGGGCGACGTTCAAGGATTCAGCAACAGATTTGAATGAATGCGCCACGGTTGGTACTGACATATGAAAATGTGTTCCCACCAAAACCATCACCTAAACCGTCGGGTCCAGCAGCTTTACTATTTTTCAATGAACTGATTGATTCCTCAATATCTTTTGCTGATATTTCAGCGTCTAAAAAGTCTCTACCTTCCTGATCTAATCCATTAATATGACATTCATTTAGGAATGCCTCCATTCCATCAGATTGACCCGTCAGTTTGGATGTATAAAGTTTTTGATAGTATTGCTGGAATCTATCATTAATATCTTTTGGTAAAGTTAGTATTTCTCCTTGTTCAGATCTAACTTTATATCTCATTTTTTCTTCATCTGATTTTCTAAGTTGACGAGATAACAGTTTATGTGGTTTATCCCCGAATTCAAAATGTACTTGTTTAGTCTGTTGAAAAAGTTTAATAACATACTTTGATTGTATCTCATTTAACATATATCACCCTAGATGGTGATATAGCATTTTCCATGTCTAATTGCTTTATTTCATTTTCCAAATTCTGTTGAATCTTTCGATTTTCCTTATTAAGGTGTGCCTGCGCAGATACTATAGCACCACGTATAAAAGCTTTAAATGTGTCCCATAGAAGAGACGAAGAAATTCCAGGTTTATCATTAGTCTCAATGAATAGTTCAATCTGTTTAACCAGATAATCATAACAAGCCTTATCACTTAATATTTGAGGATTGAGTCTCCATTGCGAATATCTATTAGTTATACCCTTTAAATTAATCTTGAATGTTAATGGGGCATGATCCGAAATAATAATATCATGATATTTTGAGTCATACGTGAATGGGATAAGCTTTGAATCTATTAAAAAATAATCTATCCTAGAATAAGTTCCGAATACCGGAGAATAGAATGAGTATTCCCAACCAGTGGGATTATCATTTCTCCAAACATCCTTGACATTAGCTGAACTAATAAACAAATTTATGAATTCACTTGATTTAGATGTAGCCTTCCTTTTAGTTGATGATCTATCTAAATAGTTATCCAAAGTACAATTTAAGTCACCTCCGATTATTAAATTATTTTGTGTAACTATAGGAATAGTATTAAATATTTTCTTAAAAAACAACGGATTATCAAAATTAGGTCCATATATATTCATAAGTACAACTTTCTTTGAATATAATTCACCGGTAACTATTATGTATCTACCTTCAGGATCTTCTATTATTGAGCTATGTTTAAATTAGATACCCTTACAAATAAGTATAGCAACTCCTCTAGATTTATGAGTAAATGAAGAATGGTACACTCTAGAAATCCAATTTGCCTTTAGTCTATATTGTGCATCCTTTTTTAGGTGAGTCTCTTGAAGATAAATTATATCTGATTTAATTCTATTTAACTGAGCCAAAACCTTACCTCTTTTAATTGGTTCATTAATTCCTTTTACATTCCATCACCCCCATTTTTCCTGTTAATGTCTTGCATTTTTGTATTAAGGTGGATTATAATGAGGTAGATGCCTCAGCATATTCATCCCAATTTCATACCCTAGTTTGTGATCAACAAATGTTAATACTAATAACTTTTTCTTACATACGTATCTCTTCGAGTCTACTGTATGATACCATTCATAAGTAAAGTAATATAGTACAGTGTATAATATATAAAAAACAAAATAAAAATTAAAGATAAAAAATGTTAATAGAAAAGTGCAGGGAAAAAAAAGTGACTACTACTAAATTAAGTGCGGTTAGTGTAAGCCACACTAGCGTGGTTGTTAATCTACGGACTTCCGTTAGTAAAAAAAAAAGATGTTTACAATTCCAGCTCCGTAAATGCCTTAAGGGCAATATATTTAAGGGCGGGGCGTTAAATTTCTGTGCTTATTAATGCTTTATTATTTTTAACTACTACTATCGATTTAAACTATTTAAGGAGGAATAACATACATTTGTAAGTAATGATTAATACTAAACTATTTCTATTGTATATTAGTTTATTATTAATAATCATTAAACTCTCCAATAATTTTAAAAGTTCATCATTCTTCCTCCTTCTCTCTGGGTAAACAGTATCATCAGGTAAGTGTTAAATATAATTCCAGTTCGTTATTCTTCATCCTCATCTTCTTCTACCAGTATTTCCACTGCTTCTTCTTCCTCTTCCAGCTTCTTCTTGATATTACGAGTGAACTCAAGCGCTTCAGTATGCTTGATAAAATGATGCTCTTTATTATCATAGCTTACTCGTAGTGTGGCAGGATACATCAGGCCATTTCTCAGACCACTTATATTCTTGAGGATGTTTCTTGTTTCAGTAAATAAAGCTCTTCTCTTGGCCACTTCCGCAGGATAATCTCTGAATATGCTGATCTTGTCGCCGTCATAAAACAGATTCTTCTTACAAATTATTATCTTCATCATATCTTCCAAAACATGATCATAAACCACCTTCACAATCAGTTGTCTTGGGGGTGAGCCCGTCTTTGAGCGTCGTCTCAGTGCCCTGTGCGCTCGACCAAGCAGAGGTACTTGCTCCAGATTCAAAACATTTTTCAGAAGATTTGCAGCAAATTCTCTGATGTCTTGTCCTCCCTCCTTGCCTTCACGCGCTCCAACAATACGCAGATTCTGGCGCCTTTGCCTTCCCTCCAAGTCAATACATTTCTCAGTTATTTTATTCAATAATTCTGTTAAACGCTTGTTCCCGGAGAGAAGTTTCTCATTCGTCTTGGCACTTGAGTCAGCAATACTGGTCAGTTCCTTTATTGCTTCATGTTGTTGATCAAGTGATCTTATAATAGGTTCCAACTTGAAATCAGCCGCAGATTCCATCCCACCGACTTTGAGATTTACTTCATCCATCTGTTGTTTCAGATCAGCATCCGCTTTTATCTTCCATTCATCCATCATAGTTTTTACTGTGGTTATTACTTCTTTTTTCAATTCATCTTTAAACAATTCAATATCTGCTCTAAGTAACTTTAAATCTTCTTTATATTCCTTTTTCATTTTTTTCAGCTCACCCATAATAGTAGTTTTCAGATCTTCATTTCAGATTTCCTCCTTGGAATATCCTCCAGAGAGCCAGTCAAACTTGAGGTCGAGGCTTCAGCTGGGCCTACTTCTTTTTTCGGCACAATTTTTTTCAGTTTGGTGGGGGGTTCGTTGAATCGACATTACCGTCGGTGAAGTCACGCGCCTGATGACGTCACGCGCCTTATCAAGCTGCCGGTGCCATTCACAGACATTCCTCTCTGGTAAGTGGCTTTAGATCACCCCATTTTTTCCATTTTTTATACAATTTTTATGGAGCTGGATGGCGCGAGTTCCACCTACTCCATAGTGCCACCGGAAGTCCTCACCTCCTAGCCTTTTCTCAACACTTTTTATCTTTTCATCTCTGGCCTTTGTCCAAACATATGCCATTCATATCCCCCTCCCTCACCTGTATCTATCTACGATTTGCTAAAGATAGACACAAAATGCTGGAGTAACTCGGCACGACAGGCAGCATCTCTGGAGAGTAGGTATGGGTGAGGATTTGGATTGAGGCCCTTCTTCAGAGGCTTTATGCTGCTCCTCTTCCCTTCCAGGTTTCTCCCTTCCAGCACAATCAGTCTGAAATAGGGACCCGACCTGAATTGTCACCTATTTATGTTCTCCAGACATGCTGCCTGACCCGCTGAGATACTCCAGCACCTTGTGTCTTTCAATTGAAATGCTTGGTAGATCTGAGAGTAGAAAGGGAAACAGAGAAACATTTCAGGTCAATGACAATTTATCAGAACTATATAATTAAAGGTCTATGAAATGGAAGATAGACACAAAATGCTGGAGTAACCCAACAGATTGGGCAGCATCTGTGGTGAAAAGGAATAAGTGTTGTTTCGGATCTAGACCCTTCATCAGACTCGGTAGGAAGTGTTAACTGTTTTGCTCTCCTCAGATGCTGCCTGACCTGCTGAGTATCTCCAGTACTTACTAGGTTTGTTTAGATTTCCAGCAATTGCAATATGTTGCTTTTAGATTACAGCATTTATGTATTTCAAGGGAGAGTCAGACAGTGAAATTGTTCCTCAATTCAAAAAGCCGAAGTAACCCAGCGTGACAGGCAGCATCTCTGGAATGGGTGACGTTTTGGGTCAAGACCCTTCTTCAGATGTCAGGGGAGTGGGTGGTACATAGATAAGGAAGTGTATAGATAAGGAAGTGTAAGGTGTGAAAACAGGACAAAGGGATGGAGATTAAGGAAAATGTAAAATAGATCATTGTTAGTTGGGGGACGGTAACAACAAAACAAGTATAAAATGTAGTTGGAGACAGTAAGACTGGTTGTAGAACTGGGAAGGGGGAGAGGATGGAGAAAGAGGGATACTTGAAATTAGAGAAGTCAATATTCATACCACTGGGGTGTAAGCTGCCCAAGCAAAATATGAGGTGCTGTTCCTCCAATTTGCAATGGGCCTCACTCTGACAATGGAGAAGGCCCAGGACAGAAAGGTCAGTGTGGGAATGAGAAAGGGAGTTAAAGTGTTGAGCAACCGGGAGATCAGGTAGGTTAAGGAGGACTGAACGTAGATGTCCTGTGAAACAATCGCCAAGCCTGCGCTTTGTGTCGCCGATATACAGGAGTCCACACCTGGAACAGCGGATACAGTAGATGTGGTTGGAGGAGGTGCAAGTGAACCGCTGCTTCACCTGAAAGGCTGTCTGGGTCCTTGGATGGAGTCGAGGTGGGAGGCATAGGGACAGGTGTTGCATCTCCTGCAGTTGCATGGGAAAGTACCTGGGGAGGGGGTGGTTTGGGTGGGAACGGGCGAGTTGACCAGGGAGTTGCGGAGGCAACGGTGTCTGTGGAAAGGGGTGGATATGGGAAGATGTGGCAGGTGGTGGGATCCCGTTGAAAGTGGCGAAAATGTTGGAGGATAAAATAGTTCTTCCTGTGAAACTAATGCTGGAATGGCAGAACTCAGACAACATTTTGCCACACTTGTACCCATGAAATAATGGAAAATTATCTTTTTTAATTTAATGGACATTCTTTTGTTTATTATGTTATCTATGATTAGTTTACTTTAGTTTAGTTGAGAGTACAGCATAGAAACAAGCCCTTCGGCCCACCAAGTCTGCATCAACCAGCAATCCCCGCACATTAAAGGGCCTGTGCCAATTTCACAACCTAATTCATGACCTATGCCGAGTTTGCCCTTGACTCATACTTGCAGCATGGTCGTCACGAGGTCGTAGATAGGTCGTGATGCTAGTTGTAGGTACTCGTGGCATCAATTAGGTTGGGGCGTTTTCCTAACCTGATGAAAAATGTCCACGGGTAAAAAAGGTTGTGAATTAGGTCGTGAAAGTGGGACAGGCCCTTAACACTATCTTATCCTACTCTTATACCAAGCTAATATATACCTACATACTTGTACGTCTTTAGAGTGTTGGGGGAAACCAAAGATCTCGTTGAAAACCCATGATGTCACAGGGAGAATGTACAAACTCCGTACAGACAGCACACAAATCGGTATTGAGCTGCAAACGCTGTAAGGCAGCAACTCTTCCTCTGCACCACCATGCCGCACTCGACCTGTTATGCTGCTGCTAGTAAGAATTTCATTGTTCCGCTTTTGGTACATATGACAATGAAACACTCTTTACAATTGCCATTTTACAGGTAATTCAAAGGAACAATGTTCCTATTTCTTTACAGAGGGAGTGAAAAGCCACAGATGCTTCTCACCACAATTAATCAACAGAAAAATAGCAGGTTTCAATCCATTTACAAAAAAACATTTACATGCATTCAAAGCAAATAAGGCAAACAGGATATTTCTTCACAGTCACTCTTTGCAGAAACTGGGCAACTTAGCTGCAGATGCACGAGAAATTCATTTTTCTGATATACAATTAATAAGATGTACATAAGGTATTACAACTGAATCACATGCAAAATACCCCTGTGCTAAAGACTCAGGAATGAAACTGTTCTTCTTTCGTGTGGCGTGCACAGCCTAAAGTTGTTGGACAACTTGTTCTATTTGGAAACTGTTCTCAATCATTGCTACGAGTTGCAGGGATAAAGTTTCCTGGTGACTTGCCCTTTGGCCTGACAGTGTTCTCTGCCCAGACTCTGTCAATGAAACACTACAGGCTCCCAATGTCAAGACGACTTCTCACCATCACCTAACACGCGTTTATTCACTGTCGGATCATTCTGAGAATGTCACCCTTTAGAAACTGGATAGAGTGAATGTCATGTCAAGTCAAGTCAAGAGAGTTTATTGTCATGTGTCCCCGATAGGACAAATAAATTCTTGCTTGCTGGTGCACAACAGAATATTGTAAGCAAAAATACAGACCAGTTCAGTTCAATATACACGTAAATAAGCAGATGAAGTGCAATAGGCTGTTACAGTTCATAGTCTGTTTGTTGGCGAGTTTAATAGCCTGATGGCTAGCTGTTCCTGAACCTGGATGGACAGATTTCAGGCTCCTGTACCTTCTGCCCGATGATAGCGGACGGATGAGTGCGTGGTCCTTGATGATGCTGGCTGCCTTTTTGAGGTAGCGACTGCGATAGATCACTTCGATGGTGGGGAGGTCAGAGCCGATGATGGACTGGGTAGTGGTTACAACTTTCTGCATTCTTTTCCGCTCCTGGATGCTCAAGTTGCCGAACCAAGCCACGATGCAACCAGTCAACATGCTCTCTACTGTGCACCTGTAGAAGTTCGAGAGAGACCTCTCTGACATACCGACTCTCCGTAGTCTTCTCAGCAAGTAGAGGCACTGATGTGCTTTCTTTATAATTGCATCAGTGAGCTGGGACCAGGAAAGATCTTCGGAAACAGTGGTGTCGTCGGCAAACTTGATGATGGAGTTCACACTATGTCCGGCGACGCAGTCATGAGTATAGAGTGAGTAAAGCAGAGGGCTGACCACACAGCCTTGAGGTGCCCCCGTGCTGATTGTTATCGAGGATGACACATTTCCACCAATACGGACAGACTGTGGTCTGTGGATGAGGAAGTCGAAGAGCCAATTGCAGAGGAATGCGCTGAGACCCAGATCTGAGAGCTTGGTATCCAGCTTGTAGGGGATGATTGTATTAAATGTCGAGCTGTAGTTAATGAATAACAGCCTGACATATGAGTTTTTGTTGTCCAAGTGGTCCAGAGCGGAGTGGAGAGCCAGTGAGATTACATCCACCATTGATCTGCTATGGAGGTAAGCGAACTGCAGTGGGTCAAGGTTCTCATTGAGGTAGGAGTTGATATGCGCCATAATCAACCTATCAAAGCACTTCATCATCACAAACGTTAGTGTCACTGGTCGAAAGTCATTAAGGCATGTCATCTTGCTCTTCTTGGGCACCGGCATAATTGATGCCCTTTTAAAGCGGGTGGGAACCTCAGACCTCAAAAGTGAGAGGTTGAAAATGTCCGTAAAAACTCCAGCCAATTGGTCCACACAGGTTTTTAGAACACAACCGGGTATACCATCAGATCCAGGCGCTTTTCGAGGGTTCACCTCCCTGAAGGATCTTCTGACGTTGTCACTCTGTGACTGTTACTAAAATACCATCATGGCGAATGGGGGCTCGGGAAGGCACATCAGTGTTCTCCCTATCAAAGCGTGTGTAAAATACATTGAGCTCATCAGGGAGTGATGCATTGCTGACGTTTGAGCTTCCTCCTGATTTTGCCTTATAGGAGTTGATGGCATTCAAGCCCTGCCACAGTTGCCTGACATCCGTCTCATCCTCCAGCTTGGAGTAGAAGTTCCTTTTGACCTTTTTGATGGCCTTACCAAGGTCGTATCTGGACTTCTTGTAGACCTCTATCTCCAGACCTGAATGCCCGGGACCTGGTCTTCAGAAGAATGCGGATCTCATGGTTCATCCAAGGCTTCTGGTGAGGAAACACTCGGAAGGTTTTTGTTGGGATGCAGTCCTCCACACATTTCTTTATGAAGTCTGTAATGACTGTGACAAATTTGTTCAGGTCCGTTGCCGAGTCCCTGAACATTGCCCAGTCTACAGATTCTAAACAGTCCTGGAATGTGGAGAGGATGTTTCCACTAGTAGGACCAGAGATCATAGCCTTAGAATTAAAGGATGTTTCTTTTGGACGAAGATGTGGAGGAATGTCTTTAGTCAGAGGGTAGTGAATCTGTGGAAATCCCTGCCACAGAAGCCTGTGGAGGCCAAGTCAATGGATATTTTTAAGGCAGAAATAGATTCTTGATTAATACGGGCGTCGGGGGTTATTGGGAGAAGACAGGAGAAAGGGGTTAGAAGGGAGAGATAGATCAGCCATGATTGAATGGCTGAACGGTCTAATTCTGTTCCTATAACTTATGAAGAAATGTAGTAACACGAAAAAAAGACTACATGGATTCCTGTTATTACTCAGATTTTACTTCGGAGTCACGTGAGTGACTACGTGAAGAACCCCGTACAGCCGTTCGTGCGTCATTGTGTCAGACGCTTTCGTGCAGACGACTGTGGAGCAGCGAAGCTCCTCCAACGGTAAGTCTAAAAAAGTTTCAGGTAAGTGCTGTTTCTTACCTGTTCTAGGTCTCCTGGAGGAACCTCTAGGGTTTTAGCGGGATGTTCGCGATGGCCGACAAGTGAACCAGCCTAGGGCTTTGGGGGAAAACCGTGGTCCGACTGCGGAAGCGGAGAGCTGGGAAAGTTGGGTTCGCAATCGGAGTCACTGATAACGCGGTCAGTGACTCCACAGGTTGGGTTCCTGGGGAGGGGATACCCAAGAATAGTGCGGTTCTAGACGTAGTAGTCCCTAGGGGATGGAGCTTAACGGACCTGAATGATCAGCCTGGGTTCTCGGTGGAGGGGAAACCCAAGTATATGCGGTTTTACATCACAGTAGTCCCCAAGATATGGGGTTAAAATGAACCTAAATGGTTAGGTTGGGTTCCCGGTGCAAGGGAAACCCAAGTATATGCGGTTCCCAGACCACAGTAGTTCCCAGGAAATGGGGTTAACTCACATAAATGATTAGCCTGGGTGCCAGGAGGGTACCGCGGGTATATATTTATATATATATATACTATATATTTATATGTATTCCAGTGGAGGGGAAATTCACCTATGGGGTTCCCAAACTACAATAATCCCCAGGATATGGGGACAACTGAAAAAATAGTCAGTACAATTAGGAAAGTTGGGAGGTTTCACCTCTGGGAATTAATTTAGAGACACTTCTTCAGCAGGAGTTGGGTCAGCAGTAAAGTTTTGGCAGTTTCAGCTTATTGGAGAGGCTGTGTCAGCAGCACCTTTGGGTAGGGCTGCTTCATGGGAATGCCAAGTTATAGCAGTGCCAGCCTATGGGAAAGGCTGTGCCAGCAGTACCTTTGTTTAGGATTGCTCATGGGGATGCCAAGCTATGGCAGGCAAGCCTGTTGGAGAGGCTGTGCCAGCAGTACCTTTGCTCAGGACTGCTCATGGGGATGCCAAGCTATGGCAGGCTAGCCTATTGGAGAGGCTGTGCCAGCAGCACCTTTGCCCAGGGTTGCTCATGGGAATGCCAAACTATGGCAGGCAAGCCTATTGCAGAGGTGGTGCCAGCAGTACCTTTGCTCAGGACTGCTCCAGGGGAATGCCAAGTTATGGTAGGCTAGCCTATTGGAGAGGTTATGCCAGCAGCACCTTTGCTCAGGGCTGCTTCATGAGAACACCAAATCTATGGCAAATACTGGCCTATGGGAAAGGCCGCGCCAGCAGCACCTTTGTTCAGGGCTGCTTCATGGGTGCCAGTGGTACCTTGTTAGGGCTGCTTTATGGGAATAGCAGTTTAGTAGGGTATTCCCATTTACAGTGATCATGGGGGATGAGGAGGCATTGTTAGGATAAGGCAAAAAATCATTCAAAGAAAACTATTCACAGTTTTAAAAAAATGCTGGTTATACATGTGCTAAAATTCACTGTTAAGTCTCAAACTATATTTGAGAAATTGGGCTCCTCTATCCTGTTAGATTAAGTTCCTATCAAATAGACTTGTAGGATGTTGGCATTTACTTTTAGGTATTCAATTGGCCATGATTCCGGCCTGGGCAACAGATTGCAATCAATAAGACTTTGGTAACAGTTGTTGTTATAAAACAGTTCTAGTCGTTAGACTAATTGTTAATTGTATACATGCAATTCAGCTGTGAAAGTAGAGCAACAGTTATTTTGTTAAATGGTTAATTATTAAGTGCCACCTAGGTCATTGTTAACACCAGCTGAAATTAATAAAGTCACGATGACAGACAAACAGTGTTCATTACTGCTCTGGTAGTTGTTAGGTAAATCTTTCATTATATTGCAAATTGGTGCTAATGCCCCTAAATGGGAAATTGTGTCAGCAAGGGCTTTGTAGCAGGCCTGCTTTATGGCTCCCTCATGTAAGAGACGAGCATGTGGGATTAGTATAGTTTAACGCCGAGTCTGAGGGTATAGCCATAGAGCATGCCCAAGGGATCAGGGCATGTGCCAGAGGTCTATGCTTGGCAAGAAAGTTACCATCCCAAACACATATGTAGTGAACACTGCTCTTAGGGGGACATTACAGTTGGCTGCTGAATCTTCTATTCAGGTAAGACTTTTCCATAGGTGAAACCTGGAGGGCGAAGCACAAGCTATTGGAACGAACAAGGTTTCATAGTTTCAGTGACAATGCATCCCATGTCTTTATTGGCAGTAGCGGTTCACTGAAGTTGCTGGCAGCATGAAAGCTGGCAAGAGGTTCCACGCACTGTACCTGTGCTACTCTACAATTAAGGGATCACTTGCAGTTTGGTAAGGTGTATACTTAGTTATACATTACAAATGATTGAGACATTATCAGCTACTTTGAACGGTAAATGTAAAATGTATAATATTAGCTTTTCAAGCAGGTTAGACTTGGGCAGGTTCAGTTTAAGGACCAAGATTGTCTTGCAAGACTGGCTCGGAAATCGGGCCACAGTTGCTGTTTAAGGTAGTTATCAAGTAGCTCAAATATCATCTCGAGTTTGGAGATGGAACAGACTTGCATGACTTGCCAAAAATTTCTGTTATTAGTATCAACTATCTATAGACTCTACTGGCATTGTATGGGTTATGGAATGATTGGACAAATAAGCATATTGTCATGCTCATGTTCAGGTTGATGCATTGTGATGATGGCATATGTTAGTCACGAGGGTGCAATCAGTTAAAGACCGCTGGAATGGTTACATAATCTTGTTGCCTCAGGAGAATCATCAAGTGTGGGTAATGGCAACACAGAGTTGGTGTTGAATCGCACTGTATTATGAAATTCTGGTTAAATGGAACACCGAATATATATAGAGTTTTCTTTTCCAGGAGATGAAAGAGTTTGTTATGCTTATGTTCCATGGAAAATGGTATTGATTGCTAATGTTTTGAGTTCATGCTAAATAATCGTCTGTTAATTATGGAGTTATATGGCCATTAATTGGGTCGATGAGCTTCCTCATTGAGTTGGCTGTAGCAAACAAGACTCGCTCTATCGGGTCCACACTGGTTATCAAGGGGTAGGATATCTTCAACATAGGTCCCAGGACCAGTATAATGCCATATGCGATGTTGACATTTGTGAACACTATTTCACCAGGAGGCTGCAGCAATATCCTTATATTTGGCTGGAGTTTATTAGGTAGTTATCTTTCTGGCACTGGTTTAGTGCAGCAGGTTCAGTCGCTAAATAATTGTGATGGTACAGGATGATAATGTCTGTAAATTATAATATAATATTATGTTATAAATACTTGAGCAGACCAGAAGGGGGTCGGGTCTCAAAATAGTCACAGGCATACCAGGGGACCGTTGATAAGTTAAGCACACATGTATACAACAATATGTCAAGGTCATCAAGAGCCTTGGAGTTCTGGACTAGCAATGTTGTAGTCACAAAGAATTTGGGATAACTTATTGTTCAGGCCATTCCAGATGAGAAAAACGGAGTTCTGTTATGTACTAATGGATTCTGTTTCCAGATGTCATTCCACCAGGGCTGCTACAACATCAGCAGCAAGGGTGTTTATGTTCCGCTGGGCCGCATTGTTGCGGCTGGAGCATGGTCCATCGAATGAATCTCCAAACATCTGTAATGACCCATTGGTGAACCAGGAGTATTTGTTAACTCTATTTATGTTCTGGTTATATTTTCCATCTGGATGAGAGATGGAAATATTATTGTTTCATTTAAACAGCATCAGCATGTTTTACATCTATGTTATGATTGTATGCATTATGAATGTTTTTCCTTCATTTGTCAATGAAGCAGCTGTGGTTGTGTATTCTCGTTTCACATGGCATGAAATCACAGAGCTTTGACGTCTTCACGTAGTCACTCAAGTGACTCCGAAGTAAAATAGTAAGATTAAACGAGAACTTATCAGTTTTGAAGTTTGATCTTTATTTTATGAGGAGTCGAGTTGAGGGACTACGTGCACTCCGCTCCCAGCCCTCATCGATTTCATCTGGTAGTTCTAGTCTTTGTTATCTTACGATTATACTTCAGTCGCTATTAGCTGTGATTTCACACCATTGCTTTGAAGATTGATGCACGAACGGCTGTACAGGGTTCGTCACATAGTCCCTCAACTCGACTCCTCATAAAATAAAGTTCAAACTTCAAACTGGTAAGTTCTCGTTACAACTGCCATCTGAGACTGGATTCAGAGGAAAGATCGGTTACTAACTGCTTTGAGACTGACGAGATCCTGTGATTCTGTGGAAGAGGGGATACCAGTGGCTTGCCTTCAGGAGGGGATTGGTAACTGAACATAACAATATTTCACACATACTACTGAAAGAATGTGTATGAGCCATTTAGGCGTAAGTCAGTATATTATAGCCATGTCTAATATTTCTATTTCTTATGTACCATGAACGCTTGTAGGTGGGATTTGATATGTAGAGGGGTGTGTCTACTTTGGAGGAGACTAGCACAGGCTCATAGTTTGCCTCGAGGGATGGTGAGAACAACAGTTTTTACCATGTTGACGATACCGACCGCACCACGGTCACGACCGTACTGTCTGAAGAAGAAACAATTAATACGAGATAAGTTATTAATTGCTACTTTGTTGTACTGCTTCAATAAAGACTAATTAATCAAGAGACAATGACTGTAGGATTTGTTTTTTACTATCTGCGAGTGTGGCAAGTGCGTAAGCTATGTCTCCACCACATTCCTGAGAAGTAATGGCTATCAAAGTTGGACTTTGAGAAGGTATAGAAACTGCCATTATATTAAGTAAAAACTGCTTCAACTGAATTAGAAAGATGAATCTCTGTGAGTGAGATTAGAACTTGAATCCTTGAACAAAGAATCCGCCAGTCGCAGGCTAATCTACCACATGACTCATTGGAGAAAAAGAAGATTGAAGACTTCATTGTTCGGGCACCATGGGTAGATCGGCTGCTTTTGTATTTGAAAGCCGTGAGAAGTTTAAGTTAAAAGCCAGAGGACATAGTACTGAGTTCAGTATTTGAAAACAGCCAGAAGCTTGTTTACGGTAACTTGAAGATGGCTACTATCGCTGAGTATATGACCTTGAAAATAATGATGTTATAAACTTCTACAAGATATGGTGTGCTCAGCCAGCAACAGTTTACCATAGATACTGGCAAAGAAGACCTTCATAACTTTGAAAATAATGATGTGTTTTGAAGAAAAAAACAGTTGTTTTGAATTCCTGTGAATGTTTAAAGAACACTGCGATAAGGATACATTCATCATGGATCTTCCAGCAGGTGAGTATGAAGAACCGCCCCAGGAGGGCGAAGTGGAGTCGGAATCGAGAAGATATGAGAAGGGAAACGTCAAGAAATGCCAGAAGGATAGAGACAACCTATGGGAGCAGGTTATCAAGTCAATTGGACACCAGAGGAAGCTAATAGAATCAGATGAGAATGCGAGGAAAGTACAATCTAATCTGCATCAATTACTCAACCTCTGCCATTAGGTCAGAGAAAATCAAAGAATCAAATACACAGGACAAGGTGTTAAGAAGTCCCTTGTGCCAGTAGGTGGGGAGCATTTCACAACATTCGTTGATTGTTGAGCGTGGTAGACAACATCGGGGGGGGGGGGGGGGGGATACGTATATCTTGGCCTGGGTAACCTTCAGGACAGTTGGGCACAGGACACATCATCAATAGTGTACCCTTGCATCACTGGGTGTTTCGGCCTTTTAACACTATACACCCTCCACAAGGGCGGCCCGCTGCAGGATGATCAGCCCTCAGCGCGTGTCCCGTGTCAAACTGTCCCAAAGATTCACCATGACGTACTTGGGGCCCAGCATGGGTCTTTCCGCTTGAGCCAAATCCAACGGCTGCTTCTTTCAGCCGCGTTTGAGAGTGATCTTATGGTCTTCCGCAGAGCCTGACCGTGGATTCCAAGCTCCTTCAGCAGTCTGATGGTAGATGATGCAACAAATCCTCTGCATCCCACTTCAACTGGATAGACTTTGATGTTCCAGCCACGCTGCGTTGCCTCTGCTGCAAGCTCTGCGTAGCGCAGCTTCTTACGCTCATAGGCCTCCTCAACAGAGTTCTCCCATGGAACTGTGAGCTCTATGATGTAAGCAGTCTTCTGTGAAGGGGACCAGAACACCAAGTCTGCCCTGAGGTTGGTTAGAGCAATTTCAGGTGGAAAGATTAGTTGTCGGCCGATGTCTGCCAGCATCCTCCAGTCACGGGCCCTGCATAGGTTTCCTTCTTCTGATCTGGTGGAAGGATGTTTAGGCATTTTCTGTCCTTCTCGGACAAAGGTTGTTGCCCTTAAAGGGTGGTTGCTTGCTCTCGGAGGCAAGGAGTTGGTCGCACAACGCCTGTTCTCAAGGGCTATTGCCAGGCTTTTTAGTACCTGATTATGCCGCCACGTGTATCTTCCTTGCATGAGGCTGGTCTTGCAGCCTACCATGATGTGTTTGAGGGTCGCTGGAGTTGGGCAGAGGGCACAGGTTGGATCCTCGCCGTACCACTGATGGAGGTTCTTTGGTGATGGAAGCAAGTCATATGTCGCTCTGATGATGAAGCTGATCGTGCTTGATTCCATTTCCCATAGTTCTTTCCAGCTGATCTTCCTCCGCTCCACACTTAATACTGAATTTACAACTGCCTGGGGAGGATTCAAGACGAATGAATATAAAGAAAACATGGATTTCATAAAGGAGAAGGAAATCTGCTATGGGTGATTGATGAAAGGACACATGGTTAAAGATTGCAAGAGTCGTATAACTTGTAATGTGTACAAACAAGATCATCCTGAATTACTTCACACTGAACAGAAGAATACAGAGCATACAGAACAGAAGGAGAAGCCAACTATGAGTGATGCTGTTACCTCACCTCAGATAAATGCGCATATTGGGGTCGGGGTGGAAACCTGTATTTTCTCCATCTTACCAGTACAGGTAAGGAGCGACAAGGGGAAAACAGCGTGGCAAACATATGCATGTTTGGATCATGGAAGTTTGGCTACCTTTTGCACAGAAAGCTTGATGAGAAGGCTGGACATTACAGGAGAAATTAGTAATATTCTCTTGAGTACCATAAATGAAGAGAAATGCTGCGATAGTCTTCATATTACAAGTACGGAAATATCTCGTCTGGATAAAGACAATTTTATACAACTATCTGTGTTTACATGTGAGGCCATGTCTGTTTCTCATCTAAATATACCCAAGCAAGAGACTTGAAACAAAGGATCAAAAGAAATGTCCAGAGAGGAGAAGTTCTTGGATATTATTAAATATTCATCAAAGATGACAGGCTTGCCTTTAAAACCTGAAAGCGTTAGTCTGCCGAATAATCTTTACATTGCAGGGCAGCGCACCCAGAATCTAAAACACAAGTTTAGCAAAAATACGAAATTTCATGATGAATATACATCCTTCCTAAAGGAAATGATTGACATGGTGAAATGGTACCAACCGACCAGTTGAATCGAAGTGATGGAGATCTTTGCTATATTCCACACCATGGGGCGTATCACTGAAAAAAGGGATATTGATGGTGGTTGTTGTGCCTGTGCTGCAGTCTTCAAAGGAACATCATTTAACTGTCAATTACTGTAGTTTCCAGACCTTGCCAACTCACTCATTGGAATTCTCAATAGATTCAGACAAGAAGCAGTTACCTTGATGGCTGATATTAAAGTAATGTTTCAGCAAGTCAAATTATCGGAAAAAACATATTGACTATTAGTAATTCCTATGGTAGCCTGATGGTGATGCACAACAGGATCTCATTGAATACCGGATGAAGGTATCTCTTTGGAGCAGTGTCATCACCAAGTTGTGCAAATTTTGCATTAAGGAAGATGCCGAGGACAATAATGTTTACTTTCCAGAAGAGGTGACAAACACAGTAAAGAACAGCTTCTATTTGGATGATTGTTTAAAATCCATGTCTTCGGAAGAGGAAGAAATTCAAATGTTAAAACATCTGACTTCCCACTACAAAAAGGAGGATTCATGATATCAAAATGGATCAGCAACAGCCGTGTTATATTGGAAACCATTCCACCTGATAACAGAGCCAAGGAGACCAGGGAGTTGGATTTGGACAAAGATAAGCTGCCTATGGAAAGAGCACTGGTATGTTGAAACAGATATGTTCAAGTTCAGAATCTTGATTCAGGAGCGACCATGTACAAGACGGGGCATCCTATCCGTGATTGGTTCTGTTTACGACCCTTTGGGATGTCTTGCACCATTTACAGTGCCAGCTAAGTAGATTTTGCAGGATCTCTGTAAGAAAAAAAATTGGATAGGATGAGAGTAAAACATAAACCTTCTCTCGGATCTTGACAAGATCTCGGAATTCAAAGTGGACCGGGGTCTGAAGGAGGGTCTCGACCCGAAACATCACCTATTTCCTTCGCTCCATAGATGCTGCCTCACCCACTGAGTTTCTCTAGCATTTTTGTCTACCTTCGATTTTCCAGCATCTGCAGTTCTTTCTTAAACAAATAAGTACATGTTGCATTCATAATGGGAAAGGCCAGAGTGGCATAAGTGAAGCAAATGATGATTCCCAAGATGGAAATTACAGCTGCTGTCTTAGCTGTTAATATTGACATAATGCTGCAAATAGAACTATGGCTTTGGCTGGAGGAATCTATCTTCTGGACTGATAGTACTACAGTGCTTAAATATTTAACCAACTAAAACGAACACTTTCAAATATTTATCGCAAAATCTCTTCTGTTAGGCATGCTACTAATGTATCACAGTGGAAATACATTAACACGAAGGAAAATCCTGTGGATTAAGCCTCTAGAGGTTCCAAACAGCAGACCACTTCTTAAGCAATAAGAGATGGATCAAGGGACCAGGGTTTCTCTGAGCCAGACAGAGAATGGCCAAAGCTTAAACTGGAATTTGAAATCTCTGCTAATGATCCAGAGATCAAGCAAGACATCACAGTGAATGTTATTGTTAAGGATTCTTTGGACGCAACAAACAATTTAATTACCCGTTTCTAATCATGGGATGCGTTGAAGGATGTGGTGGCTTGGTTTCTAAAAGCCAGAACAAAGTTATTGCTGTTTGTTGAAAAAAGAAAGGATATTACTGAAGGTATCTTTGAAAAGGATCCTGGTAAACTAAAGAAAAAGGTTGAAAAAAACGATGTAAGTCTTTAAGACATCGTAGAAGCAGTTAAAAGCTGAAATCAGAATAAAAATCCAGAGTGTTAAGCATCAGAAAGGCATAGAATGGAATTTTAATCCTCCAGCGAGATCCCATCACGGCGGTGTTTGGGAATGGTTGGTTCGTAATGTGTTATGCTTTGTTCTTAAACAACATGTTCTGGACAATGAAGGATTACAAACTTTATTTTGTGAAATTGAAGCAATCTTAAATGATTGACCTATTACCAAGAGTCCTGATGATCCGAGTGACCTGGAAGCACTTACACCAAATCATATCCTGCAGTTGAAATCCAATCCAATACTACCACCTGGACTCTTTATGAAAGAAGATTCATATATTAGACGCAGATGGAGACAGGTACAATATATGGCTGATCTTTTTTGGAAACGGAGGACACAAGAATATTTGCCTCCCCTGAATATTATACACCCCCTGACTCCTCACCCCTACCCCCCGGGTTATTCACAATCCCCGGGTTCTCGGGTCGACGCCTGCCTGCTGCCTGGTAGGGGGGCTGCTGCCATGTGCCAAACCCTGGACCAGAGCCTGGAGCTAGAGTGAAGGCCGGGCTTGGGCTTGGGATGGGGATGGGGCCGTGACCGGCGTCGCAAAAAAAGCCGCCGGTGGAACCAAGGATAAGCCATGGTCAGGTGTGAGCCCAGAGATTAAGTCGGGGCCTGGACTGGAGACCATGCGGCGGCCGAGCGGACGGCTGAAGCCTACAGCCAGGGCCAGGCTCAGTTCAAGAACCAGGCTGAGTTCCAGGCCTTGGCGCTGTTCTACAATCTGGGTAGATGCTGCGGCAATACAAGGAGGATGAGGGAAATAAGGAGGATGAGGGAAATGAGGAGGGGTCTCTACCCCCTCCCTCTCTGCCCCTCTTCCTCTCCCACTTCCCTCCCTCTCTACTCCCCTCCCTCTCTACCCCATGCCCCTCCCTCTCTACCCCATGCCCCTCCCTCTCTACCCCATGCCCCTCCCTCTCTACCCCATGCCCCTCCCTCTCTACCCCATGCCCCTCCCTCTCTACCCCATGCCCCTCCCTCTCTACCCCATGCCCCTCCCTCTCTACCCCATGCCCCTCCCTCTCTACCCCATGCCCCTCCCTCTCTACCCCATGCCCCTCCCTCTCTACCCCATGCCCCTCCCTCTCTACCCCATGCCCCTCCCTCTCTACCCCATGCCCCTCCCTCTCTACCCCATGCCCCTCCCTCTCTACCCCATGCCCCTCCCTCTCTACCCCATGCCCCTCCCTCTCTACCCCATGCCCCTCCCTCTCTACCCCATGCCCCTCCCTCTCTACCCCATGCCCCTCCCTCTCTACCCCATGCCCCTCCCTCTCTACCCCATGCCCCTCCCTCTCTACCCCATGCCCCTCCCTCTCTACCCCATGCCCCTCCCTCTCTACCCCATGCCCCTCCCTCTCTACCCCATGCCCCTCCCTCTCTACCCCATGCCCCTCCCTCTCTACCCCATGCCCCTCCCTCTCCACCCCTACACCTCTTCTACCCCCTCCCTCTCTACCCCATGCCCCAACCTTTCTACCCCATTCATCCCCCCCCCCTCTCTACCCCCTCCCCCTGCAGCCACACCTGCGCAGTTGGGGGCTATGCATAAGTGGATTGGGCGGGAGATAGGGGAAAAGGAGCAAATGAATAATATTAATATAACACCAAGTGGGATGTTAGTGTGTGTGACACTGCAGGGCCCCCCCTGTCGTATGTTTCACATGACTGTCTCATATTCCTTCAATGCCTTCGAAGATTTACTCAGCAGTCATCAGTTTCTTCATCAGTCCTCTTACTTAACATTTTCTGGAGCAATGGTGAAATGTATTAGCACTACTGTGAACTCCCGATGTTAGTGACTGTAAGGGAATCCCCGATCAGAGGGGAATCCTCAACCTCACAGAGGCGCGCAGGTACAGCAAGAACCTTACCTGCAAACACCGGGGAGGCCTTCATGGAGTCTGGAATTAAGGCCGTCAGGCATGATTGCCCAGCAGCAATGTTGCTGGAGGTGCAGACTGTATGTGAATTCCCGATCTCAGGGGATTCCCCGACCTCGCAGAGACCCGTAAGTACTCTACATTCAAACAAAGAGGAGGGCTCCATGGAGTACGGAAACGTGGCCGTTGGGCAGCACTACAGATCAGACTGAAGCGGAGGGAACTTTGGCTCCTTCGTCCTACTATCCTACTGGCCAACGTACAGTCACTAGAAAATAAAGTGGAGGACTTAAAGGCAAGGCTGCTTTATCAAAGGGAGCTGAGGGAATGCTCTGTGTTCTGTTTCACAGAGACACGGCTCACTCCCAGCTCCCCTTACTCAGCGCTCCAGCCTGAAGGGTTCTCCATCCACTGTATGGACCGTACACAGGCATCTGGGAATGGGAGAGGAGGGGGCATCTGCCTCACGGTCAACTCTGCATGGTGCTCAGATGTGGCAGTCCTGTCCAACTCTTGCTCTCCACAACTCAAACATCTGTCGGCGAAGGTGCTGCCCCTTCTACCTTCTGAGAAAATTCACCTCCATCATCATGACTGCGGTCTACATCCCACCCCAAGCAGACATTAATCTGGCACTTGGGGAGCTTCACGCCATGGTCGTGAAGCTCCCCCGTCTTACCCAGACGTCTTACCTCGAGGCATTTACCACCATAGCTGGGGACTTCAACAAAGCAAACCTCAAGATATCGCTCCCTAACTTCCACCAACATGTCTCCTGTTGCACCAGAGGACCAAACACCTTTGACCACTGCTACACCACCATCAAGGATGCCTATCGCGCTATCCCTTGCCCTCACTTCGGTAAATCCGACCATTCTGTGGTGCTGTGTCTTCCTGCCTACAGGCAGCAATTAAAGAGCGTACCACCAGAGGTGAGGACTGTTCAGAGGCAGAGGAACAACTCCAAGACTGTTTGGAGTCTGTAGACTGGGCAATGTTCAGGGACTCGGCCACGGACCTGAACGAATACGCCACAGTCGTTACAGATTCGTAAAGAAATGTGTGGAGGACTGCATCCCAACAAAAACCTTCCAAGTGTTTCCTATCCAGAAGCCTTGGATGAACTGTGAGATCCGTACTCTTCTGAAGTCCAGACACCAGGCATTCATGTCTGAAGATACCGAGGACTACAAGAAGTTCAGATACGACCTTAGTCAGGCCATCAAAAAGGCCAAAAGGGACTTCTGCTCCAAGCTGGAGGATAAGATGGATGTTCGGCAGCTGTGGCAGAGCCTGAATGCAATCACCTCCTACAAGGCAAAATCAGGAGGCAGCACACCTGACGAGCTCAATGTGTTTTATGCACGCTTTGATAGGGAGAACACTGATGTGCGTTTTCGAGCCTCCATTCGCTGTGATGGTATTTTGATCACAATCACTGAGGTCGATGTCAGGAAATTCATCATAGGGGTGAACCTCGGAAAGCTCCTGGACCTGATGGCATACCCGGTCGTGTTCTAAAAACCTGTGCGGACCAACTGGCTGGAGTTTTTACGGACATTTTCAAACTTTCGCTTCTGAGGTTCCCCCTGCTTTAAAAGGGCATCAATTATACCGGTGCCCAAGAAGAGCAAGGTGACATGCCTCAATGATTATCGACCAGTGGCACTAATGTCGGTGGTGATGAAGTGCTTTGAGAGGTTGATCATGGCGCAAATCAACTCCTACCTCGATATAACCCTGGACCCACTGCAGTTCGCGTAACGCCACAACAGATCAATGGTGGATGCGATCTTGCTGGCTCTCCACTCCACTTTGGACCACTTGGACAACAAAAACTCATGTTAGGCTGTTATTCATGACTACAGCTTGGCATTTAACACAATCTTCTCCTCCAAGCTGGTTACCAAACGCTCAGAACTGGGTCTCTGCGCACCCCTCTGCAATTGGATCCTCGACTTCATGAATCCTGCGCATCCCTCTGCAATTGGATCCACAGTCTGTCCGTATTGGTGGAAATGTGTCAGCCTCGATAACAATCAGCACGGGAGCACCTCAAGGCTGCGTGCTCAGCCCCCTGCTGTACTCACTCAATGCTCACGACTGCGTAGCCGGTCATAGTGTTAACTCCATCATCAAGTTCGCTGACGACACCACTGTTGTGGGACGTATGGAGATGAGTCGGAGTACAGAAGTGAGATCGACTGTTTGACCAAATGGTGCCAGTACAAAAACCTGGTTCTCAACACCAGCAAAACCAAGGAACTGATGGTGGAATTTGGAAGCGGTAGGATGGGCCCCCACAGTCCCATTTCTATCAACTGGTCAATGGTGGAGGGTCAAGAGCTACAAATTCCTGGGCGTGCATATCTCTGAAGATCTCTCCTGGTCCGAGAACAAGGATGCAAATATAAAGATAGCACATCAATGCCTATACTTCCTGAGAAGATTACGGAGATGTCAAGGAGGACTCTCTCAAACATCTACAGGTGCACAGTAGAGAGCATGCTGATCAGTTGCATCATGGCTCGGTTTGGCAACTTGAGCGCCCAGGAGTGGAAAAGACCGCAAAAAGTTGTAAATACTGCCCAATCCAACATGGGCTCTGACCTCCCTACCATCGATGGGATCTATCACAGTCGATGCCTCAAAGGCTGCCAGCATCATCAAGGACCCACACCATCCTGGCCACTTACTCATCTCCCCACTGCCTTCAGGTCAAAGGTACAGGAGCCTCAAATCTGCAGGGTCCAGGTTGAGGAAAAGCTGCTCCCCCACAACCATCAGGCTATTAAACTCAATTAAAACAAAACTCTGGTCATTAATAGCCCATTGCATTTATCTGTTTATTTATGTGTGTGTGACTTTTTGGCTTGAGACCCTTCTTCAGACTCCTGTACAGAACTCAGTATATTGGAATGCAACAAATCATGCCACTAATGCTCATGGAGTCAATTGAACAATCAGCAAGGTTAACGAGCAATGGCTGCCTCACCAAAATTCTGTCAGTCCTTTCCTTCTTTGTGTTTTAATTCTGTTAAATGTATGTTCTTTAGCTTGTTTTATGTTGGGGGGAAACTTTTTCTAATCTTTTACCTCGACGGAGATGCATTCTTTTTCTGTATCGTATATCAGTCCGCACTGCGGGCTGACATCGTGGAGTTGGCAGTCTTTTCTGGAGTGATTTTGAGAGCTTCACCGCGGTCGCCTAAGGACTTCCCATCGCGGAGCTCATGATCCTTTTGCCAGGGGTTGAACTCTGAACTCCAAACGTGGGTGATTGCGGACTTTAACATCACAGAGCCTGCGGTCTCTGGTCAGAGACTGACTTCGGGAACTCCAAGCCGTGAGAGTTTTGACCGCCCTGATGCGGGTGTTTTGATCGCCCCGATGTGGGATTTCGATCACCCCAATGCAGGGGCTTTGACTGCTGCCTACGGGAGCTTCGATCGCCCCGATGGATTGTTCAACTTCCCCGACCGCGGGAGAATAATGAGGAAGAAGATTGGACTTTTTTGCCTTCCATCAGCGAGGAATGTGGGGAATCTGCTGTGGTGGATGTTTATGTTACATTTTATGTAGTTGTGTGTCTTGTTGCTTTGTGTTTTCTATGGCTGCATGATAATTCGCATATCACTGCACCTTAATTGATACATGTGACAAAAGACCTTTGAAACTCTTTGAAGATCATACTGTATTGACAGCTTGGTCATATCGAGTTACTTTCTCGTGTGCAGATGGTAATTATCTTAAGTTCATTCAAGTCACCTGGATATTGAATTTACATTTTATTGAATCAGAAACGGCAGCACAAGACGTCGGTAGAAAAGCATAATTCAACACGAACAGGCAGCAACGTTTCTGGAAGAAGTTGAATCTTGTGCAATTCTTTTCCGTAGTTTATTGGGTGGAATGTTGAAGGTGTTCAAATAGACAATAGGTGCAGGAGTAGACCATGCGGCCCTTCGAGCCAGCACCGCATCAATAAACTGATGAAATATTTATCTTATTCTTGAGAGATAAAGAAGCACTCGTAAATAATGGCCTCACATTCAGAATAGATGAAAATGTGCTGTACAAGACTGTCACAAATCTTTATCTGAATGGGGTTGTCAATTGAATCATAACTAGGTTTGGGGCAGTAATGGGCATGGGAAATGCTGAGTGATGGTATGGAGAAACAATGTTTGTTTATACAGGTGGGGACGGATAAAAGTGAATAATGATTTGCATTTACTATAGCATATATAAAATGCAACAGTAACAGTGAAAACAGTGAAAACTTAAAATTCCCAGGGGAGAGCAATGATAGACTTGTTTGTGGGTGTGAACAGTTTCCTATTGACAACTTCAACTTGACTTTTCAGTGTTTTTTTTTTGTTTGTTCGAGCCCCTTTCCTATCACAAGGCTGGCCAAATTTGTTTCAGGCATGATTTCAACATTTCTCTGATCTAAGACTAACACGTAGAACAAACTACTTTGTTTGCCCTCAACAAGGTCTGTGACATTCTGCAATGTCAGATGCTGCTTTGTACACACGATGAATTGCTTTAGCTGTGGATGATGGAGTCGCTCTGTTTCCTAGCCTTTGGATCATTCCAGTTGCAGTTGCTGGTCTGTGCATATTTTGTTATTGATCACTGTTATGCAAGAATATCACTCAAAATTCATAATGGAGGATAGTAGGTTTAATTAGTCTACTTGCAGCCCATAGGAACAGGCACAGTATTTCCCAGTACTGCAGTCTTCCCCAATGTGCAGGCATTCATGTAGTGAACTCCTTATAAGAGACATACCTGACAACCAAGGACCCGATTGCCCTAGTACATAATGAACATACCACTTTTAGTTTAGTTTCGAGAAACAGGCCCTTCATCCCTCAGAGTCCGCACTGCCCAGCGATCCCTGCACATTAACTTTGTCCTACACACACTGAGGCCAATTTACACTTGTACCAAGCCAATTAACCTACAAACCTGTACGTCTTTGGAGTGTGGGAGGAAACCGAAGATCTCGGAGAAAACCCACGCGGTAATGGGGAGAACGTACAAACTCCATACAAACAGCACCCATAGTCGGGATTAAACCTGGGTCTCTGGCGCTGCAACACAACAACTCTACCGCTGCACCACTGTGCTGCCCAAACTTGCAGTTACTGTTCTTCACCTGGCTGCCGAGTCCTCTCCAATGCCAAGGCAGCACTCTCATTCTGCAGCCTCTCATTGTAGCAATATTCCCCCGCACTGGAAGAGTGCCACGTACTGTGGTATCCCATCAATGCAATCAGCTGCTAAAATCTTCCATCATTATTCTGCAAACCTCAAAAGTAAAGATCTTTATGGGACTTCCAGACAATGTTGGGGTGAGCCATAGCACTGATTTGTCATTATAAAGAGGCAATTGAACAATTACGAGTCAAATGATTCCTTTCACTGCAGTACCAGCAAGGTACAATAATGTATAAAATGTCTGCAATGTAAAATAGTAAGATTAAACAAGAACTTACCAGTTTGAAGTTTGATCCTTATTTTATGAGGAGTTACGATGAGGGATTTCGTGAAGAGCCCGCCAGCACGCATGCGCGACATTCTTCAAAGCAGCGTTGTGGAATCACAGATAACAACAAAGACTGAAGATAGTAAGATTTAAGAGACTCTAATATACCAGTTGACCTTATGATAGAGGGTTTGGAGCGGAGGGCATGAAATCTCTCATCGTAACTCCTCATAAAATAAGGATCAAACTTCAAACTGGTAAGTTCTCGTTTAATCTTACTATTTTACTTTGGAGTCACGCGAGTGACTTCATGAAGATTTCAAAGCTCTGTGATTCCATGCCCTGGATCACATCCATGCTCACACACTGCTGTAATTCCTGATGGAGGAGTGTGTTAACGTATTTCAGACTTGAACAAGCTGAAAAATCACAGATTTATTAATACAAACAATAAACCCATGAACTTGGGGACAAACATTTAGGGAACAGCACTTAAAACTGACTCCGCAAACGTTGCGGGAGTGGCCACAGTTTGTTATAAAAATGCTGAAATGTAGTTTCACTGGCCCAGCCCGCTGTTGAGAGGACATGATCCATGGGTACCTTCATGGTCCTCGCCGCTGATGTAGATGCAGCCCTGGTATAATGAGATTTGATAATGTTAATGTCCATATCTGCTGCACCGAATACCACCCTGAGCCACCTGGAGATAGTCTGCACCGTCACCCTGTGATGTGGGTTTTCATGGCTGTTAAACAGACCCATCTCCATATTCCTGATGGTGTGTGTGACATTAATATATGTCGGATATAGGTGGCTATACAGAGTCTTCCATCAACAAGGTATGCTAGGATTTCCATTTTCAGTCCTGTAGTCCCAGGTTTGTGTTGTTTAAGCAACTCATCTATAAAGAACGTCATTTTATTGGTGGTCGAGACCATTCTATCCAGTTTAGTTTCTGTAGAGTCTGGACCCGTTGTGCTGTGGTCAGTGCCATTAACATCACCACTTTGAAGGTGAGTTAGTCCAGTGGTAAATCCGTCATAGGCGACCAGCTCCTGAGTAGGGTCAACACCCCTATCCCAGGTAATATTATATCATGGTCGGGGAGGGTTGGAATTGAATACACCCCTCATGGTTTGGATACCAGCTGGTGAGATCCCACTCCAATGTTGAGATAGGATGACAGTGCTCTCCTGGCACTGTACTGAGGGCCTCATCATAATAAAGGCCCACGAGGAATTCCAGCACATTGGAGATCGTAGTAGAGTTGTAGGTGGTCTTGATCCGACTACAGAAGGCCTCTTATTTCCTTATGTGGGTGAGGTACTGTTACCTTGTGGACTCTCTGCATGATGCGGTTATGATGTCCATGGTTATTGATGACACCCCGAATTTCAGTAGTGACCTCTTCAGAACCTGCAAGCCAACAGGTTCAGATGCCCGTGGCACGGATGATTTTCCCCTGTTATGGGATTGGTCACCATATTCGGGTATTTACTAACCTGTGCCCATGGTTCTTTATCATATTGAGGACCACCGGGTACCATGGTTTTGTTGGCCAGTCGAATATTATCAGCATACCTGTTGCATAATCTAGTTGATTTTTCTGCAATACCCGACTGACACA
Source organism: Raja brachyura (assembly GCA_963514005.1). The sequence goes on along the minus strand of OY740789.1, from coordinate 73,442,545 downwards.
GATTGGGGGAAAAGCATAGACAACCCATTCCCCCAACGTATCGAGAACGCATCCATCACCACTGCCCCAGGACCTGGTTCCCAAGAAACATATGTCGGTATCTGATGGTTTAACCTGGATGCAAAAGGTTGATATCTGGTGTTGCATATTTGGCTATAATTTTAGCAAATATTAGGGGGTTTAACATCCACTCAATGTCATTATTAAATACCCATGACCTGGTGTCTGCCACTGTATTGAGCATACCCGGAAGGTACATAGCTGATATCCAAATATTTCTTTCAATACACAAGAGCCAAATTAAGTTTGCCAATTCATCACAAGATATGCTTAAGGGGTTCTTAAGATCTTCTTAAGGGGTTGGACAGGCTAGATGCAGGAAGATTGTTCCCGATGTTGGGGTGGTCCAGGACAAGGGTTCACAGCTTAAGGATAAGGGGAAAATCCTTTAGGACCGAGATGAGAAGGACTTTTTTCACACAGAGTGGTGGGTCTCTGGAACTCTTTGCCACAGAGGGTAGTTGAGGCCAGTTCATTGGCTATATTTAAGAGGGAGTTAGATGTGGCCCTTGTGGCTAAGGGGATCAGAGGGTATGGAGAGAAGGCAGGTACGGGATACTGAGTTGGATGATCAGCCATGATCATATTGAATGGCGGTGCAGGCTTGAAGGGCCGAATGGCCTACTCCTGCACCTAATTTCTATGTTTCTATATTGACTTGATACCTCCCATATGGTTTAAATACACCACCTCAGTGGTATTATTTATATGAAGACGGACATGCGTATGATACATGCAGTACTCCCAAGAGAACCAGACCCCCTTACCTTCATGGTTACCGGTGGGGCTTGATGTACTGGCTTTTGCCGATAGGGTGCGACCGGTGGATAGGTTCTGGTTGCCTGTCGGGTTGAACCCGAAGCCTGTTAGATGTAGCATAAGGATGCTGTCTGCGATACGCCAGTGGCCTGCTTGAGGATGGTAGTTTCATCAACCCAACCGCTTTTGCCTCCTCGTCCAGGTCTTTTACCTGTTTTGGCAGGTCTTCACCGAACAGCTGTCCCCAGGACTGCCCCAGATGGGTGTGTTGACAGTCGGGACATTGAGCGACAATTACCCAGAGCTTTGTACTTGTTTGTAGTCTCCGTGAGCACCTGTTCCAGCAGCTGGAGTGCGGCTTCAGACATCTCTGGCAACATCGGTTCTTGCGCCAACCCCTCTTAAAAGTCACCTAACGGCTGACTTCTGGCATTCCCTTTTGATGAGGGATATTTGGTGGTTCTGCTGTGTGTCTTGTAGATCCTTGAGACACACACTCTTGATGGAGAAGGTCCCATTCGAGCAACTGCTTGACCATTCACTCCGTACGAGCCCAGCAACCGTCGCCACATCTGCGGACGACAAGTCAACTTCCCCCAGATTCTCCAGAACTACTGGGGCTTCTGGCAATGGACCGCACCTCGTCGAGGTGATGTCTAGGGTACATTGGCAGGTAGTCGCTGCCTGCCGCTCCTGCGGGGCTCACGACTCCCGCGTGTACATACCGCTAGTCCGCCTTCTTCTGGACTGTAGCGGTCTGCCTGTCTGGTATGACAGAAGTGGAGACGAGTTGGCGCAGAGGAGCTCCCCGACATCCGCACGGGCTTACCGCTTAGTCCCGGTTATACGGGACTGAGACGGCGCATAGTCACTGCCAGCCGCCTCAGCGGGGCCACACGACCGAAATACACTGCCACCGGCGTGCGATCTGGCAGCCTGCCCCAGTGGTGAGTTGCTGCCTGCCGCTCCTGTGGGGCTACACGACTCCCACACGGATTTGCCGCTAGTCCGCTGTCTTCCGGACTGAAGCGGTCCGCCTGTCTGGTATGACAACAGCGGCGATGAGTCGGTGCCAGCCGCCACAGCGGGGCTCCCCTGACATCCGCTTACCGGGGCCGCACGACTGAAATACACTGCCACTGGCCTGCAGTCTGGCAGCCTGCCCCGGTGGTGAGCCGGTACCTCCCGCTCCTGCGGGGCTTCCCAACTCCCTGCAGGTACGTCACCGGTCCACGATCTGGCAGACTTCTTCAGTGGCATGTCGATGCCAGCCGCTGCAGCAGAGCTTCTCGACCTCGGTGCGGCTTTCCCCCCTGCTCCGGCCTCTGGAGACCTGTAACAGAGGGGAAACAGAACGTGCCATTGAGTGAGGTTTCCGCTGGCCCGATGATGTTTGAGCAATCGGGGTAGGGAGTCAGGGTCTTGCCTACCCTGCTCCCGCGCGGTGCTCCGACCAAAGTGCAGCTCCCTGGCCTGCTGTGGTGGAGAGTCGGGCCCTGTTCTTTTCCCGGCCAGTGGAGCGGCTGCTGCCGGTGTCCGGGGATTGTGGCCGCTGACTCCATCCGTCCCGTGGCCCTTGGAGGCATGCTTTGATGCCTTCATTCTGGTCTCCCTGGAAGCAAAGTCTAAGCTAAGCAACTCAAGGATAGTTTAGCTTACCTGAGGGCCTTTTGGAAGCTGCCGGTGGAGGAGCGCATTCCCACCCCCCCCCCCCCCCTCCCAGCTCCCATGGTGACCAGACTCTCATGCGGGATAAAGACTGCCACTAACGGCAAGTCTCCCGCCTATGTAGTGAGTCGGGGCCCCGGCTGTCCCTGCCTGTCGCCTCGCATGCGGTTGACGATATGTCGCGCATGCGTGCTGGAGGGGTCTTCACGAAGTCACTCACGTGACTCCAAGTAAAATATATTGATTTGTTGTTTTATTGCAAGGCCATATGAGCCCTTAACACAGGAGATTCTAATCAGGTCTGTTAGCATTATGAATTAGCCAAAAAAAATAAATTGTGGGATCTCGACAAAAGAAAACACAAAAAACTTAAGAAAAGTCTCTGCTACACATTTTAAAAAACATATTGTGAAATACAGTATTTACACATCTTCCAATACACACCAAACATTAGATTTGTCGGCTTAACTTCTGCTGCACAACATAATTTATTTGTATTTGTTTTAACACAATCCACAATTTAATTCACATTTGTTCCAGTATCAGGAAATTCAAAAGGTAATCTGTACATTTTGAATGCACCAACATCTTTTCAGAACTTTGGATAATCAAAACATTGACATCAATCTTATGCAACAATTCAATAATTGCTCTAGCAAATCTCAAATTTCATTATACAAGTTACATACAAAAGGTTCCCCGAAAGTTAAGCTTGGCATCTCCATGCTTAAGAGTTTAAAACTACACAGAAATTCTCCAAATTACCCGTATTCCCCGGCAATGAAAATGCTATTTTTTACCCAAAAGTAAGGCACGAAAATTTACCTGGGTCTTGGAGGCCGAAGGTTAGGTTGTTAGTCAAGAAAGATAGACTTGGCTATCCCTCAGTACAGCAACATCAAGAACGATAGCCAAAGGGTGGGGGTGGGGGTGGGGGTGGGAGGGGAGGGTGAAGGGAATTATTTTCACAGCTTGTGGGAGTCTGGCCCGGGTCAGCACGGCGTGGGCTGCACAAATTCTCTGGGTCACCCCGTGGAAAAGTTGCGGGGAGGGCAGGAGCGTTGAGAAGGAGGGGGTCGGGGATCATGCCAGCAACTCGCTCACCGCTGCCGCAGCGCGCTGGTGGTGGAGCCACCGCATTGTGGCCGGGGAGGGAAGTAGCTTGGGTGGCTGCGAGCGGCTACCAGGACCGGACAGCGGAACCGGCCGCCAGGGCCGGACAGCGGAACCGGCCGCCACCTCAGCCCACCCGCCATCGAGCCACAGTGTCCTTCGGCGCAGGCGCAACTGGTGGAGGTGGTGGTTGGCAGGTAGCTACTGGGCGAAAGCTGGCTGCCCCATCCTGGGCTCACTCTCCCTCTCTGCTAGTCCCGGAGCAGGCGACCTGGGCACTACAGCCAGACCGGGGGCTCGCCGGCGACCTGGGAACTGCAGCTGGTCCCGGGGATGCGACGGATCTGGGAACTGCAGCTAGTCCCGGGGATGCGAGGGATTAGAGAACTGCAGCCAGTCCCAGGACACGCAGGGCCAACCCCTGGACTAAACCAATCCCTTGATCCTGTCTCGCCATCCTTTTCTCAAAATTGAGCAACTTAAATTGGGGGTGCGACTTCGCCGCAGGTGCATCTTAATTGCCGGGAAATACGGGAGTTAAATTGAAGATTCCACGTAGCAAGATCGAACTACAAATACTTAGCTTTAGCTGAACTCCCTGCAAATGATAGCACCGCAGCATTCAGCCTTGATCAGCGCAACTTCATCATGGACAATACCAGAAACTGTACATCAGATCCATTATCCAAACCTGCACTTGGTAATTTAATAACATTCATTACATAATCACCGCAGATCTACATCGTCTGACACACGAGCGAACGAACCACAGATCTCCAAACCTCAATTTCATATTTAAACTCCCCATTGGGGAGATCAAACATACTTTTGCTTTCTGTTAAATTACTATGAGCTGGTAAAAAATAACCATGAAGTAATCTTGAAGTTCTAGTGTACTTCCGAAGCAACTTCTGGACTCTCCGTGCTGGTTTGTTGTGGGGAGGAGATCCGAGCCAAAGCAGGCATAGGCTTGTTACTCTCTGGAGAATTCTGAGATTCTGAGTCGGTCTGTTCTGATGATTCATCTTTCGCAGATCCCTTAACTAAACCAAGTGGTGCCAGCTTAGGCATAGGTCTCCAAAGCAGATCCAAAGAACTTGGGATCTCTGCATTTGTTGAAGAGGAGGTTGTCTTCATATGGATGAGTGGAGGAGGAGAAACGTTTACTGAACTGTTTGAACCACTCCTAGAGTTGCCCTCAAAGTCCAGTGTGCAATTATCTAACTCACTCTGAGAATCCACAGGCATCTCATCGCCAAGCAATTGTTCAACATTCAAGTCTTCTCCTTCCAGCTGCAACACCAGGGGACTGGTGGAGCCACCACTCTCCCTCCCTCCCTCTTGCTTCAGTACTGTCACATTGTCAACAGCATCGATGTCCATCAGTCTTACTGGTCCATGGATCAACAATTCATCCATGCTGTCCCCTTGGTTTCCACTGTCCATAAAGCCCAATGTGTGGTGGTCTGACATTGATGTATCTGGACTTTCTTCACCGGAGAAATGCTGATTTAAAAACGCAAGCTCGTTTAAAAGTGAAGTGAATGGCTCATATCCCTCGGTGTCCACCATGTCACTAGTTGCTGAGCCATTTGCTTTCAACAATAGTTCGAGGAGCTGAGATGCTGATAGTTCTGCATCTCTGTCACTCTGCCCACCAGCTTTGTCTATACTGCATGTCTGCAATCGGCCACTCATAACCTGCAGTTCCAATTTATCTCCAAGTATTATCTCAGTCACAGATGTCGACTCTTCTGGGACCAAATCTTGATTCAAAGATTGCCTTGCACAAGACACTGTGGTTTCATCAGGCAAACCAGACAGATCCAGTGCTTTGGGTAACTCAGCGTTCTTGTCAGCATTCATTGAATGGGAAGCTGTAGTCTGTTGGGTTTGTTGCTGGGTACATTCGGATTCTGTGGACTCTGATGAAACACGAAATGACATGTCCTCACTTTCATCAGATGCAGCAAACTGCCCAGATGACGGCGAGTTGCTCTTTATAATGGGCAAACTTGTTTTTTTATTGGTCATAGGACTGAGCTGTTCTTGTGATGTATGCTTCCTCCCTTTCATGCTGAAATCAAGTGACTGTGGAACCAATGTACAAGAATCATTCGCTTCTTCTAGATTCAGCAATAGGGATTCCCCAGTTGCCAATGACGTTACATTCACTATTCTCGGCATCATGAATGAAGACACTTCATCATCTAGGGTGACACACAAAACAAAAAAAAACGTAATTACAAGATTAGTGATCCACTATTGATTCCTTTTTTGTAGTTCAGTCTCAATCTACAACAAGTTTATTAACGTTATTTTCATCTGTCATGTTTCCAGTAATGAAATGTGCAAATAAACAAATTCCCTCAACCAATGTTGCTCCTTAAATGTTTACTGTGAGGTGTGCAACCTCAGCTTGGGTGAGTCACTTCTTATGTGTATTCCCATGAACTGCCGGGCCATCATCCAGATCAGTTATGAAAAAGTAACATATGAGGAATATCAAGAAACATCATAAAACACAAAATGCTGGAGTAACTCAGGACTGGAGGGAAATAAATGTCACCCTTCTCTCCAGAGATGCTGCCTGTCCTGCTGAGTTACTCCAACATTTTGTGTCTATCTTCTGTTTAACCCAGCATCTGCAGTTCCTTCCTACACATCAAGAAACATTTCCTGTACTGTAAATTAATTGTAATTACATGGAAATCCTCATAATAACAAACATGACACGTAACATCAGTTAATCTTATCTCGTATGTTGTTATAGAACTATCAGCACACTTGTGTGGCCAAGCACTCTCTAAAACAGGAATCTAGGACCAATGAGAAGGATGGTCAAGCTGATCTTAAACCAGCTAAGCCGCCAGACATTCAGTCGGAGCTCACAGGTTAGTGATACTAAGACAAGAACCGGTGTTACTGATCAGTGATTGAATATTCAACATAAATATCGGTTCAGAGAAAGAAGAATAATAGGGAAGCAGACTCATTGTAGTCTTGGTTTCTTGCCTCTCCTTTATTTGGAGGAGTGCATTCAAAATCTCCCTCAAGGGCTTTGATCCATTGAGGTGACTTACAGTGGCTGGGTGGGAGGGATATTCAACTGATCAAGCAGAGAGGCTTCTGGAAGGCCACAGCAGGGGCATAACCAATCAGCAACATAATCAGCAGGAAGAACCTTAACAGCAGCCAGCGAGGATCACAACCAGCAAAAGCTTACATTGTGAGCTCCAATCAAAGGTGTGGACAGAACCAGCACCACCTGAGATGGAGACCAACCTTCATGAAGAGTAGAGAACCCCACACTCTGGAAGCCCAATGAAGATACCGGGTTGTTGGGGGGGGGGGGGGGGGGGGGTGTGTGTGTGTGTGTGTGTCAAAGTGCTCAGAAAGAGTAGAGGCAACATGTGTCAAATATAGCTTTAACCATCCCTCATCAACCAAAGTACCAAGATAAATCAATACTAACTTAGAATGATTGAAGTTGAATTAGAATGAATGCCCAGACCCTCAAAGCTTCTTCAGGTGTCAGAGGTTATAGGGAGAAGGCAGAATGGGGATAGGAGGGAGAGATACATCAGCCATGATTGAATCGCGAAGTAGACTTGATGGGCCTTATGGCCTAATTCTGCTACTTCTCTAGGCCGTATGATCTTGTGTTGACTAACAACTGCAATGGTGTCGAAAGTGAAAGATTGGGTGGGGAGGGGGTGCTAATTGTCCATCTTTATCTGTTGTCAGCCAGAAAGGGCACTCTCGTCAGATTTTGACTGATGGGCGTTAACCAATATACAGTACATCCTGGAAACGGAAGTCTGAATGCATCTATTATTTTTATAAGATCGCAATTCTCTCCTCCATTTGAAATTTCCCTCACACTAATGTATTGAGACAATGGGCATATACTGAAAACTTGCGTTCTCGGTATTTTAAAACATACTATGGTAAGCAGAAAAGGAAATACTGATGTGCTTACAGTACCAACTGAAACTGCGGCCGCGTTCAATCTGGCATCATTGCCTTGACACACATCAGCCAAACCAAAGCTTACAGCCTCCATACCAGGTCTAGTGGTCAATTGTGTAGACGTTGTCAGTGTAGAACTGAGTGATCCTGCAATAGTAACGTTATTTACCTGAAGTGGTACTGGCAACCCTTGCAGTTGTATAGTAACTGAGGCAATGCCCAAAGGGATAGGGAGAGAGTGAGACAAAGGGAGAAGTGAGAGGGGAAGCCTTTCACAAATGTGGAGCACATTGGAGATCCAGCCGAAACTCAATAGCAATACCTGCAATACTTGATCCAGTAACACCATCTCCCTTGGACTGGTTTCCACTTAGGAGTCCCTCAGCAGTGAAGAATGGAGTTTGGCCGGAAATAAGAGGACCCTTCAAAGTCGGAACCTGACCCTGTGGCAAACTTCCAGTTGCCAGCGGGATGGAGGAGGTTGAAGACTCTGCCAAAAAATCAACATCCCAATGAAGACATTTCATTTCTAATCATGCACCTAATAGTTGAAATTTCTTCCTCTTCTCCGTTCTTTGTCATCACTCACTGTTCTCTCCTACATATCATCCAGTGATGACATCTTTCTGGCCCTTCATTATATATTCACATCACCCTCCAATGACCTAATTTCAAACCTATTGCGTGTGTTTCAAACCATCCCCCGATTATGTTTCCCACCACCCTACCACAGAACAATTACTCCCAGTTCAAACAAACAGCTCACCATCAGTCGCCAAGTCAGAAACTCTCCCTGATCCTCTCACCTTTACCCACTGCATGACCCACTTGCTCAGAGAGCTCTGCAATGGCTAAAACCCACAAAGAAAAAGGCATCGGCACAAACTTAAACAAGATGCGATAAAACAGCACATTGACTTTGTGCACATAAGATTCATGCTGCAGGGGGCTCTAGAAAGTGATATGGGCCCTTACACTGTTGTTTTCATGTATCTTTTAGGTCTTGTTATAATTTTTGGCCAATACTCAAACTGTTGTCAGGAATTCCCCCTTCACCTCAGATCAACAAATCTATTTTGATTTTTTCTTATGCCAAACTCTTGAAAGGAGAGAAAGTTAAAACTCCTTGATCTTACCCACAGCATTAAAAGCAAATTCAGCACGATAGTCAGACAAGAGAGGCAGAATCATTACAGTTAAGTGTGCGTCTGTTTCAACCAGACTTTGTAGGTATCTTGAAGATCATTGGGTCCCATACCTATGAAAGAATTTTCTAAACACTAATTTTCTAAACACCACTGACACACTAACTCTCAATTTATAGCTCTAAACTCTCATGGCAGCTTTAAAATTGTCCCACCGATGACAATGGTTGAGATCATTTCCTCAACTTGGACAGCGATAGAATCAAGGGCGGCACAATGGCTTAGCGGTAGAGTTGCTGCCTTACAGCGCTTGAGCCCTGGGTTCAATCCTGACTACGGTTGCTGTCTGCATAGAGTTTGTACGTTCTCCCCGTGAGTTTTCTCCAAGATCTTCAGTTTTCTCCCATACTCCAAAGACGTACAGGTTTGTAGGTAAATTGGCTTGGTATAAGTGCAAATTGTTCCGTGTGTGTGTGTGTGTGTGTGGGATCGTGTTAATGTGTGGGGATCGCTGGTCAGTACAGGCTCAATGGGCTGAAGGACCTGTTTCCGTACCGTATCTCTAAACCAAACATAAACCAATTGCAGAATTGCCTTGTTCTCCTTAACACAGTATTAACATTGTCAATACACAACTACATTTTCCTTCTTAAAACCTTGTACATATAGTGCCCTCCATAATATTTGGAACAAAGACCCATCATTTATTTATTTGCCTCTGTACTCCACAATTTGAGATTTGGAATAGAAAAAAAATCAGATGTGGTTAAAGTGCACATTGTCAGATTTTAATAAAGGCCATTTTTATACATTTTGGTTTCATCATGTAGAAATTACAGCAGTGTTTATACATAGTCCCCCCCATTTCAGGGCACCATAATGATTGTAAATGAAAGTAGTCATGTTTAATATTTTGTTTCATTTCCTTTGCATCCAATGGCTGCTTGAAGACACCCAGTAACTGCGATTCATGGGCCACCAGTTACTGGGTGTCTTCTCTGGTGATGCTCTGCTTGGCCTGTATTGTAGCCATCTTTAGCTTATGCTTGATTTGGGGACAGTCCCCTTCAGTTTGCTCTTCAGCATATAAAAGTCATGCTCAATTCAGTTCAAATAGGGTGATTGACTTGGCCACTCAAGAAATGATCATTTTCTAGCTTTGAAAAACTCCTTTGTTGCTTTAGCAGTATATTTGGGATCATTGTCTTGCTGTAGAATGAACTGCCGGCCAATTAGTTTTGAGGCATTTGTTTGAGCAGATAGGACGTGTCTTTACACTTCAGAATTCATTATGCTACTACCATCAGCAGTTGTATCATCAATGAAGATAAGTGGGCCAGTACCTTCAGCAGCCATACATGCCTAGGCCATGACACTTCCACCACCGTGTTTCACAGATGAAATGGTATGCTTTGGATCATTCCTTCTCTCCTCCATACTCTTGCCATCAGTCTGATATAAGTTCTTCAGTCTTCGTCTCATCTTTTTCCAGAACCATGGTTTTTGACAAGACCTTGTTCCAGAACTGTGGTTGCTCTTTTAAGTACTTCTTGGCAAGCTGTAACCAGGCCATCCTATTTTTGCGGCTAACAAATGGTTTGCATCTTGCAGTGCAGCCTCTGTATTTCTGTTCATGAAGACTTCTGTGGACTGTGATCACAGAGAATTATTCTGTCATCAGCTGTGGAGGTCTTCCTTCGCCTGCCAGTCCCTTTGCGATTAGTAAGCTCACCAGTGTTCTCTTTCTTCTTAATGATGTTTCAAACAGTTGATTTTGGTAAGCCTAAGGTTATCTCTTTGACGGGCCTCGGGCTCACCCCTCTCGGACAAGTTTGCTTTTCTGTTGCTTTTCTGCCCGTTCTTTTAAACTATATATACTAACTTACGCATGATGGTAAGGAGGGATTGGTAAGGATGGCAAAAGAAACATGGTGGCATCCAAAATTCGCCAGGAGGCGTTAACAGAAGCCTCAGAATGTGAAATTTGCAGGCGAAATAATCCCGGCAAATCGGTAAAATGTCCAAAAGGAGTGGCATCAATGCCAGGCTGACCCTTGGAGTTTATACAGATAATTTTTATATTTTTACCATGGGTCATTGTTTACCATTATTATAAGCATTGCTTAGAAATAGTAGATTTGTTGAGCCAATGGATTGAAGCTTTGCCAACGGTAAATGCAGCAGCTGAGACTAGGGCAACACCTATTTTAAAATAATAAACACCTCGCTTTGGGCTGCCTACCGTTATTAGTTCCGATAACGGTCCCCACTTTATTGCAAAGATTAATGGAGATTGTGTCAGCATTTTAACATTAAACAGCAATTCCACTGTGTTCGCCACCCACAGCTGGATGCAGTGGTCGAGAGGGCAAATGGAGCCCTAAAGACTAAATTGGCTAAACTAATGGAGGAAACAGGACAGAGTTGCGTTAAGGTCCTTTCCTTGGCCCACTTTGAAATAAGGATGATCCCACATGGAGCTACTAAACTAACACTGGCCAAAATAATGTACGGCCGGCCGTTTCCTACCCCCTGGGGTGTGACTAAGAGTGTGGAAGTTAGTTTTGACCTACTTGCCCTCAGCGATTAATTAATTACATATGCACAGAAATTAACCCATGAATTGTCAGTTCTGCATTCCCAGGTACGAGAGGGCCAGAAGCCACGACCAGTTGAACACGAGGAAGTCCATACTACCAGGAGACTACATACTGATAAGGAACTGGGATCAGAAGCAATTAGGACCACGCTGGAAGGGACCGTACCAGGTGCTACTAACAACACCAACCGCCGTGAAGGTTGAAGACCACTCCCGTTGGATATATCTGACTTACTGCAAACGGATCGGAGAACCAAGAAAGGACAAAAGGGTTCTTGACCCTCCTTTATGTCCTGGGATTGGCCCGGATGGGCTGGACCTGGGGAAATAATCTGTTTCAGTCTATGAGCTATGAATTAGCCCTCCGTGACAATATAGGTACATGTCGAGTGTGTACACACATCCAACAAAATAGTGGAGGTGGAATATCTCTCTTAACAATACCCGTTAACAGTACTAAGATTCTGTCCTTACAGTTTTTTATGCATTTTGGTTTCACCATGTAGAAATTACAGCAGTGTTTACAGCATAGGCAAATAAATAAATTATAAATCCATTCAAGGCGTGCCTGTTTTTTCCAAGTGGCTCAGCCTCAAATGTTATTTCATTTAGTAGTGCAATATTTGTAGAAGGTAGCAACAGAAATGAAACAAAAACAAATTATCTTCCACTATTTCTATAATACTTCTGAGTATCAGAAACACTGAATGTGGAAAATATTTTCCAAATATTAGGCAGCAGATTATGCAGATGAAAAGTCTTCAGTAGATAGGGGATCCAATGATAGAAACATAGAAAATAGGCGCAGGAGTAGGCCATTCGGCCCTTTGAGCCTGCACCGCCATTCAATATGATCATGGCTGATCATCCAAATCGGTATCCTGTACCTGCCTTCTCTCCATACCCCCTGATCTTCAAGACACCTTTAACGCTGGAGGGCTCCACCGAACTCTCCTGTTACTCAGCGATGTAGAGGACAGACGTAGACTGCAAATTAACAAAAGCTAACGGAACAAAATATATCCAACCACTGCATTTAGGAATTGCTTAATATTGTTTAACAACTATAGATGGGAAAATAACACCAAGTGGCTTCGACAATGTGCAATTATACAAAAACATTATACTACCTATAGAAGGCAAAATTACGTACGGAGAGTTGATGAATGTTTCCTGGTGAGAATAAGAGCTTTTGCTTGACCAGCCTCAGACATTAAGTGCTGTCCACTACATAGCATAGTGACATTGGGTGGTTTCTGGATTTGCAAATCCATGGCCACCTTCTGTAGAGAGTCCATAGATGATATAGATGCTGTATTCCAACTGACGGAATGCTGTTCGCTTGTGTCATCTCCGTCCTGCATGAACTTTCTCTTCTCAACATCTAGTGCTCTGTGCTTTGCACAGTTATATTCCAGTTTCTTCAAAATAACTTCCTCAGTTTTCCCTACAAAGAAAACATATAAAATAAATACAGCAATGATTAAATCTTAGATAAGCTGATGTGAACATCTTCTTAACAACCTGAACATTCTCTTCTTAATTCTGCATCTCATGTCAACAAGTTAGGCCTCAATTGAATTATTAACCTTATTACATAATCCAAAAACTTCAGTTTCATTCCTTGTAACTGAAAGAAGTGAGGTAAGATATCCTTCCATGTTGTGCAACGTTTCTGAGCAGTATGTGTTCTCTGTTGGATACGTGGATCTGTCTTTCAGTCTTATTCAGTCCCCTCCACCAATTCTTATTCTGTTGCATTGATGACTGTATTAGTGCTGCTCCCCACACTCACATAGAATTCGAAAGTATTCTTATCTCTACTACTAATTTCTATCCTGCTCTCAACTTTATTTGCTTATAGACTAAGCGGAACCCGTTGGGTCGCTGTCACACAGGAGGCCTGGTCCCCCAACACAACCCATTCCCCCAAAGCAATATTCCACCACTTATCCGTTCACCCAACGCAATATTCCACCACTCACACCTATCCCCTTCCCATCAAATCCACCCCTCCCTGTCCCTCTCTCGCTTTTACCCCCTCTGTCCCACCTTGCTCATCACCCCAGACCCCTTCTACCCCCTTCCCTCTACCTGCACTCCACCACCCCTCTACCCCACTCCCTCCCTCGATTTCCCCTCTCCCCCCCTCTCCCTCATCCCCCTCTCTCTCCCTCCCTCATCCCTCTCTCCCCCCCTCCCTCACCCCTCTGTGCTGTGGGCCGAGCTGTGGCGCTCCCCCTCTCTGCGTAATGGTGCAGTACGTTAGGGCCGCTCCCGGTGTCCGCGCCTGTCGGCAGGAGCCGCTGGAGTGCTGCCCATCCCGGGACCCACTCCAGCTCCAGGCTCGCATCGGCTCAGGCCCATTCCCCGGACTGTCCCAGCGACGCCCCTTCCTGACGGACAGGAGGGGAGACCAATCCTTGCAGTGCTGACTGACGGGCGAGGAGACCAATTTGCGCATGCGCCGTTTTTAAGATTTTTAAGCCTTGATAACTTTTAAAATATACCATCGATCGGACTGAAACGTGTCTTGCAGCACAGGAGAACAGTGAGTGAGCTGGCGGAAAATTTCGTAATGCTATCACGTACCGTTTTTGCACAAATAGAAAAACCATGTAAACCAGAAGAGCTCAAGATCAGAGTTTTAGTTATGTAGAGAAGATAGATAGGTAGAAGATAGAATAGAATAGTAAGATTAAATGATAACTTAACAATTTGAAGTTTGATCGTTATTTGATGAGAAGTTACAATGAGCGATTACATGAAGATGGCCGTCCCACGCATCCGCGTCAATCTTCAAAGCAGCGGTGTGAAATCACATAAAAGTTGTTGAACTAAAATAGTAAGACTATAGTTGACTAGAAGTAAGGATCGTTATGTTACGAGGGTAGGGAGCGGAGGGCGCGTAATCGCTCATCGTAACTCTTCATAAAATAACAATCAAACTTCAAACTGGTAAGTTCTCGTTTAATCTTACTATTTTACTTTGGAGTCACGCGAGTGACTACGTGAAGATTTTGAAGCTCTGTGATTTCATGCCGATGAGCGAGTCCATGCGTCACAACTGCATCAATTGACCAGGACGAGTGAGAAAATTAATGCATTCAAAACATGACATGGTTAACAATACTAATGCTTTAATAACAAGAAAGAAAATAAACTGACCCCTCTCACTCAGGGGGAAACTGTGAAACAGAACTTAAAACAGAATCAGCAAAAATCCCCGGTCTAGCGATAGGCTTATTATAAAACCTTTGGTATGTCCTCTCATTCGACCATCCCACAGCCACTATAATGTGGTCAAGAGGGACGTCCATATCCCTTGCTGCTGATGTCGATGCAGCCCTGGTGGAATGAGGTTTAAAAATGTCAGTGTCCACTCCTGCACATGCCAGAACCTGTTTAATCTATCTAGAGATGGTCTGCACCATAACCTTTTTGTGAGGTTTGGTGTAGCTAACAAAGGAGAGTTCCAAGCCTCTCTGGCTCTTAGTGACCTTTATGTATTGGATTATGTGTGGCACTACACACACTCATGGATCTGAGGGGTATACCATAAAACTCAATTTGAGCCCCTGTACCCCTGGCCTGCTCTGCTTGACAAGGTCATGAAAGAAAAAGATGATGTTATTACAGGATGTACCCATACTGTCAGTCTGAGTTTTTGTAATGTCTGGACCCATTGTGCTGAGGCCAGTGCCATGAGCATGACTACTTTGAGTGTAAGATGGTGCAGAGACAGAGATGAAGCTGGTGCCCACTGACAGAGCAGCGTGAGAACCATACTCACATCCCATCTATGTGTGTACCTGGGCCTAGGTGGAGTGGAGTGAAAAATGCCCTTCATAAGCTTGGTTATTAAAGGATGAGACCATACTGTGTGGTTCGCTGACCCAAGCCATAAATAATTTGACAAAGCACTCCTGGCACTGTTAATGGCACTGTAACTGAGCTTGTTATCGTGAAAAAGTGACGAAAGAAATTACAAAATGTCCGTAATAGAAGCTGTGTCATATGAAATATTAGAGCGGGAACCGTACATCTACCATTTCCTTATGTGAGTGATGTACTGTTTATGTGTGCTCTTCCTCTAGGCCGCAGTGATGACATCTATGGTATGCTCTGAAAGCTCGAGCCCCAGGAACGGTCTCCTCAGAATCCGCAAACCAACAAATTTATACGGTCGTGATGAGGGTGGCTTTCCCCTGTCACCGGGTGTACCAGCAGATTTCTGCTCTTGGGCACTGCCATAAACTGTGTAATTAAAGCTAGAACCAGAGGGAACCAATGCTGAGTAGGCCAGTCTGGCACTACCAATATGCCAGAGGCGGAGTCCTGCTGAGGTTTGGCCACACATCGACTAATGAGGCAGAATGGGGGAAAAACATACACAAATTTCCCACCCTAGTGTTGCGAGAATGCATCTACTGCTACTGCCCCTGGGTCTGGCTCCCACGATGGTAAATGATGATTAAGCCTGGAAGCAAACAGATCAATGTCCGGTACACCGTACACCATAACGAAGGACAATGTCATTAAACACTTCGTGATTTAACATCCATTCTTTGTTGTCATTGAACTCTCGTGACCTGGTGTCTGCCACCGTGTTATATCTGAACGGACTATGTTATATCCGTGTTAGCTGAAACCCAGATGTTTCTCGCAATACACCAATGCCAGATGAGATTAGACAATTTATCACAGGATACAGACTTACTTCCACCCATGTGATTACTGCGGTAGTGTTGGCAATCTGAAGTTGGACATGCACATGATGTATGTTGGCACAAAAAGCCTTTAACCCATAGAGTACTCCCAACAACTCTATGGTAGTTAATACCGTGTGACTAAAGCATCGATGATTCCTGCAGATCCCATCTGCCACCGCAGCTTGAGACTGTATCGGTAGCACCCCATCCTAGTGCACTGGCATCAGTCTGCAGGATTACTGATGGTGTATCGACTAAAATAGTACTAGAACAACACTGAATATTGGTAATGCACCATTGTAACTCAGCCAGGGCTTCAGCTGGTAATTGTATGGGTTTATCGAAACGACCTCTCTGAAGCTTGAGTTCCTGTTCCTTTGCACGCTGTAAGTTTTGGTAGTGCAAAGGCCCGAACTGAGCAGCTGGGAACGCCGCCACTAATTTTCCAATTATACTAACCACATGTCTAATAGAAGGTTGATTATCAACAATGAGTTTCCTGCAGGCTTCAATTAACTCTAATTGCTTGCCCCGAGGCAGTCACTGACATGTGTACTGAGTTAATGGTGAATCCCAAATAGTAAATTATCGTAGATGGCACCAATGGATTAAACCTCCTAGTTTTTCAAAAACGAGTTTTGTAGCTGATACAGATAATTCCAAAGTCCTCCCAGTGACTAAGATGTCGTCCAAATATGCCATGACGATATGATTCTGTGCCCTGAGTAGCCCCAGGATTGGTTTTAGCAATTTAGTGAATAGTCTGGGGGCTGAGGTTAATCCATTAGGCAATGCTTTAAATCGCCGCAACTGCTCCATCCAGTTCAAAAATCTCCTGCGATCTTCATGAATGGCCACTGAATAGGAAGCATCTTTGAGGTCAATGCTCGCCATGTAACATCCCTTGGAAAACAGTTGTTTGGCAGTGACAAAAGTTTCCATTTTAAAGTGTTTATACTGCACAAAGGTGTTAAGCTCTGTCAAATCAAGGATAATTCGACATCCTCCATCCTTCTTTTGCCGAGTAAATATGTTGGACACAAACTGGGGAGACTCACGACGCGACCTCTCAGTTACCCCTTTCTTGAACAAAGAGTCAAGTTCTCTTTGTGCACTCATACAGTCCTGTTGTGAAAACACAAAAGTGCGGCCAGGTGTATGCTGAGTGGGTGGAGGCGAGTCAGAAATGAACTCAATTTGGAAACCTTGTATACTGTGCAGTATAAACGGGTCAGATGTTATCCAATGCCATTCATGTAAGAAAAATTGCAATCTCCCCCCAACTTGTAATTGATCCATCGCAGGCTCACTTACTTTAGTGGTTACCGGCGGTAAGATCTCTGCCTCTGCCCCCGAGGTCTGGGGGGGTAGGGCTGTTGGAGGGCGCCGCATCTTGAACATGGCCCGGCTTGGGCCCTGCCCTAAAAAAGGCCTCTGTGCTTGTTGCTCGGCACCACGTCCACCATATCCGGTGAACCGTCTGGTATGGAGAGGAGGGTAGGGGTACAGTCTCCGGAAAGACGATACCTTAGGAGGTGCCTTCATGAGGCCAACAGTTTTTGCCTCCTCATCAAGCTCTTTTACCCGTTTGGACAGATCTTGTCCGAACAGGAGGTTTGGGGGTTGCACATTCCCCAGTTTCCACAGACCAGCAAATTTAGGGTTTAGAGCAGGACGAATGCCATTTTTCCTGAAGCAATTGACAGCCCAACAGCAACTCAACAGCCTTCGTGTCCCGCTGAGTATCAGAGAGGGACGCCCCATCCACTGACCTGGCAAAGGCCGTGATGCCCGAGGCAAGTAGCTTGAGGATTCTTTGAATTTTAACCTCTTGGGCTCTGATGCCCCCTCCAATGTGTCCCCAAATGGATTGGTTTACAACTGGGACAGTTAGTGAGGCACAGTTTAGTGGCATATGATACTTGGCAGTTGTCTCCTCCATCGTTTGGTCTTGGAGTTGATGGGAAGCCAGATAATTTATCCTCATTGCGAGTTCTTCATCCAATGGTTCCCCTGTAAGGGCAGGGATCGCAAATCTGGATGCCATAGGTGGTACACCCGATGTTCCCTCATGCCATGAAGCATGCTGCCCAATTGTGGCTCCGTACTCTGGGTCAGTAGAGCACTGACCTTGTACGCTACCCTCATCAGAGAGAGATATATTATGCAGCCCTGACACAGGTGCTGCTGCCTCGGGTTCTCTGTAATCCCCGGGCTCCAATAGCTCCGTCATTTGGAGCATATCGTGCTGGAGTAACCTCTTCACTTGGTTCTCCATGTGGGCCAGCCTGCCAATAACGCTGCCCATAAAAGGAGGGGAATTGTCCACTTCCTGGCCCGATGCATCTGAGTTCAGGGCTCTCACAGACTTTCTAGTGGCTTTCCACCCCCGTGCAGTAGCCAAGGTGCTTTCTTGCAGCACCAAGTCTGTAGCCGCTGGCTGCTCTGCCAGCGTCCCTGAAGACGAATTTGGCGGCCACACGATGCGCGCAGACCCGCGGCCTTCCGCAGCCAGTTTCGTCGCGGCTCACCTCTTTACGTTCGACATGGTCTCCCGAAGTCCGATGCTAAAAAACGGTAAGCACAAATACTCCGGACCGGGAGCAACGACCTCAGCTAAGTTATGAACGGCGGCCCGCACGCTGATGACAGGTGCTCGGCCCCCGCTGGCACTGGACAGGGAGAGAGGAGCTGCTGACGGCCCCTGGCCCACCGGGAAAGGCCTCCCGGGAGCTGAAATTCGCGCCTCTTCACCGCGCCGGCTGCAAGCCCGGCCCGACACCTCCGGCTGCCCCCAAACAGGGAAGGGACAGCCAAGAGGGGACGGGGACGGGGACAGCCCAACAGCGACTGCAACGCCGGTGACCAAGGACCCCAAATTCGCTCACTCACCCACCGAAGCATAAAACAATAAAAAACTACAAAATAATCTTAGCTTTTAACGAAGGAACAATACATACAACTAATTCATTATGAAAGCAGTATTTCTTACCTAGAAGAATCAAAGCTGGAAAAACGGATGAAATGTCTCTACAGCTTCACTGCTGTTTATGCAGTGAGCTTTGATCTGGAGATGCGCAGTTGGAATACCAAACTCGCTATTGACACTTATCCCTCCCCTATTAGTACTTCAAAAGGGATTTGCTGCTCTGCTCTTCCTTGGCCCGATCTTCCATTACCATCAACAATACCTTTTCTGATTGCACCGATCCATGTTACATGTCCCCTCTTGCCTCTTCCCACCCTGGGACTCAAATAATCCCTCCAGGAGAAGCAGTAACTCATTTGCACTGTTTTGCTAATTTGTGCATTGGATTCGGTGCCCACAACATTGAGCTCCACAAAGGACTAAGCAAATGCAAATTTGGTGACCTCTCTGTTGCACACGCATGCAGTTTGCATGACAATGCTCAGTTTCCAATCACCTGTCACAGTAATTCACTGTTCTCAACCCTATTCTAACCTGACTTTGGCTTCCTGCATGGCTCCAGTCATAATCTATGCAACTTCAAGGAACATGTGGACAAATGAAGCCCTTAAGACATAATGCTTTTGACTGCTTGGAATGTTTCATGGAGAGCTAATGGAATGCGTAAGGTTACCTTCTGAACCCTATTCAGCATATTAGTGACTATCGAGGAATAAAACAATGAGACATTGTAAAGACTTTCATTACATTTAGAGTCAAAAGCTACCTTACTACCAGGAGGTAGAAGATTGGTCCCAAAGAAGAGGGACAGAAGATTGAGCTTGATCTCTGCGAGAGATTACTGCCTGAAGAACTAGTTCCATAGAACAGAAACTGGATTCAAGATTCAAGAAAGCTTATTGTTATGTGTTCCAGATAGGACAATGAAATTCTTGCTTTGCTTCAGCACAACAGAATATAGTAGGCATGAATGCAGAACAGATTAGTGTGTCCATATACCATTATATAAATATACACACACACATGGATAAACAGATAAAGTGCAAATAAACAGATAATGGGCTATTAATGTTCAGATTTTTGTTTGATTTGAGTTTAATAGCCTGATGGCTGTGGGGGAGAGCTATTCCTGAACCTGGACATTGCAGTCTTCAGGCTCCTGTACCTTCTACCTGAAGGTAGCAGGGAGATGAGTGTGTGGCCAGGATGGTGTGGGTCCTTGATGATGCTGCCATCCTTTTTGAGGCAGCGACTGTGATAGATCCCCTCGATGGTAGGGAGGTCAGAGCCGATGATGGACAGGGCAGTGTTTATTACTTTTTGTAGTCTTTTCCGCTCCTGGGCGCTCAAGTTGCCGAACCAAGTCACAATGCAACGGTCAGCAAGCTCTCTACTGTGTACCTGTAGAAATTAGAGAGAATCCTCCTTGACATAGCGACTCTCCGTAATCTTCTCCGGAAGTACAGGTGCTGATGTGCTTTCTTTATAATTGCATCAGTGTTCTCAGACCAGGAGAGATCTTCAGAGATGTGCACGCCAAGGAATTTGAAGCTCTTGACCCTTTCCACCATCGACCCATTGATATAAACCGGACTGTGGGTCCCCATCCTACCCCTTCTAAAGTCCACTGCCAGAGATTATAGCGCGACCTGGATTAGAGCCTACACGCCGTTAGGTTAATCGGCACAGCCACTCGATATATCTGAAGATTGAAAACTTCACTGATCGAGTAATCGTGAGTAATGAACAGCTATTGTACTATGCTGTAAATTTGAAAGCTGAAACGCTTTAATTCGAACAACCTCTTAACGAGATGCTGTGAAAAGCTCGACTGATTTGTCACATTTATATGAATGTGTGTTTGTGTGTGCCAGTAATTTTGTGCACAGTGTGTGTTAAAGCAATACAAGGGAAGCTGCACAATACATGCAAGGTAAACTACGCAAAGGTGGAGGCTGGGGAGGAAAGATGCGAGGGAAATGGGAGAACAGGGGGAAAAGGGAGGGGGAGAGGGAAGGAGGAATGGAGAGAGGGGAGGGAGGGAGATCGAGAGGGGAGAGAGATCGAGAGAAGAGAGGGGAGAGAGAGATCGAGAGAAGATAGGGGAGAGAGAGAGAGAGGGATCGAGAGAAGAGAGAGGGGAGAGAGAGAGATCGAGAGGCGAGAGATCGAGAGAAGAGAGGGAGAGAGAGGGATCGAGAGAAGAGAGGGGAGAGATAGAGATCGAGAGGGGAGAGAGAGAGATCGAGAGGGGAGAGAGAGAGATCGAGAGAGAGAGAGATCGAGAGAAGAGAGGGGGGAGAGGGATCGAGAGAAGAGAGAGGGAGATCGAGAGAAGAGAGAGATCGAGAGAAGAGGGGAGAGAGAGAGATCGAGAGGGATAGAGAGAGATTGAGGGAATAAAGAGAGATAGCGAGAAGAGAGGGGAGAGAGAGAGATGGAGAGAGATCGAGAGAAGAGAGGGGAGAGAGAGATCGAGGAAAGAGAGGGGAGAGAGGGGGAAAGACAGATAGAGGGAATAAAGAGAGAGCGAGAAGAGAGGGGAGAGAGAGATCGAGAGGTAAGTAAAGATCTATTACAATAAATCTAATAACTTTCTAATGCATCTTGCTCCTCTAACATCTTTGCTTGCAACTGCTCTGTAGCTATGGAGCGGATTACACAGAGGGAGGCAGTTCGCCAAAATGGCGGCCGTGACATTCCGTTACGTACTACACACCAGTCCATTGGATTTCCGAGGAGTGGCCTATCTTGCCCCTCTATAATCTTTGGTTGTAGGTGCCTGTGGCATCAAGTAGGTTGGGGCGTTTCTTCAACATGATGATAAGTAAAAAAGGTTGTGAATTACGTCATGAAAGTGGGACCGGACCTTTAATGCTAGAGGGCTCCACCCAACTCTTCTGTTACTCAGTGATGGAGAGGACAGGCGTAGGCTACAAATTAACAAAAAAGAAACGGAAAAAGATATATCCAGCCACTGTATTTAGTATTGCTTAATATTGTTTACCAACTACAAATGAGAAAATAACAGTGTTACACCAAGTGCCTTGCACAATGTGCAATTATACAAAAACATTATACTACCTATAGAAGGCAAATTTACGTAAGGGGAGTTGATGAATGTTCCCTGGTGAGAATAAGAGGTTTTGCATGACTAGCCTCAGACATGAAGTCCTGTCCACTACATAGCATAGTGCCATTGGGTGGTTTCTGGATTAACAAATCCATGGCCACCTTCTGTAGAGTCCATAGAGGATATAGATGCTGCACTCCAATGACGGAATGCTGTTTACTTGCGTCATCTCCTTCCTGCATGATCTTTCTCTTCTCAACATCTAGTGCTGTGTGCTTTGCACAGTTATATTCCAGTTTCTTCAAAATAACTTTCTCAGTCTTCCCTACAAATAAAACATAAAATAAAATAAATCCTAGGTAAGCTGATGTGAACATCTTCCTAACATCCCGAGCATTCTCTTCTTAATGCTGCATCTCATGTCAACAAGTTAGGCCTCAATTTAATTGTTACATAATCCAAAAACTTCAGTTTCATTCTTTGCAACTGAAAGAAGTGAGGTAAGATATCCTTCCATATTGTGCAAGGTTTCTGAGCAGTAAGTGTTCTGTCTTTCGCTCAGTCTTATTCAGTCCCCTCCGCCAATTCTTATTCTGTTGCGTTGATGACTGTATTAGTGTTGCTCGTCATACTCACACAGAATTCCCAAGTTCTTTATCTTTACTACTAATTTCCATCCTCCTCTCACTTTAACACAGGCTGTTTCTGACTCTTTCTTTCCCTTTCTTAACATCTCATATACCATCTCAGGAGATAATTTAGTTACCAGTATCCTTTGTCCCCAGTATCCAGTTACCCTAGATCAATCTTTTGGGGAATTATGAGATTTTCTACACCAGTGCCTTACAGATATCCTCCTTTCCCCTCACCACATTGACAGGACTCTCAACTCATCTCCTGCACTTCCCTCACATCTGTTGTTAGCCATCCTCAAAGCCACAATAACCATAAAGTTTGCACTGTCTTCACCATGCACCCCAGCAGCCTCCAAATTCAGTGGGTAATTTCCAACATCTTCAATGGGTTGGAACAATTGATATTTACCCCTCCCCTATTCTGCTCTGCTATTCCTTGGCCTGATCTTCCATTACCATCAACAATATCCTTTCTTATTGCACCGACCCGTGTATAATGTGCCCTCTTGCCTCTTCCCACCCTGGGGCTCAAATAATCCCTCCAGGAGAAGCAGTAACTCACTTGCACTGTTTTGAAATCTTGTGCATTGCATTTGGTGTCCACAACATTGACTTCTCTACAAAGGACTAAGCAAATGCAAATTTAGTTACCACTCTGTTGCGCACACATGCAGTTTGCATGAGCAATGCTCAATTTCCAATCACCTGCCACAGTAATTCACTGTTCTCAACCCGATTCTAACCCTGACTTTGGCTTCCTGCATGGCTCCAGTCATAATCTATGCAACTTCAAGGAACATCGCCTTATCTTCCATGTGGGCAAATGCAGCCCGTAAGACAAAATGCTGAATGTAATAATTTAATCTGCCCCCCTTCCCTCTCCATTTTTCCTCTCCCTTCACAGATTTTTTAATCTTCCATCTCTGTCGGTATAATTGTGACCTAGGCACTTTTATTCTGCTCAATATCACAAACATTTCATCTGTTCTCTCCTACCTTTATCCCCGAAAACTTTTGTTTTCTCACTTTTCCAGTTCTGATCAAAGTTCTTGAACTAAAATGTCAATTTTGTATCTCTCCTCACTGATGGTGCTTAACCCACTAAGTGCTCCAATCATTTTCTGTTTTTGTCCCCTTGTTCTCAATTACTCCACAGGAGAAATATTTTATTTCAATCCTAACAATTCTTTTAATCATCTTAAAATATTCCACAATTAGATCATCCCTTAATCTTTAATACTTTAGGGAACAAACGGTTAAATATTCAGGTATCATCATTTAACCCTTCCAGCTTCAGTATAATCCTGAAGGATATTTGCTGTACCCACTTCAAGGTTGCCAAACTAATTCTTCCCAGAACATTCTTCACTGTAGACATCCTAAAAGTCCGAAAGAGTTGTCAGGGTACAGAGGGTTATGAGTGCCTGCACCTCATTGCAGAGATTTTTTTTCCAACTTCCAATAAAGGTTTGCTGTTGTATGGTACCAACACATTATTTTGATCTTTAAGGAAAACCTTTGTCTTCACAAATACTGGTCACTCACCACAACTGTACAAATGATCTCAATTGCAGCAAACTAACAAAGAAAAGGCAGATGAACTGAATCATTTCTTTGCGCATGTCTTCACAGTGAAGACACCAGCAATGTGCTAGAAATTCAAGAGAGTCATGGGGAAGTCACCGTTACTGAGGCAAAGGTGTTTGGGAAGTTGGAAGGTCTGAATGAGAATAAGGCACTGGGACAACACCCTTAGGTTTTGAAAAAGGTAGCTGTTGAGAATGTGGAGGCATTAGTAGGAATCTTTCAATAATAACTGGAGTTAGAAATGGTTCCAGAGAACTGGAAATATGCAAATGTAACTACACTGTTTAAGACGGGAGCGAGGCAAAAGAAAGGAAATTAGTGGCCAGTTAGTCTCACTTCTCTGGTTGTTTAATTTTAATCCACTATTAAGGATGAGGTTTTGGAGTACTTGGAAGCACAAGATAAAATAGGCTGGTTTCAGCATGGTTTCATTAAGGGGAGATCCTGCTTGACAGACCTTTTGGTACTTTGTGATAGACAGGCAGGATAGACAGAGGAGAATCAGTGGATGCGGTTTACTTGGATTTTAAGAAATCATTTGATAAGATGCCACACATTAGGCTGCTAAACAAAATAGAACTCCATAGTATTAGAATCACGTATGCAGAGGCAGCGTGAATATACCGTGCTATCCAGTGAGCAGAAAGATAATACATGATTACAATCGAGCCATTCATGTGTACAGATACCTAAGAGAATAATGTTTAGTGCAAGATAAAGCCAGTAAAGTCTGATGAAATATAGTCCGAGGGTTTCCAATGAGGTAAATAGTAGTTCTGGGCTGCTCTATAGTTGTGGTAGAATGGTCCAGTTGCCTGAAAGCAGTTGGGAAGAAACTGTCCCTGAACCTTGCACACTTCTGTAAGTTTTGCCAGATGGAGAGGGGAGGAGAGGGAGTGGCCAGGGTACAACTTGTCCTTGATTATACTGCTGGCCTTGCCGAGGCAGTGTGACGTCTCGGAGTCAATGGAAGGGAGGTTGGTTTGGGTCCACAATTCACTGCAATTTCTAATGGTGTTGGATGGAGCTGTTCCCAGAAGTTGGTGAGTGTTGAGGACATGCCAAACTTCCCATGAAAGAGTTAAAGTAGGTTACAAAATGGACACTCTGCTTGTAATTTAGAAGTATCAAAATGGGTACCGTACCCTTTGATCTAAATACTCAGCGAGATTAAGATGTACATACACTGGGTGCCTTGCCCAATGATCTGAATACTCAGCGAGATTGAAATGTACAGACACTGATACCTTGGCCCTTTACTCTGAATATTCAGCCACATTAAAATGTACAGATGTTGAGTCATCAAGGACAAAAACAAGACTGCTTGAATAGGCAGAGATAGGAATAATTCCTTCTTTGGAACAATACCATATACAGACATAACCTTTACTAAATCGGAAGAGACTACCGATCTTTAATATTACCACATATGGATATGACGGGATCTGTACGAGAATGATTTGTAAGATAACGAATTGCTGAATTGCTTACTGCTAAGGTACAAGTACAGTGTTTGAACATTATATCTTTGTGTGGAACATGAGCTCTGTGCCGGTGTTATCATACTCAGAGTTGCCTCCCACACCGGCCTGGGCGAAATAAAGACGTTACTGCTTTATTACTAACTTTATTGTGTGATTGTCTGTTTGAAGCAAATTGAACTTTAACACCCAAGCCCTCTAAGGAAGTACAGGCGTTGATGTGCTTTCTTGGTCGTTGCTTCAATATGGGTGCTCCAGGAGAAGTTGTTGGTGAACTTCCTCCTAGGAATTAGACGTTTTCAACCATCTCTACTTCAGCGCTGTCAATGCAAACTTCGGTATGTGTACCACTTTGCTTCCTGAAGTCGATCACTATCGCCTTTGTCTTGCTGACATTGAGGAAAAGGTTGTTGTCGCCACACCAGGACACAGGTTCTCAATCTCCCTTGGGTTACACAAAAAGCTGGAGAAACTCAGCGGGTGCAGCAGCATCTAAGGAGCGAAGGAAATAGGTGACGTTTCGGGTCGAGACCCTTCTTCAGACTGGTCAGGGATCAGGGGAACGAGAGATATAGACACTGATGTGGAGAGATAAAGAACAATGAATGAAAGATATGCAAAAAAGGATTGATGATAAAGGAAACAGGCCATTGTGAGCTGTTTGTAGTGTGAAAATGAGAAGCTAGTGCGACTTTGGGGGGGGGGGGGGGGGGGGGGGGAGAGATAGAGAAGGAATGCCAGGGCCCGAGGGCTGAGGGAGAGGTGGGGAGGGGGAGGAGGCAGCCTGGGTTAACAGAATTGAGAAAATTCAATGTTTAAGCCCAGAGGATGCAGACTCCCCAAGCAGAATATGAGGTGCTGTTCCTCCAACTTGCGGTGTTGCTCACTCTGGCCGTGGAGGAGGCCCAGAACTGAGAGGTCGGATACGGAATGGGAGGGGGAGTTGAACTGCTGAGCCACCGGGAGGTCGGGTTGGTTATTGCGGACCGAGCGGAGGTGTTCGGCGAAACGATCGCCCAGCCTCCGCTTGGTCTCACCGATGTAGATCAGCTGGCATCTGGAGCAACGGATGCAGTAGATGAGGTTGGAGGAGGTGCAGGTGAACCTCTGTCGGACTTGGAAGGACTGCTTGGGTCCCTGAAAGGAGTGGATGGGGGAGGTGAAGGGACAAGTGTAGCATCTCTTGCGGTTGCAAGGGAAAGTGCCCGGGGAAGGGGTGGAGCGGGAGGGAAGGGAAGAATTGACAAGGGAGTTGCGGAGGCAGCGGTCTTTGCGGAAGGCAGATGGGGGGGGAGATGGGAAGATGTGGCAAGTGGAGGGGTCACGTTGGAGGTGGCGAAACTGGCGGAGGACTATCTGTTGTATGCGCCGGCTGGTGGGATGAAAGGTGAGGACCAGGGGGACTCTGCCCTTGTTGCGAGTGGGGGAATGGGGAGAGAGGGCAGTGTTGCGGGGTATGGAGGAGACCCTGGTGCGAGCCTCATCTATAGTGGGGGAGGGGAAACCCCGTTCTCTGAAGAACGAGGACATTTGTGATGACCTGGTGTGGAACACCTCATCCTGGGAGCAGATGCGGCGTAGACGGAGGAATTGGGAATAGGGGATGGAGTCCTTACAGGAAGCAGGGTGGGAGGAAGAGTAGTCCAGGTAGCTGTGGGAGTCAGTTGGTTTGTAGTGGATGTCGGTCAGGAGTGTATCACCTGCAATAGAGATGGTGAGGTCAAGGAATGGTAGGGAAATGTCGGAAATGGTCCAAGTGTATTTGAGTGCCGGATGGAAGTTGGTGGTGAAATGGATGAAATCAGTCAGTTGTGTGTGGGTGCAGGAGGTGACACCAAAGCAGTCGTCAATGTAACGGAGGTAAAGGTCGGGGTGGGGCCCTGGTATGCCAAGAACAAAGATTGTTCGACGTGCCCGACAAAGAGGCAGGCGTAGTTAGGGCCCATGCGGGTGCCCATAGCTACGCCTTGTGTTTGGAGGAAATGGGAGGAGTCAAAAGAGAAGTTATTGAGGGTAAGGACCAACTCCGCTAGGCGGAGGAGGGTGTCAGTGGATGGGTATGGGTTGCTCCTCTGGTCGAGGAAGTACCGGAGGGCTTTGAGACCATCCTGGTGGGGGATGGAGGTGTATAGTGACTGGACGTCCATGGTGAAGATGAGAGGATGGGGGCCTGGGGATTGGAATGCGTGGAGCCGACGGAGAGCGTCTCAAGTGTCTTGAACAGAGGTGGGGAGGGATTTAACAAAGGGGGATAGGATGGAGTCAAGGTATGTGGAAATGTGTTCGGTGGGGCACGAACAGGCAGAGACAATGGGTCTGCCGGGGCAGTCGAGTTTGTGGATTTTGGGGAGAAGGTAAAATCGGGCCGTGCGGGGCTGGGAAATGATGAGGTTGGAGGCCTGGGGGGGTAGGGAGCCGGAGTTGATGAAGTCGGTTATGGTGCTCGAGATGGTGGCCTGGTGCTCGTTAGTGGGGTCATGGTCCAGGGGTAAGTAGGAGGAGGTGTCCGAGAGTTGGCGCATGGCCTCCGCTTTGTAGAGATCGACGCGCCAGACTACCACGGCGCCTCCCTTGTCGGCGGGTTTGATAACCCAGTCTGGGTTGTTACGGAGTGAGTCGATGGCAGTACGTTCGGAGGGGGAGAGATTGGAGTGAGACAGGGGAGTGGAGAAGTCGAGGCGGTTGATGTCCCGACGGCAGTTCTGTATAAAGAGTTCTAAAGCTGGAGGGCCACGAGGGGGGGTCCACGAGGAGGGGGTACGTGGGAGACAGGAAAAGGGATCATCAGTGGGGGGCGAGAACTTCTTCCCGTGGAAGAACGCTGTGAGGCGGAGGAGACAGTAGAAGAGCTCCAAGTCGTGGTGGGCGCAAAACTCATTGAGGTGGGGACGGAGGGGGACAAAGGTAAGACCTCTGCTGAGGACCGACCTTTCGGTGTCGGAGAGGGGGAGGTCCGGGGGGATGGTAAACACGCGGCAAGGATGGGGGTTGTGGCTGGAGGAAGGCAGGTGAGTGAACTGAGGACGGAGCGTTGTGTGGTGGGGGGGTGGAGGGTGGTCAGGGGGTGGGGGGGTATGGGGGCTGTGGTGTGGGTGGGGAAGAGCAGGGGTTACATAGTAGGGGGGGGATGGGGAAGACCCAGTGGAATAGCCACTGAGGTCACCGGGGCTGGGGAGACGGGCACTAGGACCCAGTTCCGTTACAAACAGAGTAGTGGGAGGAGTGAGCAACGTGGAGGCTTCAGGCCCGCTGCAGGTGAGGCGACGGCTGCGGGCTGCTGGAGGGTGGTGGAGTGTCGTGGGTCGGCGGGCCCGAAGGTAGGAGTCCGTGGTGCAGTGGAGTCGGGGTCGGCGGGCGATGCGTGGGAGGTCCCGGTGGGCGGTTTGTCGGTGGGGCGGTAAGGTTCAGCCCACCTGGTGAGGCGGCGAGAAGAGTGGGGTGCGGTGCGGTGGCCATGTTCGGGGAGCCCGGTCCGGCAGCGATGCAAGGTGAGGCGGGTGCGGCTGTGATCCTCGGCGGGCCCAGTACACCGGCGATGCTGGATGGGCTCGGTACGGCGATGAGGTTACGTGGTCCCGGGGGGCGGCGAGGTTTGGCGGTTGCATTGTGCTGGTGATGGGCGGTGGAATCGAGGAGGGGGAGATAAACAGTGTTAACGGGCAGGCAGCGAGGCTGGGCATCATCGGTAGGCAGGTGGAGGTCGGCGGCAGCATCGGCGTGGAGGTCGGTGAAGGCGGCGTCCTGGTGGCGCTCCTTGTGGCCAAGATGGTGTCGGGGAACTCAGGCCGGCGGCTCGGGCCAGAGGTGGGGCCCGGGGCATGCGGGCGGTCGAGTCGGGGATTGTCGGTGGCTGGAACGGCCTGGAGGCGGGCTAATTTCAGGTCCTTGGTGGAGGTAAGGTGGGACAGGAATTGTTGATTGAAGCGGTGGATCTTCCGGAGGATGTAGTGTATTTGTGGTCCGTTGCAGGTCTGGGTGGGTGAGGCCCGAAGATTTGGGAGAGTCAATGCGAGGTCCTGCTGGTGCCGGCGTCCTGTCTCAACATTATTCGATATCCAGCCCACAATGGTGGTATCTGCAAATTTGTAAAATTCTTCTTCTTATCAAGTCCACACATAAGATTAGAAGTTGTTCAGCCAGAGCTGAACACACTTCTCGGCATCTGCATACAATGGCTTGTCGCTTCTTGTGCTTCTTGTGCATGGTAGTGGAAAGATTGGTGGAAACAGGGCTGCAACGTGAACGCTCTTTCCTTGACCCCATTTGTACAATAAATATGCGAGTTCGGTATTCCGAAAAACGTATGGAATCATGGGATTTGTCAAGGGTCAAACGCTATAAATAAAAATTGAACGAAGCGCTGTAGATTCTGATATTTTTTTGTCTTTTTTCAAGTTTGTATTTGTCAGGGGCTCTCGGCTCTCAACTGGACCGGCCAGGATCGAACCCATGTTCCTGGCGCTGCAACTGCTGCCGACTCGCCACTGGACTTCACATGTGAGCTGTGCAACATCCGTCTAACTGAATTGTCTACACCCATGAGGGCCCAATGAAGTGTATCCAAATCAGATCGATTCTGGATAATTGCCTACCCATTCTACAGGACAGCTTGTGCCTCCCAGAAATGAATCAATGTGGCCTCTGCAATGGAGAAACTGGCTAATGAAACTGCAAACGCCTTAGCCAAAACACAGATGGCTGTCTCATCCATGACAGCTGAGATGGTTGCACACCGCACCATGGCCCTCCATAATCATATGGCCTTAGATTCGGGAAGAAAAAGGAGGGACCTGTACTATAATACGGCAGGAATGCTGCACCTATGTCCCCGATATGTCCTCTAACATTACCAATCTAGCTGCCCACATTTCCCAGGAAGATAATAAAATCAGGTAAATTGGGAGCAGATGCATGGCTTCAATGATGGGGGCAGCTGGTGGCCATTTAGCTGGTTTGGAGGTCTCTGGAGGTCCTTACTACATTATGGCTCTATTTTTCTGTTGGTAATTACGTTCATATTTGTAATACAGTGTATCCAACCACTCTGTGCTTTGCGAGGACTTTAATTATTATTCTCCCAATCTAGAATCCTTCTTTATAAACTGCAAGCCCTTTTATTCTCCAAGGGAATTTACCTTTTTTATTCTCACTGGAGTTTACATGCCCGCCCCCCCCCCCCCCCCCCCCCCAAGCCTGCATACGTGAGGTGCAAACGCAACCCGCTGACCAGTTAATGAGGATAAAGAGTGACTTCCCGGACTCCATAGTCATTATTTGGGGGACTTTAATAAGGCTGACCTCAGCCGAGACCTTCCAAAGTACAGACTTCATGTTTCCTGCCCCACCAGAGGGGAGAGAACACTTGACCACTGTTACACTTCAAGCAGGAATGCATATAGCTCTGTTCCCTGGGCGGGTCTGCGGCTCTGTGATCATTGTCTAGTTCGGTTAAGATGCAACCCGTCCCTTTTGTACAGTTCCCCCTTACTCCAAAACAGATCCCAGTGATCTAAGAATCTAAATCCCTGCCCCCTGCACCAGGTGCTCAGCCACACATTCAGGTCCCGTATCTCCCTGTTCCTGCTCTTGCCAGCACGAGGAACTGGAAGCAAACCGGAGATAACAACCCTGGAGGTCCTGCTTTTCAGCATTTTTCCGAGCTCTCTAAGTCACGCTGCAGAATATTCATCCCCTTCTTTCCGACATCGTTTGTGCCGACATGCACTACCACTTCCGGCTGTTCACCTTCGCCCTTGAGGATTTTCTGCACTCTGTCCGTGATATCCTGGATCCTGGCACCAGGAAGGCAGCACACCATCCTTGAATCCCTTCTGTTGCTGCAGAAACCCCTGTCCGTACCTCTCACCCTACGCCTCGATTAGTATACAGACACTGTGACATCATATGTCAGCCTTTGTCCCACCTGGACCTGGATCTAGTTCAACGATGACAAGGTCTGGTTTACAGCAGAACTCAGCTCCGTCAGTCTAAAGATGAGGCCTACAGGAACGGGATGCTAACTTCTACAGACAGGACAAGTACAAGCTGAGAAGAGGAATCAGAGCTGTTAAAGAAAGATACTCTGAGAAGTTGAGGAGCACGTTCTCAGCTAATGACTCTTCTTCAGTTTGGAAAGGCTTGCAAGAAATCACAAGCTACAAAATGAAAAATTCCCGCTCCTTATACAATCGTCAGCTGACGAACGACCTGAACGAGTCATACTGCAGGTTCAATAAATAGAAACCTGACCCTGGTACCCCCTCACCAACCAACACTTTACACCTACTCACAGCCTGACTCCAGTCTGCAAAGACTGGGCCCTTACCCACCCACACCTCTCCAATCATCACTTAACACCCACTTATAGCCTGACTGCAAAAGACTGGGCCCTCGTCCACTACCCATCCCCTCCTTGCTGCACAACATCAGTCTGGCCACTTCTCCTTCACCAACCATAGAAATTGATGAGGTGGAGAGGCTATTCAGAAGATAGAAAAGCCTGAAATCTCCAGGACCGAACAATGTTTCCCCCTCTACCCTCAAGCTCTGTGTCGAACAACTGGCACCTGTCTACACAAGCATTTTCAACCAGTCCCTGCAAACCTGTACTGTCCCTGTCTGCTTCTAAGTCTCCATTATTGTCCCTGTACCCAAAAAGACAAGGATTACTGGTCTTAATGACTACAGCCTGTCACACTGACCTCTGTAGTCATGAAGACCCTTGAAAGACTTGTATTGGCCAAGCTAAAAAAAACCCTGCTGGACCCTCTGCAGTTTGCATACCGGGCCAATAGATCAGTGGATGACGTAGTCAACCTAGGCCTGCACTTCACCCTCCGGCACCTAGACCGCCAGGGGACCCATGCAAGGATTTTGTTTTGTGATTTTAGCTCCGCATTCAACACCATTGTGCCAGAACTACTACACTCCAAACTCTCCAATTTGACTGTGCCTGAACCCCTCTGTCAGTGGATCACCAACTTCCCGACAGACAGGAAGCAGCATGTGAGGCTGGGAAAGCACATCTCGGACCCGCAAACCCTCAGCATAGGAACACCGCATGGCTGCATACTCTCCCCTCTCCTTTACTTTCTCTACACCAACGACTACACCTCCACAGATTCCTGTCAAGCTTCTCAAGTTTGCAGACGACACAGCTCTGGTTGGACGGATCCAGATGGGGAAGAATCCGCCTACAGACAGGAAGTGACACAGCTGGCATCCTGGTTCCTTCATAACAATGCTGTTAAGGCAGTGGAATTGATACTAGCCTTTAGGAGAGCTCCCCTTTCCTCCCCGCACTCACCATAAACAACACCACAGTCACATCTGTGGAGTCTTTTAAGTTTCTTGGAACCATCTCCAAGGACCTTAAATGGGGGGGGCACCATCGACTCCACAGTCAAAAGGGCACAATAGACAATTTACTTCCTGCGGCAGCCGTGGAAACACAATCTGTCACAGGCAATGACGGTCCATTCTATACTGCCATCGTAGAGTCCGTCCTCACCTTCTCCATTGTGGTCTGCTTTGGCTCAGCCACCAAGCACGACATCCAGAAGCTGCAGTGAATCATCCGATCATTGATGAACTGTACACTGCAAGAGCCAGGAAGCGAGCGGGTAAGATCATTTCTGACCCCTCTCAACCTGGCCACAAACTCTTTGAAACACTTCCTTCTGGAGGTGACTCCAGACTGTCAAAGCTGCCATAGCCAGACATAAAAACTGTTTTTTTCCCATAAGTAGTAGCTCTACTCAATAACCAAAAATCTGTAGCTTCCCTTTGTTCTGGCATTTTATTTAATTCACATGTTTAAACAATAATGTTTTATTATTAATCATTAATGATTTATGTGTCATTCTTAATTGTCACTGTATGTCATGTTGTCATTTGTGAGCGGAGCTTCAAGGCAAATTCCTTGTATATTAACATACTTGGCCAAAAACGTATTCATTCATTATGATAAAAGGAGGGAACAAAAGAGTTTTAGAACTGAAAGGGTTCAGATGTACAGGCTGAGGAGCAGCTCATGCAAGAAATATGTGTAAACAACGTAAGATGCCCAATGATTACAACTAAAACTGCAGAAAAAAACAAGTCTGTTCCAGGCACGAGAAGAACTGTTACTTTAAACGTGCTGATGATAAAATAAGCATGGAATATAACCTCCATACGGGTATATAGGTATGGCTTTTGTATCGGACCTTTGAGTGGGAACACGAGGGCCAACAAGTATGTAACCATACTCGTGGTTGCTCTCCCACTCCCACATGTGTAATAAAGAATAATTGTTACATTCTTAAAGTGACTAACGTGGTTTGTTGTCTGATAGCGCGGATAGAACTTTAACAGTTTCATTTCTGCTCCTTCAAAGATCTGGTGTAGCTGTTAGTGCTTTTGCTTCACAGCACCGAAGACCTGTTCACTCCTGACCTCTGGTACTGCCTGTGTGGAATTTGCATGTTCTCTCTGTAGCTGTATGGGCCGCCCCCCCAGATCCATCCGTTTCCTCCCAAATGTCAAAGATGCGTTGATTCACGGGTTAATTGACTACTATAAATTGTGTTTAACGTGGAGGTGCTTGAAGGTCGGCATGGATGCAGTGGGATGAAGGGCTTATTTTTGTGCTTTTTAACTATCAATGTGAGGCCAATGTCCTTTCAAGACAATATTTTTCCTAATCGATTATTATTTCTTATAACACAAATGCCTCTTTGTAATTTCCCCACGTCTTCTTCAATTTAATGCAAAGACAAAACTTATAATAGTTTTAACAATAAACCAATGACAATTCTAAGCATAAATGTCAATTCCATGTAGATATCAGTTCCATTTACAGATAGAAAAAATATCCAGTAAAGTAATGCTTCTAGATAAAAGGCAAATAGAAACTTGCCAAACAGTTGCACCAAGACATAAATAACATACTCAAAAATAATTCTGGAAATCCCATTTCCAACTGTGAACCACCGGATGGCGCCATAAGTGGCAGGCTCGCCAACAGCTTGTCTCGTCCCTTGCTTCTTTTGTTGTTCTTAGTCTGTATTATTTGTATGTTTTAGCGTATCTTTAGTTTTGTATCATTTGGGGGGGGGGGGGGGGGGGGTTGGGGGAAACATTTTTTATCTCTTCCCTCGACGGAGATACGACTTTTTCCGTATCGGATCTCCGTCCGCACTGCGACGTAACATCGTGGCGTT
Organism: Raja brachyura; assembly: GCA_963514005.1. The sequence continues at coordinate 73,407,609 of OY740789.1, read as the reverse complement.
GGCAGTCCCTTTCTTAGGGATCGACTTCGGTAGATTCAACCGCAGGAGATTCGACCGCATAGATCGCGGGAGCCCCCATCGGCCCGTTGCGGGAGCTCCAATCACCCCGACTGCGGTTGTTTCAATCGCCCCGTCGCGGGAGAAAAGGAGGAAGATGGTAAAAGTTATTTGCCTTCTTTCACAGTGGGGAATGAAAGGTTGCCAAAAAACAAAATGAACGTGCTGCCTGCGCTGGTAGGCTCTCGAAGGGATTGCCGTGAGTGCAGTGATCTCAGTGTTTGCGGGAACATCACGCCATGAGAACATCCTGGAGTCTGGTGCGAGTGTGGACAGCTTTCTGACTGTTTGGGCGGACAGGGAGTGCCTTGTCGGTACAACTCTGGTCACATTACGGTGAAGGAGCGTTTTGATGGCTGTGGGTCTCCGCTTATGCTGTGTGCCCTAGGGATTCTCACACGCCGCCGTGGTGGCTGTTTCTGTTTAATCTTTATGTAGTTATGTATCAGAGGAGTTAAAGTTGTTTTTCTGCACTGAATAACTTTCAAAGAAATGATACAGTTGAGAGCAGCAGCCAGTCCTTACCTGTTAATACAGAGACTTTTCGAATAAGAGAATCCCTTATGCCAGTCTGGATACTTTTCCCAGCTGACAAACAATCAGAATAATTCTGCAGATTCTGGATTTCTGCAAATGCCTACAACAGCAGAAAATATTCAATAAATAACAGTCACAAAATATTCCGAACAACACGGCATTCAGACATTTCAAATATCTTTACAAACCTGCTTCAGGATAAAGTATTTTGAAACTTTCTCCTCCCCGCACATGGCCAAAGTACTCTTCAACTTTTCAAAGAGGTGTCGTTTCTTAGAACGCCTCCGCCGCTCATTTACTGTGTGCGCAGTCAGATACACTACTAGAGCATCCAGCCGATCATTTGCTTCCTTACTGAGATGAGCAATGTGTTTCTAAAGGAGCAAGAAATAATCAAGATTTTACTGTACAGAATTTCTTGCAGTTGTCAACAGTCATTTGGATCAGACAAAGCAAGGAATATGAAATGTTTCTTGTATTCACTAAACTCATTTCCAGGGATGAGTGTGTTTTCCTATCATGAATTGCTAAATAAACTGGAGATAATGTATTTAGGAGTGATCTGATTGAAATATGCAAGATACTGAGAGTATGATAAAAATTTGTTGGAACAAACACATCTTGGAGGAAAAGGGACGGTCGATGTTTTTAGTCGGGACCTTGCAGCAGGGTCTTGATCAGGAATGTCATCCATCTCAATTCTATAGATTCTACTTGACCCGCTAGGATCTTCGAGCAGTTTATTTTTTTGCCCCAGATTCCAGCATCTGCAGTCTTTTGCGTCTCCAAGACAGGATATTGAGAGGTTTTAAATCAAAGGAGAATCTTGAACAAGGACACAAAAATATAAGAACAGGTGGCGTATGTTTAAAACTGAGATGGGTAGTTCACCTCTCAGAAGATGGCAAATCTCTGGAATTCTCTACCCCAGCGATTTGTGGAGCCAAGATTGTTGTGGGTAAAGAGCAATCTTCTTCTTTTGTGTGGCGTGCACAGCCTAAAGTTGTCGGACAACTTGTTCTATTTGATCTTCCGTTTGTGCACATCGAGTTGATTGCATTAGTCGAAACAGGGCGGACCACGTGAAGATTGCAATCTTCCACCCCGGTAATGAGCAATCAGAAAATGTTTTTGAAAGATAAGAGAGTTACCAATAGGAAACTGCCACAGACGTTGTGGCTTTGGGCAGATCAGCCACAATCATACTGACTGGTGGGACTGGCCTACATCTGCTTCTATTTTCTTATATTGCAAAACAGTGACAAAAGTGAAGCCTTCTATGGAGGACCAACTGTTATAGTTGCAGATTTCCAACTTCTTTCAGCAGTCCAAATGATAGGATATGAAATAACCCCCCTAATGGCACGAATGCTTTCCATCCACGGGTAATATCTCCCTCCGAGGGTACCCTATCAATTCCCTCCTCCTAACAGTAACTTACTGGCTTGGATTTAATGCCACCCTCCTCCTCCTCATCCGATTTATTTGTAAGGTATGAGTTGTGGAAATGGCATCTGGAATGAAAAAGGTTTATGTATCAATAGATAGACAATAGACAATAGGTGCAGGAATAGGACATTCGGCCCTTCGAGCCAGCACCGCCATTCAATGTGATCATGGCTGATCATCCACAATCAGTACCCCATTCCTGCCTTCTCCCCATATTCCCTGACTCCGCAGTCTTTAAGAGCCCTATCTAGCTCTCTCTTGAAAGTATCCAGAGAACCGGCCTCAACCGCCTACTGAGGCAGAGAATTCTACAGACTCAATACTTTCTGTGAGAAAAAGTGTTTCCTCATCTCCGTTCTAAATGGCTTACCCCTTATTCTTAAACTGTGGCCCCTGGTTCTGGACTTCCCCCAACATAGGAACATATTTCCTGCCTTTAGCATGTCCAAACCCTTAATAATCATAAAAGATTGTATACTCTGGAATTCAGACGGTTGAACATAAGTTTCAATAAGATCCCCTCTCAACCTTCTAAATTCCAGAGTATACAAGCCCAGTCGCTCGATTCTGTCAGCATATGACAGTCCCGCCATCCCGGGAATTAACCTTTTTAACCTATGCTGCACTCCATCAATAGCAAGAATGTCCTTCTCAAATTTGGGAACCAAAACTGCATACTCCAGGTGTGGTCTCAATAGGGCCCTGTACAATTGCAGAAGGACCTCTTTGCTCCTATTCTCAACTCCTTTTGTTATGAAGGCCAACATGCCATTCATTTTCTTCACAGCCTGCTGTACCTGCATGCTTACTTTCACTGACTGATGAACAAGGACCCCCAGATCCCATTGTACTTCCCCTTTTTCCAACTTGACTCCATTTAGATAATAATTTGCTTTCCTCTTTTTGCCACCAAAGTGGCAAACTTCACATTTATCCACATAAAACTGCATCTGCTATCATCTGCCCACTCACCCAACCTGTCCAAGTCACCCTGCATTCTCATAGTATCCTCCTCACAGTTCACATTACCACCCAGCTTTGTGTCATCTGCAAATTTGCTAATGTTACTTTGAATCCCTTCATCTAAATCATTGATGTATATTGTCCAGCTGCGGTTCCAGCATCAAGCGTTGCAGTACCCTACTAGTCACTGCCTGCCATTCTGAAGGAAACCCGTTAATCCCTACTCTTTGTTTCCTGTCTGCCAACTAATTATCTATCCATGTCAGCACACTACCCCCAATACCATGTGCCCTAATTTTGCCCACGAATCTCCTGTGTGCGACATGATCAAATGCTTTCTGAAAGTTCAGATACACTACATCCACTGGCTCTCCCTTGTCCATTTTCCTAGTTACATCCTCAAAAAATTCCAGATTAGTCAAGCATGATTTCCCCTTAGTAAATCCATGTTGACTCCGACTGATCCTGTTGCTGCTATCCAAATGGGCTGCTATTTCATCTTTTATGATTGACTCCAGCATCTTCCCCGCTATCGATGTCAAGCTAACTGGTCTATAATTCAGTTTTGTCTCTCTTGCCTTTCTTAAAAATTGGGAAAATATTAGCTACCCTCCAATCCACAGGAAATGATCCTGAATCTATAGAACATTGGAAAATGATCACCAATGCATCCACGATTTCTAGAGCCACTTCCTTAAGTACCCTGGGGTGCAGACCATCAGGCCCTGGGGATTTATCAGTCTTCAGTCCCATCAGTCTACCCAACACCATTTCGTGCCTAATTTCCTTCAGTTCCTCTGTCACCCCAGATCCTCTGGCCACAACTATATCAGGAAGATTGTTTGTGTCCTCCTTAGTGAAGACAGATTCAAAGTACCTGTTCAACTCATCTGCCATTTCCTTGTTCCCCAAGATTGTTTGTGTCCTCCTTAGTGAAGAAGGAGTACCTGTTCAACTCCTTTGCCATTTCCTTGTTCCCCATAATAAATTCATCTTTTTCAGTCTTCAAGGGTCCAATTTTGGTCTTAACTAATTTTTTCCTCTTCACATACCTAAAGAAACTTTTATTATCCTCCTTTATATTCTTGGCTAGCTTACCTTCGTGCCTCATCTTTTCTCCCCGTATCAACCAGCAGATGTAACAGGGAACAAATCTGAACACAAAACTTTAACACACATGCCCAGTTAGTTAGACTCTAAAAATATTTCATTAATGCACTTTTGGAGGTCAACACTGATCTCATCTACTTCAAAACAGAAGAACAGCAAAGCTAAATACTGGTCAACATCTACTTTAAAGAACTTAAAGCCACAATGCAAGAAATATCCCTAAATGCGGTTTATACAGAACAAACAGTGTCCATGTACACACAACCTCCACATTTACATTAATGTGCAAGTATCTAATACCAATTAAGCCTAGTTGTATGATGTAGGATATGCCCAACAATAGAACAATGTCCAAACTCATTTTTTCTAAACGGGCCCAATAATATAAGAAAAGTAAACAAACAACAAATGTCGAGGCTTTGAGATTAAGGAAGACAGCTCTAAGATGCAGCAAGATATTAATTGACTACTCAGTTGAGCAGAAAACTTCAAATGACATTCAATCTCAAGGTGTGAGAGAGAGATGCAATAAAAGTAGCAATGTTACAAAATTTTGAGATTTAAAAAATCAAGTCTGCAATTTATCCCATCAGATAAAGCATAAAAATAAGTTTAATTTGTCACCTAATTCACTTTCATATCTTCAGTATTAAAAAGATTATGGCCATTTTCATACTCGGAAATTAGCATCTTGTTCCCCATTGCCTTTCCATTGACTTAACTCAAAAGCTGTGATCTGGGACAGTCAAAAACCCTTAACATTATTAAAAATTAAGAGAACTCAATGAAATTTTCAGTTATTGTAGATTGAAGCATTCTGAAACAAATATGAAACAATATTACTTGGATGACCGGAAATTAAAGTATATAATTAGTTAGTTACCTAATTGTAGCTAATTACAAAATTCAATTACTAGATCTAAACATCTATCCATTTCTTAAGAAAAGATAAACATTTTTAAATTGCCTATGTGTCCAAATAACATTCACACAATAATTCACATTATAACATATTTTTTAAATCTCATTTTCATGAATTTATAGGCCAAATGGAAGGAATTTAGTGTTTAATTCCTGTAAATTAATGGCCATTTAAATCAACTTGCGAGTAGGTTTTAGTGGAATGCGGTGGATTAGAATGTTGCGGTTTGCGGTGAAGTCGGCAGGAAAAATACTGCCGGTTCGTATATTTTTTTTGTCCCTATTTCGCAACATGAAAATGTGATTAAAGGCTTCCTAAAAACCACGTTTTAATGTAAAAATAAACTGTGTACCTTTTTTTCTCCCCTACGTAAAATCCTTCCCGTTGTCGATGCTCACGGCTTTAGAAGATGATTTTTAAATTACTCTAGCTAATAAATAATCTAGCGTAATTTAAAAATACCTTCATGAACGAAATGTCGGAGCAATTTTTCTTCATCAGCGAAATCCCCTGACATGGATCGATTTGCCCTGTCTGTGGAAAAACGGCACTTTAAACACGCCCCCCCTCCGAAAGGCGTCAAAGTCACGCACACGGGGAGCGGCAGAACTGCAGCGCTGCTCAAGATAAGTTTTGTAACATACCTAATAAAAGTATTGGATACTGAAAGCTGTGGAGCAACAGACAACGTTGATTCCAATGTGGTGGATGTTTATATTAAATTTTATTTCATGTGCCTGTGTGAATTGTTGCTTTTCACTTAGTATGGCTGTATGGTAACTCAAATATCATTGTACCTTAGCTGGTGCATGTGACAATAAACGCAAAATGACCAGAATCTTCGTAAGTCACATTACCACTACAAAACAAATTAGTATACTACACAAGGTTTCATCTCATACATTTGTTCAGCTATCTCCAACCTAAACTTCCTCCTAGACAGCACTGACCTGCAAACACTGCTACCAATGTTGTAAATGCACTATACAGTCATAGAACTGTTGCATTGCAGAAAGAGGTACCTGAACCGCTGCAGTAGTAGAGCTATCCAGGCAGCTGCTCGGTTTTCCACCGTCTGCAGATTATTCTCACTTGTGCCTATCCCCTATTTGTTTTCAAAAGCTCTGATAGCAACTTCCTTTTACCTCAAAATTATTTTTCTCACATCACCCTTTGCAATTTTTGACAAAACTTTGAATCTGTACTTTGTGATGCTTGTACCATCTACTAATGGGAAGTGTCTCAATATGAACATTTACATCCATACTCCCATATACAGATTTATCAGATGAAATCTGTAACTACACACATTATGTTAACCAGAATATATGTCAAATGTATTAAAAAAAAAATCACAATACTTTGATTTGCTTGTAAGGTGAGAAGCAGAAGCAATAAGACGAGCAATGTTGATTTTCTCAGAGAGTTTCTCCACAGTCTCGATGTTCATTGCCTCTTCACTGGAGGTTGAGTCGAACTGTGAAAACATTAAGCTTAGTAAAGCACAATACTGACTCTTCACTCACTATCCAAAACACTACATTTTTGAAGAACAGCCTCAGCCCTATACGCACTTTATAGAAATTAAGAATAAACTTGAAATCCATGACATGTCATCTTGCATTTGTCACTAAAATAGACTGCCTAGAAATTGGATTTTGAACCAGTTCTGACAAGCTGAACCATTTTTGTATTTTGTACTTCCCTGCAAGAACTGGAGACATTGGTCCAAAAAATACTTGATGTGGCGTTGGCGATTTTCATCTAGAAAGAGTGCGGTTCACAAATCATCTGGTAATTTATTGCACACTCATTCCAGAAATGGATTAGTCCTAAAAGGCAGGGATAGCTGCAATAAAGTTAATGACTGCAATGGATGAGAGGGAATCTATAAGGGAGAGGGAAATTTTGAGAGAATGACTTGGATATTCTCCAATAGAAACAAATGCCAGGAGGTAAAGTGTGAAAGAGGGGAGGGGGACCTTGGTGCTGGTAACAAGTAGGACCAACATGTAAAAAAGATGTACACCACCTCCTATGCAAAAAAGCAACGATGATCAAGGAACGGTGGAGCCCACAATGCTCTATAGTTGGCTGTAAGCTCAGGTGATTTATAGACAATTTAACGAGTTATAGACAATGAAACTCAACTGAAAGATGACCAGGGTGTGAGAGGGACAGAGAGAGAAGGGATGCAAGGGTTACTTGAAGTTAGAGAGATCAATAGTCATACTGCTGGGTTGTCAGCTGCCCAAGCAAAATATGAAGTGCTGTTCATTCAATTTTCATTTGGCCTCACTATGACAATGGAGGAAGCCCAGGACAGAAAGGTCAGTGTAGGAATGGGAAGGGGATGTAAAGTGTCCAGCAACTGGGAGATCACGTAGGGGAGAGAGACTGAACAGAGGTGTTTAGCGAAACGATCGCCCAGTCAATGTTAGCTCTCACCGATGTATTAGAGGCCACATATGGAACAACGGATGCAGCAGATGAGGTTGGAGGAGGTGCAAGTAAACCTCTGCCTAACCTGAAAGGACTGTCGGGGTTCCTGGACAGAGTCGAGGGAGGAGGTATAGGAATAGGGAAGATTGCTGAACACGTTATCTCTCGTTTCCCTTTCCCCTGACACTCAGTCATAAGAAGGGTCTTGACCTGAAACGTCACCTATTCCTTTTTTCCAGAGATGCTGCCTGACCCACTGAGTTACTCCAGCATTTTGTGTCTATCTTAAATATGCTGGAGTTAAGAATCAGCTGGAAGCCTTATTAAAAAGATTGCTTCCAATCAGAAGAACCTGGAATATGCATGTTTCAAAGCACAAAGCTGCAGGCAGAGTACAAATGTTTATTTCTATTAGCATATACACTTTTGCATTAATCACACATATTAACTGTGATTAGTTGATACGATGAGTTATATACCACTTTTCCCTTATCATTTTGCCACCCTGAAAGTTCTGGGTTAAAGAGCTAATCAAATATTTCTAAATCAAATGGATCTACACTTTGCCATGAAAAAGAAATAAAATTAGCGAGGATGAAGCTCATAAGGTAATCCCTATATTTTTTGGTAAAATGACAATTCTACTAAAATAAAACACAACACAACCACTGAGTCAAACAACAAGCTGATCATTACAATGCTGACAAGTGAAACTACTCACCATTCTCTCAACGTCAATTTTCTCTGCATCACTTTGACTGTCACCATCCTCCAGATCACTCTGAGAGTCAGTATCTTTATCAGAGTCCAGAAAGTTTTCATATAGCAGTAATCTTTGATGAAAGTCTAGTTTGTCATTCCTTGGACTTTTTAGCATATCTTCTTCCCTTTTAAGTGGAACATTAAATGTACTTGCTTCAAAGCAACATGTTTTATCTTCCATCTCCACTTCCACCTGTTCATCTTGAAACCAATTTTTCTCCTCCATACTGGGCATTTCCTCTGGTTCCTTATCAACCACTTCATGGTTACATCTGGAAGAATCTTTATCAACAGCACCTCCTTGTCCAGTTCTTGTGGAATTATCCAGTACAGAATTTTCATTTTCTTCTTCCACAATATGTTTTTCACCAGTGTGTGAATGGTCAACTAATTCTGCTGAAGTAGGGTGTTCTAATGCATTTGGATGGTCCATAGAATCATCCTCCAACTCATCATCCACCTCACGGACCGAAGGCGTGGAAGGAAATGTATCAGTCGCCTGTTTAACTTCTGGCAATGGATCAGTATTTACATGGTCCTCATCTGGTACACCCTTAGACACCGTTGTCTCAATAAGCTCAGAATCAGCAACATGAATCTCCTCTAGCCCAGGTTCAATCAACTTCTCTTCTGATTTGTTATTCTGGTTGGCAGTCTTCTCAGAGCCTGCTTTTTCAAATGACTGTGAACCAGATGACTGATTCACAAGCTGAAATGACTGTCCAGCAGTTATGATGGCATTTGACACACTTTTCTGCTCTCGAGGCGGCTGCAGTGGAGAAAATACCACTGGCTGAAGAGGAACAAGATGCCCTGCATTGATGGTTTGACCAATACCATCAACAGTTACTAACTTTGCCTGTGAAGTAGTTTTAACAGGTACCTCTGACACTACTGCAGAAATCGGTTGAGGAGTAGAGGTTTGCAAAGCAACGCAGGCTTGTTTTACATCAGGGTTTGAACGTGGCCTTCCTCTTTGTGGGATTATCCCTTCAGGTAATAGAGTGACATTGCTGGGATATGAAGCCACCGAACAAGATTTTATTGGGGTAGGCAGATGATTTCCACTCCCTGAGCCTAAGAATATGAAAATAAAAAAGAGGAAATGTTAGATAAAACAATTACTGCGGTGTCATACACACGCACGCACACAAACCCCGGGGGGGGGGGGGGTGAGAGGGGGGGGAGGGAGGTGGAGGGGAGATGGAAGGGAGAGGGGGCAGGTGGAGAGGATGGGAGAGGGGGGAGAGAGTGGGGAGTGGGGGGAGAGGGAGGGAAGGGAGAGGGGGGAGGTGGAGAGAGGGAGAGACAGGAGGGGGAGGGAGAGGAGGGGGAGAGAGAGGGGGGGAGAGGGAGGGTAGAAAGGGGAGGGAGGGGGGAGAGGGAGGATAGAAAGGGGAGGGAGGGGGGAGAGAGATGGGTGAAAGGATGGGGAGAGAGGGGGGAAAGAGGGGGGAGAGGAGGGGGGAGAGAGGGGGGAGAGGGGAGGGAGAGAGGAGGGGGAGAGATGATGCGGAGGAGAGAGAAGAGGGGGGAGTGGGAGGGGGGGGAAGGGAGAGGGGGTGGAGGGGGCAGAGAGGGGGGTTAGAGGGGGGAGGGAGGGGGTAGAGAGAGTAGAGGGGAGAGGAGGGGGGGTGTGGCGAAGTGGAGAGAGAGGGGGCGAAGAGGAGGGGGGAGAGAGGAGGAGGGAGGAGGGGGGAGAGAGGAAGGGAGAGAGAGGAGGGGGAATAGGAGGGGAAGGATGGGGGAGTGGGGGAAAGGGAGGGGGGTAGGGGGGGGATGGAGGTGGGGTAGTCCCCACGGGGAGGAAGGGGCAGCAGCGAATAGGAGTGGTTAGCAGTGGGGAAGAGGGCGGTGACTTCACTCGCTGTGCATGAAACATAGCGCAGTAGGCCACAAGGAGAAACTTCTTCAAAAGCAAACCAGTGTTTCTTCAAAAGCAAGCTCGTGAGTGCTCGTGACCTTGGGATCTGCAGTACAGAGCCCACTTGCTCGTTCTTTCTGTGTCTTCTGAAGAACGGGGGGGGGGGGGGGGGGGGCTGGGGGTGGTGACGTCACTCCTGGAAAACAGTGCCCAGCAGGCAGTGCGCTGAGAATTCTGCGCAGCACTGCGAAAGGGCATTGTGTCGTCATGCAGCTCGCTTCAGCACGTTAGATTTTAAAAAGATCTCAGATTGCTGAACAATTTTAGTAAAAAACTCGGGGAATAATGAATCAAATTTTCAGATGAAGCGATTTTCGACATCATGAGGTAAATCTCTACCGGAATATGTAAAAATATCGCCATTGGCGAGTCGGGTTTTGGAGAAGATGTGATTCACAAGCAAACTAACAAAAGATCAGATCAGAGTTTTATGACTATAGTAGAGCAAGTGCGGACCCGCTGGGTCTGATCCCCCAACGCGCGGTTGCCGGGGGGGTGTTTATGGGGCGGCATGCAGCATCACACACACACACTGACTACCCCCGCACACACACAAACTAACCCCCTTGATATTAACCACCCTATCCACTGACGCATAGACCCCAACTCGCAGGCGCATCTGTGGGGGGGGGGGGGGGGGGGGGTGGGGGTAGAGAGTGAGGGCAGAGACAGAGAGGAGGAGGAGGAGGAGAGAGGGGGGGAGGGAGATGGGGGAGAGAGAGGGGGGAAAGGAGGAGGAGGAGGAGGGAGGGTGAGAGGTGGGGGGAAGGGAGGGGGTGGGGGGAGAGGTGGGTGGGGAGGGGTTGGAGGGGATGTGGAGGGAAGGGTGCGGATGGAAGGAGGGAAGGAGTGAGGGTGGAGGGGCAGGGAGGAGGTTAGGGGGAGTGGTGGGGGAAGGGAACGGGAGAGAAGGGTGGGGAGGAGAGTGGGGAAAGGGGAGGAGCAGGGGGGAGAAAGGAGGGAGGGGGAGAGTGGGGAAGGAGGGGGAGAAGGGTAGGGGGATGGGTAGGGGGAGAGGCAAAGGGAGAGGGAGTGGGTGGAGAGAGAGAGGGGAAGGGGCAGGAGATGAGGGGGGTGTGACGGAGAGGAGGGGAGGAAGGGAGAGGAGGGGGTGAGGAAGGTGAAGGGGGAGAGGAAGGGGGGAGGAGGGGGAGAGGGGGAAGTGGGGAAAAGCATGGGGAGAGAGAGGGAGATGGCCGACTGCAAAGGGCAGTGAGCCTCAGCAGGTCTCTGGACCTCAGGCGGCGTGGAGAGCCTCGGCAGCTCTCGCGTCACGATTCCCTGTGTCCCTGTGATCAGTGGAGGAATTACAGGTTTCTCAGAGGGAGTAATGGCCGCCAGGGCCACCTACTCATCGCGTGCCTTGCGCGACGATAACAGCTGCCGCCATGTTCTACGATCAAGCCGGGGAGACGGAGAGTTGTTCCCTTTGGCTGTTCCCTCTTGTCCTGCACTTTGCTATTGCTGGAAACATCCTGTCAACATTCACTGTAGGCCAGGTGTGCCAAACTGCCGAATGGGTCCAAACCGGCCTGCGGGATTATTTCCCCGATGCCAAAGCGAGCGGTAGCTGTCCCCAATGCCAGATCGGGCTGCGATCCGGCACACATGAAGTCACATTTTGCCCGTGAACTAAAATGAGTCTAAATTTGTTTGACATCCCTGCTCTAGGTTTTAATGAAATTGCCCCTCATCCTTCTATTACACATATATATATATATATATACTCTGTCTATCTATACATAACTAAAACTATCATCATGTTATCTTTCGGTTTGCATTGATTTTACATTTGCGCAAAAATGGTACACGATAGCGCTACATTTTTCACCAACTTACTCGCAAATGTCCTGTTTTGTTTCGATCAGTGGTATATTTCAAAAGTTATTAAGGTTTTAAAAAATCTTAAGACGCGCATGCGCAGATTGGTCTCCTCTCCTGTCAATCACCACCGAGATGGCGACGCCCCTTCCTGCACTGATTGGCCGCATCCACTTTCAGTCACCGGCCGCCAATTCAGTTCAGTGTTGTTCCACTATTCCCTCTGCAGGCGCGGCCTCTGCCGGAGTGGCTGTAGCTACCGGTCCTCCGGGCCCACGCCAAGGATCCGAGGCCTGGGTGCTGAACCTGGTTCTGGGGGAGATGAAGGCTGATGCTACTCCGGCATACACAAGAAGGGAGAGGAGCAGCAACCTCGAGATCCTGGGGAGGTGAGGAGGGAGAGTGGGCAAATTGAGGGAGAGGAGGGGGTAGATAGGAAGAGGGGGAAAGTGGCGGAGGTGAGGAGGGAGACTGGGGGATTGAGGGAGAAGAGGTAGGGAGGGAGAGGGGGGAAGTTGGGGAGGCATGGAGGGACAGTGGGGAGGAGGGGGGATAGAGGGAGAGGAGGGGGTAGGGAGGGGAGTGATGGAGGGAAGGAGTGACGGAAGGTGGGAAAAGGAGAGGTGAGGGAGGGATTGAGGGAGGGTAGGAGAGGGAAAAGAAGATAGAAGAGGTGAGGAGGGAGAGTGAGGGAGGAGAGGGAATAGAGGGAGAGGGATGGAGTGGGAAATAGAGGGAGAGGAGGGCAGTGGGGGAGTTGAGGAGGGATAGTGGGGGGGATAGGGGAGGTGAGGAGTGGGGACAGAAGGATAGGAGGGAATAGGGAGATGAAAAGAGTTATGGAGGGAGGGAAGGAGTGACTGAGGGTAGGTGAAAGGAGAGGGAGATGAAGGTGAGGGAGCGATTGGGGGAGGAGAGGGGAAAGAGGGAAGGTGAAGTGGAGGGGAAGAAAGTATGCTGGAGATGAGGGGAAATGTGCCATGCCTGAGCAGTTGGGGGCTATGGCTGAGCGGTGGAATATTGCATTGGGTGAACGGGTTGCGTTGGGGGATCAGGCTTCCACGTGTGACAGTCTGTGTGTGTGTGTGTGTGTGTGTGTGTGTGTGTGTGTGTGTGTGTGTGTGTGTGTGTGGGGGGGGGGGGGTAGGGGAGGGGTGGAGTCAGGGAGGTCACACACACACACACACAGTTTTAAAAGTAAGCAGATGTGAAAAGCATGCACAATTGGGTTCACATCGGGTGATTGACTTGGCCACTCAAGAACTAACCATTTTTTAGCTTTGAAAAACTCCTTGGTGGCATTAGCAGTATGTTTGGGATCATTGTAATGATGTAGAATGAACTGCCGGCCAATGAGTTTTGAAGCATTTGTTTGATAGATAGGATGTCTCTATACACACTACTACCATCAGATATTGTATCATCAATGAAGATATGTGAGCCAGTACCTACAGCAGCCATACATGCCCAGGCCATAACACTCCCACCACCGTGTTTCACAGAGGAGGTGGTGCACTTTGGATCTTGGGCAGTTCTTTCTCTGCTCTATACTTTACTCTTGCCATCACTCTGATATAAATTAATCTTCGTCTCATCTGTCCACAAGACCTTTTTCGAGAATGGTGGTTACTCTTTTAAGTAATTCTTGGCAAACTGTAACCTGGCTGTCCTACTTTTGGCGCTAACCAGTGATTTGTATCTTGCAGTGTAGCCTCTGTATTTCTGTTCATGAAGTTTTCTGCGGACAGTGGTCAATGACAAATCTACAGCCGACTACAACAGGAATGCAGATTACCATCTAAATGCCGTCAAGTTGGGAAAAGGGGAAGTATAACGTGATCTGGGGGTCCTTGTTCATCAGTCTATGAAAGTAACCATGCAGGTACGGCAGGCAGTGAAGAAAGCAAATGGCATGTTGGCCTTTATAATAAGAGGAATCGAATATAGGAGCAAAGAGGTCCTTCTGCAGTTGTACAGAGCCGTAGTGAGATCACACCTGGAGTATTGTGTGCAGTTTTGGTCCCCTAATTTGAGGAAGGACATTCTTGCCATTGAGGGAGTGCAGCGTAGGTTTATAAGGTCAATTCCCGGGATGGCGGGACTCTCATATGCTGAGAGAATGGAGCAGCTGGGCTTGTACACTCTGGAGTTCAGACGGATGAGAGGATATCTTATTGAAACATACAAGATTGTTAAGGGTTTGGAGACGCTTGAGACAGGAAACATATTCCCGATGTTGGGGGAGTCCAAAACCTGGTGCCACAGTTTAAGAATGAGGAGCAAGCCATTTGGAACAAAGACGAGGAAACACTTTTTCTCACAGAGTGGTGAGTCTGTGGAAATCTCTGCCTCAGAGGGCGGTGGAGGCAGGTTGTCTGGATGCTTTCAAGAGAGCTAGATAGGGTTCTTAAAATAGCGGCATCAGGGGATATGGGGGAAAGGCAGGAACGGGGTACTGATTGGGGATGATCAGCCATGATCACATTGAATGGCAGTGCAGGCTTGGACTGAATGGCCTACTCATGCGTCTATTGTCTATCGACTCCTGAAGAGTGTGTATGATCTGTCAAGCAGGTATTTGGGGATTTTTATTTATTATAGAGTATTCTTCTGTCATCAGCTGTGGAGGTCTTCCTTGGCCTGCCAGACCCATTGTGATTAGTATCCTCACCAGTGCTCTCTTTCTTCTTAATGATGTTCCAAACAGTTGATTTTGATAAGCCTAAGGTTTGGCTGATGTCCTTACAGTCTTATTCTTGTTTCTCAGTCTCATAATGGCTTATTTGACTTCCATTGGCACAACTTTGGTCCTCATGTTGATAAACAGCAATAAAAGTTACCAAAGGTGAAAAGACTGGTGGATAGATTAGGTGCTGAAAGCTCTCTTTACGCATTATGGGGGCATTTAAACACACCTGAGCAATTACAAACACTTGCGAAGCCATGTGTCATAAACATTATGGAGTCCTGAAATGGGGAGACTATGTATAAACACTGATGTAATTTTGACATAGTGAAACTAAATCTATAAAGATGGCCTTTATTACAATCTGGCAATGTGCACTTTAACCACATGTGACTTTTTCTATTATACATCTCAAATTGTGGAATGCAGAGGCAAAAAACTAAATAATGACTCTTTGTCCCAAACATTACAGAGGGCACTGTATGTAATGTGCCAAATATTTCACCATAAGGCGTGATAATCATCATTGAAGAAAGCTTGCAATCTTGCTGTGACATGAGGGGAGGGGTGGGAGGAATCAGCCCTATGTGCTAACCTGAGTACCACATTCATTGCAGATCATTGGGAAAGAAGGGAGATCATCAAGAAACTAAATGCCTGTTTTTCAGGTGTTGGAAGCAAGAAGTAACGTGATTCCAAGTAATGGTTTTGGATTACACCGGAACTGTCTTCGTGAACTCTTCTGCCCGAGTTAAGGACATGAAAAATAAGAGCAGTAGGCTATTTGGCTCTCATGTCTGGTTTCTCATTCAATGGGACAATTATATTTACCCCAGTACCATTTTCTTGCTCTGATTCCATTTTCCTCAATTCTCTAATCTAAATATTCTCAATTCCATTATCTGTCCCTTTCCTGTTCACTTGGGGCGGAAAATTTCAGAGAAATTTCTTTTTCACTTCCGTCACAAATAACCAACTTGATTTATGCGACTTTTACTATGTTCTCGAAAACCTAGTCAAGACAGAGATCTCTGCACACTCTACTCATGAAGAGATACACCATAGAAATAAGCCCTTTGCCTCACCTAGTCCACATTGATTACCACCAATCATCTATCTATACTTAAAAGCCTGATCTTGTGTGTGTGTGTGTGTGTGTGTGTGTGTGTGTGTGTGTGTGTGTGTGTGTGTGTGATCATCTGTTCTCGAAAAAACGACACGCTAACGGTAACATTTTTACATATTCCGGTAGATCTTTCCCGTGGAGTCCGAAATTGCCTTAACTGAACATTTCTTGCTTTATTTCTGAGATTACTGAAAATGTTCAAAAAACAGACAAAACGTTGAATTTAAAAACTGTCTTTCGCTGATGTTACAATGGGTCTGCAAAATGGGTTTAATTTTATTTTCTTTATCCCTGTCTCACATTAACTTTTGCTAACCTTTTCCTTTTTCATTTCTGTGAAACGAGTAGGATTGCACAAGCTTTCATAAACAAAGATGACAGAATGATAAAAGTGTTTTAATGGCCACTAGACTAAGTGGGACCCGTTGGGTCCCTGTCACACAGCGCAATATTCCACCACTCATCCATAGCTCCCAACTGCACAGGCGCAGCTCATTTCCCCTCATCCACATCACTCTCCCCCTCCTCTTCACCCTCCCTCTTCTTTCCCCTCTCTTCACCCTCCCTCTTCTTTCCCCTCTCTTCACCCATCTTCTTTCCCCTCTCCTCCCCAATCCATCACTCACCTCTCTCTCCTTTCCCCTACCCTGTTACTCCCTCCCTACCTCCATAAATCCTCTCCCCTCCCTACTCTCCTATCCCTCTATCCCCCACTCCTCACCCTCTATACCCCCCACTATCCCTCCTCACCTCCCCCACTGCCTTCCTCTCTCTCTATTCCCCACACCCTACCTCCCCCCTCCTCTATTACCTCTCTCCGTCCCCACTCTCCCTCCTCACCTCCCCCACTTTCCCCCTCCTCTCCCTCAATCCTCACACTCCCACTCACCTCCCCAGGATCTTTCCCCTCTCCTCCTCCCCTCCCCTCCCCAAATCCCTCCTTCTCCTTTCCCCTACCCTCCATAAAAAGCAGCATCTGCAGTTCCTTCCCCTACAGGTCATTCATTGTTAGCTGTGGTATAGATCCCATTGACTTGACGATTGGACCAGTTTCAATTTGTGTGTGTCTATGCGTGTGTTACTCAAACTCTCCGCAAATTGCTTGGCCACCCTGCAAACTGACTGTCCCTCCCTCCCACTGGCCACTCCAGCTCAGCAGATGCTTGGCCCGTCCCCATCCTGCCCGCTGCTATTCGGACCTGCCCACCCGCCTACCTGCTCACTGCAGCCGCTGCGGGGGGGGGGGGGGGGGGGGGGGGAGGAGAGGATGGAGTCAGTGTTCGTCACAGTGGGCACCACGAGTTTCGATGAGCTTGTGGAGAAGATCTGCTCAGTGAGGGCTGTGAGGTCGAGTTACCGCGGTGGCGGAGGAGACAGATGGTCTCAACCATTCACCCGGGGGGACGGTTAAACGGGACCGCAATTGGTAGATAGTAGACAAGTTACTGTGAGGAGAGGAGTTTGTGGGTGAGGTTGGAGAGGCCACGGTGCAGGAAGGGGTGTCGCCGTCCCGGATGACTGACATGAGAGGAGACCGATCTGCGCACGTGCGGATTCTAAGATTTTTAGACCTTGATAACTTTTACAATATACCGCCAATCTGAACGAAACTTGTTGCACTCGCAGCACAGGAAAACAGTCAGTGAGCCGGAGAGAAATGGTAGCATTTTCACGTACCGTTTTTGCGCAAATAGGAAAACCGCGCAAACCGGAAGAACACAAGATCAGAGTTTTAGTTAAGGGCCTGTCCCACTTACGCGACTTTTCAGCAAACTGTCTGCGACCTTCAAGCTCGGGGGCACTCACCTGAAAACTGCAAGCTGGATCGATAGTCAGCGCTGAACACACACACAAACAAACACACATCGCAAAGGTGGGGGCCAGGTAAGGCAAGGGAGCGCTGTCTGAAATTCACACGGTGCAAAGCCAAGGTGATACCCACGATGAACAGGAAGGTTAAAGATGGCTGGCACAGTGTACGGTAAGTCCTTTAAAAGAGCTGGGAGGGGGGAAGGGGAGGGAAGGTGAGCGAAGGGGGGGAGAAGGTGTGGAGACACTTTTAAGAAGCCAGAAAACTTTTAATAAGCCCAGAGGTACACAGCTGCAAAGTTTAGCGGGCATTTAACATTACCGGTCGGTTTTCCTTGGTTCTGAAAACTCATGCTTAAGTTTTATTTTCCCCAATGAGCCAATTAAAATGCCCCGTCAGCAACCTGCGACTACCTCGACTACCTACAACGACATGGCGACCCCACTACCACTACCACTACGACTACCACTACCACTACGACTACCACTACCACTCAGACTCGATAACAATCAGCACGTGAGCACCTCAGGGTTGCGTACTCAGCCCCCTGCTGTTCTCACTCTATACTCATGACTGCGTAGCCAGTCATAGCGCGAACTCCATCATCAAGTTCGCTGACGACACCACTGTTGTGGGACGTATCACTGATGGGGATGAGTCAGAGTATAGAAGAGAGATCGAGCAACTGTCCATATGGTGCCAGCACAACAACCTGGCCCTCAACACCAGCAAAACCAAGGAACTGATTGTGGACTTTGGAAGGAGTAGGATGGGGACCCATAGTCCTGTTTATATCAACGGGTCGATGGTTGAAAGGGTCAAGAGCTTCAAATTCCTGGGCGTGCACATCTGTGAAGATCTTTCCTGGTCCGAGAACACAGATGCAATTATTAAGAAAGCTCATCAGCGCCTCTACTTCCCGAGAAGATTACGGAGAATTGGTCTGTCAAGGAGGACTCTCTCTAACTTCTACAGGTGCACAGTAGAGAGCTTGCTGACCGGTTGCATCGTGGCTTGGTTCGGCAATTTGAGTGCCCTGGAGAGGAAAAGACTACAAAAAGTAGTAAACACTGCCCAGTCCATCATCGGCTCTGACCTTCCTTCCATCGAGGGTATTTATCGCAGTCGCTGCCTCAAAAAGGCTGGCAGCATCATCAAGGACCCACACCACCCTGGCCACACACCCATCACCCTGCTACCTTCAGGTAGAAGGTACAGGAGCCTGAAGACTGCAACAACCCGGTTTAGGAATAGCTACTTCCCCACAGCCATCAGGCTA
Organism: Raja brachyura; assembly: GCA_963514005.1. Next base: position 73,388,721 of record OY740789.1, on the reverse strand, counting down.
TTAAATTTAGCTCGGAACTCTGAACATTAATATCCCTCCATCTGTTATTTGCACTTTATCAATTTATTAATTCATGGGTGTATTTACGTATATAATTGTAGTCAATGCCTTCTATGTTCTGTTGTGCTATGCAAAGAAAGATTTTCATTGTCCTGTCAGGGACACATGACAATAAACTCCTTTGAATTTGACTTTGCACTACGAGTTCAAAAGTATCGATTTTCTCCATAGAATCATAGAAAATAGGTGCAGGAGTAGGCCATACCCCCTGATCCCTTTAGCCACAAGGGCCACATCTAACTCCCTCTTAAATATAGCCAATGAACTGGCCTCAACTACCTTCTGTGGCAGAGAATTCCTCAGACTCACCACTCTGTGTAAAAAATGATCTTCTCATCTCGGTCCTAAAAGACTTCCCCCTTATCCTTAAACTGCGACCGCTTGTTCTGGTGTTCCCCAACATCGGGAACAATCTTCCTGCATCTAGCCTGTCCTACCCCTTAAGAATTTTGTAAGTCTCTATAAGATCCCCCCTCAATCTCCTAAATTCCAGCGAGTACAAGCCGAGTATATCCAGTCTTTCTTCATATGGAAGTCCTACCATCCCAGGAATCAGTCTGGTGAACCTTCTCTGTACTCCCTCTATGGCAAGAATGTCTTTCCTCAGATTAGGAGACCAAAACTGTATGCAATACTCCAGATGTGGCCTCACCAGGACCCTGTACAACTGCAGTAGAACCTCCCTGCTCTTGTACTTAAATCCTTTTGTTATGAATGCCCACATACCATTCGCTTTCTTCACAGCCTGCTACACCTGCATGGCTACTTTCAATGACTGGTGTACCATGACACACAGGTCTCGTTGCATCTCCCTCTTTCCTAATCGGCCACCGTTCAGATAATAGTCTACCATCCTGTTTTTGCCGCCAAAGTCGATAGCCTCACATTTATCCACATTATGCTGCATCTGCCATGCATTTGCTCACTCCCCCACCTATCCAAGTCACCTTGCAGCCTCCTAGCATCCTCCTCACAGCTAACACTGCCCCCCAGCTTCGTGTCATCCGCAAACTTGGAGATGTTGCATTCAATTCCCTCATCCAGATCATTAATATATATTGTAAATAGCTGGGGTCCCAGCACTGAGCCTTGCGATACCCCACTAGTCACTGCCTGCCATTCTGAAAATGACCCGTTTACTCCTACCCTTTGCTTCCTGTCTGCCAGCCAGTTCTCTATCCACATCAACACTGAACCCCAAATACTGTGTGCTTTAATTTTTAATGCTAATCTCTAATGTGGGACCTTGTCGAAAGCCTTCTGAAAGTCCAGATACAACACATCCACAGGTCCTTCCTTATCTGCTCTACTAGTTACATCAGACATGATTTACCTTTCATAAATCCATGCTGACTTTGTCCAATGATTTCAACACTTTCCAAATGTGCTGTTATCCCATCTTTAATAACTAGCATTTTCCCCACTACCGATGTTAGACTAACTGGTCTGTAATTCCCCGTTTTCTCTCTCCCTCCCTTTTAAAAAGTGGGGTTACATTAGCTACCCTCTAATCCTCAGGAACTATTCCAGAATCTAAATACAGAATTGCATCTGGACACATTCTTCAGGGTCCACCACAATGCAGCACTAGGTATATTGTAGAAACGTTGTCACCTTGTGTGGCTAAAATACAGAAAACATGTGTTACTCATGAAGGTGACCAGCTTCAGGAAGCGTCTCAATTAATTGTTGTTGTGGTGATGCAAATTGACTTGGTAATTACCTTACTTTGTATGTGGAAAATTCAATTTTCAGCTCGTAATGCCGAATAAAATAACACTACGCAATCGAATTACCAGGCATTAAAGTGTTCACAGAAAACACTCTTTTTCTCTACGCCCCTAATAATACAGAGAGAGTGAAGCATTTTGCTAACTCATTCAAAATCAGACAAAGACAATTTGCAATTCTGATTTATTTTCAGTTTCTAACACTAGGTATTGGCATCATCTGGAATTCCTCCATAAACCTCAGTGACTCTGAGCTTTTGTCTCCTTTGAGGTGCTCCCAAAAAACACTGTGACCAAATGTTCAGTTTTCTATCCTCACGGTTCCATGTCAAATTCTGTCATGTACTCCTGTAAAACACCGTCAAAAGATTTTTACCAGATTAAGAGCCCCATAATGCTTTTATGTTTTTGTTTAAAACAAAGTGTAGATTATTTATTATTTAAGAATTGCATCAACTTGCACTGCCATTGTATCAGCATTTCATCTGCACCTTCCAGTCAGAAAAATGGCAGTCAATTGTTGCTTGCTGGGATGGAGTTCACTTTGCATCCAATTTTTCATTCTCCCTTGGATTTTAAGGAACTCTTACTTTTGTGAAAATCTGTTATGTGTGACCTCATCAAAGGCCTTGGTAAAAATCAATGTACATGAACACATTGCAATTCAATGATCAATTTTGTTAAAACCTCTTGACATGAGTTTCAATCATTTTGACACACATTTCTCTTAATAAATCTAAGATGGCTAACCTTGATTATTATTTGCTATTGTACTATTCATATCATTTTCAGAATTGGTGTCAATCTTTTTATCACCACTGACATTTTCTTTTTTAGTCAAAAATACAACATCAGCAGATATTTAATCCACCAGCCAGGGAGGATTGAAAATAACGATTATTAATCTAATCCAATATTTTATTCACTGCATCCTTAAATACAATGTCAGTTCCCCTCTTTGGTGAAGCGAGCCCTAAAATATTCCGGAACTGTATCCACTAAATTCGGTACTCTGGAATTGGAATTGTCACTAGACTAAGTGGAATCCTTTGGGTCCCTGTCACACAGGATGCTTGATCCCCCAACGTAATATTCCGCCACTCACCCATAGCCCCCAACTGCACAGGCGCAGCTCATTTCCCCTCATCCCTAGCACTCTCTCACCCTCTTCTTCACCCACCCTCTTCTTTCCCCTCTCTTTCTCCCCTCTCCCAATCCCTCCCTCACCTCTCTCTCCCTCTCCTTTCCCCTACTCTCAGTCACTCCCTCCCTCCTTCCATAACTCCTCTCCCCTCCTACCCGGGGGAGGGGGCGGGGGAGGGGGGGATGGGGGGAGCCATGAGGGAGAGGGGGGTACAACAGGGGAGGGGGGCAGGAACCAGTGAAGGGGACCAGATGGAAAGCCAACTCACTGGTTGTTTTCAAGAGGGAGTTAGATCTAGCTCTTGGGCCTAAAGGAATCAAGGGATGTGGGGAAAAAGCAGGAACGGGGTACTGGTTTTAGATGATCAGCCATGATCATATTGAATGGCGGAGCTGGCTCGAAGGACCGAATGGCCTACTCCTTAACCTATATTTCTTTGTTCTATGTTTTCTATGTTCTATGAATGACCTGAACTTTGGACAAATTCTCAAAATTGGTTTTTGTCTTGTCTAATAATGGACTCTGAGAAATTGGATGGTTTCAAGAGCAATTTAATGTCACCAAATGCTGCTCAGACAAGCAAATAGAAGAAAAAAGAGAAGGCAGATTTGCCGTTACACTATGACAGTCAACAAGAAGAGAGTACTAGTCTTCAGTCAGAAACGCACAAACATCAGTGGAGACAAAGAATACACCCAAACTGATTGAAATGATTTCATATTGTAACTGGGAATTAGAACGTTCCAATATTCTTGGAGTTCTTGCTCGATATATTGCCAACAAGAGACCTTTGGGGAAAATAAGAATTGGCAATTTCCTTGTTAAAATTGTGTCAAATTATGGAAATAGTCGAGATCCTTCACCTGGAAGTGTGCTGATTTCTAGCTCCGTGGTAAAGATTTCCCTGTCCAGTGAAAAAGAGGGAAATGGCAAATACTCGGGTTGCAATATGTCTGTTCCAACCACCTCCCAATCGCCTAGAATCCAGCTGACTGAAACACGGCCAAATGCACCAAAAGAAACGTTATCAACACCTACCAAATGTTCAGTGCAGGGAAAGGAGGTAACCACATTTCACTTATGCTCAACAGTAGCTGGCAAGCAAAAGCCTGCCTTTGACACACCAACATCAACTTCTCGGAAAAGCGGAATAATCCAGGTATGTGCAAGGGGAAAGGAGAGTAATGAAGTGTTCAACTAAATAGGAGTAAATTCGTTTCTTGGTTCAGAAGTTTAGTTTCTTTGATGTGGATGTGGAGGGGGAGGAAGTGCTGTGGGGGGGTGAGGGGAAATGAGGCCCGCCTGAGTGAGCGGTGGAATGCTGCGTTGGGGAAGGGTTACGTTGGGGAAACGGGTGAGTGGTGGAATATAATGCGTTGGGGTACGGGTTGCGTCGGAGAACTAGGCCTCCCGTGTCACAGGGACCCAACACGTCCAACTTAGTCCAGTCAGTTCTTAAATGCTGAAATGTTCTGATCAGAAAGTCACCAATCTGAAACACTGACTTTGTTACTCAAATGCAGTTCTTGGGAACTACTTTAGCAGACTTTATCATCCATCGAAAAATGGTCAGAATATCCACAATACTTGGACTATTAGCTCCAGTGTCACAAAGTTAAAATAGAAAGTCTTTTGCATGTGATAATGTTTCCATTACAGGCCATCCCCAAGTTATGGACAACTGACTTATGGATACTTCAACATTTGAACAAACTCCCATAACAGCATTGAATTATAAAGTACAAAATATAAACTTATTAGTATTGGTTTATTAATGTCACATGTACGAAAATACAGTGAATATTTGTGTTTTGCATGCTCTCCTGGTGAATTATAGCATACGTGAGTTATTCAGGTAGCGCAAAAGAGAAAATAAACAGAGTGTACAATGTAATATTATAGGTAAAGAGAAAGCGCAGATAAAAAAAGTGCAAGGATGGCAACATGGTAGATTGTAAGATCGGGAAATTCATTCCTAACCTATGAATGAATGTTTATTGGCAAAGTATCCAATAATGGTAAAACATTATCGATTAAACATGTGAATAAAATAAAATACCAGAGCAAAAAGAGGCTACAGATTTTTGATTATTGAATAGAGCTGCTACTCGTGGAAAAAAGCTGCTTATGTCTGGCTGTGGCAGCTTTGACAGTCAGAGTCGCCTTTAGAAGGCGAGTGATTCAAGGAGTTCGTGGCCAGGGTGAGAGGTGTCAGAGATTATCTTACCTGCTCGCTTCCTGGCTCTTGCAGTGTACAGTTCGTCAGCCAATAACCTTCTCAGCTGATTGGACGATTCGATGCAGCTTCCGGATGTCGTGCTTGGTGGCTGAGCCAAACGAGATCATGATGGAGAAGTAGAGGACAGACTCTACGATGGCCGTATAGAATTGGACCATCATTACCCATGGCAGATTGTACTTCCTCAGCTGCCGCAGGAAGTACATCCTCTGTCGTACCTTTTTGACTGTGGAGTCGATGGTTGGCCCCCATTTCAGGTCCTTGAAGATAATGATCCCCAGGAACTTAACCACAGATGTGACTGTGGTGTTGATGGTGAGTGGGGTGTGGGGAGGGGGAGCTCTCCGAAAGTCTATAATCAATTCCACTGTCTTAAGAGCATTGAGCTCCAGATTGTTGCGATGCACCAGGACGGCAGCTGTGTCATTTCCTGTCTGTAGGCAGATACCTCCCCCATCCTGAATCAATCCAATCAGAGTTGTGTCATCCGCAAACTTGAGAAGCTTGACAGAGGAGTCAGTGGAAGTGCAGTCATTGGTGTAGAGAGAGTAGAGAGGGGAGAGTATGCAGCCTGCATACCTGGACATTTCCGGCTTTCCTTCTGAACAGCCTCTCCATCTCCTCTATTTTTATTGATGACTAGACCAAGTGCAGACTCGTTGGGTCTGCTCTCCCAACGTACCCGTTCCCTACCCATAGCCCCCACAGGAGGAGTGGTCCTCCAACTCAACCCGTTGGCGAAGGTAAGATTCGAACACTCCTCAGTAAATATCATAGCTCGTGAGCCGCCCCCAGAACTGGAGTTGAAGATAAAATCCCAATCCCCAATTGCAATACCAATTGACCCTCCCCATCCTGTCCTGCCAGGAGCTATGATGGCAACATTGTTGCAAATGCCGGGCGCATTTGCTGTGAGATGCCATTGAGCTAAAAAGTTCAGTGTTCCTGTCTTTCAACTTTGTATCAGTATGTCGGATATTGTGAGGAATGGGCACGCAGACCCATTGTGACGTCTTCAGCGAAACACAGTCGTTCTTTTTTCAAAGTTTTGTCAGATTTTTAAATATTTTCAGTAATAACCCGAGAAATAAAGCATGACATTTTCAGATAAAGCGATTTCAGACGCCTCTGGAAAAATCTCTACCGGAATATGTAAAATTGTCACCGTTACTGCGTTGTTTTTTCGAGAAGATGTGATTATACACAAACACACAAATAAATGCACATCCAAGATGAGACTTTTAATAGTTACTAGACCAAGTGCAACCCATTGGGTCCCTGTCACACGGGAGGCCTGGTCCCCCAACGCAACCCATTCCCCAACTCAATATTACACCACTCACCCCTAGTCCCCACAGGAGGCCTGGTCCCCCAACGTAACCAGTTCTCCAACGTAATATTCCACACTCACCCATAGCTGACAACTGCGCAGGGGCGTTCATTTCGCCTTATGCACCCTCCCTCATTTTTAAACTTTAAAAAAATGCATTTCCACTTGTTAGCTAGCAGAACTCAGTGTACTGCGACTTTAGAAAAAATGCATTTGAACTTGCTAGGGCTAGCAGGACTCAAATGCACTTGGATAGCAACAATGTTGTGAGCAGGGCTACAATCCCAATGTGACGTCACACCTGTAAGCACAGGGAAAAAGCAGTTCTTTTTTTCCGTCCCTTCAGATTTTTGAACATTTTGATTAATAACTGGAGAAATAATGCATGAATTTTTCAGTTAAGACGAATTTTGACTTCACGGGATAACTCTAACAGAATATGTAAAAATTTTACTGTGTGTTGTTTTTGAGAAGATGTGATCACACACGAACAAATAACTACACAAATATACATACACACATCCAAGATCAGAGTTTTTAGTTATAAGGATATGATGGAGAAGTGATGTTGTGCAGCACGGAGGGGGTAGGTAGTGGACGAGGCCTCAGTATTTTATAGTCAGGCTGTAATTGAGTGTTATGTGGTGATTGGCAAGGGGTGTGTGGGAAAGGGTCCAGTCTTTTCAAACTGGAGTCTTGGTTCAAGTAGGTTTGAAATGGTGATTGGGGAGGAGTGGGTGTAGAAGGGTCCAGTCTTTGCAGACTTGGGTCTGGCTGTGTTGTTGGGGAGGGGGGGGGGGGGGAAGGGTACCAGGATTACGTTTCTGCTTGTCAAGCCTGCAGTACAACTCATTCAGGTAATTGGTCAGCTGACAATAGTCCAAAGAGCGGGGGGGCTTTCCTCATGAAGCTGGTGATTTCTTGCAAGCCCTTCCAAACTGAAGAAGAGTCACTAGCTCAGAATTTGTTTCTCAGAGTACTTTTCCTTGGCAGCTCTGAGTCCTCTTCTCAGCTTGTACCTGTAGGGGTTTGCATCTCCACTCCTGTAGGCTTCCTCTTTAGACTGTCGGAGCTGTCCGAGTTCTGCAGTAAACCAGGGCTTGTCCTTGTTGAACCAGGTCCAGGTCCTAGTTGGAATGCAACTATCTTCACAAAAGTTGACATATGATGATACAGTGTCTGTATACTCATCAATGCTTGTGGTAGCTTCGCTGAACACATTCCAATTTGTGCAGTCAAAGCAGGATTGTAGATTCTCAATGCCCACGCTTGTCTACCTTTTTGTTGTTCTGACCAGGCTTAGTAGATTTTAGTTTCTGCCTGTAGGTCAGAATAAGGTGAACAAGACAATGATCAGAGAGACCCAGACCTGCCTGGGGAACAGAGCGACATGCGTTCTTGATTGACGTGTAACAGTGGTCAAGTGTATTAAAAGGACCGTTCAAGAATCTGATAATAGCAGGGAAGGAGCTCCTGACCAACTCAACCCCAGTACTGGGCATGCTCTCCTCTCCACTTCCTGAAGTTGATGAGCAGCTCTTTCGTTCTGCTGACCTAGAGGGAGAAACTATCTTCTTCCTGTACTCAGTCTCGTCATTGTTTGAAATCAGGTCCACTGTGATGGTGTCATCTGCAAACTTGTAAATGCACTTAAAGCACAATTTGGCTGCACCAGTGCAAGTGTGATAATATCAAGAATTTTGGGTGCTTGACAAAATGGAGGATTTTTGCTGTAAAACCTGCTTGTCATCTTTTGCGAAAGTTCCAAAGACCATGAGGATCATGGCTCCAGACTGTCTGTAGCTTGGGATGAGGTTGAATAAAGGTTGATGTCCAGATGGCCTTTAATTGTTAATATGTATGAGGTTTTGGAGAAGGAGCTAGGTCCTGTTGCAAATGCATGCTTGGGATTGGTTGGGAAATGATGGGTTATAATAATGTTACAGACTATGTTGCATAGTCTTCATGCCGTTACTTGTGATTGGTCAAGGAGAGGGACCTTACCCAAACTGTTTACTTTACCTCGTATAATATTTCTTTATTTAGTAGAATTGTTTCCCACAAAGTGCTTTCTATCAAAACTATGTTATGTGATGTTTTGTGATTGGGTTAGGGAACTTTCTTTTAATGTATTTTGTAATAATTATTGATAATTGGCTTGTAGGGGTTGCGCCCCCATCCATGTATTTCCGCACCAAGGGTCTGTAACGGTAATAAAAGAAGCGATTGGAGTTTGCTGATCTTCTGGAGTTGTTTATTCGCACAAGGCTGATGGGCCCGAACGAGTAGAGACAAAGATCGGACACGCGGTATTGGACTAGGTATTGTATGATAGAGGATTCCAGTATGATAGTTGGATTCCAGTGTTTCGAATTCGGTGTTTGACTGAACCAGACTAGGGGGGAAAGATTAGGACCAGAATTACAAGTGTGTACGGTAATAGTAAGGGGCTGAGAACGCAGCCTTGTGGGTCACCAGTGTTGAGAATTATCATAGAGGATGGTTTATCGTTTACTCATGCTGATCGTAACTAATGGGTCAGAAGTCAAGGATCTAGTTGTAGAGGGAGATCCTGAGATTTAGGTCCACAGGTTTGGAGAGGAGTTTATTTGGAATTATACTGTTCAAGGCAGATCTGACATGGGTGTTCCTGTATCCAGATATTTGAGGTCTGACAGTAAGTCCAGGGAGATGATGTCACCTGTTCCAGCAGCAGGTGGATTGCAGTGGATAAAGGTTGTCTGGTATGCTGGAGTTGATCTGCACCATGACCAGCCTCTACGTATTTTGTGATGGTGGACAACAGTCATTAACGCTCGCTACCTTGTTTTTCTTTGGCACTGTATGATAGTAGTTATTGTATAGCAGCTGGTTACCTCTCATCATTGCAGGCAGAGGTTGGTATGAATGATAGACCTAGTTTCCTCTCTCTGCATTTTCATTATTGTTTTTTTTCCCCCAATCAGTATTAGGAGCTTTTGATGCCATTCAAGATATGGTTACAATAGCGAGTGATCTTTATGCATTTTCTGACGTCGAAACATTTAAAAATGGAAACCATTCATGCCTGTACTTCTAAACCGACTGTACATTAAATAGTACACTATGCTGGCTACAAAGTCACTGTTGCTGGTTCATCCATGACTCTTCTCATCAACAGGCATTTTTTGGTAGTTAGAAATGTATATCTCACAGAACATAAAATATGGATAACTTTGAAACCCCACGACTTGTGAATTACACAAATTTGGATAGGACAAATGACTCATTAAATATATGTTGGATGAAAGGGAGGGTTGGCCATTTACCGTGGTAACATTCCAATTTACAGCATATTATCTTTAACATCCATCTTCTGAATCATTTTAAGGAACTGGTACATCTCATTTAACAGCCTCCGTAGCACGCTTATAATGTCCTAGAACAGCGTACGATTATTCGCCTAAAGTATAATGCACCTCCCACAATTTATCTGTCAAATTCAGCGTACTTAGGTTGGCACGTTTGATGGCCTGCAGATGCAAGGTCGGAGGAGGAGCTTAGATTTGTAGTGGAAATTCTACTTTGTGGGAGTTGAATATTAGAAAATGGGCGCTTAAGCTTGCTTGCCAAATTTATGATACGAAAAGCCTGTAAGTGCCACGAAAAGCCTGTAAGTACCAAATGAATGCCATGGAACAACCTGATGATGTACAAGATATGTAGCAATATTCAGACAAGTTAATTTACATGAAAATATTTTTACCTTCTATGGTAGTAGAGTTCCTACACCTGTTCAACTTGCATGCTGTAACTGTTTCACTGTTATTTCCCTTACTGCTTTCCTGTAAAGAAGCAAAAAGAACACAAATAATTCTACTCAAGAGTTTATTTAACAAAAAAGATTTCTAAATCTGTGAAAAATTGAATCATTATAAAGATTCAATCTTGCTACTGACCCAAGTTAGTTCTATTAATCTATTACATTTTTTGTAAACCGCACATCTTTTTTAATGTAGCCTAATACTGGAATGGGGCAAGGGGGGGTGGGGCAGGGGGGGTTTGGGGGGGCAAGGGGGAGGAGGGGAAGGAGGGTTGGGGACGGGGGAGGGGAAGGGGGAGAGGATACGGGTATGTGGGAAAGGTGGGTGGTCGCAGCAGACGCAGCTCACACTCTGCTCACCCTGCACCTTCAGCTTTCAGCCTCACGCAGTAGCTCCTGGTCCCACTCCGACTTCACTCAGAGACTTCCGGTTCAACTTAAGAGCTCCCGGCTCGTCGTGCTGGTCGCTGCTCTCTGCCTGCACGCTTCTCATGGACTCAGCCCCGCCTCCATGGGTTTATTCTCCGTGGGTGCCGGAAGGGGCGTTATCTTCATGGTTACAGGCGAGAAGACCAGTCTGCTGATCTCACGATTTTTGAAACCTTTAACTTTTCTAATATTTCACCGATTGGAACAAATCTTGGTGCGCTTGGAGCAGAGAACGGTGAGTAAGGTGGCAAAAAAAATCCTAGCTATTAAGGTACCATTTTTGAGCAAATACATAGTACATAACGGGAGAAAAAAGTTCAGTGTGTATGCATACACATTCACACATACTCAATAAATAAACAAATATAGTGCAATAATAATAATAGACTGTTAATAGTTCAGAGCGTATTTGTTGATGTGTTTAATAGCCTAATGGCTGTAGGGAAGAAGCTGTTCCTGAACCTGGCCGTTACAGTTTTCAGGTTCCTGTACCTTCTTCCTGCTGGCAATGGTGAAATGAGTGTGTGGCCAAGATGGAGTGGGTCTTTGATGATGTTGGCCGCCTTTTTGAAGCAGCAACTTCTATAGATCGCTTCGATGGTGGGGAGGTCAGAGCCAGTGATGGACTGGGCAATGGTCACAGTTTTTGCAGTCTTTTCGCTCCTGGGTGTTCAGAGCAGACCACGATGCAGCCAGTCAATATGTTCTCTACTGTGCACCTGCAGAAGTTCAAGAAAATCCTCCTTGACATCTGGGTTGAGAAACCCTGGACTTGCATCCGACTCTCAGTAAACTTTTCAGGAGGCGCTGATATGCCTTCTTTATAATTGCATCCGCGTGCTGGGACCAGGAAAGATCTTCGGAAATTTGCACGCCCAGGAATTTGAAGTTTTTGACTCTCGCCATCGTCCCATTGATATAAACAGGATTGTGGGTCCTCATCCTTCCCATTCCAAAGTCCACAATCAGTTCCTTGGATTTACTGGTTTTGAGAGCCGGGTTGTTGTGCTGGCACCATTTGGTCAATCGGTCGATCTCACTTCCACACTCTGACTCTTGTTCAGAATACTCAAAATAGATTATCAGGCCAATATTTCAATGAGGTTTGTGAAGTTTTGCAGAGCTAAATAAAAATGACTTTGTTGTACCATTTCCAACATTAAAACTGCTCAAAAGTAGTTTTTCCAATTAAAATCCATATAAACATGCCTTTCCTTTATAGTTCCATTCTCAAACGCAGGACAATCAAAATATTTTACAACCAATTACCAGAAGCTGCGGTTAGGTTTCTTGGCAGAGTCCAGAGTCTTGGTCTTCAGGTGAAGAAACAAGAGTTTGACTCTCACTATATCAATAATCAAATTTTAATTAAAATAAAATTTTGGATTAAAAAAATGCTTGTTTCACTATAAGAAACCTTGCAAATAAAATTGTTGTTAAAATCCATCTAAATAATCGTAATCTTGCCAATATGCAATCCAGGGTCCCAATATAGTCGAGTGACTCCCATGTTCAGGAACACAGAGTAATGCGACAATAACCACTGGGATTGCCAGCAATGTCTACATCCTAGAATGTGCATCCTTCTACAGGTACACCATAGACAGCATTTTATTGGGATGCATCACAGCTTGGTTTAGGAACAGCTCCATCCAAAGCCGCAAGAAATTGCAGCAAATTGTGGATGCCGCCCAGACCATCACACAAACCAACTTCCCTTCGATTGACTCAATTTATACTTCACGCTGGCTCGGCAAGGTCAGCAGCATAATCAAGGACGTCGCACCCTGGTCACTCCCTCTTCTCCCCCCTCCTATCAGGCAACTGAACCACCCTACCACAAAAATTAGATCAGACATTAGGTTGCTGAATGGCAAACTAATTCAAGGAGATGTATGACTTGCTCTTTCTCTCCCATGTCATGTTCATATTATTTTTGTTTTAAAACAGTTTAAATATTTTCTCTTTTTGTCCCAAGGCCACATAAACTAATCTATCATGAACAAAGAACGGTATCACAATTCTGAATTGATCTAGTCACTTTCCTTGAAGTTTGCATCCTTCAAGTGATTTAGTAAAACATTTTCCTCAGCTATGTTCAATGTAATACAAAACCAGTACCTGTGCTGTTAGCCGAGGAACAAGGGATGCTTCTGCTCGCTCCTCTGCGATGCAAGTCCAGGGTTTCTCAACCCAGAGGGCACAATTCTCCAGATTCATTAACTCTATCTGCTTTTTGGATAACCCAGGAAGTCTTGTGGGTGCAAAGGACGGCCGCAAACTGGTTTTAGCTGCTGATGTGGTTGGGGTCGAGGCCACCTTTGCATTGTTTGCAGACTTCTGATCTTTGCTATACGAGACAGGTCCCAATGTCATCTCAATCTGCTTGCTACTTTTGGAAATAGATTCAATAGAAATGGGTTGAGGAGAAACCAAAGTTCGATTGGATGTGCTGGACCCTCTGCAGTCAGCCTGGGATGACCGGGATTTTAATACACCATCCAACGAGTGGACGTTACTGGAACTTTTGGAAGGCATTTGACATACAACTTTTGATGTTTTGCTCACGCACAGAGCAGCACGCTGTTCAATAATTTTCTCTTCATTTTCCAGGTATTCATCCAATTTGTTACTTGAGAAAACAGAACTATTTTTTAAGGAGTACTCTGGTTTTGCACCTAGAACAGATCACAAAGCAATATTCATTTTTTAGTGCACCATCCAAACAAATTATCATCAACTGAAGTATATAACATTAAAACACAGTTCCCTCACCACTTCACAACTATTTTTTGGCAAGTGTGCAATTTGTTAACATACCTAATGCTACACACTCACCAAAATAGCTCTGGAAAAGCTTTGCCTTTGGATGAAGACAAACAGTAAGGCATCTCGACGGGTCGCGTGGTCAGAAGGCTTCCCGACGGACTGCGGGGCCAGAAGGCCTACCGACGGGCCACAGCTGTGGACTGGGAATGCAGATGGAGCCCTTTATCGAAGCGCCGCGATCTCTCAGATCGCCGCGTGGAAGCTCAGGTCGGGGCCCGGTTGGGGCCTCATGGGTAGAAGCCTGGGTCGGGCGAAGCATGGGTCATTGACCTGCGGTCGATGAGAGCGCACAGAACCACCGTCAGGGAGAGGGGAAGATCAATGGAGGACCCGTGTGGGGGACCACCGTGTGGGGGAGGGGAAGAACAAAGGAGGACGCGGTGAGGTGGGACTGCTGTGACTTGCTTTGTAACCTTATCAGCACGGTGGGTGGCTGCTATTTGTAAACATTGTGTATGAAAGCAAAGAATCTCACTGTGCTTAGTCACATGTGGCAATAAAGTATTCTTATTCCTATTAAAATATCAATTAGGTTCTTCATGCTATCATCGAAATCTGCAGGTTCTTAGCTCGAAGGATGCATCAACACAACCCAACAAGAGACTAAGGGCCAATAAGCAAATTTAGCAATTCCTTTTTTCCCTCATCAGGTTGACATGGAGGAGGGGTGGAGAGGAGAGGAGAGAAATAAAAGGGGCGAAAGGGACAGGGTAGTCAGTAATTGAAGTCCCTTAAAAGCAGAATTGAGAGGAACAGAATGATAGTTTTCAAATTTGGTGCCTTGGTGCTAAATTGTTGTCATGGAGTATATTCATTTTCAGAGACCATTGACCAACAGAAAAAAAACAGCCCTTGGGATAGGGTGACCCGCCCCACTGGGTTAAGAATTGAAAGTTTACTCAATGATACAATGTCTCTGGAGTGTACCTATTTTTAAACTTACTTGTTTGGGTCTGCTTGGGAGTAGAAGATCCTGAATGTTGTACAAGTTTTTGCTTCCAACCCTTCAACTTTGTGATATCATTTGTTTTTCCTGTTCTTGAAACGAAGGAAACTTCTTCTGTGGAATATTCAAATATTATTTTTAAACATTTAAAGACCATCTCTACTTATATCGTTATTGCAGAACAATTTCAAATCTAAAGATATTGCATCAACAACAATGACATTAAGTTTGAAGATGAAAAAGGTAAAGTATTAAAATAAACATTATTGCTAATACGGTTATTTTAAACCCTGATTTTAAACAATTGTGGTTAGGGCCAAGCATGCTTTCTTTTCCCCTAAAAAGCATATTCAGTTTGCAAACGTAGGTAAAGAGACAATTATTTTACACTCCTTTATCTGAGCATGGCAAGCAAAATAAAGAGTGTGAATCACTGGACTGAGATTGCTAGATTTTCATCTAAATCTGCAGTAAAATGGAATGTCTTGGCTAGAATAGAGAACAAAAGGGAACAAAAAGGAAGACAAAGTAAATAAACAGCCAGATTTAAGAGCATTGATTCTTGTTGATCAGATAAGCCGGTGAACTCTGCTGGAGAAAATCAGAACCATAACTTATGAACAGATCAAAATATTCAAACAACTTGTGTAGAAGACCCTCCCTTGTCCGTCTACAACTCAATTCAGAAAACGACCAATTCCAAATTTCACCACTCCAAGTTTCTTTCCATCAGTTCAATATTTCTATAAAGATAAATTAACCAGCCTTCGAAAAAGTATATAAAAATGGCTGATGAACAATTAACAAATTGGAAGGGGACTGAAATGCAGGGAGGAGATGAACTTTACACTGCCAGCTAATTTTAATGATGCACAATCTGGTATTGGTAAATATTGAAGAATGCCTCAGTATGGAATAGATCAGGCACTATGATTTTTTGAGCAAATAACAAGGTGCTAGAGGAACTTGGTGAGTCAGGCAGCATCTGTGGAGGCACTTCATGCAACTACAAGAGACATAACACCTGTCCCGACACCTCATCTTTAGCTCCCAGCATGTCTTAGTCCGCTAGGGTATCTTACAATCCAAATGTATTAATTATTTAATCACATAACACGCATCCCCTCTCTCTTTTACTGCATGATCATCTCCCACCCCTGAGACCAACTATTTACTTTTAGTATTTCTGGTAGTCAAAATCACTGTTATCTCTTGTCACAAAATTTAAAGATCCACATTAACTAGCAAAAGTGTGGTTGTTCTTTAACTTCTCACACTATCTATATATATATTATACTATTAAAAGTCTCATCTTGTATGTATGTATACGTGTGTGTGTGTGTGTGTGCGCTCGTGTATGCCCATGTGTCTTTCTACCTTCATCAGAACACCACGGGCTAGCGCAGAGTTAGAGTTATGTAAAAATGTGTGATGGGTAGGGGGGAGTGTGTGACGGGCGGGGGGGGAGTGACGGGCGGGGGTGGGGGGGAGTGACGGGCGGGGGTGGGGGGGAGTGACGGGCGGGGGTGGGGGGGAGTGACGGGCGGGGGTGGGGGGGAGTGACGGGCGGGGGTGGGGGGGAGTGACGGGCGGGGGTGGGGGGGAGAGACGGGCGGGGGTGGGGGGGAGTGACGGGCGGGGGTGGGGGGGAGTGACGGGCGGGGGTGGGGGGGAGTGACGGGCGGGGGTGGGGGGGAGTGACGGGCGGGGGGGAGTGACGGGCGGGGGGGGAGTGACGGGCGGGGGAGTGACGGGCGGGGGGGAGTGACGGGCGGGGGGGGAGTGACGGGCGGGGGGGAGTGACGGGCGGGGGGGAGTGACGGGCGGGGGGGAGTGACGGGCGGGGGGGGAGTGACGGGCGGGGGGGGAGTGACGGGCGGGGGGGGAGTGACGGGCGGGGGGGGAGTGACGGGCGGGGGGGGAGTGACGGGCGGGGGGGGAGTGACGGGCGGGGGGGGAGTGACGGGCGGGGGGGGAGTGACGGGCGGGGGGGGAGTGACGGGCGGGGGGGGAGTGACGGGCGGGGGGGGAGTGACGGGCGGGGGGGGAGTGACGGGCGGGGGGGGAGTGACGGGCGGGGGGGGAGTGACGGGCGGGGGGGGGAGTGACGGGCGGGGGGGGGAGTGACGGGCGGGGGGGAGTGACGGGCGGGGGGGAGTGACGGGCGGGGGGGAGTGACGGGCGGGGGGGAGTGACGGGCGGGGGGGAGTGACGGGCGGGGGGGGAGTGACGGGCGGGGGGGAGTGACGGGCGGGGGGGAGTGACGGGCGGGGGGGAGTGACGGGCGGGGGGGGAGTGACGGGCGGGGGGGGAGTGACGGGCGGGGGGGGAGTGACGGGCGGGGGGGGAGTGACGGGCGGGGGGGGGAGTGACGGGCGGGGGGGGAGTGACGGGCGGGGGGGGAGTGACGGGCGGGGGGGGAGTGACGGGCGGGGGGGGAGTGACGGGCGGGGGGGGAGTGACGGGCGGGGGGGGAGTGACGGGCGGGGGGGGAGTGACGGGCGGGGGGGGAGTGACGGGCGGGGGGGGAGTGACGGGCGGGGGGGGAGTGACGGGCGGGGGGGGAGTGACGGGCGGGGGGGGAGTGACGGGCGGGGGGGGAGTGACGGGCGGGGGGGAGTGACGGGCGGGGGGGAGTGACGGGCGGGGGGGAGTGACGGGCGGGGGGGAGTGACGGGCGGGGGGGAGTGACGGGCGGGGGGGAGTGACGGGCGGGGGGGAGTGACGGGCGGGGGGGAGTGACGGGCGGGGGGGAGTGACGGGCGGGGGGGAGTGACGGGCGGGGGGGAGTGACGGGCGGGGGGGAGTGACGGGCGGGGGGGGAGTGACGGGCGGGGGGGAGTGACGGGCGGGGGGGAGTGACGGGCGGGGGGGAGTGACGGGCGGGGGGGAGTGACGGGCGGGGGGGAGTGACGGGCGGGGGGGAGTGACGGGCGGGGGGGAGTGACGGGCGGGGGGGAGTGACGGGCGGGGGGGGAGTGACGGGCGGGGGGGGAGTGACGGGCGGGGGGGGAGTGACGGGCGGGGGGGGAGTGACGGGCGGGGGGGGAGTGACGGGCGGGGGGGGAGTGACGGGCGGGGGGGAGTGACGGGCGGGGGGGGAGTGACGGGCGGGGGGGGAGTGACGGGCGGGGGGGGAGTGACGGGCGGGGGGGGAGTGAACGGGGGGGGAGTGACGGGCGGGGGGGAGTGACGGGCGGGGGGGAGTGACGGGCGGGGGGGAGTGACGGGCGGGGGGGAGTGACGGGCGGGGGGGAGTGACGGGCGGGGGGGAGTGACGGGCGG
Source organism: Raja brachyura (assembly GCA_963514005.1). The sequence goes on along the minus strand of OY740789.1, from coordinate 73,370,927 downwards.
GGGGGGAGTGACGGGCGGGGGGGGAGTGACGGGCGGGGGGGGAGTGACGGGCGGGGGGGGAGTGACGGGCGGGGGGGGAGTGACGGGCGGGGGGGGAGTGACGGGCGGGGGGGAGTGACGGGCGGGGGGGAGTGACGGGCGGGGGGAGTGACGGGCGGGGGGGAGTGACGGGCGGGGGGGAGTGACGGGCGGGGGGGAGTGACGGGCGGGGGGGAGTGACGGGCGGGGGGGAGTGACGGGCGGGGGGGAGTGACGGGCGGGGGGGAGTGACGGGCGGGGGGGAGTGACGGGCGGGGGGGAGTGACGGGCGGGGGGGAGTGACGGGCGGGGGGGGAGTGACGGGCGGGGGGGAGTGACGGGCGGGGGGGAGTGACGGGCGGGGGGGAGTGACGGGCGGGGGGGAGTGACGGGCGGGGGGGAGTGACGGGCGGGGGGGAGTGACGGGCGGGGGGGAGTGACGGGCGGGGGGGAGTGACGGGCGGGGGGGGAGTGACGGGCGGGGGGGGAGTGACGGGCGGGGGGGGAGTGACGGGCGGGGGGGGAGTGACGGGCGGGGGGGAGTGACGGGCGGGGGGGGGAGTGACGGGCGGGGGGGGAGTGACGGGCGGGGGGGAGTGACGGGCGGGGGGGAGTGACGGGCGGGGGGGAGTGACGGGCGGGGGGGAGTGACGGGCGGGGGGGGAGTGACGGGCGGGGGGGGAGTGACGGGCGGGGGGGGGAGTGACGGGCGGGGGGGGAGTGACGGGCGGGGGGGGAGTGACGGGCGGGGGGGGAGTGACGGGCGGGGGGGGAGTGACGGGCGGGGGGGAGTGACGGGCGGGGGGGGAGTGACGGGCGGGGGGGAGTGACGGGCGGGGGGGAGTGACGGGCGGGGGGGGAGTGACGGGCGGGGGGGGAGTGACGGGCGGGCGGGGGAGTGACGGGCGGGGGGGGAGTGACGGGCGGGGGGGGAGTGACGGGCGGGGGGGGAGTGACGGGCGGGGGGGGAGTGACGGGCGGGGGGGGAGTGACGGGCGGGGGGGGAGTGACGGGCGGGGGGGGAGTGACGGGCGGGGGGGGAGTGACGGGCGGGGGGGGAGTGACGGGCGGGGGGGGAGTGACGGGCGGGGGGGGAGTGACGGGCGGGGGGGGAGTGACGGGCGGGGGGGGAGTGACGGGCGGGGGGGGAGTGACGGGCGGGGGGGGAGTGACGGGCGGGGGGGGAGTGACGGGCGGGGGGGGAGTGACGGGCGGGGGGGGAGTGACGGGCGGGGGGGGAGTGACGGGCGGGGGGGGAGTGACGGGCGGGGGGGAGTGACGGGCGGGGGGGGAGTGACGGGCGGGGGGGGAGTGACGGGCGGGGGGGGAGTGACGGGCGGGGGGGGAGTGACGGGCGGGGGGGGAGTGACGGGCGGGGGGGGAGTGACGGGCGGGGGGGGAGTGACGGGCGGGGGGGGAGTGACGGGCGGGGGGGAGTGACGGGCGGGGGGGGAGTGACGGGCGGGGGGGGAGTGACGGGCGGGGGGGGAGTGACGGGCGGGGGGGAGTGACGGGCGGGGGGGAGTGACGGGCGGGGGGGGAGTGACGGGCGGGGGGGGAGTGACGGGCGGGGGGGGAGTGACGGGCGGGGGGGGAGTGACGGGCGGGGGGGGAGTGACGGGCGGGGGGGGAGTGACGGGCGGGGGGGGAGTGACGGGCGGGGGGGGAGTGACGGGCGGGGGGGGAGTGACGGGCGGGGGGGGAGTGACGGGCGGGGGGGGAGTGACGGGCGGGGGGGGGAGTGACGGGCGGGGGGGGAGTGACGGGCGGGGGGGGAGTGACGGGCGGGGGGGGAGTGACGGGCGGGGGGGGAGTGACGGGCGGGGGGGGAGTGACGGGCGGGGGGGGGAGTGACGGGCGGGGGGGGAGTGACGGGCGGGGGGGGAGTGACGGGCGGGGGGGGGAGTGACGGGCGGGGGGGAGTGACGGGCGGGGGGGAGTGACGGGCGGGGGGGAGTGACGGGCGGGGGGGAGTGACGGGCGGGGGGGGAGGAGTGTGTGACGGGCGAGGGGGGAGTGTGTGACGGGCCATGTTTTTTAAATCATGGGTCACATAATCCATGTTAATAGACATTTTTCCTTAATCGCTCAAAAGAGTGAATTTTCCTTAATCGCTCAGATGAATGAGTGGATTTTCCACTGAAGTGCTCATTTCTCACCTAATGGTTCTTGGACTTGTTTGACTGGAGAAAGTACTAAGAAAGTTCCTTGAGCAGGTCTAACAATTGAAGCCGATGAAGGTGAAATGACCACTCCTAAGTGTTTCAGGTTGACTGTTGACAGCAAGGAATTTGGCTTAAGACCAGCTGTAGGGAGAATACATGCAGTTATTACAAGGTTTATTAATTATAGCTCCACCTAGGTTACGGTTCACATCCTTCGTATTATAATGTAACAACTGGAAAACTAGCATGAATGGAATTAGCAAGTCCAATTTCATGATACTACTTTGATGCATCTTTCAAATTTTATCAATTAAAAAAAAATTAAAATAAAAAAATATATCATACATACACTGAACTTTTAATCTCTCGTTTATTATCTTGGTTACAGCGTACTATGTTTACATATTCTGCCATGCTGCTGCAAGTAAGAATTTCATTGATCTATCTGGGATATAGTACTATAAATTACTCTCGACTCTTGAACAAGCACATTGGAACAAATCCCCTTTCAATGTCAAACATTCACCTCTTTCAAGCAGTGGGTGCATAATAACGTTGCGGTCTAAATGACTAAGGTCCTCAAGCAGCTGCTCTTCCAGCTGTTCAAGTTCCTCTTCACTTTCTTGGGGATCTGCTAAAAAATGCAAAGTACACAACTCAATATGCATGATGATTATACATAGAGAGAAAAAAAAAAACTAAAAACAGTTGCGAGTTATTGAACTTTGGGAGATAAAAAGCATGGGGAAATTATACAATTAATGGCATGACCCTTAACAGCATGACCGAGTACAGAGGAATGTACAGAGGGATTTTGGGATCCAAATCCACAACTCTCCTGAAAGTGGCAGTGCAAGTAGAGTGTAAAAACACATATGATATGGTTGCTTTCATTGGTTGGGGAAATTAGTACAAAAGTCAGGAAGTCATGATGCAGTTTATAAGACTTTGGTTAGACCGCATTTGGAGTATTGTGCGCAGTTCTGGTCGCCCCTTTACAGGAAGGATGTGGAGGCTTGCAGAGGAGATTTACCAGAATCTCATGGATTAGGGGGTATTAGCTATAAGGAGAGGTTGAACATCCTTGGATTGTTTCTCTGGAATACCACAGGTGCAGGGCGACCTGATTACATAAGAGGCTTACATAGAGTAGACAGCCAAAATCCTTTTCCCAGGATACTAGAGGGCATAGCTTAATGCAAGAGGCATAGTTTAAAGATAATAAACTGGGCAATTTATTTTTAAAACACAGAGGATGGTGAAGCCCTGGAACATACTGCCGGTGTTGTAGTTGAGGCCATATAGAGTCGCGACTCTGCGGCAAAATTTTGCTCTAACTCCATTTACAAGTTTGCCGATTACATCATTGCAGTGGCTGGATCTCAAACTATGAGATGGAGTACAAGAAGGAAGTACAGAACTTAATAACATAGCACTAAGATAAACATCCTCTCCCTCAACACAAGCCAAATGAAAAAGGTAGTCACTGACTTCAGGATGCGGGCTTCAAAACATGCTCCAGTACATATCAAGGGTGCTGAAGTAAAGATGTTCGTGAGCTTCAAGTTCCTGGGTGCAAATATCGTAAATGTATCCAATCACTTTGATGTTAATGCCATTAAAGCTGACCAATCCCTCCACTTTTTCAGAAGGTCAAGGAAATTCGGCATGTCTTCAATGACTCTTACCAACTCTAACCAATGTGGATGCATCACAGATTGGTATGCCAACTGCCCTACCCAAGATTTGTGAATGCAGCCCAGTCCATCACCCAAACCAGCCTTGCTCCCAACCCTCCCCCCTCCTCCAACTCCCCATCATCAATTCCATTTCACGCTATCTCCGGATAGCAGGCAACATAGTCACTGCAGGCATTCTCTCCTCACCCCTCTGCCAGAAGATACTAAAGCTTGAAACCATGTTGCACCATATTCATGAACTCTTCTTCCCTGACATTATTAGACTCTTGAACAAATCTTTCAACTAGCGATGAATGTTCCAATCTCTCTTGCTGTGGCCCTTTTAATCTAAACTTTCTCTGTTATTATAAAACTATATGCCCTGTATTCACATTTATTTTTTTATTTTGTGGATATGATTTGCCTGCATTGTACACAAATAAAAGGTTTTATTTGGTACACATGAAAATAATAAACCATTACCATTAAAATTGGATGTGAATTTTTTTGATACTCAATCCAACGTCTTCATATACGAATTCACATTAGCAATGTGTCAGTAGCCTAGCTCTCGCCATAAGCATCTGTCTGGTCTGGGAATGCATAGCACCAGCCATCAAAATTTGGCAATGCCTAATATTTGGGAGGGCACTGTTGCCCCCGCCAGGGCTTGCACGGCGCCTTTTCAGCAATCGGAGAGGTAAGTGGCATGCTCCCCTATCTGATGCAAAGAGTGATCAAGAACATTCGTTGAAGCAGAAGGCACTCTGAGGTAGAGCTACTTGGTGCATCTGTGGCCAATATCACTGGCCGCCTGCATTCGCCTGTGCCTCACATCATTCTTGAGCGGCCCTGCATGCGAAATTGACAGTAGATCTACACTTTTCCTTTAGAGGCCCTACCACTTCAGAGACACCCTGTACAATAACTTGACCATCCAGTGATAAGCACCAGCTTGACAAACCAGGGCCTCATCACAACTCTGTGGACCAAATATGCTTTAATGAGACAATATGGGAGCAGACCCAGTGCTAATACCAAGATAACCTCGAAGGGCCAGTTGGATCTAACTCAACTCAAAAACAATTTATTACCCAGTAAACAACTAAAATTCTGTTTCCTTCGATTCAGGTTGGATGACCAAGCTGAAGTGTACATCTGGTTTTGGTAATAATTTGTCATGTAGTTCCCTTTAAATGTAAAAAGAAAAGGAAAAATTACATTACAAAAACATTATTAAATTTAGATATGTATGGCTGATGGCTTTACTGTTCAGCAGAGACTAAATAAATTTTGTGTAGCTACTACCTGTCGGATGAATAGGATTGCTCGGGTCTTCTGACACATGTTCAACCAGGTGGGATTGCAGGGCATCCTGCAAAACAAATCAAAGCATTGAGATGAACAGCAAACATATCAGAACTTACATGTTGGAACACGTCAGGAAATATTATAGAAATTAAGATGAAGATAGACACAAAAAGCTGTAGTAACTCAGCGGGACAGGAAGCATCAAAGATCGTAGAAGGTGAAGATAGATTATTCCTGCAAAATCCAATGGACTGACGTGTAGCACGCAACGGAGTGGAACCTCCGCCATTTTGGGAATACGACTCCAACTTCCGTTATGCCTAACGCCACGTCAGCCCATTTGATTTTGCAGAGTGGTCTATCTTAGCATTCTATGATCTTTCGTTTAATCAGTGTTGTGGGTGGGGGGGGGGGGGGGGGGGTGGTGTGTGTGTGTGTGTGTGTGTGTGTGTGTGTGTGTGTGTGTGTGTTCGTTCACTCGGGTGCATATGCAGCTGTTGCTCTAATAAATGGAAGGAATTTAACACAAACGCTTCAAGCATAGTGAGAAAGTCACTATTTGTAAACCTATTAACTTCACTAATTCTGGACATTAAAAAAAATCGGTAGCCCTATGGTGTCGATATTCCTCGCTGTGTTGGGGGAATATTGGGATGAAGAGAAAATCCTCATCAGGAAATTTATTGTTTTGCCGGTGATACGATCAGATGAGCAAATGATTGTAACCTTTTAGGGGACACAATCATTCGTTCATCTGAAAGAAGGGTCTCGACCAAAACGTCACCCATTCCTTCTCTCTAGAGATGCTGCCTGTCCCACAGTTAGACCAAGCGTTGGCTTGTCGATCGCATCACCCAACATCTCCGCACAGTTCGCATTAACCAACTAGATCTCCCAGTGGCTCAGCACTTTAACTCCCCCTCACATTCCAAATCCGACCTTTCTGTCCTGGACCTCCTCCATGGCCTGAGTAAGTCCCACCGCAAATTGGAGGAGCAGCACCAAAATGGCGGAAAACAATTACCCATGACCTACTATGGCTTTTTCGTCGAGTGGATCATCTTGCTCTTCCTCTAGTATCTTTGAGAAGCATCTCTGGAGAGAAGGAATGGGCGACGTTGTGGGTCGAGACCCTTCTTCAGACAGGTCTCGACCTTAAGAGGTGGACAAAGGAAGAGAAAACTGTTGTGATTCTGATTTTGATTTGATCTACTGTATCCAATGTTCAAGGTGTGGACTCGTGTACATTGGCGATAGACTGGGCAATCATTTCGCTGAATAACTCGCTCAGTTGGCCTGACCCATCCCATCTCCAAGTTGCCAATCAGTTTAATTCCTCTTCCTATTCCCACAGTGATCTTTCTGTTGTAGGTGTCCTCCTCTGTCAGAGTAAGGCCAAATGCAAATTGGAGGAACACCATCTCATATTTTGCTTGGGCAGCTTGCAACTGTGGTACAATTGATTTCTATAAATTCAAGTAACCCTTGCATTCACTTTCTCTCCATCCCTTCCCCATCTAAGTTGTACCAGCTTTAACGTCATCTTGTTGAGTCTCATTGTCTGTACTCATTCTAATGTGTAAGGCCTTTGTGCTGTGCACAAAACCTTGAGCCAAGAACTTGATAAACCATGTGTAGTAAGGAACTGCAGATGCTGGATTAAACATGCGTAACTCGTTTTCACCTTAAACACAGCTAATGGCTCGTTTCCTTTAATCATCGTTACTTTTTTGCATATCTTTCATTTACTTGTTCTATATCACTCTCTACATCACCGTCTGTATCTCTCTTTTCCCTGTCCCAGACTCAGTCTGAAGAAGGGACTCAACCCGAAACGTCACCTATTCCTTTTCTCCAGAGATGCTGTCTAACCCGCTCAGTTACTCCACAACTTCATGTTTTGCCCAAGATTACAGCATCTACAGATTCTTGTTTCTCCTCCTAATCATGAGTCTTTTTGCCTGAAATGTTAACTATTTGTCTCTCACAGATGTTGCCCTATCTGCCATTTTTTTGCAGCATTGTGTTTTTTCTTCAAATTTACAGTATGTTTTTTAAATTTTCAATCAATGATAAACATATGATTGGTTGGTCACACACCAGCTGATGGCCAGTGGGATGTATGGAGAGCTCTGGAATGCCACAAGCTCAGACTATCAATCGCCATGAAACCTGCCAAGCTACAGGCTTTCACCATCATGTCTACAAACAAAACATGTCCACTCACTGATATGCTCAAAGTGAGAATGAGGTTGGAATAGGACTGTAACGTAATCAGCATGTACAAGTTCTTCAACTTTATGTCATTGTAGGTGCTGTGCTTGGGGTTTGAACATCACACCAGATACTACTGCCCATGTTTTTCTAAGTGGTACGGCCAATTGGTTTGGGAGGTGCGGTCAGAGTAGCTCATATGAGTAACTGCAGTACATATGAATGATAGTATGCACAGTAACCACCACGTACCTGTGGAGTTCTATAGATCCCAGAATTGAATGCCTTTTCTGTATATTTCATCTTACAAAATCTGAAACCTTCTCCAGAGGATTTCTCAGGGGTGTACTATGTGAAGCAGTTGGATTATTTGAAACTGTGGAAGTGCTGGTTTTATTCATGTTTTTTTCTGATGCAGAGCTACTTTCTTTGGGTCCGGAGCATACAGATTTTGAATGTACATTCTCCATTTGAGAATTTTCAGCAGAGCTAGATGAATGAGTAGTTTTTTTTGCAGAATTGGGGGACTGGAGAGCTATGGGTCTAGGTCCCCTTTTCCTCCGACAAGAAGACAGTAGCTTTTGTGGCAGTTCAGATAATTTTGCGGTGCCGTTTGAAAAAGTGCACGGCTCAAAATAAACTGCAGGTACTTTGGTACTTTCCACATTCAGCATTTTGGCTTTAGCTACTCCTAGAGGGCTGATTAGTGACTGCTTTGTAATTGCAGATGAAGTTGCATTCACTTCATTAATGGAACTGTTGTTCATAGTTTTATTTTGTAAATCACAATTAGTTCCACAATCCCATCCTTCTGAATATAAAAATTCCTTCTCTTCTTTACAGTTTAGTCCATCACAATCGAGGATTACTGGGTTTGCTACATGGTTATAATCATAGTCATCTGGAGCCTCTTCTTTGACAATAATTTTAAACGGCTCTTCATGGTATTCAGATGATGCAACATTGGATGGATTTGCTGAATAAATATTCGGGAGGCATTTAAATACTCCTACAGGACTGATTAGTGGCTGTTTGGTTTCTGCAGATGAAATTGCATCCACTTCATTGATGGAGCTTATGCTCGTAGTTTTATTTTGTAACTCACAATTAGTTCCACCATACCATCCTTGCAAATTCAAAAGTTCCTTCTCTTCTTTACAGTTTAGTCCATCACAATCAAGGATTACTGGGTTTGCTACATGGTTATATTCATAGTCATCTGGAGGCTCTTCCTTGACAATAATTTTAAAAGGCTCTTCATGGTATTCAGATGATGCAACACTGCATGGATTTGTTGAATAAATATTCGGGAGGCATTTAGCTACTCCTACAGGACTGATTAATGGCTGCCTGGCAGCTGCAGACGAAGTTGCATCCTCTTCGTTGATGGAGCTTTTCTTCATAGCTTTATTTTGTAACTCACAATTAGTTCCACCATCCCATCCTTCTGAATCTAAAAATTCCTTCTCATCTTTACATTTTAGTCCATCACAATCAATGATTACTGAGTTTGCTACAGGGTTATATTCATAGTCATCTGGAGGCTCTTCCTTGACAATAATTTTAAAAGGCTCTTCATGGTATTCAGATGATGCAACACTGGATGGATTTGTTGAATAAATATTCGGGAGGCATTTCAAGATGCTGCAGAGAAATAAAAACAAAGGACTGAAGCAAAATAGACATTGAAAATGAAATATGGTCAAAACATATAACTTCTAATCCAAACAATGAACCATTGCATAACACTCAAATTAACAGAACATGACACTATCAGAAATGTTACTGGATTGAAAAAGGGATTGTATCAATTAAGAAATTAGAGAGAAAGAATAGTGATGTCCTGGAACACAACAAAATTACAAAAGAGGTGGGCCTGGCGACGTTGAAGTGGATAAAGATGGATAAATCCCCAGGGTCTACCAAGTGCATCCCAGGACATTGTTGCAAATAAGAAATTGCTATGGTCCAGGCAGAGATTTTTTTTTAATTTTTTATATATAGCCACAGGTAAGGTACTGGAAAATTGGAGAGTGACCAATGTGACTTTATTTAATAAATACAGAAGAGGACAATGAACCCAAATCAATTATGGCAAGGTTACTGAAGGGAGTTATGAAAAACAAAATATACCTACATTTGGTGAGGCAAGGATTGCATGGCTTTATGCCTAGGAATTAGTGCCTCATGAATTTGATTTGAGATTTTTGAAAGGGAGACCAAGAGGATAGATGAGGAGGTGGTCGACAGGCACTTCAGCTAGGCTTTTGACAAGGATCCACATGATAGGCTGGTCCACGTTAGGGCACTTGGGATTCAGGGTGAGTTAGCCAATTGGAATCAAAATTGGCTTGGTGCAAGGAAAGAGGGTGACAGGAGAATTTTTGTTGCGAGATTGGAATCCTGTGACCAGTGGTGTGCTGCACGGATTGGTGCTGGGTCCCTTGTTATTTTTCAAATATATTAATTGATATAGGTAGACAAAAGTGCTGGAGAAGCTCAGCGGGTGCAGCAGCATCTGTGGAGCGAAAGAAGTAGGCAAAGTTTCGGGCCAAAACCCTTCTTCAGACTGATGTGGGGGGGGGGGGTGGGGGGGGAGAAAAGAGAAAGAAAGGAAGAGGAGGAGACAGAGGGTTGAGGGGGAGCTGAGAAGGAGAGGAGACAATAAGGGCTACCGGAAATTGGAGAAGTCAGTGTTCATGCTGCTGGGGTGTAAACTGCCCAAGCAGAATGAGGCGCTGCTCCTCCAATTTCCAGTGGTGCACACTCTGGCCATGGAGGAGACCCAGGACAGAAAGGTCGAATTCGGAATGGGAGGGGGAGTTGAAGTGCTGAGCCACTGGGAGATCAGATTGATTATTGCGGACCGAGCTGAGGTGTTTGGCGAAACGATCGCCAACGCGTGGTCTCACCGATGTAGATCAGCTGACATCTCGAGCAGCAATGCAATAGATGAGTTTGGAGGAGATGCAGGTGTACCTCTCTGTCGCATCTGGAACGACTGCTTGGGTCCTTGAATTGAGTCGAGGGGGGACGTAAAGCGACAAGTGTAGCATGTCTTGCAGTTGCAAGGGAAAGTGCCCGGGGAGGGGTTGGCGCGGGTGGGAAGGGAAGAATTGACCAGGGAGTTACGGAGGGAGTGATCTTTGGGGATAGCAGACGGGGGGGGGGGGGGGGGGGGGAGATATGGGAAGATGTGGCGAGTGGTGGGGTCATGTTGGAGGTGGCGAAAATGACGGAGGACTATTTGTTGTATGTGATGGCTGGTAGGGTGGAAGGTGAGGACTAGGGGGACTCTGCCCTTGTTACGAGTGGGGGGGTGGGGAGAGAGAGCAGTGTTGCGAGGTATTGAAGAGACCCTGGTGAGAGCCTCATCTATAGTAGGGGAGGGGAACCCCCGTTCCCTGAAGAATAAGGACATTTCCGATGATCTGGTATGGAACACCTCATCCTGGGACCAGATGTGGCGTAGATGGAGGAATTGGGAGTAGGGGATGGAATCCTTACAGGAAGCAGGGTGGAAAGAAGTGTAGTCTAGATAGCTATGGGAGTCAGTGAGTTTATAGTGGGTGTCGGTCAAAAGTCTATCACCTGCGATAGAGATAGTGAGGTCAAGAAATGGTAGGGAAGAGTCGGAAATGGTCCAGGTGTATTTGAGTGCCGGATGGAAGTTAGTGGTGAAGTGGATGAAGTCAGTGAGTTGTGTGTGGGTGCAAGAGGTTGCACCAATGCAATCGTCGACGTAGCGGAGGTAGAGGTTGGGGATGGGGCCCTGGTACGTCTCAACCAAGGATTGTTCGACGTACCCTACAAAGAGTCAGCCATAGCTGGGGGCCATGCACATGCCCATAGCTACGCCTTGTGTTTGGAGGAAATAGGAAGAGTCAAACAAAAAGTTATTAGGACCAGCTCCATTAGGGAGTGGAGAGTATATGTAGATGGGGATTAGTTGGTTCTCCGGTCGAGGAAGAATCAGAGGGCTTTGAGACCCTCCTGGTGGGGGATGGAGGTGTAGAGTGACTGGACGTCCATGGTGAAGATGAGGGGATGGGGGCCTGGAGAACGGAATGCCCGGAGACGACGGAGAGTGTCTGAGGTGTCTTGAACACAGGTAGGGAAGGATTTAACCGGGGGGGGGGGGGGGAGGGGAAATAGGATGGAGTCGAGCTATGTGGAAATAAGGTAGGGCACGAACAGGCAGAGACAATGGGTCTACCAGGATAGTCAGGTTTGTGGATTTCGGGGAGAAGGTAAAATCGGGCCCTGCGGGGCTGGTGAATGATGAGGTTGGAGGCTTGGGGGGGGCAGGGGGCTGGAGTTGATGAAGTCGGTGATGGTGCTAGAGATAGTGGCCTGGTGCTTGTCTGCGGGGTCATGGTCCAGGGATATGTAGGAGGAGGTGTCCGAGAGAAGGCGCGTGGCCTCAGCAGTGCAGAGATCAGCGCACCAGACTACCACGGCACCTCCCTTGTCAGCGGGTTTGACAACCCAGTCTTAATTATTAATTGATATATTGGTTATTCTGCCTATGAAACCAAAATTGATGATGTGGTAGACAGTGAAGATACACAGAAAAATAGATGGAGTTGGTCATTCGGCCCTTCGAGCTAGCACCGCCATTCAATACGATCATGGCTGATCATCTGAAATCAGTACCCGTTCCTGCGTTTGCCCCCATATCCCTTGATTCCTTTAGCCCTGAGAGTTAAACCTAACTCTCTCTTGAAAAAAATCCAGTGAGTTGGCTTCTGCAGCCTTCAGTGGCAGAGAATTCCACAGATTCACAACTCTCCGGGTTTTCTAAAGCTAAAACAAACTTTAAATCAACTGGGAAATATGACCAAGAATTGGTAGCTGGAATTTAAATCATACAAGTGTGAAGTGCTTTTGGGAGGTGGGACAGGACATATACAGTGAATGACAGGGCATAGATCATATATAGAGAATGACATGCATTTTAGCACAGACACCTAGGGGCACAAGTACTTAGCCCCCTGAAAGTGGCAACTGGATAGACAAGGTGATGAACACTTCGACATGCTTGCCTTCACTGGATGGGGCTCTGAGTACAAGTTGCACTCCATTGTACAGCTGGAATAGTTCATAAATCATAGGAGAGGAATTCGGGCATTCAGCCCATCAAGTCTATTCCACCATCAATCATGGCTGATCCATCTTTCCCCCTCAGCCCCATTCACCTGTCTTCTCCCCAAAACCCCTAACACTATTACTAATTAAGAATCTGTCAATCTTCGCTGTAAAAATGGACTTGGCCTCCACGGCCTTCTATGGCATTGATATCCAGATTCACCAACCTGGAACTAAAGAAATTCCTTCTCATCTACTTTCAAGTCAGGTACGTCCTTTAATTTTGAGGTAATGGCCTCCGGTTCTCAACTCTCCTACCAGTGGAAACATCCTCTCCACTTCAACTCTATCCAGGCCTTTCACTATTTGGTAGGTTTCAATGAGGACCACCCTCATCCTTCTACACTCCAGTGAGAACAGGCCCAGTGCCTTCAAACATTCATCAGGTTAACCCAATCAGTCCTGGGATCATTCTCGTAAACCTCCTCCGGACCCTCTCCAACGCCATCACATCCTTCCTCAGATATTCCTCATCCATCCTCAGCCCAAAACTGCTCACAATACTCCAAATATGATCAGACCAATGTCTTATATACCCTCAGCATTACATCCCCGTTTTTATATTCTAGTCTGCTTGAAAAAAATTGTAGCATTGCATTTGACTTCCTCACTACCGATTCAACATGCAAATGAACTTGTTGGGAAACTGCCTTCCAAGCACTTCCAATTTGCATCTCCAATTACTGCATTATCTCCCCACTAAGAAAATAGTCTACGTCTTTAATCCAAAACCTGATCAGATGAAGAATGTAGAAGATAGTATCTGATGGTTATTTTTGGCAATGGAAAACTACTACCAATGGGGTTTCACAGAGTTTTACGTGTGCGGTCATGGCGTTGAAGGACAAGAAGCAAAAGCAAATAAGTGGAAGCCAAATAACCGAGCGAAAATGATGCCGAAAGGTCAAATAACCAAAAGCGTACGAAGCAGCAAGACAACAAACCTTAAGGGCGGGACGCCTAAAAGCCAACTAACCAAAAGGGCGGGACGCCTAAAGCCAACTAACCCAAAGGATGGGACGCCTAAAAGACAACTCAACAAAAGGTCGCTATGCTGAAACGGCATTCAACCAAAAGGCCGTGTCGCCTAGAAGCCAACTCACCGAAAGGCCGCTGTGCCAAAAAGCCAAATAACAGACATGACTTCGCCAAGGGGGGGGGGGGGGGGGGGGGGGGGCGGCAGGACTTGTCAGCGATTGTTCCAGACCTCCATGTTCATCACGTCACTGGCCGGGGAGACGGGAGAGTGGGGGTCATTTTCCCTGGGCTGGAGGGTGACTGGGCACTCTGAACCCAAGCACCAAGTTGTAAGTGGCCGAAGGAGAGCATCCCTCGGGACAGCCCCACGCTTTTCGGTATCCAACTCTTTCGGTTAGTTGGCTTTTATGCGTCCCAGCCTTTCCGTTAGTTGGCTTTTAGGCGTCCTGCTCTTTCAGTTAGTTGGCTTTTCGGCGTCGTACGCTTTCAGATATTTGGCGTTTCGGCTTTGTTTCCATTCTGTTATTTGGCTTCCACTTCTTTGCTTCGGCTTCTCGTCCTTCAACGCCACATCCGGGTACCGACTTTTATGTACAATATATTAATGCTTTAAATTTTAAATAAATGGGGTGAGTTAAACAAGTTTGTAAATAATACAAAAAATGTCCATGTGATTGACAGCGAGAAAGACAGCTCTAAGATGCAGAAAGATATTCATTGACTACTCAGTTGAGCAGAAAAACTTAAAATTAAGTTCAATCTCAAGGTGTGAGGGAGATGCAATACAAGTAGAGGATACTGCAAACTGTGGAGCAACAGAGTACCCTAGGAGTGTGTTGACAACAGATGATTAAAAAGGTAGTGAAACAGGCTAGGTTGAGGCATGGAATAGGAGATAATGCCAGAATTATATTTGACCACTTAAATACTGCAAACAGTTCTAGTTTTGGTGTCTCAAGAGTAATACAGCATGGAAACGGGCCCTTTGGCCCACTTGCACTTTTTTACATTGTATTTTAGTGTAGTATGCTCTGTGGCACTAATGTTACCCAATAAGTCAGAGATATACAGCACAGAAACAGGCCCTTTGACCCAACTGGTCCACGCCGACCTAGATTCCTTGTCTTAGCTAGTCCTATTTGCCCACGTTTGGCCGTTATTCCTCTAAACCTTTTCGACCCAAGTGTTTTTTAAATGCTGTTATAGTACCAGTCTCAACTACCTCCTTTCGCAGCTTGTTCCATATATTCACCAACCTCAGAGTGAAAAGGTTGCCCCTTATGTTCATATTAAATCTTGCCCCCTCACCTTAAACATATGTGCTCGTCTTTTCCTATTTCCCTTATACTTTCATACATCTCTATAAGATCACCCTTCAACATCATCAGGGTTCAAAATTAACGGTTGCCCGGGTGCCAATGACCACCCAAAGTGCCGCTGGGCAACCTAAACGCCAAGTCATTTTGCCAAGCTTGGCACTGCAGGTACTGGTTTATACCGAAGATAGACACAAAACCTGGAGTAACTCAGCGGGTCAGGCAGCATCTCTGGAGAAAAGGAATGTGACGTTTCTTGTCGGCGACGGCTGCATTGCGGGCAAAGATACTAGGTGCGGGGTGACGAAGGGTCGCCGAAGTTTCTCCAGCACTTTTGTCTACCCCCATTCATCCTGTACTACCCCCATTCATCCTGTACTGATCACCCCCCATTCATCCTGTACTGAACTCCCCTGTCCATCCCGTACTGATCCCCCACATTCAACACCACTGACATCCCCCGTGCTCTCCTCTCACAATTTTACATACAGCAACCAACACGTACTAATTCACCTGCCTCAATCCATCCATTCCGAACAGATTGCCTTCTCAACTACCCCCCCCCCCCCCCCCCCATCTATCCACCCTGCACTGATTCACACACACACCCCCCACCCCCACTCCCTCACTGACCCTATTGTGCTGGAAATGTCTTCAGAGCGAACATTGACTATGTTTGATAATGGAATGCAATCAAATGCATTTTAATTCCCAATGTTATTATTTGTTTTAGTCCGTAAAGATGGATTAATTAAATTGTGAACACGTGAAACATTAAAACCACACTGTTCGATTATCACTGCTATCGTTGACACGTTATTACAGAATTCATTTTAACGGCAAATCAATGCTCTTAATATGGAGTATCAGTACTGTAGTTATTTAATGATCAACATTCACAACTATGTTGGATTTATCCAGGTTTTACTTTTGCAGTCGGTCATATACATCACAAATTTGGTTAGGAGATATTTCAGTTGTAATTTTAATGTTAATTCTGAAGTGGGAATGATGGAAACAGCGTTTATCGATAATTTTTTTTAATCTGGTGCGTACAAACTGGGTATCTTCATTGCTGTTCACAACACGTACATGTAATCTGAATGTCCAGTAATGTGGCGTTTTGACTCCTTCAAACATATTACCAAAAGAACAGTTATGTCCTTTGGCCATCTCTTGTCAGTTAGTGTAATGTTTAACCTGTCAGATGGGTATAGTCGGTTTTAACAGCTATTATCATAAAATACCTTTAGAAATTTCCTTGCAACCTGCATATTTTGTTATGGATAAATTATGTGGGAAGCTAGAGTGTTTCTGTACCAATAGCAATAACGACCCATGCTATGGCCATGTCATGGTAATTTTCGGTCCTTCACAGAAAACCTGCTTGCATCAATCTGTAGTGTGCATGGTTAAGCATATATGTTACCATGGCCCAGGACTTATTGACACAGGTTGATCATACGCTGAATAATCAAACCACATTTTTGTTTGGAAGTGGAAAGAACTAATAGAAATTGCAAAGAGTTGAGATACTATATTATAATTTTGCTGCATATCATTGTGATATATATCATGTCTTGATTGGTGAATATGTTTAGTTTGTGACTTTATTTGATGCAGAAATAATGTGAATGCTTCACTGAGCATAATTCCGACTGGTAACTACACACTTCGTCCGAGCACATTATCGCACGTGTCCTGCAAACCGTCTTAAATGACCACCTAAACTGTCATTTGGCAACCTAAAAAGCTGTCAAGGTTGTCCGGCTGGCAACAGTAAAAAAATGTTTAGCCTGCCCAACTTCTCTAGCTCAGCCCCTCAATCCCTGGCAACATCCTTGTAAATCTTTAAGGACATCCTTCCTATTGCAGTGGCATCACAGACAAATTAGAATACACTGAATAAAGTTCAAAAGAAATCTATGAGGATAGCCATGAAAAAGATTGGATAGGGTGGGTTTATTTTCTTTGGAACAGAAGCTGCTGCAGTGATTTAAAAATACTGGAATATGTATTAAAGAGTAGGACTACAAATCTATTGCTGGAAGGTGAGATTAGCCAGGATAACCTTTGCAAACTACACGTATACATGGTCTGTATTGCTATTTTTTGAGATTTTATGTTAAATCTAATAGTTCTACAAATATCTCACTCCCCACAGCTTACATCCATTCAGTTACCTGCAAATATACATAGAAAAGGTTTCAGTACTTCACCTATCATCTGAGACAACGGAGATTCCCTAGAGATGGGGGGTGCAGCATTATATGGGCACGTTAAAATAATTTTTCAAACAAGCTGAAGATCTACATAATACATTTTTACCAAAACAAAATCAAGTTTGAGTACTTTAAATAAACCCAATCCAATTAAAATTAAGTATGTTTCACATCTGTTCCAAGACAACAGCTTTCAATCACTCGAGGGAGATATTGAGCCTGTGACATAAACCATTCATTATTTTAATTACTTGAAGATCTAGTGACCAAAACATTTCCTACACATCAAATCCTGAACACATCGTCCAAAAGTTCTGTTCTAATCACAATCTTAGTAAGACACATCACCACTTCCAAACAAATGAGTATACTACACAAGGTTTCATCTCATACATTTGTTCAGCTATCTCAAACCTAAACTTCCTCCTAGATAGCACTGACCTGCAAACACTGCTACTAAGGTGGTAAATGCACTATATAGACAGTCATTGAACTGCTGCAGTTCAGAAAGAGGCACCTGACTTGCTGCAGTAGTAGAGCTATCCAGGCAGCTGCTCGGTTTTCCACCGTCTGCACATTATTCTCACTTGTGCCTATCCCCTATTTGTTTTCAACAGCTCTGATAGCAAATTCTAGTCTTAACTACCTTTTACTTCAAAAATATTTTCCTCACATCACCATTTGCAACTTTTGACAAACTTTTGAATCTGTACTTTGTGGTGCTTGGGAACAGTGTCTCAATATGAACATTTACATCAATACTCCCATATACAGATTTAACAGATGAAATCTGTAACTACACACATTATGTTAACCAGATTATATTTCAAATTGATAAAAAAATCACAATACTTTGATTTGGTTGTAAGACGAGAGGCAGAAGCAATAAGACGGGCAAAGTTGATTTTCTCCGAGGGTTCCTCCACAGTCTCGATGTCCACTGCCTCTTCACTGGACGTTGAGTCGAACTGTGAAAACATTAAGGTTAGTAAAGCACAACACTGACTCTTCACACACTATCCAAAACACTACATTTTTAAAGAACAGCATCAGCCCTTTTCACACTTTATAGAAATTTATGTATTTATTTATTTAATTCTTTATTTCAAACAGAATAAAAGAATAAAAAGCAAGTGTGAAGCAGCATACAAAAAACAAAACAAGAATATTTATAAAGTGTCATTAACAATATCTATAAATAAGTGAAATTGTATGTGTCCGAAAAGGAGTAGGAAGAAGCCAAAGCTTATTAATTCCCACCCCTTATTCAACTGCTTATAATTATCTTATACAAATTTAGCAGCTATATGTACACCATATGTACACCAGCAGCTATATGTTCACCAAATTATTTACATTTATACACTAATCAAATATTTACAAAGCCATACCAAAAAAAGAGAAAAAGGAAAAAGAAAAGAAAAAAGTATAAACTTGAAATACATGACATGTCATGTTGCATTTGTCACTAAAAGAGACTGCCTAGAAATTGGATTTTTAACCTTTTTTGACAAGTTGAATCATTTTTGTATTTTGTACTTCCCCGCAAGTACTGGAGAAATTGGTCCAAAAAATCCTTCATTTGGCGTTGGTGATTTTCATCCAGAAAGAGTGCAGTTCACAAATTTTCTGCTAATTTACTGCACACTCATTCCAGAAATGGATTAGTCCTTAAAGGCAGGGATATTCTCGAATAGAAACAAATGCCAGGATGTACAGTGTGAAAGAGGGGAGGGGTACATTGGTGCTGGTAACAAGTAGGGCCAACATGAGAAAAAGCTGTACACCACCTCCTACGCAAAAAAGTAATGATGATCAAGGAACAGTGGAGCCCACAATGGTCCATTGTGAACTGCAGGCTAGGTGATAACAAGTTATAGACAATGAAACTCAGCAGAACGACGACTAGGGTGGGAGAGGTACAGAGAGAGAAGGGATGCAAGGATTACTTAAAGTTAGAGAGATCAATATTCATACTGCTGGGTTGTCAGCTGTCCAAGCGAAATGTGAGGTGCTGTTCCTCCAATTTGCATTTAGCCTCACTGGATGATGGAAGAAGCCAATGGGGTTGGAGTAGGTGCAAATAAACCTCTGCCTAACCTGAAAGGACTGTTGGGGGTCCCTGGACATAGTCGAGGGAGGAGGCATAGGGACAGGGAAGATTGCTGAACACATTATCTTTTGTTTCCCTTTCCCCTGACACTCAGTCTGAACAAGGGTCTTGACCTGAAACGTCACCTATTCCTTTTCTCCAGAGATGCTGCCAGACCCACTGAGTTACTCCAGCATTTTGTGTCCATCTGTAATATGCTGGAGTTTTGAATCAGGCGGAAGCCTTATTAAAAAGATTGCTTCCAATCAGAAGGACCTGAAATATGTAGGATTCAAAACGATGTGTTGCGGGCAGACTACAAATGGTACTCTGAATGGTATTCTGTGGAGGAACTCTGCGAGAAAATCAACATTGCTTGTCTTATTGCTTCCGCCCCTCGTATTACAAGCAAATCAAAGTATGGAAAAATACTAGAGTACAAATGACTTTCCAGCAGTTATGATGGTATTTGACACACTTTTCTGTCCTTGAGGCAGCTGCAGTAGCGCAACTCCCACTGGCTGAAGGGGAACAGTATGACTTGCATTGATATATTGACCAACACCATTAACAACAACAAACTTAGCCTGTGAAGTAGTTTTAACAGGTACCTTTGAAACCACTGCTGGAGTAGGATGTTCTAATGCATTTTGATGGTCCATAGTATGATCCTCATCGTCCACTTCACTGACTGAAGGCGTGGAAGGAAATGCATCAGTCTCCTGTTTAACTTCTTGCAATAGATCAGCATTTACACGGTCCTCATCTGGTACACCCTTAGTCACCGTTGTCTCAATAAGCTGAGAATCGGCAACATGAATTTTCTCTAGCCCAGGTTCAATCAACTTATTTTCTGATTTGTTATCCTGGTTGGCAGTCTTCTCAAAGCCTGCTTTTTCAAATGACTGTATACCAGATGACTGATTCACAAGCGTCAATGACTGTCCAGCAGTTATGATGACATTTGTCACACTTATCTGTCCTTGAGGCAGCTGCAGTAGAGACAATACCACTGGCGGATGTGGAACAAGATGCCATGTATTGATAGTTTGACCAACACCATTAACAGCTACAAACGTAGGTTGTGAAGTCGGTTTAACAGGTACTTCTGACACTCCTGCAGAAATGGGGTGAGGAGTAGAGGTTTGCTTCAAAGCAATGGAGGCTGGCTTTACAACAGGGGTTGAATGTGGCCCTCTTTGTGGTATTATCCCTTTACGACATGGAGTGACATTGCTGGGAGATGAAGCCACCGAACAAAATTTTGTTGGGGTAGGCAGACGATTTCCACTCAATGAGCCTTAGAATATGAAAATAAAAAAGAGGAAATGTTAGATAAAACAAACTGAGATTATAAAAAAAAAGAAATAAGTTAGAAATTTGTGCAGTCCAGTTCCATATTATGGTAGGTGCAATTATCTTGTATGGAATTGTCTGGGTTAACTTCCACTTTCGTATATTTATCTTAACCATATCCAGAAGTTTAATAGGGAGAGCAGAAATGATGATTAGGTGAAAGGGATGGCAGTGGAGACCCAAAAGCGAGGGTCCTTTTTGGAACAGGAATCATATTAGTTGATGAGAAGAGTTTACTTTTTGCTCCTTACGTTGACAATTATTTAAATTAAAAGCTATGAAAATACATTACATTTATTATTGTACAAATACTAACAAATATTCAACAATTAACACTTTAATCCCTACAAATAAATGTTTAGAAGATGATGGCAAAGGAGGTGGTTCACAGCGGCACGATTCCAAGCAACTGAGTCAATGGTAAGGAAGGCAAAAGCCATGCGAGCATTTATTTTGAAGGGACTAAAATATGCAAGCAATGAGGTTATGCTGAGGCTTTATCAGGCTCTGGTGAGGCCACATTTGGAATATTATGAGAAGTTTCAGGTCCCATATCTGAGGAAGTGCTGAATTTGAAGACGGTCCAGAGGCCATTTATGAGAATTATCCTGGGGATGATTGGGTTAACATATGAAGAGAGTTTGAGGCTGTGCTGAAACTCACTGGAGTTTAGAAGGATGAGGGGGGATTTCATTAAAATCTACCGGATAATGAAAGGCATAGATAGAGTGAATGTGGACAGGATGATGCCAGTAATGGGAAAGCGCAGGATAAGAGGGAACAGCCAAAGAATAATGGGACGCATCTTTAAAAAGGAAATGAGGAGAAATTTCTTCAGCCAAAGGATGGTGAATCTGTGAAATTAATTGCCACTGACGGCTGTGGAGCAGGGCCGTCTTAACGCATGGGCACGCTGGGTAGTTGCCCGTGGTCCCACGAGCATAGGGGCCACATGCTAATTTATGTATTGTAGAATGTTATTGTCGAACATGAAAATGGAGAAGAACATCGCAAGTGCATGACAGCATATTTGATTTGGCATAAAGAAACTGGAAGTGCAGGGGCCCCAGTGCACTGCTTTGCCCAGGGGCCTATAATGCTGTTAAGACGGCCATGCTGTGGAGGCCAAGACACTGGGTATTTTTAAGGTGGAGATTGATAGGTTCTTGATTAGGAAGGGCGTCAAAGGTTATGGGAGAAGACATGAAAGTGGGGTTGAGGGGAAAAAATGATTGAATGGCAGAGTAGACTCGATGGGCTGAATGGCCTAATTCTGCTCTTATGTCTTATGATATTATGGAAGTCGTTTGTTTGTCAGTGTTTAGTAAGAGGACGATTCATTTTTTCCCTTACGCCATTCAGCATTCGATCGGAGAAATCCTATTGACCTCATTCTGTTTATTTTCCTCTAATCTATTCCCTCTCTTGTGCTCACCAATTCCTCTCCAATTCTCCTACCACCTATCTGCCCTAAGGACAATTTCCAGTTACCAATTAACCAAGCAGCCATCGTCCTTGGGATACGGGAGGAAACTGACTATTCAGAAAAATCCACGTGGCCACAGGGAGAACATGCAAACTCCACAAAGGCAGCTCTGAAAGCCACGATCAAACTCTTTTTTCTCTTCCTTTTTCTTGGAATTACAATCCACCACAATCTGTACATCTCAAATTTCTATTGACTTTAACTTTCTTATGATATCCAGGTCATGGTGGTCATCAGAGCAATTCTATTCGCCCGTGTATTTTTCTGTTCTATTCTCCCGTGTATTTTTCCTGTAACTTATATACGCTTTTGCATGGCCATCAGCTCTGCCCCATGTTTCTCCCACCTTGAACCTACACGGGATAATTATAGTAACCAATTAATCTAACAACCAGCATATAAATTAAATAATTAAATATCACAAAACTAATTAATCAAACCTACGTAAATGAGAGAACATGAGATATCTTGCTGCTGCAATGTGAAGGTCATTACTTATGCAGTAAATGTCTGTGCCTCAAAGAATTTAGACATTTTGCAACAGTCCAAGCCACAAACATGCATTAAGCCAGAGAGAGAGAAATTTATAGGACCGTTTGTTCCAAGACGCATCACCTCCCTTAGATTAAAACATTTAGACTGAACACAAGAAGACAAGGTGTGTGGAGAAGCCTTGAACCCTGTGTTTGGTCCAGTTAATTTGAACCTTTTGCAACCTGCGTGAACATTGCAAATGAGACTGTAGCATTAGTGAGCGAGTTAAAAGCGATGCAGATATAGTGAACGGCAGTATTGTTAGAGGGATAGACAATGCCAGGAGATGAAAAGGCTTAGATGCCTATGAAAGTGCAAATAGTCAAATCCTTGGGTGCATAGGGGAAGAGTCCAGCGGTCAATGTATCTACCAACTTTATGTCGGATACAGAGGATCTTTTGAAATGTTATGCAACAAGGGGCTAAATAAAAATAACAAAACAGAGGCAATAACTTCTGTATTATGACCAGAGTCATGAGCAATTTCGCTCAAAGTTAAAAGGTTCAGTTAGATGGATATGTGAAACACAGACTGGTGTGGGAAAAATGGATTTCCATTTATGTGGCACCAACATGGTTATTAGAGAAGGAGAGAGTCCTCCTGCTGTCGAGCATTGTACCTTAACTATGCTGGGACCAGAGTTCTAGTGAGAGGGAGATGAATAAGACTTTAAGCTAAATAAAGTATGGGAACAGTGGTACAAAGAGCCTGAATGGTCCTAGAGTATTACATGATAACAATGTGGAAGCAGAGTTAGGAAAAAAAGGGATAAGATTGACCAGTTTGTGTTAGGAAAGAACAGAAAAGTTAGCAAAAAAGTTAGCTGAATCAGGAAAATGTGACAATGACAAATAGGTGTCCAAATAAAAGTGTTAAGATGCCTTGAAAAAATTTAATGTAAAGGTACTGTATCTAAATGAACAAATTATTTGTTACAAAGTGAACAAATTGACAGTGCAAAATAGGGATAAATGGATACAATAACATTTGCATCGCAGCTTCAGGGTAACCGTGGATGGTAGTTAAGTATTCAAGAATATTCAATAATTAGGACAGACAGACAAACTGAAAAGGAGATTGAGAAAATAATGAAGCCACTGCAACAGTAAGAAAGGATAATAGTATTAGTGCCTGGGAAGAATTGCTTAAGTGTGGACAAGAAGGCATGTTGGCCCAGTATGTTAAGGACCAAACTCGGGAACATGCTAAGCCAATCAGAGCACTGTACAATGTAAAAAGTTCAATTAACAATATTTTCCTGAGAGGTCCATTAAAGAAGAATGACCATAAAAAATATAAATCTTTATTAAAATGGAAGGTGAAGATGGACTAACAATGCTAACATTTAATGAACAATTGCAGGAGCTAATGTATCCCTGCCTGGCATAAAAGTAGTCATGATTGATAATTAATGCTCTCCCAGGAACCCAGAAGGCTATGTTGCTTTTGCACACATAGTATCAAGGCTGGAAAATAACCTTTGAGCACAAGGTGACGGATTCAATTAGCATGCCCCAAGTAAGGTATCAAAAGAGGCAAGATGAATAATAGGGTACTAATGAGTGAGTTTGACAACCTAGAGACTAAATTGTTAAACAGATGAAAATAATTCCTGGATTACTACCCAAGACATGTGAAAGGCAGCATCAAAGAATACAGTGGGAGACAGCCACTTCAACATTGACCACTTGATGCAGTAATAGCTATTGACTGGGGTGGCACTTAGCACTAAGCCAGAACAAGCCTTTTTTTTTTAAATCTCTCATGTGGGATCTGTTGGCAAATCATAATACAATGACCATCCTTAATTGCCCATACAACTAAGTGGTAAAAGGGGCGATTTGGAGTAACTGAATGGCTTGCACTGCCATTTCAGAGGTCATTTAAAAGTCGACCACATTACTATAGTTCTGGAGCAAACAAATAAAGCAAATGACTGGAGTAAAAATCTGCAGGCCAGATCAAATACGGATAGCAAAAGTCTTCCCCCAAAGTCATATGTTTCAAGGTTATTATTATAGATTGTAGGATTTTTCAAATTCCTGATTGAATTAATTAAATTTTAACTAAAGTATCTAGATCTTTGACTTTTAAGGACCTGTAGCTGTGTGCAACAACCACCATATTACTTTTCCAATTAGACCAACCAATTTCTTGCAAAGTGAAGGCCAGAGTGATGATTGTCTATGACCATAATGAATCGTAGAGCAATTTTGAGGGGATCATGACAAGCATTAATTTCTAAGTCTTACAATTTTGATGAAATTCCCAAGCAACACACATCACAATGATACTTTCATGCATTTAATCAAAACATGACTGTTCTAGAAACCATCAAGACAAACCACATATCTCAATGAATAATCAAAATTAGCAACATTAATCAAATTTAAAAGCAAATATTAATTTGCAGGAAGTTAAATGCTTAAGTCACTGCAAAGTCTGACAATTAAATTCCTCTAAAATGTAGTTTAATCCAAGTACACACTGTGTGATATTAAAATAATGGGAGTTCACATTTTTCTGATCCCGTCACTTCAAGATTTTATTCATCCAAAAACAGTGCATGAACAATGAGGCAAAAGATGAACAAAGCCAATAAAATCTTCTGAATGTCTTCTCTGAGATTCAAAAGCAGAACTCACCTGGATTCCGTACAGCAGGAGTGACCTTTTGGTGGAGATCTGGTTGAGTCACTGGTCCAGGATTTGGTAGAGGCACAAGTTCGACAATCTGGCCATTTGGGTATTGGAAGAGTTTCGCACCTGGGCGTTGCAGATTCGGTGCAGGCCGGGCAGTAGTGGTAGACTGCAGTGGGATCAAAAGAAACTGTGGCCCCTCAGTTTTTGTGGCTTTAGACAAATCAGGAGTGCAGTTGCAAGTTTCAGGATGTTTAGATACTCCTGTCATAACAAAATGCAATATGAATGCATCAATTACTGTGAGTCTGCTTGGCAAAAATAGAATTTCTTAGCACTAAAGAGGAATTTTAAACAACACAACAATACTGCTTAGATTACATACAAAATGAATAATGAGGCTGAGAGTAAGGTGGCAGGGAGCCATCGTCTCCTGTGGAATCATTACCGCAGCAGTGGTCAGAATCTTCAGGAGCAGAAAGAAATATCTGAGAAGTGGACAGCAAGAGATACAGTGCCTTCCACAATGTTTGGGACAAAGACCCATCATTAATTTATTTGCCTCTGTACTCCACAATTTGAGATTTGTAATAGAAAAAAAATCACAAGTGGTTAAAGTACACATTTTCAGATTTTAATAAAGGCCATTTTTACACATTTTCGTTTCACCATGTAGAAATTAAAGCAATGTATAGACATAATCCCCCCACCTCAGGGCACCATAATGTTTGGGACAGCAATATCATGCAAATGAAAGTAGTCATGTTTAATACTTTATTGCATATCCTTTGCATGCAATGACTGCTTGAAGATTACGGACATCACCAAATGCTGGGTGTCTGCTCTGGTGATTGCAGCCATCTTTAGTTTATGCTTGGCTAGTCCCCTTCAGTTTTCTCTTCGGTATATAAAAGGCATGCTCAATTGTGTTCAGATCGGGTGATTGGCCACTCAAAAATTGGCCATTTCTTTAGCTTTGAAAAATTCCTTTGTTGCTTTAGCAATACGTTTGGAACCATTGTCTTGCTGTAGAATGAAACACCAGCCAATGAGTATTGAGGTATTTCTTTGAAATTGAACAGATAGGATGTGCATATACACTGCAGAATTCATTATGCTATTACCATCAGCAGTTGTATTATCATAAGTGAGCCAATACCAACAGCAGCCATACATGCCCAGGCCATAACAACCCCACCACTGTGTTTCACAGATGAGGCGGTTTGCTGTGGATCTTCGGCAGTTTCTTCTCTCCTCTACACTTTGCTCGTGCCATTACTCTGATAAGTTAATCTTTGTCTCATTTGTCCACAAGACCTTTTTCCAGAACTGTGGTTACTCTTTTAAGTACTTCTTGCCAAACTGTAACCTGGTCATCGTATTTTTGCAGTTGCATCTTGCAGTGTAGCCTCTGTATTTCTGTTGAAGTCTTTTGCAGATAGTGGTCATTGACAAATCCACACCTGATTCCTGAAGAGTATTTCTGATCTGTCGGATAGATGTTTGGGGATTTTTCTTTATTATAGAGAGAATTCTTGTCATCAGCTGTGGAGGTCTTCCTTGGGCTGCCTGTCCCTTTGCGATTAGTAAACTCACCAGAGTTTTCTTTCTTCTTAATGATATTCCAAATAGTTGATTTTGGTGAGCCCAAGGTTTGGCTGATGTCTCTAACAGTTCTATTCTTGTTTCTCAGTCTCATAATGGCTTGTTTGACTTTCATTGGCACAACTTTGGTCCTCATGTTGTTAAACAGCAATGAAAGTTTCCAAATGTGATGGAAAGTTTGGGTGTTGAGAACTCTCTTACACCAGTATTAGGGCGGCATTAAAACACATCTGAGCAATTACAAAAACCTGTTAAGCCATGTGACCAAACATTATGGTGCCCCGAAATGGGGGAGGGGGGGGGGGGGGGGGGCATATATAAACACTGCTCTAATTTCTATATGGTAAAATTAAAATGTATAAAAATGGCCTTTATTAAATTCTGACAATGTGCACTTTAACCACATGAGATTTATTCTATTACAAATCTCAAATCGTGAAGTACAGAGGCAAATAAATGAAAGATGAGGCTTTGTCTCAAACATTATGGAGGGCACTGTATGTAGTGTGCCAAATATTTCACTATAAGGCGCGACAATTATCATTGAAGACAGCTTGCAATCTTGCTGTGACATGAGGCAGGGCTGCCAACATTGCTAAGAGCTGAGATGAGAAATTGCAAGAGAGCGCAGTGACCAATCCCGAAGGAACTTAGCGTCCGAGGGGGGGGGGGGTGGGTGTCCCCCTTCCTATGGTAGGAAGCTTTTACATTTTTCAGCTTGAAATTGTGCAATCTGGTGCATACTGTAGCGAGGCTTTTAACCTACACTTGAATGCAACCTTTATGCTTTAAATTGGATTAGAATATGAATAAGGTTAGGGTAACTTACATTCCTAATTACATTCCACGGCAGAGCAATCTCTGATCAACAGGTGCAGCACATGAATGACCTTAGTATATTCATGTATGGAAATCAGATTATAATTCATGCTGTTATGCATGTATACATAAAGAGAAAAAGCATAGCAACAAGGCAAGAGTCGGACTTCCATCACTATTCTGCACAAATAAACCTTACCCTTTGACTATAGAAACAATACAAAAAGGCCACATATTCAACCAAGTATATGGTTCAATGAAATTAAGATATATATGTAAAATTGTCTTACCACAGAACCCCATTAAAGCTAAATGATCAAAAGTTCCATCATTAATATGTAACCAGGTTAGTATAAGGTTCACTTTCTCTAATCTGTGAAATTTGGTCTGAATGGACTCTGGGTTCTTTATTTTATGTCCATGAATATCTTAACCTGAGCATGTTCTTTCTTGCAACTGTAAATTACCCTGCAAAAGCATTAATGACTTAATTCCTTTGGAGTGTAAGAATCTAAAGCTATTCCCACTCATCACTACGTTGTACTGGTAGTTGGGAGTGTGAGCCCTACTGTTGAATAGCTGGAATAGATGAGGAGTCCTTGCGATAGTGGTGATAACTATACGCGTTATATACAGTTGGTGCTCTACTGCTATGGGGTTGGAGCGGAAACATCTATAAAATGCCCCCAATTATAAATACAATATAGCCTGGAAATGATATCAGAAAAAACTCCTGCCTCGTCACAACATGCAATGATTGGTGAAATATAGCTGAATGAAGTATCAACAGCAGAGTTTCGGGGACAATTAGGACAAAGGACATTTATTATCACATACACCAATTGGTGTAGTGAAATTCAACTTGCCAATGCAGCACACGAATAAAGATAATACACATTAAAGAATTTAACAGTAAACATAAAAACATCCCCCTACAATGGTTCCCACTGTGGGGGAAGGCACCAAAATCCAGTCCCATCCCCAGTTCACCCATAGTCGGGCCTAGTGAGGCCTCCGCAGTCGCTGCTACGGCAGCCCGCTGTTTCAGGCCCTCTCACTGGATGATGAAGCTCTGGCGTCAGGTGAACCCTCCTCAGCAGCTTGGAATGTCTGGGGCAGCCGCTTCCTCCCTGGAGACCGTGGCTCTCGAAGTCCACGGGCCGCGCTGGTCCGAGCTCCAACTGGCGACCTCGTCATGAGATCCCAGACTCCGTGGTGTTTAAGGCTCAGCGCCTCCCGCGGCTGGAAGCTCCGCAGACTGCACCTCCGCGATGTTGGAGTCAGCGATCCAAGCCCTCCGGGAGCCCACCGCACGGTGACCCGGACAAGGCATCGCCCGATCTACGATGGCGCCCCAGCGCTGCACCACCGCCAAAGCTGAAGTCCTGGCTGGTTCCGGCAGGAAATGCCGCTCCAGACTCCAGTAGGCCACAAGGAAGGGGCAAAAACACGGCTCGGAGAAAAGCCGCATCTCCGACCAGGTAGGTACTGAGAAAAATAGTTTCCCCCTTCCCACATAAAAAGACTAAAAGACCTCCAAAACAAACACTTTTAACTAACTAAAAATTTAAAAAAGGATGAAAAGACTAACAGCTGCTGGCAGGGCAGCCATACTCGACTGCGCCCCCTACAAATTAGCAAAGCTAACTTCTCATCCAGTTTTGATGGCTCGTCGATACAAGAGGGTTGTATTTCAAAGAAGGGTCAGGAAGAAACAGCTTGACCAGCCAACAATGTTCTTTATTGTAGATGTAGGTTGCACTACGAGATGAACTGATTACCTCCGTGGGTGGCTCAAACCTGAAACAGGGCTCTGCTGATCCCATCTTGATGGTCATGATGGAACTCAGGGTGCCATCCAGACTCAGGATATTTCTGGTGTCTGTCTTATTCAGCCCTATTGCTGAAAGTACACTCTTTGCAACAGCCTTGCTCTGTGGCATACAGAGGACAAGTTGTGCAACCTTAGCCCCAAGAAACGTGGGTTGACCAGTCACAGGGTTCTTGAGTATTGACAGATGGGCCCCACAGCTTGTCAGTCCTACTGAACTCTGTCCTACGGTCCTCCCTGTCTCTGGACACCCACTCTTTCCACTTGCTGGCTGGGATCTCTGTGTCATCCATTAACTGATAGGCATCTACAAAATGATAGGAATTAAGAGCATCATCACTCTGTTTATTTTTTCAGTTATCCTTGCTCATGAAATATGAAATTTAGGCTGCACATGCTACAAAAAAATGTAGGCTCTCTACACAGAGTGGTGAGGATCTGGAAGGCATTGGCAGGGGTGGTGGTGGATGCACATAGTGATGTTTAAGAGGCTTCTAGATAGGCACGTGGAAGTGCAAGGAATAGAGGGATGTGGATCATGTTCAGGTAAATGAGATCATTTGAAGTATCATGTTTTGAGCAAGTTGGGTAGAAGGGTCTGTTTCCGCCGGAGAACTCTATGATTATGACATACAAACTTGCTGACCACAAAGAAAGGGAAGAGGTTTCTACAAAAGGATACAGATTTCTGGAGTTACTTAGCAGGTCAGACACACCCTGTCTAACTGCACTGGTGACTTTACCTTGGAGTTAAGACAGGAACAAAGATGTACAGCATGCAGAAACCAGGAACTGCAAATGCTAGTTTACAAGAAAGCACACAAAGCTCTGGAGTAACTCAGTGTGTCAGGCAGTATCCCTGGAGAACATGGATAGGTAACATTTCAGGTGTGGACCCTTCTTCAGACTGATGAAGGGTCCCGGCCTGAGAAATTACATCTCCACATTCTCCAGGGATGCTGCCTGACCCACTGAGTTACTTCAGAGCTTTGTGTGCTTTAAAATAAGACTTTTGGTCAGAGCAGAGTGAAAAGTACAATGAGAGGCTGGGTGTTGAAGGAGGGAGAGAAACACCTCATACACTAGCACTATACTACACACTTGGGACAATGTACAATTTTTACCGAAGCCAATTAACCAACAATCCTGCACGTCTTTCGAGTGTGGGAGAAAATCCACATAGTCACAGGGAGAACGTACATACGCTGTACAGACAGCATAGTCAAGATCAAACCCGGGTCTATGGTGCTGTAAGGCAGCAACTCTGCCACTGCTTTTCAGGAGGGAGAGTATTTCTCTATTTACTATGTCCCATCAGTACAACAGCAATACTATATGGAACACACATAGCCTCTGATACTGCTTAAGCCTCGTATTAATGCAAACTTACTGAAGCTACATCATTTAAGGCAACTGTTACAACACCAAATAAGTTCTGCGGCTGCTGCACTTCTTCTGGGAATTAATAAACTGGAAAAAAGATTCATTCCATCTGGTCCACATCCTGGCAGAGAAAATATTGGCTACACTTTGGCTCAATATGGTATGTGACATCCTCCAGCACTGTAAGAAGTAAATCTTGAAAAATGTGACCACTGGATTAATGACCAAGTTTCTTTTGATGCACTGAAGCTGATTGCTGAATGTGTCAAGGTTAATGTCCCTCTTAATCTGAGCAAACTTCCACTGAATTCCGCCAGAAGTTTGCTTAAGTTATGGCTGCTAAAATAGAGAAGTCAAAATGTAGAAACAAGGAACTGATGAATACAGAAAAAGACAGATTCTGAAGTAACTCAACCCAGTTGAGCACAGACCAGGTTATGAATTACATTTCCAATACACGCAAAATTTAGCATGGTCTTTATGTACCGCCACTGGTAATGTGGCCGGTGATATCAGGAATGTAATTGCATCTTAATTTTCCCGTGGAATGGAAGCAAAACTGTTTAAGTTACAAGCTGTAAAGCAGCATCCTCATCACATAACTGTGGAAGGTTAAGCTTATGTATATTAATAGTGTGCGATGGGCTAAAGCCAATCAAATTGTTCATTCTTTACGGAAAACCCGCCGACAGAAAACTATTCTCATTGGTGAGTGCAGAGATCTGGAATTTTTTGAATGTGAGAAATTCGGTGATCAGAGTGAGAGCATGAGAATTTCGTGAAATACGTGAGTCTCATGCTCAATGCGTGAGAGTTGGCAGCCCCGTATCATGAGGGGAGGGGTAGGAAGAATCAACGCTATGTGCTAACCTGAGTACCGCATTCATTGCAGATCATTGGGAAAGAAGGGAGATCAAGAAATTAAATGCCTGTTTTTTAGGTGGTGGAAGCAAGGAGTAACATGATTCCAAGTAATGGTTTACATTACACCAAAACTCTGTCTCCGTAAACTCTTCTGCCCGAGTTAAGGACATGGAAAATAAGAGCAGTAGGCTATTTGGCTCTCATGTCTGGTTTCTCATTCAATGGGATGCTTTTATTTACCCCAGTACCATTTGTGTGCACTAATTTCATTTTCCTCAATTCCCTAATCTAAATATTCTCAATTCCATTATATGTCCCTTTCTTGCATGTACTTGGTGATTAAACCTTTAGAGTTCACTTAGAGTGGAGAATTCCAGAGAAATTGCTTTTCACACCCATCACGAATGACCAACTCAATTTATGAGACTTTTACTCCTTGTTCCTGAAAACCTTGTCAAGACAAAGATCTCTACACCTACTCTAGAGTCATGAAGAGATACACCTTTGCCTTACCTAATCCACACTGATTACCACTGATCATTCACAATAATCCTATATTAAACCCATTCCATATTCTCCCCACATTCTTATCAATTGCCCTCAGGTTCTCCCACTCATCTACACATTAAGAGGTATTTGACACTGATCAATTAACCTAGTAATCTGCATGTAATCTGAAGGAAACCGAAGCACCCACAGAAAGCCTTGCAGACCACGGAGAACAGATGGCACTCGAGGTATGAATTGCACCCTGGTCTCCGTCAAGCAGCAGCTCAACTGGCTGTGCCACCCACATCTGACCTTTCTGTAAGATTGCTTCACATTTCTCTATACCCTGAAAATATAGATCAATCCACAATATGAATTAATATATAATATTAGAATTAATCATGTTGTTGCACCCCCTCATTGCCAGTAAATCCCATTGCAAGTACATCCTTCTTTAGATAGACATACCACCACGGGCACGAAACGATTGGCAGCCCCTCTAACAGTCTGTTTTTTTCATCTTTAAAAAAATGTTTTAGTGTGTTTTAAAAGTCTGTGTAAATGTTCTCCGTTTTTTTTAATGTGGGGGGAGGGGGAAACTTTTTTTGCCTATTTCTTACCTTGCCGGAGATGTGTTGTTTTCTGGTCGTGTTTGGTCGCTCTGCAGCCTACCATCGATGGGGCTGGAGACCTCCCGATATTGGGGGAGTCTAGAACCACGGGCCACAGTTTAAGAATAAGGGGTAGGCCATTTAGAACGGAGATGAGGATAAACATTTTCACACAGAGGGTTGGGGTGGGGGAGGTGTGTGTGCGTGCGTGTAGGAAGGGGGTGTGGGAGGGGAGGGGTGTGTGTGTGCGTGTGTGTGTGGGGGCAGACGGGGGTGTGTGTAGGAGAGGTGTGTGTGTGTGTGTGTGTGTGTGTGTGTGTGTGTGTGTGTGTGTGTGTGTGTGTGTGTGTGTGTGTGTGTGTCAATAGACGCAGGAGTAGGCCATTCAATGTGATCATGGCTGATCAGCCCCAATCAGTACCCCATTCCTGCCTTCTCCCCATATCCCCCGACTCCACTATCTTCAAGTGCCCTATCTAGCTCTCTCTTGAAAGCATCCAAAGAACCCGTCTCCACTGTCCTCTGAGGCAGAGAATTCATGTGCCATTCACCACTCTCTGTGAGAAAAAGTGTTTCCTCGTCTCCGTTCTAAATGACACTGCTTATTCTTAAACTGTGGCCCCCGGTTCTGGACTCCCCCAACATCAGGAACACGTTTCCTGCCTCTAGCGTGTCCAAACCTTTAACAATCTTATGTTTCAATGAGATATCCTCTCATCCTTCTAAACTCCAGAGTGTACAAGCCCAGCTGCTCCATTCTCTCAGCATACGACAGTCCCGCCATCCCGGGAATTAACCTTGTTAACCTACGCTGCACTCCCTCAATAGCAAGAATGTCCTTCCTCAAATTAGGGGACAAAAACTGCACAGAATACTCCAGGTGTGGTCTCACTAGGGCTCTGTACAACTGCAGAAGGACCTCTTTGCACCTTCGATTCTTCTTGTTATAAAGGCCAACATGCCATTCGCTTTCTTCACTGCCTGCTGTACCTGCATGCTTACTTTCATAGACTGATGTACAAGGACCACCAGATCACGTTGTACTTCCCCTTTTCCCAACTTGACGACATTTAGAAAGTATAATCTGCCTTTCTGTTTTTGCTACCAAAGTAGACAGCCTCACATAATCCTCATTAAACTTCATCTGCCATGCATCTGCCCACTCCCTCAACCTGTCCAAGTCACCCTGTATTCTCATAGCATCCTTCTCACAGTTCACCCTCCACCCAGCTTTGTGTCATCTGCAAATTTGCTAATGTAACTTTGAATCCCTTCATCCAAATAATTAATCATATATTGTAAATGGCTGTGGTCCCAGCACCGAGCCTTGCGGTACCCCACTAGTCACTGCCTGCCATTCTGAAAGGGACCCGTTAATCCCTACTCTATGTTTCCTGTCTGCCAACCACTTCTCTATCCATGTCAGCACTCTACCGCCAATACCATGTGCCCTAATTTTGCCCACTAATCTCCTATGTGGGACCTTATCAAATGCTTTCTGAAAGTCCAGGTACACTACATCCACTGGCTCTCCCTTGTCCATTTTCCTAGTTCCATCTTTAAAAAATTCCAGAAGATTTGTCAAGCATGATTTCCCCTTCGTAAATCCATGCCGACTCAGACCGATCCCGTTACTGCTATTCAAATGTGCGGCTATCTCATCTTTTATAATTGACTCCAGCATCTTTTCCACCACCGATGTCAGGCTAACTGATCTATAATTCCCCGTTTTCTCTCTTCCACCTTTCTTAAAAAGTGGGATAACATTAGCTACCCTCCAATCCCCAGGAACTAATCCTGAGTCTATAGAACATTGGAAAATTATCACCAATGCATCCATGATTTCTCAAGCCACTTCTTTAAGTACCCTGGGATGCAGACCATCAGGCCCTGGATTTATCAGCCTTCAGTCCCATCAGTCTATCCAACACCATTTCCTTCCTCTGTCACCCCAGATCCTCTGGCCACAACTATATCAGGAAGATTGTTTGTGTCCTCCTTAGTGAAGACAGATCCAAAGTACCTGTTCAACTCATTTGCCATTTCCTTGTTCCCCATAATAAATTCACCCTTTTCAGTCTTCAAGGGTCCAACTTTGGTCTTAACTATTTTTTTCCTCTTCGCATACCTAAAGAAGATTTTACTATCCTGCTTTATATTCTTGGCTAGCTTACCTTCGTACCTCATCTTTTCTCCCCGTATTGTCTTTTTGTGGGAGAGGGGCGTGTGTGTGGGAGAGGTGTGTGTGTGTGTGTGTCTGGAAGCAAAGTGAACTCCACCCTAGCAAGCAACAATTGACTGCCATTTTTCTGACTGGAAGATGCAGGTGAAATATTGATACAGTGCCTGCACAAGTTGATGCATTTCTTATTTAGAAAAAGAGAAAAGCATTATAGGGCTCTTTAACTGGTAAAATCTTTTGAAGGTGTCTCACAGGAGTACACAATATACATATTGCCACATTGTGGTGGAGCCTGAAGAATGTGTCCAGGTGCAATTCTGTATTACTCCTGCAATGGATGATATACAAGTAAAATATTGACATTTATGCTGGCCAACACATCCACTATCATTCCATGTCGTCACTGCCTCTCTCCCACCCCAATACTATTGCCATTCTCAACCCCATCCCCATATCATCATACTAGCCTTAGGCCCCAATCTTCCCTCGCACCCAATAGGTTCTCATCTGCGATCTCTCTTGGCAGATACAGATATGCACACCCCACTTGATGCTGGCTGTGATTACAATTTAGCCACAAATATTTGCTGGTCACCGTAAAACACCTTAATTCACATCTGCTGAAAAATTGCTTGTGGAAATCAGTGTCATGTTGAAATAAATGAATAAGAACTTTAATATATTTTATTAATGGAAACGAAAATATACTACATATTTGGAAGAGTTAAATGGGAAAAGGTAGGATCACAAGCAAAAAGATTGTCGGAAATATAGTTTTTATAATTTGTATTTAAGCAGTGAATTCACAAAGTAATAATTCTGCAGGCACCCAAGTAGCTTTTATATGCCTGTAGAAACAAAGAACTGCAGATGATGGTTTACAAAATAATAGACAATGCACTGAGGTAACTCAGCAGGTCAGGCAGCAGCAGCATCTCTGCAGAACATGGAATGGCAATGTTACGGGACGGTACTCTCCTTCAGGCTGATTGGCCGGGGGGGGGGGGGGGGGGGGGGGTGACGGTTACCGGGGGAAGAAGGGGTGGCGGGACAAACCTGGGTGATAGGTGGATATAGGCGAGTGGTTTTTGATAGACAAATTAATGGATAAAAGCCCAGAGCTGAAAATACAAAGTGCGAAATAAGGATAATAGTTATGAAATGTGAATCCAGGGAAAGGAATATTGGAAGAAGAGAATTGGGGGCGGTGGGGGTGGAAGAAATGGGTGCAATCCACCTGGGATGTAGGGAAATGTCTGCAGTTATTTTGTCGCAGAGCATTAACTGAACATTTCAAGTATTGTATGATGTGTTCTGATCAGCTAAATAAGTGTTGACAACAAAATCTTGAATGCAGCTCTATTAATCTGTTCGTAAATGCTGGAAATGTTCTGATTAAAAAGTCACCAATCATAAACACTGTTACTCAAATGCAGTTCTTGGGGACTGCTTTTGCAGAATTTCTTGTCCATCTAAATATGATCAGAATTCTTGGACTATTAGCTGCAGTGTCACAATGTTGTACAAAGAGTCTTTTACATGTGATAATGTTCCCAATACTGATAATGTCCCAAGTTATGGACAACTGACATGGATACCTCTACATTTGAACAAACTCCTATAACAGCATTAAATTATAAAGTTCAAAATATGAACATATTAGCATTCATTTATTAATTTCACGTATTGAAATACAGTGAAAAATGTTGTTTTGCATGGTCTCCTTGCAAATAATATACGCGTTCATCAGTTAGTGCAAAAGGGGAAATATACAGAGTGCACAATGTAATAATAAGTAAAGAAAAAGTGCAGATAAAAAAACTGCAAGGATGGCAACCTGGTAGATTGTAAGATCAGGAAATTCATCCCAAACCCATCATAGAATCATAGAAAATAGGTGCAGGAGTAGGCCATTCGGCCCTTCGAGCCTGCACCGCCATTCAATATCATCATGGCTGATCATCCAACTCAGTATCCTGTACCTGCCTTCTCTCCATACCCCCGGATCCCTTTAGTCACAAGGGCCACATCTAACTCCCTCTTAAATATAGCCAATGAACTGGCCTCAACTACCTTCTGTGGCAGAGAATTCCACAGGTTCACCACTCTCTGTGTGAAAAATGATTTTCTCATCTCGGTCCTAAAAGACTCCCCCCTTATTCTTAATTTGTGACACCTTGTTCTGGAGTTTCCCAAAAGGAGTTCATCAAAAGGACCGTTCAAGAATCTGATAACAGCAGGGAAGAGGCTCCTGACCAGCTCAACCCCAGTACTGGGCATGCTCTCCTCTCCACTTCCTGAAGTTGATGAGCAGCTCCTTCGTTCTGCTGACTTTGAGGGAGAAACTATCTCCTTCCTGTACTCTGATTCGTCATTGTTCGAAATCAGGTTCACTGTGATGGTGTCATCTGCAAACTTGTAAATGCAATTAAAGCAAATTTTGGCTGCACCATTGTGATTGTACATGGAGTATAGTAAGGGTCGGAGAATGCAGCCTTGTGGGCCACCAGTGTTGACAATTATCATGGAGGATAGTTCATCATCTACCCTTGCTGATTACAACTTATGGGTCAGAAGTCAAGGATCTAGTTCTAGACAATAGGTGCAGGAGTAGGCCATTTGGCCCTTCGAGCCAGCACTGCCATTCAATGTGATCATGGCTGATAATCCCAAATTAGTACCCCGTTCATGCCTTCTCCCCATATCCCCAGGCCGCTATTTTTAAGACCCCTATCTAGCTCTCTCTTGAAAGCATCCAGAGAACATGCCTCCACCGCCCCGAGGCAGAGAATTCTACAGACTCAATACTTTCTGTGAGAAAAAGTGTTTCCTTGTCTACGTTCTAAATGGCTTACTCCTTATTCTTAAACTGTGGCCCTTGGTTCTGGACTCCCCCAACATGGGAACATGTTTCCTGCCTCTAGTGTGTCCAAGCCTTTTACAATTCTAGAGGGAAGATCCTGAGATCTAGGTCCAGAGGTTTGGAAAGGAGTTTATTTGGGATGATAATGTTCAAGACAGATCTATAGTGAATAAATGGGAATCAGACATAGGTGTTCCAGTTATCCAGACATTTCAGGCATGACTGATGTCTGCCATGGACCTGTTCCAGCAGCAGGTGAATTGCAGTGGATCAAAGTTGTCTGGTATGTTGGAGTTGATCTGCACCATGAGCAGCCTCGACGTATTTTGTGATGGTGGATAACAGGCATTGATGCTCGCTACCTTGTTTTTCTTTGGCACTGTGTGATAATAGTTATTGTATAGCAGCTGGTTACCTCTGATCATTCCAGGGAGAGGTTGGTATGAATGGCAGAACTAGTTTCCTCTCTCTGCACTTTCATTATTTATTTGTTTCTAATCAGTATTATGAGCTTTTGATGCAATTCAAGACAACACCGTTAAGATAAGTTACAATAGCGAGTGATTTTTACGCATTTTCTGTGTTGAAAAAACAGCATGAAGTACAATGTACCTCCCGTTTTTTAACGGTCAAATTCAGCGTACTTAGGTTGGCACCATTTACATTGATGGCCAGCATATGCAAGGGCTGCAAGGTCTGAGGAGGTGCTCAGATTTGCAGTGGAACTTCTACTGAGTTGTGGGAGTTGACTGGTATGCAAGAAAATGGGTGCTTAAGCTTGCACGCCAAATTTATGGTACAAAAAGCCTGTAGGGGCCACGAATAGCCTGTAAATGCCAAATGACATGGAACAACCTAATGATGTACAAGATGGGTAGCAATATTCAGACAAATTAATATACATGACACATTTTTACCTTCTATGGTAGTGGAGTTTCTACACCTGTTCAACTTGCATGTTGTAACTGTTCCACTGTTATTTCCCTTACTGTTTTCCTGTAAACAAAGCAAAAAAGGCAAATAATTCTACTCTTCAAAAGTTTAATACAAGGATTTCTAAATCTGTGAAAAATTGGATAATTAAAAACATTCCATCTTGCAAATGACCGTTTATTTCTATTAATCTCCAATTTTTCGTAAACTGTACATCTTTTTTATATAGCCTAACATTTAAATTCTTCTGGCATATTCTCAATATTGGGTTTGCAAGCACACCATCAGGAGTTATACCTACAAACCCCAGACTAATGATCAAGCAAAATTTCTACTGCAGTGATGAGCAAGGCCACTATCTTTACATGATATTACATCTTTCAAAAATATCTATAGAGCCCATCAAACATTTTCCTCCAGGAGTTCTCCTTTGTAATCCAGTCAACTAATACCCAAAATATGTAGGAAGTAACTGCAGATGCTGGTTTACATTGAAGATAGACACAAATTGCTGGAGTAACTCAACAGGACAGGCACCTTCTGTGGAGAGAAGGTATGGGTGAAGTTTCCACTTGAGACCCTTGTTCAGAATACTCATCATAGATTATTAGGCCAATATTCCAATGTTAGTGAAGTTTTACAGAGCTAGATAAAAATGATAAAAACCATTTCCGACTTTAAAACTTCTCAAAAGTAGTTTTTCCAATTTAAATCCATATAATGAATGAATGAATGAATAAGTTTATTGGCCAAGTATTCACATACAAGGAATTTGCCTTGGTGTTCCACCCGCAAGTGACAACGACATACAGTGGCAGTTAGGAATAACACATAAAACATTAATAATAAAACATTAACATTAATAATAAAACACTATTCATAACACATACTAATTAAATAAAATACAAGAGCTGGATTTTTGAATATTGAGTAGAGCTACCACTCGTGGAAAAAAGCTGTTTCTATGCCTGGCTGTGGTAGCTTTGACAGCCTTCCAGAGGGAAGTGATTCAAA
Source organism: Raja brachyura (assembly GCA_963514005.1). Next base: position 73,331,174 of record OY740789.1, on the reverse strand, counting down.
GAGTTAGTGGCCTGGGTGAGAGGGTCAGAGACGATCTTACCCACTCGCTTCCTTGCCCTTGCTGTGTACAGTTCATCAATGGAGGGTGGGTTGCAGCCAATAACAGCCAATCAGGCTGCAACTTTATCACTATGTACAACTTCTTCAACTTTGTGCCATTGCAGGTGCTGAGCCTGGGGTTGGAACATCACTCCAGATACTACTGCCCAGGTCTTTCTCAGTGGTGCAGGCAGTTGGTTTGGGAACGTGCAGTAAGAATAGCTCAGATGAGTAACTGCAGTATATTTGAATGATAGTATGCACAGTAACCATCATGTAACCACCAGGTGGAAGAAATTATTACTTGGAGGAATAGATAGATTGGCTACCAAGAGAGTCACATTGTCCTTAACAGGGTAGTGTTTGAAGTTGTGGGAGCAGCACTGATCCAGGCAAGTAGAGATAATCCATTGTGCTGATTTGTGCATGGTAGACAGATCTTGGGATATCAATAAATGAATCGCTCATTGAAGCATACCCAATCTGTGAACAGCTTTCTCAACTACAGGATAAATGAGGCTGGTCTAATTCTGTTCTGGGTCAATGGTAACCTCTAGGATGTTACAGTTTGGGAACTTTAAGCTAGTAATGTCACTGAATATTAAGGATAGGTGGTTAGACAATCCGGTGTTGAAAACTGCAATTTCCTGGTATTCGTGTGACTTGAATATTATTCTACCCACATGCCTGCCTAAATATTGATTAAACGTGCTGTATGCAGTTACAGATTGCTTCAGTACCTAAGTGATCAATGGAATTGAAGATTGATTATCCCCACTTATGATGGAAGGAAAGTCATTGATGGAGCAGCCGAAGATGATTGTGCCTACGTTACTTTTACTGGAAAATATTTGCCAGCTATGGTCGCTTCCTGCAAAATGTTTGAGCCTTTACTATAGACTTTGGATCATGGCTGGGGCTGTGCTGCAGCTGAAACCTATCTAGGGGCTTTGCCACTGAATTACAAGCCAGGTGGCATAGATGGGACTTCATGGCCCCCAATTTGCCCTTCATGCTTAGGAACCAAAACATTGTAGTTTTTCCAGAAAATTCGCAGGCGATGTCACAAACCCAGTATCTACACCATGAACCTTCTTTAATTGTCAATCTACTGTGTTCTCCTCCTCTACGTGCTGTTCTACTTTTGCCAAATCTCTTGTGCAACTATCTCCTCCTCTTTATCATGTGGGATTCAGGCAAAGGCTGAGCATTCGAGGCAACATTGTCCATTATGGACTAAGCATATGTGAAGAACGCCATGGGAATGAAACTGACACCAGAATCTCATGTTGACAAACCAAATGCACACACCATTTTTCACCTCTGGATGTCATTTTAACTATGCTCGGAGACAATAAAGTGGACAGGAAAAGAACCCATGCTTTCAATAGACAGACCTCCGTGTGCCAGATCAACTGAAAATGGTACATGAACAGTACAATTGAAATAATTCTCTAAATCATTGAACAAGCTCTCCATACATACACTGCACTCCATAAAGTTTGGGACAAAGGCCCATCATTGATTTATTTGCCTCTGCACTCAAACAGAGATTTATAATAAGAAACAAAATCACAAGTGGTTAAAGTGCACGTTGACAGAAGTTATTAAAAGGCTATTTTTATACATTTTACACATCTTATCTATAAACTTTTAGAAGAGTGTGTGAGTGTGTGTGCGCGCGCGCGCGCACACGTCATTTTGCCTTTGAAACGTATCTGCTCGAAAACAAGATGCAAAACATGGAGATTTTTTCCATTCCGGCAGGGATTTAATTTTTGATTTCAGAAATCCACTCCTCTCTGAATTTGGTCGATTATTTCCCCAGATTTTGAATAAAGTTGTTCACAAAACTCACTTTTTCAAAAATAATCGCCAACTTATGACGTCACAATGCCCACATGCCCACCAATCCAGGCTACACAGCTGTGGATTAATGCAGCTGCTGTTAACGCGCATACGCAGTTTTCCACGAGATACGTTCGCCCACCCCCCATTCTTCAAAAGGCGCAGAAAGATCGCAAAAGTTCTGCAGAACAAAGATTCTACAGCTCAGCTATAGGATCTTTGTTCTGCAGATCTCAGGGTCAGTGGCGCCTCATGCGCTGAACCTTCTCACTGCCAGCGCAGCTCATATAGCCCCACCCATCCCCCACCCGCTCTAGCTGTGGGTTTCCAGAGAGTCAGAAGCCGCTTCATTTCTCTCTCCTCATTTGGCAGCCCAGTCACTCGCCCGGCACCCCTCCACCTCCCCCACCTCTTGTCACTTCCTCCCCTCTCCTTTCATCATCTTCAGATCACTCTGTGCCTCGCTCGGGCTGCCACCCTGCCCTCCCCCCTCTCCCTACCCCCCTCCTCTCTCCCCCTCTCCCTACCCCCCACCTCTCTCTCTACCCCCCACCTCTCTCCCCCCTCTCCCTACCCCCCACCTCTCTCTCCCCTCTCCACCTCTCCCTACCCCGCATCTCTCTCTCCCCTCTCCCCCAATACCCTGCCCTCCCTCCCCTAAACCCCTTTCCCCACCTCCCTTCCCTCCATCTCAGCCCCCCTTTTCTCCCCTCTCCGTCCCGTGCCCTTCTGTCTCTGCCTCTCTCTCTGCCTCTCCACATTCTCGCTCTGCCCTCACTCTCTACCTCCCCCCTCCCCCTCCACCCCCACCCCCCAGACGCACCTGCCAGGTTGGAGGCTATGTGTCAGTGGATAGGGCGGTTATGGGGTAAAAGGAGCAAATTAATAATTAATATAATATCAAGGGGGGTAGTTAGTTTGTGTGTGGGGGTGGTTAGTGTGTGTGACGCCGCATGCCTCCCACCCCTTCAAACGCACGTTGAGGGAACAGACCCAACAGGTCTGCACTTGGTCTAGGAACTATTAAAAGTCTGATCTTGAATATGGATGTATTTATTTGTTATTGGATGTGTATAACCTTCCTTGAAAAAACGACGCCCTAACGGTAACATATTCTGATAGAGATTTATCTCCTGGAGTCCGAAGTCGCCTTATCTGAAAATTTTGAGCTTTTCCCTCGAGTTATTTATGAAAATGTTCACAGATCTGAAATATCTTAGAAAATAAACAAGATTATTTTCAAGATGGGTCTGCTTCGCATGTTTTTCACACGCTGTGAGGGACATCTCCTCTCCCTTCCCCCCCCCCCCCCACAGAACTCTGTTCTTTGGTTGATGCCCACTCCTCCCCCCACTACTACCTGCTCCTCCCCTCGCTGCTTCCCGCTCCTCCCTTGCCAACTGCTCCTCCCCGCTGCTACCCGTTCCTCCCGCTGCTAACCACTTCTACCCGCACCCCCCCTCCTCCTCTTCCCTCACCTTCTCCTCGCTCCTCTCCCCCACTACCCCCTCCTCTACCCACCTCCTCTCTCCCCCTCCCCCCCCCCCCCCGCCTCAACCTCCTCTCTCATTTCAACAGTTTCACCATGTAGAAATTACAGCTGTGTTTATACATAGCTCCCCATTTCATGGCACCATAATGTTTGGGACACATGGCTTCACAGGTGTAGAGAAAAATCCCCAAACACCTGTCTGACAGAACCAAAACACTCTCAGGAGTCAGGTGTGGATTTCTCAATGACCACTGTCCACAAAAGACTTCATGAACAGGAACACAGAAGCTACACGGCAAGATGCAAACCACTGGTTAGATGCAAAAATAGGATGGCAAGGTTACAGTTTGCCATGAATAATAATAATATTTTATTGTCATTACACATAAGTGCAACGAGATTTGGTTTGCAACTTCGAGATTTCGGTTTGCAACCCTCGAGAACAATGTTTGTAAAAACGAACATTTGACCAGTAACATCAACATAGACTAAAGTGCGAGGCCAGGGGAGACAATCCATGGGGGTGGGGGGGGGTACTCGGCAGGGCCGGTTCAGAGCCGCTATAGCTCTGGGAATGAAGCTGTTCCCGAGACTGGTAGTGTGGCCGTAGAAGGCCTTGTAACGTCTGCCGGAAGGGAGTAGTTCAAACAGTCTATTGCAAGGGTGAGAGGATTCTTTATGTATGCTGACGGCCTTCCTGAGGTACCGTGTGTGTGGTAGATGCCCTCCAAGGCTGGTAGCGGTGTCCCAATAATCTGTTGTGCTCTATGGACAACATGCTGAAGAGCTCTCCTCTCCGTGCAGCTGAGATACCACACAGAGATGCCATACGTTAGTATGCTCTCTGTGGTGCAGCGGTAGAAGGTCGTCAGCAGCTGTTGGGGCAGACCAGTCCGTTTCAATGTTCTTAGGAAGAACAGTCATTGCTGTGCCTTTTTGACCAGCGCAGCGGTGTTGGTGGACCATGTGAGGTCCTCTGAGATGCGAGTGCCCAGAAACTTGAAGCTGGACACTCTCTCCACACTGTCTCCGCAGATGGAGATTGGGTCGTATTCCCCATTCTGTGACCTCCTGAAGTCGATAATCAGCTCCTTGGTCTTGGAGGTGTTTAGCGACAAGTTGTTCCGTGAGCACCAGTCCGCCAGGTTCTGCACCTCCGCTCTATAGTTTGTTTCATCACCGTTGGTGATCAGCCCGTTCACCGTTGTGTCGTCTGCAAACTTGACAATGGTGTTGTTGTCAAATGCAGCGACACGGTCGTGGGTGAAGAGGGAGTAGAGCATGGGGCTCAGTACACAGCCCTGTGGTGTGCCGGTGCTCAGGGTGATAGTGGAGGACAGGTGCGGCCCCAGTCTCACTGCCTGCGGTCGCTCTGTCAGTAAATTCAGGATCCAATCTCTTATCAGTGAGCTGAGGCCTAGCTGGTGGAGTTTGGTTGTGAGCTTGGTGGGGATGACCATATTGAAGGCAGAGCTATAGTCAACGAAGAGCATCCTCACATAGATGCCCTGTCTTTCCAGGTGGGTCAAGACAGTGTGAAGAGCCACAGAGATGGCATCCTCTGTGGATCTATTTGCCCTGTATGCAAATTGATGAGAGCCCAACGTGCAGGGATGCTGGATTTGATGTGGGAGAGGACCAGCCTATCAAAGTACTTCATTGGTATTGGAGTTAGGGCAACCGGGCGGTAGTCATTCAGGTTGGTGACTTTAGAATTTTTCGGCACCGGCACTATGGTAGCTGTCTTCAGGCACTTGGGGACCGTTGCCAGAGATAGAGACAGGTTGAAGATCCTCGTCAATACCTCCGCCAGCTGTACAGCACAGTCCTTTAGTACCCTACCCTGGACTCCAACCGGGCCGGCAGCCTTGCGTGGATTGATCCTACGCAGAGCACACTGTACCTCCTTGGTGCTCAGTGTTAAGGCCTGTCCCTCCGCCCTAGCTGGGGTTGTTCCTCTCCTGGTGGTGTAGCCAGTTTCGAAGCGGGCAAAGAAGGTGTTTATTTCATTGGCCAGTGTGATATCACTGTGGGGGCCGACGAGGCTGCTCTTGTAGTCAGTGACGTCCCTGACACCCTGCCACATGCTGCTGATGTCCGCAGTGTTGAAATGGTCTTCCACCCTTTGCTTGTGGATGTATTTGGCATTTTTTATGCCTTTGTTCAGGTTTGACCTGGCAGCACTGTAGGCAGAAGAGTCCCTGGATTTAAAGGCAATGTTGCGTGCCCTTAGCAGATTCTGAACCTCCTTGTTCATCCACGTTTTGCGGTTTTGGAACATTTTTATTTCCTTGTCCACTGTGACAAACTCCACACAGCAGTTGATGCACGAGAGCACAGTGGATGTGTACTCCTCCAAGTCTACCTCTGTACCACTGGTTGCGATCAAAGCAGTCCCGGAGTTGTAGGGTGGCGTCCTCGGGCCATATTTTGACCTTCTTTATTGCAGGTTTGGTCTTGCGGATGAGGGGTTTGTATGCAGGCAGTAGAAACAGTGAGAGGTGATCGGATTTTCCCAGGGACGGGTAGGGCTCTGTATGCGTCCTTGATGTTGGTGTACACTTTATCCAGCGTGTTTGAGCCCCTGGTAGGGCACTGCACATGCTGTTGGAATTTGCGGAGTGCAGCTCGTAGGTCCACCTGGTTAAAGTCCCCTGCAACAATTAAGGCACCATCAGGGTGAGCATCCTGCTGCTTGCTGATGGCCGAGTGCAGCTGTGCTAGCGCTAGGTTAGCATTAGCCTGTGATGGGGTGTATATGGCCGTGATGATAACCACAGTAAACTCCCGAGGCAGGTAAAACGGCCTACATTTAAGCAGTAGGTATTCCAGGTCTGGGGAACAGTGGCTCTCTATTGCAGTGTGGTTGGTGCACCAGTTCTTGTTGACATAGATGCAGAGCCCTCCGCCCTTGCTCTTACCGGAGTCCTTTGTTCTACCAGCACTAGTGTGCTGAGCCAGGTCTCTGTGAAGATCAGCACACAGCAGTCTTTCAGGGATCGCTGGGTGTTGATCCAGAGCCTCACCTCATCCAGCTTGTTGGTGAGTGACCGGACATTTGCAAGAAAGACGCTTGGTAGCAATGGTCTTTGTGGGACCCTCCGTAGCCTGTCCTGCACCTCTGCTTGCCTTCAATGTTTCTGCTTCCTCTCTCCTCTTCCTCCGGGGTGGTGATGCAGGAGGCTGTTCTGCCAATCTCCATCGGGATTTTGGTGAGGGTACTGTAGTACTCATCAGCCAGTTTCTCGCAGCCACGTCCAATGTTGAGCAGTTCCATTCGGCTCGACATGCGACCTGCCGGGATCACAGTGCAGGTACTGGATATCCCAGTCCTAGAGGCGAGTCCCTTACTGTGTTTTCTGGGGGTACTGAGATTTCTAGGGATTCTAGGGGTTCTGAGATTTTTAGGTACCTTATTTCCACTGCAGCGTTCGGTACCGGGCTGCTCCGAATTGACTCGGACTGGGGAGCGCAAAGCCGCCGTGTCTGATTTCCCCGTCCTGGAGGTGAGTCCCTTACAGTGTTTTCGAGTGGTACTGGGAATTCTAGGGGGGGTACTGGTGTTTCTAGGGGTTCTCGGGGTTTTAAGGTTTTTAAATACCTTGTTTTCGCAGCCGCGTTCGGTCGCGGGCTGCTCCGAATTCACTCGGACTGAGGAGCGCAAAGCCGCTGCGTCATCTTCATGTTAGGATATGAAGTACTTAAAAGAGCAACCACAGTTCTGGAAAAAAGGTATTGTGGACAGATGTGTCTTCAACACATTTTTTAAAGCTAAAAAAAGGTCAATTCTTAGGTGGCCAAGTCAATCACCTGATCTGAACCCAATTGAGCATGCCTTTTATATTCTGAAGAGAAAAACTGAAGGGGACTAGGCCCCAAAACAAGCAAGATCTAAAAAATGGCTGCAATGCAGGCCTGGACAGAATTACCAGAGCAGACACCCTGCAAGCCGGCATTACATGCAAAGGATATGCAACAAAATACTAACTATGACTACTTTAATTTACATTACATTGCTGTGTCCCGAACATTATGGTGCCCTGAAATGAGAGGACTATGTATAAATACTGCTGTAATTTCTACATGGTGAAACCAGAAAGTGTAAAAATGGCCTTTATTAAAATCCGACAACGTGCACTTTAACCACAAGTGATTTTTTTTTCTATTACAAATCTCAAATTGTGGAGTACAGAGGCAAATAAATAAATGATGGGTCTTTGTCCCAAACATTATGGAGGGCACTGTATGGCACTGGACTCAGAACAAGGAATACACTTGTGACATGGAGAGTTACAACTCTCAAAGGAGCAAGAAGCTTCACATGCTGCAGATCATCACCTACAATCTTCGCAAATCCACAAAACCACTCCACAAATGGCCTGCCCAAGGAAAAGAGTGTTTAACTAGCATGTTTGCATACAAGAAAAGTATACTTGGGTGTTATTCTTGGCACATGGGAATAGTTTTGCTTTAAGAATCAGAAGATGGTCTTAAATGCAATTCATGAGATGAATGAATCCAAAATAATTCCAGACCGTCCAAGGTTTACAAATAAATCTTTTGGGCTCATTGGGGAAAAAATACAAACAGGGCAGTTGTCCCCATGTGTGTTAGTCAGTTATTCCTGAAGTGACACCACCGATACAAATTCTGTTGCTAGATTTCTGCATTACAAGCTGAAGGTTCCTGCATTATGGAAAGCTTGCACAGTCTTGAGACTTCTTGCAAAGTGAAAAACTTTGTGTGGCATTAGACAGAGAGCATTAGACACGGATTCAACAACTTGGTGGGTCATACGGATCTGTGGATTCTTCCAAGGATGAACAAAAATCCTGGGTAAATGCAAGTCTACCTTTTATTTTGAGAAGAGATGTAGCCAGGTAAAACAAACTGTAGACACGGAAGTTGATCTCTAGAGCTAAAAAACAAACCTCAACATTTTTGAACATTACTTCTAGTGGAAAATGATCAATTTAGATCACATGCATGAACAATAATCTCGTAAATTAAAACACCCCATTATAATTACCTGATTGATAAACTGCCAACCATAAATTCTGATCTCCTTTAGATTGGGGAGCCAAACAGATTGAAACACCTGTCTGAATTGCAAGGAAGGGGCCAGAGGGATATGGGCCAAGCACAGGCAGGTGGAACTGGTGTAAATGGGGCATCTTGGTCGTCAAGGGCAAGTTGGACCAAAGAGCCTGCCGTTCTCCATGCTTTATGACTATTATTAAATTATTAATCCATGCTGTATGACTACTATTACATTAACAGTTGCTAATTTAGTCATTTTAAACTCTTCTCAATATTTTTTTACCCATTTACAATCCCACATAGCCTTTTCACATTGCACCTTCATCCTTTTATTTTGTTAATCACTTATTTTGTTCATCCCTTTATTTTGTTAATCACTGGCCCGGTGAAAGCTGTTACAACTCTGATCCTTTCATTGCTGATTAATCATTTATCCGAAATGTTGTTAAATTCTCTACAAAAATGCATGAGATCTGCTAAATATTTCCGGCATTTTCTATTTTTGTCGTACAATTCCAGGATATTTGCTATTTTGTTTTTACATTAGGATTACAATATTACGTTTACCAAGGGCACAAAAAGTCTTATATTAAATTATAACATTGTTTATTTTTTTACAGGCTTTATGTATAATAAACTGCTTGGTGATAATCTGCTTCATACTTCATTCTAAAAAGACGCAAAACAAATCATTAAATGAGATACATATCCCAATACAATGTTGCATAATAGTTCCGATTAAGCAGTCCCACCTGTGCTACATATGAAACAACGGTAACACCCTCCACATCGTCCACGTCTGGACTAGCATCATGAAATGTTTCTTCACATTCCAGATGTTCAGAGGAAGCAAGAGAAGACCTCACGGCAGATTGAGAAGGTCTGCAAATTTTTTTTTCATCAACCTCATATAAGCACCCACTATGGCTTGCTGCTCCGACACGCCTGAAGACTTGCTTTCAATGAGGGATGCAGACGTTTCGCCAATCGAGTCAGTCCTACCATCTGGAGGTCTCCAGATCCCAGAACTGAATGTCTTGGTATTCAAACTTGCAGATTTACACCAAACAGGTACCTCGGGCACGTTCTCAGCAGAATAAAAAAAAATATTCAGCTTGGAGTTCTCCAGATCTCAGAATTTAAGGCCTTTTCTGTATATTTATACTTATGAAATCTGAAACCTTCTCCAGAGGATTTCTAAGGGGGGGTGTACCATGTGAAGCAGTTGGATTATTTTAAACTGTGGAAGTACTGGTTTTATACACATTTTTTCTGATGCAGAGCTACTTTCTTTGCGTCTGGAGCATACGGATTTTGAATCTACAGTGGGTATAGGTCCCCCTTTCCTCCGAGAAGACGACAGTAGCTTTTGTGGCAGTCCAGATTTTTTTTATGGTGGCGTTTGTAAAAGTACACCGCTCCAAGTAAACTACAAGCTCTTTGGTACTTCCCACACTCAGCATTTTGGCTTTAGTTACGCCTATAGGACTGATTAGTGGCTAATGGTAACTGCAGATGAAGTTGCATCCACTTCATCGGTGGAGCTTTGGTTCAGTTTTATTTTGTAAATCACAATTAGTTCCATAATCCCATCCTTCGGAATCTAAAAAATTCTTCTCTTCTTTACATTTTAGTCCATCACAATCAAGGATTACTGGGTTTGCTACATGGTTACATTCATAGTCATCTGGAGGCTCTTGACGATAATTTTAAAAGGCTCTTCATGGTATTTAGATGATGCAACACTAAATGCATTTGTGAAATTTATATTGAGGCAGCATTTCAAGATGCTGCAGGTACTTTCGTTGGAAAGTGAACCAAAGTGTCACATACGTGACCAGATATCACCACAAAGTGATACATTAAAAATTAAAAATAAGGGATTAATCTTATTCATTGCTATTCCCCTTCCTTCAGAACTATAATGCATGTCTGCTAAAGATATGAATATTCTAGCTTTATAAAATTCAGTTTGTAAAATGCTTCCGTGTGGTCACGCACTGGACCAGTCGTATTTGGCCTCTGACCCCAAACATAGATTGTCCGCATTAACATATAAAAATTTCACTTGATAAACCGAAAAATATAAATCATATATACAGTAAAAAACAATATACCTGTAAAGGCTTCAGAGTTAGATGAGGTATATTCCATAATTTCTCACACACATGACTAAGAATGGGCCTGCAAAGAAATAAAAAAATGGACTGAAGCAAAATACAAACTGAAAATGAAATATGGTCAAAAATCCTTCACAAATATCAGATCTAATCCAACCAACGAAGCATTGCATATTAAATTACGTTCAAATTAACAGAACATGACAGTCAGAAATTTTACTGGATTGAAAAAGTGATTGTATAAACTAAGAAATTTGAGAAAAAGAATAGTGATGTCCAGGAACATGTCAACATTACGGAAGAGGTGGGCCTGGTGATGTTGAAGCGCATAAAGATGGATAAATCCTCAGGGCCTGATCAAATGCATCTGATAAAGTTTGTTTACTTAAAAACAGACAACACACAATGGGTTAGATAAACCAACTCAAGCTTTACTGCCGGCGGGAATGTCGTGGATACACGAATCAAGTGCAACGGCACTTGACTCTCCCGAGCTGCCACTCCAATGAACCAAGACGTACAGGGTATTTTATAGAGTGTAGGAAACATGGTCACATGCTTATACAGTGTTGCAGCAATAACATTTAACACAAATCAATCACAGGCTGTACCTATTCAAAGTATATTTGTCACTAATACTTGTCATGCTATAGTTATATCGATCAAACTGTGTTTACAAAACTTCTCCATAACAGGAACTAGTCAATGGTAAGGATCCTTATCAATTACAAGCAGAAGTCTCTATGTACCCAATTTCCAGTCCACAGATTACAATCATCCTCTCCCAACATTATCAATTGTTCTTTAACAAACACTAGACCGAGTGCAGACCTGTTGGGTCTGTTCCCCCAACGTGTGGTTGCGGGGGAGGGGGGGGGCGGCGGCTTGCGGCGTCACACACACTAACTACCCCCCGCACACACACTAACTGCCCCCCTTAATATATTATTATTAATTTGCTCCTTTTACCCCAAAACCGCCCTTTTCACTGACGCACAGACCCCAACTCGCAGCCCTCGTCTAGAAAGGGGGGGGGGGGGTGTAGAGAGCGAGGGCAGAGAGAGAATGGGGAGAGAGAAAGGGGCAGAGATAGAAGGACAAGAGACAGAGGGAGAGGGGTGTGGAAGGGAGGAGGAGGGACAGTGGGCGGGGGGGAGGAGAGGGGGAGAGAGGGGGAAGGGAAGGGGAGAGGGGAAGGGGAGGGGGGAAGGTAGAGGGAGGGGGAGAGGTAGGGGGAGGGAGAGGGAGGGGGAGTGGGAGAGGTGGAGGGAAGAGAGAGGGGAGAGGGGAGGAGGGAGGGGGAGAGAGAGAGGGAGGGAGGGAGGGAGGGAGGGAGGGGGAGAGAGAGAGAGGGGGGAGAGAGACAGAGAGAGCGAAATGCAACCGTGCGTCACGCGTTCAGAATGTTCTGTTCTGGTGCAAAGGCATTGTGAGGTCAACAGCTGGGCAACCTTAATATATTTTTAAATGTCAGAGAGGGGGAGAGATCTCCCACCCCTGTCCCATTGTGATGCAATTGTACAGCTGTGAGATGGCACCGTGACATGCAGCAGTTTGGTTTTAGTGGAACCACATGAAGGTTCCAATCTCCAATCCCTGTCCCATTGAGATGTCATAGATGTAAATGAGATCCATTGTGATATACCTTCTAATCTCTCTTGCCCCCTCCCTCCCACCCCCTGCCTTTCCCCCACTCCCCCTTCTCTCCCCCTCTCCCCCATCCCTCTCTCTCCCCCCTCCCCCCTGTGGAGTCAGAGAGGCCGCTGAGTGGAGTCGGGAGGTGCCGCGTGGTGCCGCTAAGTGGAGTCGGGAGGTGCTGCGTGGTGCCGCTGAGTGGAGTCCCTCCCCCCCACACACCTACCCTCGCCCCCACACACCCCCTTCCCCCCTCATCCCCACACCCCCCCTTTCCCCCTCATTCCCACTTTACCCCTCCGAGTTCCTCCCTCATCCCCACACACCACCCCCCCCTGCGGGGGAGGGGGGAACCTTCGTATTATTTCACCGATCGGAACAAAACTAATTTGACTTGCAGCAGAGGAGAATGATGTGTAAGGTGGCGAAAAATCATAGCGCTATAGGGATCCTTTTTGCGCAAATTTAATTACAACACAGACAGAAGTGGTCAAGGTTAGAGATTTAATAATATATAGACAGATATACACCCACTGTAAATAATATAATAAGCGAGAGAGAAAAAAGTTCAATGCATATATATACGGAACTTTTTTCTCTCTCTCTCGTTTATATTATTTATACAGTGTACTATGTTTACATGTTCTGTTGCGCAGCAAGTAAGAATTTAATTGTTCTATCTGGGACATGTGACAATAAAACATTCTTGAAACTTGTCCCATTCACAGTATAAAATTAATTGAAGATAAAGTGAGTTAATTTTAAAATAGAACAAAACTTGATACTGCACACCACAGGCAAATGAAAATCGTTGCGCTATCGTGTACCATTTTGGCTGTATTTAGGGAACATACATTCCGCTTTGCATTCTTTCTCGGAAATTCTCTAGACGTTCAGTTCTTTCTTTTTACCTCTCTTCATTACTTATGTTTTTCATTCTTTCTCGTTGAACCCTGAGACGTTCAGCTCTTATTTGTTGCCTCTCTTGCTCCCTTCTGGTCTTTTCTGAAACTTGATGTGTCGTTGCATCCTTCCTTGACAATCCTGCATTTCGTTTTATCCCTCTTCTTGGCGTGCTGTAAGAGATACATATTTATCAGGATGTAGATATTTTGTTTTGAACAATTAAACACAATTTTACCTATTAATTAACACGGAAATATTAGATGACGATGAAAGTGACGATATTTGTTTATGATTAAAAATAATAACCACTTTGGCTGTATTACGGGAAGAATTTTTCTCGGAGATCTACGAGACGTTCAGGTATTTCAAATTCCGCAGAACAAATATGGTCTCCATTCATTGATTATTTAAAGGGGTAGCTGTGCTCAGCATTGCAACTCAATAAGTACCCTGGTGTAGGATTAGATGAAAAGATGTATTCTGGGATTTGTATACACGTCTCTATAGATATTGTTATGTGAAATTGCTTCATTCATTAAGATGTATTCTTTATTTTTTATTATATAATAATTTTTTTCTTATTTGTGTATTTTAATAATTTTTTTCTTATATAATCATTTTTATTTAATCACCATCTCTTGATTATTGATCTATACTTTTACTTCTTTTACCACTCCTTTACTTTCCAAAAAAAACAGATGTTATTCTGTAACATCTGTACAATTTTTGTAACAAGTTTAATTTGTATTTGAAGAACTGTTATACTTTAGACAATATGAATTGCTTCTAATAAAAATATTTTTTTAAATAAAAATTCCACACGCGCTGATACCTAGCCCGCCAACCCTCCCTCAACTACGCAGGCACGGCTGACGGACCCGGCAATTGGGATCGCACTGCGCAGGCACAACTGCCACATCCCGTTGATCCCCGTTGTGATACCAGTCAAGTACACACACGCGGACATCAAGCCCGGCAATGATCCCCCAACAGCGCAGGAATGGGAAACAGGCCAAGCAAGTGGGGGCGCAATGCGCAGATGCATTGCCGCCAGGCCTGGCATCTCTCCCCCAACTGCGCAGGCACAGCTGATGAGCCCGGCAAATGGGACCACACTGCACAGGTGTGACTGCTACATTGAAACTCATCCCATTCACAGTATAATGTTCATAAACTTTATGAAGTGAATTACTTTTAAAATATAAAACTTGATACTGCACACCGCAGGCGAATGGTGTGCAAGGCGCCCCAAAATTGGTGCGCTTTCATATACCATTATGGTTGTATTTCGGGAACATACATTCTGTGTTTCTCTCTTTCCAGGAGAGTTTTATTCCTTGTGTTTTGCGCTCTTTCTCGTTGGTCCTTGATACGTTCAATTTTTTCTTGTTCAGTCTCTTGTTCCTTTCTTATCCTTGATGTTTCTCGACGTCTCTTGATGTCACTACTTGACCATGTTCCACACCGTTTTCTCCTTCTTCCTGGCATGCTGTAAAAAAAGTAATAGATATTTATAAACTTCTAAACACAATTTATCTATTAATGAATAAGGAAGTATTAGATATCCATATATATGTATATCATGTCTCTATATACTTTTGAGTGTGTGTCAGGGCTCACGCTTAGCTTTTTTTCCCTGTTGCCAGCCAGGCAACCGTGACAGCTTTTTAGGTTGCCAAATGACAGTTTAGGTGGTCATTGAAGACGGTTTGTATGACACGTGCGATAATGTGCTCGGACGAAGTGCGTAGTTACCAGTCGGAATTATGCTCAATGATGCATTCACATATTATGTTCAAGAAGGAACTGCAGATGCTGGGAAATCAAACGCAGACAAAAGTGCTGGTGAAACTCAGCGGGTGCAGCAGCATCTATGGAGCGATGGAAATAGGCAATGTTTCAGGCCAAAACCATCAGTTTGAAGGAGGGTTCCGGCCTGAAATGCTGCCTATTTCCTTCGCTCCATAGATTCTCCCGCATCTGTTGAATTTCGCCAGCACTTTTGTCTACATTCACATATTATTTCTGCTTCAAATAACTCAAACTAAACATATTCGCCAATCAAGACATGATATATACCACAATGACATGCAGCAAAATTATAATACAATATCTCAACTCTTTTTATACATTGCAATTAATGCAATTTCTATTAGTTCTTTCCACTTCCAAACAAAAATGTGGTTGGATTATGCAGCATATGATCAACCTGTGTCAATAAATTCTGGACCATGGGAACATACATGCTTAACCATACACACTACAGATTGATGCACGCATGTTTTCTGTGAAGGAACGAAAATTACCATGACATGGCCATAGCATGGGTCGTTATTGCTATTGTTCACAGAAACACTCTGGCTTCCCACATAATTTATCCATAACAAAATATAGAGGTTGCAAGGAAATTTCTGAAGGCATTTTATGATAATAGCTGTTAAAACCGACTATACCCATCTGACAGGTTAAACATTACACTAACTGACAAGAGATGGCCAAAGAACATAACTGCAGCAAATGTTCTTTTGGTAATATGTTTAAAGGTGTCAAAACAAATAATAACATTGGGAATTAAAATGCAATTGATTACATTCCTTTATCAAACATAATCAATGTTCGCTCTGAAGGCGATGAAGCACAATAGGGTCAGGGGGCGTGTGAATCGGTGCGGGGTGGATAGATGGCGGGGGTGGTTGAGAAGGCAATCGGTGCGGAATGGATGGATTGAGGCAGGTGAATTAGTACGTGTTGGTTGGAGTATGTAAATTTGTGAGGGGAGAGCACGGGGACGTCAATGGTGTTGAATGGGGGGGGGAACAATACAGGATGAATGAGGGTAAACAAAATTGCTGGAGAAATTCAGCGAGTGAGGCAGCATCTATGGAGCTAAGGAAATAGGCATCGACACTTCTTCAGACTGTTCCCCCCATTCTTCTTGAGAGGATGAATTGGGGGGGGGGGGGGGTCAGTAAAAGATGAATGGGGAGATAATAAAGGATACTTTACTTACTTATGAGGGGATCAGTACAGGTGAATGGGATATCAGTAAAAGATGAATGGGCAGACCACGACAGGATGGTTGGGAGAATCAGTGCAGGGTAAATTGAGGGTGGGTCAGTACGGGATAAATGGGAGGATCAGTGCAGTATGAGTGGGGGGAGAAGTGCAGGATGGATGGGAAGGGAGGGGGTCAGTACAGGATGAATTGGGGGACCAGTGTAGGATGGATGGGGGGAGGGGGGTGGTGGCAGGAGAATCAATGCGAGGTGGGTAGGTTGATGAATAGATGGGGAGGAGAGCACAGGGGTTTTCAGTGACTGAATAGAGGGAATGGGGATCAGTGCGGGATGGAGAGGAGGGGTCCCAGGATAAGAGGGGTGGAGAAGGGAAGAGAGAGAGAGAAAGAGGGGGGAGGGGCAGAGGAGATGGGGAGGAAGGAAGGTCAGTGCTCCTTGGACAACATCGCCTCACTGCCTTGGCCGTCCCTGTCCAACGCCAAAGTGCCTCCTCCGCCAGCTGACAGGAAGGTGCGGGGCCGAGCAATGCAGCTCAAAGATCCTATAGCTACAGGTGCTTCAGACGGCGGAAGAAGACCTCTGTCTCCCTCCTTGGCATGCGAGAGGGGTTGTATTGAAAGCGTCGCGCAGTCAACAGACGGGGGTGTGTGTGTGTGTGTGTGTGTGTGTGTGTGTGTGTGTGTGTGTGTGTGTGTGTGTGTGTGTGTGTGTGTGTGTGTGGATTTCCTTCCGATTTTAGAAATCCAATCCTCTGTATATTTGGTCAATTATTTCCCCGACTTTTTCATTAAAACTGTTCACCAATCTGACTTTTATCCGGAGGTCACAGCCGCTTGCTCACAGCCGGAGGCCACCAACTTGCTGCTGAATCCTCTCCGTCTCCCCTGCCCGAGTGGAGCACGCGATCAGAAGGTGGCCCTGGCGGCCATTACTCCCTCTGGGAAACCGGCCATTCCTCCGTTGATCGCGGGGACATGAGGTCCAGACAGCTGCCCTTTCGCAGTCGACCCCGTCAAAGTCGCCAGCAAGCCGAATTCAGGTCCGCCCCCATCCTCTCCATCCTCCTTCCTGCCCCATTACCTCCTCCCCCATTCCTCTCCCCCCTCCACTCCATCCTCCCCTTCCCCCCACTCCCACCCCTTCATCTTCACTCCCCCTCCCTACTCTTCTTCCCAACCCATCTCCCCCTCCTTCCCCACTCCATCCCACCCCCCCCCCCCCCCACCATAGAGCACAGACCTGGGGCAGAGATGATCGTTGCTGACACTCTCAGCAATCTGCCCAACCCGCAGAACACAGAGCATAGATCTTGATGTACATGTTGAGAGCATCTTCTTCAACAACGTCGAAGACACGAGACACATCAACTTGATGCACTTCGGCAAACTAAAAAAGAGGAGCTGCAGACAGAAACTTGTCGTGACCCTATACTGCATATGGTCATGCAGTATATTAATTCCAGATGGTCGGCGACCATACAGGAGATATCTGCTGACCTACAGCCCTACCGGCCTTTTCGAGACGAATTGGGCATGTCAAATGGGGCCATGTTCAAAGGAAGGCAAGCAATCATTCTGTGTCGATGAGACAGGATATGCTACATCAACTTCATGTTGGCCACCAGGGCATCGAAAAGACAAGACTTCTAGCAAGACAAATGGTTTATTGGCCCAACATGGACTGTCACATTGATGACTTTATATGACGGCGTAGTCAGTGCCAGAGCAAACGAGGCAAACACTCATACCACATGTGATACCAATCACACCTTGGACCAAAATAGCAATGGATAGCTTTGAACTTGACAACATACTATAAATATCTTGTTATGGTAGATTACCATTCCAAGTTTCCAGTGGTGCATAAGCTGACAAGCACCACGAGTGCCATGGCTGCTAATATGCTGACTGCAACATTTGGCCTCCTAGGAGCACCGACGGAAATCATCTGCGAAAACGGCCCACAATTTGTTGGAGAACCATTCAAGTTCATGTGCAAGCAATGGGGAATCACCCAAACGACATCCTCACCTGGGTACCCTCAGTCAAATGGACTTGTTGAGTTTATGGTACAAACGGTGAAATCCGTCATCAAGAAGTCCTTGACAACGGAACAGAGTGTAGCAGCAGCTTTACTCAACTTGCGAACTACACCGATTGATTCCAAGTTACCGTCACCAGCAGAGATGATGTTTGGAAGACGGATTCGGACATCTCTACCCATTAATCTTGACACGGACAACACATACCAAGGGCAGAGGAACTCTGAGCAACTTGAAGAGCGCAAGCAGCGAAACAAGGCGCATTTTGACAATTTGGTCAAGAGACAAGACTTGAAACCATTACACATTAGACAGACGGTCCGGGTTCTTGATCAAGAACTTATGTCACGATACCAGCAGAAGCGAGAATGATCTGTGACAAACCCCAATGAAGATCATACATCATTGAAATGCCAATTGGAAATAAATTAGGACAGAATCGAGTGCAGTTGAGCGGTGTTCCTCCACTGGATTGGGGGAACCAGGTTTTGGTCCCCAATGCATTACTCCAGGCAGCAACAGGACTGAGACCAAATATAAAGAGGAGGAACGACCAGCACATAATGCTGTTGGAGAATAGGTGACAAGTTCAGGGCGTGTTATGGCCCTGTCCCACAGTATGAGTTCATTCCAAGAGTTCTCCCGAGTTTGCCCCGATTCGAACTCGGAGATTGACTGTAATGGCTGCTCGTCAGTACTCGGGGCTCTCATGGACATTTTTCAACATGTTGAAAAATCTTCACGAGCCTTCCCGAGCTTACTTGCCATTAGCGAGTCTTCCCGAGTACCTGCTGTTAGCATTATGAAGCGCTAAGAGATGTCCCCGAGCTCCAACGTACACACTACGTTCATTCTCCGTGCTTACCACGCACTTGATATTTTTTTTAAACTCGGGAGAGCTCTTGGAATGAACTCATACCGTGGGATAGCGACAATAGTAAGAAACCTGCACATTACTGTTGATAATCATTATTATTAAAGAACTTTGGTGTTTATAAAAAGCAATTGTGAGTAGAGTTTTGTTTGTTAAGCATATTTTTTTATTTTATGTAAGACAAGGGGGATGTTGTGTTATTGCAAGGACTACTTAGTTATATCACAAGCAGGGCTCGAAATTAACGGTTGCCCGTGTGCCAACAACCACCCAAAGTGCCGCCGGGCAACCTAAACGACGAGTCATTTCGCCCGTCTTGGCACGATACTGGTTTATACCGAAGATAGACACAAAAAACTGGAGTAACTCAGCGGGTCAGGCACCATCTCTGGAGAAAAGGAATATGACGTTTTGTGTCGGTGGCGACTATTTTGCGGGGCAAAGATATTAGGTGCGTGGTGACGAAGGGTCGGAGCAAATGATGTGCCCCGCACAGCGTCTGCAGTGGTCGCGACAGCGGCTCCACGTCCTCATCCACTCCACCCATCCTGATGTCAGCCGCTGCCTGCCACTCTGCTAATGGTGAAAACCGCTTTCAAAATAAACCCTCCTGCATGTTGAGGCTGAGAATAAGGAGGGAGGGGGAGGCCTCCTTCCGCCGTCTGAAGCAGGTGCACCAAAGATCCTATAGATGTAGGATCTTTGAGCAGCACCGTTCGGCCGCGCACCTTGCTGCTGGCTGGCGGAGGAGGGGAGGTGGCGTCGAGAAGATCCCTTCCAGGGACGGCCAAGGCAGCGGGACGATGTTGTCTGAGGAGTGCTGACCTTCCTTCCTCCTCTCTCTCCCCCCAAACGCCCCCTCCAGCCCCACTAATCCTGTGACCCCTCCTCTCCACCCTGCACTGATCCCCATTCCCGCCTCTATTCAGTACTCACTGACATCCCCTGTACACCCCCCCCCCCCCAATCCACACATCCTGCACTGCTCACCCTATCCACCTCGCATTGATTCTCCTGCCACTCCCCATACACCCTACACTGATCCTCCCCATACATCCTACACTGATCACCCATTCTTCCTGAACTGACCCCCCATTCATCATGTACTGGCCCACCCTCCATTTACCCTGCACCGATCTCCCCCATCCATTCTGTAGTGATCTCCCTATCCATCCTGTAGTGAACTCTCCATTCATCCTGTACTGATCCCCTCATTCATCCTGCAGCGAATCCCCCATTCATTCTGCACAGACCCTCCGATCCACACTGTACTGACCCCCAACCCACCCCCCCAACATCCTGTACTGATCCCCCATCCGTCTGTAGCTTGCATGGGTAAGCATATATGTTACCATGGCCCAGGATTTATTGACACAGGTTGATCATACGCTGAATAATCAAACCACATTTTTGTTTGGAAGTGGAAAGAACTAATAGAAATTGCATTAATTGCAATGTGTAAAAAGAGTTGAGATAATGTATTATAATTTTGCTGCATGTCATTGTAGTATATATCATGTCTTGATTAGTGAATATGTTTAGTTTGTGACTTTATTTGAAGCAGAAATAATATGTGAATGCTTCACTGAGCATAATTCCGACTGGCAACTACGCACTTCACCCGAGCACATTATCGCACACGTCATGCAAGCAGTCTTAAATGACCACCTAAACTGTTATTTGGCAACCTAAAAAGTTGCCAAGATTGCCCGACTGGCAATAAGGAAAAAAAAGTTAAGTGAGAGCCCTGACGAGGACTACTTTGTTTGCCCGCATAGCAACATGTATATGTGGGAATGACGTAATATGGGCAGGGGACTCTGGTCCCCTAAATACATGCACGTGCTCATTTCAGAGTCATAACAATGGTATAACAGATACTGACCACTTATTGATTTAAAACTGCTCTACTCTATCCTTATCTTTATCTCCAAAAAAATAGAAGATAATAACTTTTAACGGGTTATTTGAAAAAATATGGAATTAAGTTGATGTCTGTAAATCTGTTTACACTATTGTAAATTGATTACTTCTAATAAAAGAAATTAAACAAAAAAAAGATACTGACCACTAAGTACAACTGCGCTCCCACCCGTCCACAAGGAAAGTTCTGGAAATGAAACGTCTCCCCTATTTCACCCTCCAAAAAAGAACCTTCCCCCCCCCCCCCCCCAACACATTCCCATGACCCTGTTTGAAATGAGGGTGACCCCACACGTGCGATTAAGAAGCCACTACCAGTTGAACACGGGGACGAGTCCATAGTACCAGTAGAATAGGTACTGATAAGGAACTGGGATTGGAAGGAATTGGGACCACGCTGGAACGAACCGTACTAGGGTCTACTAACAACACGTGAAGATTTAAGATCACCTATTGGATACATCTGACTGACAGTAAACAAATCAGAGAACCAAGAAAGGACAATGGGGCTATTGACCCCCCCTTTTAGTCCTGGGGTTGGCCCAGATGGGCTGGACCTGGGGAAATAATCTGTTTGCCTACGAGCCATGAATTTGCCCTCCGCAAAAATATAAGTGCATGCTGGGTGTATATGCACATATCACATAATGGTGGAGGAGGAATAAGCCACTTAACAATATCCCTTAACCTTACTGAGATTCTGGCCTTAAGCTGTTTTCGCAATAGAACAGCAACAATTTTCAATCAATCCCTGGCACATAGTTATTAATCACCACCAAGGCCATCACCACTCCGAACTCCACACTGAACACACAGCCCCATAGCCAATATTTTGTACTGCCACAACACTATACTGTGAAATATTGCACATTATGACTTGACAAAGTTTACTTGCCGTTTTTGTTATTCATTATTATTTATCTGATACGTTGGACTAACCCATGTTTAAAGGATGGTATACGCCCCTTTTAATCCAGGATGAAAAGTAAATAAGACAAGGGTTTGGGATATACCACGGCTTAAACTAGCAGATCGCCCCCACAGCCCAGTTAGCACCACCTTTACTGTAGCAAAGGAGGCAATGGGGTATACTTAGGGAACAGCACCTGCACCAAAGTTAGTTATGAGGGCCCGCTGTGTCTAATAAATGGGACGTATCTTGTAAGCAGATCCTGGGCATACCCATGGTTGCCTCGTGTACCACCTTTTTTTTAAAAATTATACAAATACTTTTATTCAAAAAATAAAAAAGAGTATTAACACAAAGACTGCTATGTTCACAGTTTACAAACAAATGACCATCAAATTAATAACACCAACTTTATTAACAAACACTTGACCTTGTTCTCAGAAAGCCTCCAAAGTCCCCGTGGACACTGCGTGTTCCCTCTCCAGGGACATGCAGGCACGGACGTAGGCCCAGAAAAGGGGCAGGCATTCAACCCCGGTGCGGCCATCGACTAACCGCTGCCTCGACCTGCGAATGGCGATTTTGGCCAGGCCCAGGAGCAGAGGAACACGAAGACCTACCCCCTCCCTCCCGACCTTCCCCCCTCTGTACCTGGTGCCCAAATATCAGGAGTGTGGGGCTAAAATGTATCCAGAACTTGAGGAACAGCCCCTTCAGATGGTCAAACAGGGGCTGCAACCTCTCACACTGCATGTACAAATGAAGCACGGTCTCTTCGTCACCGCAGAAGTGAAAGGTATGACACCTTGGGATGAGGAGAACTGGGAAAGGTTAACCAGCCCAAAACATAACTGATGGGAATGTTGTTATACGGCCTTTGTTGTCCCTCACATGTGAGCTAGGCAACATCTAACGGAATTGTCTACCCCCATGAGGGCCAAGCGAAGTATATCTGAATCAGAGCGATTCTGGATGATCGCCTTCCCACTTTATGGGACAGCCCGCATCTTAGGGGAATTGAATAATATGGCCTCCGCAATGGAAAAACTACCTAATGAAACTGCAGACGCCTTAGTCGATACAAAGATGGCTCTCTCATCCATGACAGCTGAGATGGTTGCACTCCGCATCATGGCCCAGCAGAATCGCATGGCCTTAGATTTTATTCTAGCAGAAAAAGGGACCTGTCCTATAATAGGGTAGTAATGCTGCACCTATGTCCCCGATATGTCCTCTAATATTACCAACCCAGCTGCCCACAGATCCCAGGAACTTAATAAAATCAGGAGAATTGGGAGCCAGGTGCATGGCTACAATGATGGGGGCAGCTGGTGGTCATTTAGCTGGTTCGGAGGTCTCTGGCGGTCCATACTACATTACGGCTCTATTTTTCTGTTGGTAATTGCAGCTGACGGGCCCGGCAAGTGGGAATTCACTGCATAGGCGCGACTGCCGCGTTGAAACTTCTCCCGTTCACAGTATAAAGTTCATTAAAGTTTATTAAGCAAATTACTTTGCAGTCCCGACCTCTCATCTACCTTCTGGATTGACCTTGGATCTCAGAGATATTCAGGTTCAGGTCTAATTTGTCAAGTCTACATTTGAGCATTTATAGATCTTATTCCCAAAAGGGCTTAGCTATGCTGATTGAGAGTTTAGTATAGCTTAGTGAAATTATGGAAACAGGCCCTTCGACCCACCGAGTCCGTGCTGACCAGCGACCACCCGTTCAGACAAGCTCTATGTTATCCCACTTTCCCACCCACTCCATGGGGCAATTTACAGAGGGGCAATTAACCTACAAACCTGTACATCTTTGAGACGTGGGAGGAAACCGGAGCACCCGGAGGAAACCTACATGGTCTCGGGGAGAATGCACAATCTCCACCCACACACACACACACACACACACACACACACACACACACACACACACAGAACTGGAGGTCAGGATGGAACCAGTGTGTCTGGCTCTGTGAGGTAGCAGTTCTACCCGCCGCGCCACTGTGCAGTCTCTGTCACCTTTCATGCTCCATGCTGTAGAAACAGCCCATTGCATCTCCTCCCATAGGCTCAGAGAAGGAACAGCATTCACAACCACAGGCAGCGACTCAGGGAAGAGCAGACAAAGAGGGCGTGGGTCGTTCAGGCGATATACTGATCAATTTGTTGCAGGGCCTGGCCAAGCCGGCCATTTATAGGTCATGGTAGCCGAGGGATCACGTTTTAGTAGAATTGAATCAATCAGCCCATTGAGTCCACCATTCAATCGTGGCTGATCTCTGCCGCCTAATCCCATTTTCTTGTCATCTCCCCATAACCTTTGACACTAATCAAGATTGGTCTGTCTTCCGCTTTAAAAATATCCACCGACATCACGAAGGCTGACTGCCCGCCCCTCTGCTGGGCTGACGTCCGTGCCCAGGTGCCCCTAAAGGAGCATGCGGTGCCTACGGGCATCTTGGCCATGTTCTGGGACCACTAGGGCTAAGTGCATCTGGGATAAGAATAAAAAGGCAGAGATAGATGGGTGGCATTTCGGGTCGAGACCCTTTTTCAGACTGATCCTTCCTCAGACTGACCCTTCTTCAGGCACAAGAATTAGTGTTTTGACTTAGTGGTAAATTCATTGAATATAAAAGATAGAACATAGAATATAGAACTGCAGTATGAAGAAGGGTCTCGACCCGAAACTTCACCCATTGCTTCTCTTCAGAGATTCTGCCTGTCCCTCTGAGTTGCTCCAGAATTGTCGATCATCACTTTTCATGTATAGTTGCACCTCAATGCTCTGCGCATCAGAACATGAATTATCTTTAACGAGCATCCGGATAGAGAATGTGTTGCAGAGGTTCCAACATGGAAAGATCCACCATGCCTGCATGTCATCACTAATTCACATTAATCTCTCCTCTTTTTAATTTTCGGAATATACACAAGGTGATTTTCCGTCAAAATGGCAATCCTGGCCCAGCAACCATTGAATCGTGGAACCCATTCGGTCCTTTATAGACACATTTTGATTTATTTATGAACACAGAAGAATTAGATGAAAATGGTGATGTTTATTTTAAAATCAACTTACCCGTTGACCAGTTGGGTTCCCGTTGTGAGGCCAGTCAAGTACACATGTAAGTAAGAGTTAAAAATCTGAAAATGGCATCATCCAGCAACCCACCCCCAACTGCGCAGGCACGGCAATGGTCCCGGCAAGTGGGTCCTCATCGTGTCGCCAGTCAAGTACACACGGAAATATCAGATCAAAAAGGCAATATGAAAACGCAGGCACGGCCCCTTCAACTGTGCAGGCATGGCTGACGGCCCGGGAAGTGGGGAGCACTGCGCAGGCGCGATAGCCTAGTTCAAACTAGTGCCGTTTGATGGTAGAAGTAAATTAAAGTTTATAAAGCGAATAGATGACCCATGAATTACTTTGTAAAATAGAACTAAACTTACCAGTGGACACTTAGGGTCCCCATTGTGAGGCCATTTAAGTATACACGGAAGATAAAAATGGCGATTTGAAAATCATCAAAGGCAACCCTCCCCCAACTGCGCAGGCGTGGCTGATGGGTTCAGGTTGTAACGCCAGAGATCCCCAATGTGACGCGAGTCACGCCAACCTTCCCCAACTACGCCTCGCCATCCCTCTTCCTATCTCTATCCTCCTCCATTCCCCACATCATCCCCAGCACTCCGTCGCCTTCCCCCTTCTTTCCCCTCTCCCATTCCCTCCCTCTCCTTTCCCCTACCTTCAATCACTCCCTCACTCCATAACCCCTCTATACCCAGCCTCTCCCTCGATCTCCTTGCTCCCCCACTCCTCACCTCACCATTATCCCTCTCCCTCACCTCCCCCACTCCCTACCTCCTTTCCCTCTATCCACCCTCATCTCCCACTCTTCCTCCCCACTTTCCTAATCCCTCTATCCCCCTGCTCCCCCCATCGCACCCCCAATGAAAATTGCGAATTTAAAAAATGTGAACTCTCCCTATCCCACCCTCACAATGAAAATCAAAATTTTCAATGAAATTCTCGCGTTTTTCATTTTAAATAATCTAAACACAATGTTTGTTGTTGTTAATGAAAACAGAAAAATGAATAAATTGATTTTTTTTAAACCGCGATTTTCTATGTAAATAAGATTCAGGATCCTATTGTGACGTCATAGTGAATGAAAATGGAAGTAATGGAATAAAAGGGGGGGGGGGGGGGATTTTTTGACAATCGCGATTTCTTTATATAAAGGAGATTCGGAATCCCATTTTGACATAATTGTGCCGCGGAACGCTACTGACAGGCAGGGCAAGTGGTTTAAAAAGTTTTTTTTGTAAAGTTTAGAATGTCAATAACTTGTAAAATATAACATCAATCTGAACAAAACTTGTTTCTTTTACATCACAAGACAATGGTAAGGGAGGGCAGAAATGCAGCGCTATCGTGTGGGGTTTTGGGGATGATGATGATAATGGACACACACACTCACAAAAAACACACCCACACACACGACTAAGAGGGACCTGTTGGGTCCCAGCTTCACAAAGGAGGGCTCGTCCTCAACCGCAATATTCCACCTCTCCAACAATTCCAATATTGCTGGCCAGTAAGGGGGGGGAGGGGGGGTTCTGGAGCGCTAGCATGGGTGTTGTGGACCGATGGGGCTGGTTTCCAGAGGGCTAGTATGCACATAGTGGGTCTAATGGATTCTTGGGCTGGCACTCAGTCACTGAGGCACTGCCAGAAATTATGCCCAAAACAGGTGACAGACCCTGTGAGAGAGAAGGGAGAGAGGGTCGACTGAATGGATTCTTGGATTCTCAGTTCAGCGAGTCATGGCTGGTGGGCTGGCAGTTCACTAAGTTGTGGCTGGTGGGCTGGCACTTCAGTCACTTACAGCTGGTGGGCAGGCAGTTCACTTACTCATCGCTGGTGGGCTGGCAGTTCAGTCTTTGTAGTGCGTCTTCATCCCTACTGCCTTGTGGTTTTTGTTGTCGATCATTGATACATTCAGTTCTTTTTGGTTGCATCTCTTCATCGCTTCTTTGCATTCTTTTTTGTCGATCCTTGAGACGCTCACTTCCACTTCGTGGCATCTCTTCATCCCTTGTGCTTTGCGTTCTTTCGTGTTGATCTTCAAAATGTTCGGATTTTTTTGGTTGCGCCTCTTGATCTTTTCTTCTTCTTCTTCTTTCTCGGTCATCTGCAAGACGTTGAGATGCTTCTTCGTGCGTCTCTCGTTCCCTTCTGATTCTTGATGCTTCTCGATGTTCCATCGCACGCGTCTTTGACCATCCTGCAACTCGTTTTCTCCGTTTTCCTGGCATGATGTCGAAAAAGCAGCCTAAAGACAATTTCAGTTGTTAATAAACACTGAGGAATTTGTGGAAGACAATTTTTTGAGGCAGGGGCTGGTAGGGTGGGGGTGGCGTCAGGCGGGGGCTGTCGTGGGCTGATGTGGGGTGGGGTGTCCTGCAGCGGGGGATGGGGACGGCTTCAGTAGGGGGCAGGTGGGGGAGCATCCTACAGCCAGGCGGAGGGCAGCGTCTTAAGGTGGGGGGGGGGGGCGGTGAGCGACCTATTCATGGCCTCTGGACTCACTGACTCACGGCCTCTGGACTGACAGACTGACTTGTAGCCTTTGGACTCGCTCACGGCTTCCGGACTGACTGACTTATGCCCAGCTTCTGGAGTCACGCCCGACTTACGTAAAGTGAAAACTGTAACATCCACATTCAGGACCAGCTTCTTCCTGACAGCCATCAGGCTATTAAATAAAACGAATAAGCTCTGAACTACAAAAGACTATATAATTTGTACTAGGTAGACAAAAATTCTGGAGAAACTCAGCGGGTGCAGCAGCATCTATGGAGCAAATGAAATAGGCAACGTTTCGGGCCGAAACCCTTCTTCAGACTGATGCAGGGTGGGGACGGGAAGAAGGAAGGAAGAGGGGGAGCCAGAGGGCTGAGAAGGGGAAGAGACAGCAAGGGCTACCGGAAATTGGGGAAGTCAATGTTCAGGCCACTGGGATGCAGGCTGCCCAAGTGGAATACGAGGTGCTGCTCCTCCAGTTTCTGGTGGTGTTATTATTTGTACTATTTGTTATTTAATGAACTCACACAAACACACCCTCCACCTCACACACAGACTCAAACACACACCCTCCACCTCACCCAGAGACACACACTATATATATATTAAAGTAACCTTTCTTGAATCTACTCACACGGCTGAATGCGGCCTCTCCACTGTGGGGCTTCCGCAGTCAGCGGCACTTCCACAATCAGCGTGACCTCTGCACTTACCTGAAATTGAGCAATCAGTGCGACCGCTGCACTCACCAGAAATTACTCAATCAGCGCGACCTGTCCGCTAAGCGGAAGTCACGAAATGAGTGCGACTTTTGGAATAAACACAGTCAAACCTAATAATGCCTTTATAACAAGAGGAATCTAATATAGGAGCAAAGAGGCCCTTCTGCAGTTGTACAGAGCCATAGTGAGACCACACTTGGAGTATTATGTACAGTTATGGTCCCCTAATTTGAGGAAGGACACTCTTGCTATTGAGGGAGTGCAGCGTAGGTTCACAAGGTTAATTCCCGGGATGGCGGACTGTCATATGCTGAGAGAACGGAGCAGCTGGGCTTGTACACACTGGAGTTTAGAAGGATGAGAGGGGATCTCATTGAAGCATAAGATTGTTAAGGGTTTGGACACGCCAGAGGCAGGAAACACGTTCCCGATGTTGGGTGAGTCCAGAACCAGGGACCACAGTTTAAGAATAAGGAGTAAGCCAATTAGAACAGAGAGGAAACACCTTTTCTCATAGAGAGTGGGGAATTCTCTGCCTCAGAGAAGTTCCCTGTGTTCCCTGGATGCTTTCGAGAGCGCTAGATAGGGCTCTTAAAAATAGTGGATGTCAGGGGATATGGGGAGAAGGCAGGAATGGGGTACTGATTGGGGATGATCAGCTATGATCACATTGAAGGACGGTGCTGGCTCGAAGGGCCGAAACCTGCACCTATTGTCTATAATGCATGTATTCCTTCCACAGTAGAACCTAATAAAGCATTGCAGTTTCAAGCACAGGCAGGGCAGCAGGCCAAACAACTCATGGCATTGTCATTTAATTTAATTTCAATTAAGCATTGCGCTTTCAAGCACAGGCAGTGCAGCAGGCTTCCGGACCCTGGGACCCCTTGCTAGGAATCGCTGAAGAGCTCCGACAGCCGGCTCACAGCCGATAACATCCTGAAGCCACGTCTGCAGAGCTTTTAGCTGCAACACGGCGTGGACCTGCCATCCAGAGCTGGATCCCTCGCCGGGGATCGCCGGAGAAGAGCTCCAGCTGCTGGCCTGCAACATACTGAAGCTGCGTTCTCCGGTAGGGAAGCGCCGATTCGGGACTTGCCGTCCCGACGAGAGAGCCTGTACACCTGGCCGCCCGCAGCGGCGACTGCAGAGGTTTATGGCCCCGACCATGGGGGAACAAGGAGGAAGACTGATTGTACTTTGTGCCTTCCACCAGAGTGATGAATGCCGTGGTGGATGTTTGTGTTACATTTTTTATTGTGTATTGTGTGTTCCTTTTTGATTGTACTGCTGCTAGCAAAATTTCTTTTTACAGCACTTTATTGTGTGTGATGAGTAAGTCTGATTGAACGAATTAATCCTTTTGATTAATTGATTGATTGATTTAATCCTTAATAGGTTTGCTACTGGAATAACAAAATATTACTTGTTTGGAAATGTTTCTTATCTTTATTCATCACTTATGTGCAAAAATATTTAATCTGAGGCAGATAGCGACTGCATCAGTGTGATGTGGGCTGATGCTTTGATTACAGGCGGCGTGAATGTACCATTAAGGTAACCGACAACCCACAGGCCGGATCCAGCCCATAACCCAAAATCATGCGCACACGTCTCACTGTGGAGTCTGTCACAGATGGATTCCACCAACTCTTAATAATTGCATCAATCTCCGGAACCTTTGGCGGTAGATTGTTCCAAACTGAACTCACTGTGGAAGGAATCCGGAGAGAGCGAGAGAGCGCGGATGAGGAGGGTGGGGCGAAATTTAACTTAGTGGCATGTAAATGATGGACACACAAGGGTTCGCACAACGGCAGTAGCGAAAGCGAGAGTGTGAGTGTTTCAACAGTTTATTTTCAACTGAATGAAAAAAGTAACCCAAAATGACCTCAATGAACACCGCACTTACGGCCGACCTCCTACATACTGCCATTGATAAAGTTACGTTACTATATATAGTGATGTTACAAAATTTTGAGATCAAGTCTGCAATTTATCCCATCAGATAAAGCATACAAATAAATTTTATCTGACACCTAATTCACTTTCATATCTTCAGTATTAAAAAGGTCATGGCCATATTCATACTCGAAATTAGCATCTTGTTCCCTTTTGCTTTTCCATTGACTTAACACAAAAAGCTGTGATCATAGACAGTCAAAAGCCCATAACAAATATTAGTTAATTACCTAAATGTAGCTAATTACAAAATTGACCGTTGTGACAGAAATAGTAATAAACACCGAGGCTACCTTGAAAATTCAAAAATTTGATATTCTCAAGATCAGAACTTTAATATTATTGTATAATATGCTGCAAGTCCATAACAGATATCATAATCAATAGCATCATCATACTCCTCAGATTGTAACCAATAAGCAATTCCGTACACATTGTTTTTCCTCAACCTTTCAATTTTGGCATGTAAACTACAAGTGTTTGCTCTTCAAACAACGCATGACATGCCTTTCTGGCCACTACTTTCCCCATTAAGAATGTCCTGTAGATTCAATTTCTTAAGAAAAGGATAATTTATTTAAATATCCAAAGTATCCAAATAACAAACTAATCCCATTCACACAGGAATTCACAATATAACATAGTTTTTAAATCCCACTGTCATGAATTTATATGCCAGATGGAAGGAATTTAATGTTTAATTCCCATAAATTAATCCAGAAACATCTCGCAAAATATAATCAAATTGTTTTTGCTCAATATATGCGACTCAAACTGTTGTGAATATTTAGTTAAAAAATAATGATCTTGGAGAGAGAACAACACAAAATATAGTCAATTTGGATGGTTTATGACATGATTGTCCAAAAACAAGGGCATTTTAATCATCTTGCTTCTGGAACTCGATCGATTGGAATGTTGAATTTGAACTCCATATCAGCAGGAAAAAAACTTCCGGTTCGTAGGGGGCCAAATAACATTTTTGCCACGTAAAATTAGATTAAAGCCATCCCAAGAAGCAAGATTATATGTAAAATATACGCCTTACCCTTTGTTTTGTCTCGTTCTTGCGATCCGTCACGTTGTAGGCGTTCTAAGTCGCTTTTTATTTTAATCCAAATATTAAATTGTCCTGGGAATTTTTTTAATTTTAATATAGCGCGAAAGGAAGTCCGTTCGATTTTTCATCAGCAGCTAGCATCCCGAGGAAGTCCACCTCCAACAGGCAGTACAAAACGGCATTTTAAACCCGCCCCCCCCGAAAGGCACCAAAGTACACGCCAGCGGCAGAACTGCAGCGGCGCTGATGGAAAGTATTGTAACATCGCTACTATATAGCAAAGAGTGAACAAATCCATATATATTACAAACAAAAAGTGAAGTTTGTTTGCCGAAGTTCTTACCAGGCACGACAATAACTGCAATGAGTGTGTAACTGTTATACCAGTGACTGCTATGTTCAGTGGACATAATATTGCTTCAAGCTATTTGAGACACTGGTATAACAGTTATAAGCTCCAAAGCACACAGCAATAAAACACCAAGCATAAAGCAATAAAACCAACAAAATCGTAATAGTTTTGTACAAATGAAACATAAATACACCTAGTTAATAGTTTTGAAAGCAGTATTGCCTTACCTCGATGAAACAAAACTGGAGAATACCAATACAACGCAGGTCTGTAAACACGCAGCAGCTCAACTGGTGAGAATGTTTATCGTGAATGACCTATGACCTGGGCATGTGCAGTTGAATTCGCTTATTGAAACATTTGTTTTGGAAACAAGGCGTTAAACTTCAGATATGAGACTTACCCATCCGCACGAAGAAACATCCTCAGCTCGCGTCCAATTTCCGCAAACCAAAGCCCATCGATAGTCTTCGGAGAGAACGGCGTTGATCGTCCAGTTTTTAAATAACATCCACCGACGAGTTTAGGCTTTGTCCTGATTTTTGTATTAACCACGGTGCCTCGATATTTATGGATTACCACCCCACTTGTTCCTCGGAGGGGAGAGGGAAACCGTTAAAAAAAAAACCTCTAAGACCTACCCGGGAGCGGGGGGGCGGGGAAATACCTTTCACGGTCTCCCTTGGTTCCCAGAATTCACGCAGAAGGGCGGTTACCTCTAGGTGCTAATTTCTACCAACTCTTCTCCAATGCTAACCCCCTCTCCCCTTCCCCGTAGCCGACTGCTCCTTGATGCGCGGCGGCCCCACAAGGCCCGCCGCCTCTTCCGCCTTTCCCCGCGGACTTTTCGTTGGGAGGAGCCGCGGCCGCGCGGGTAATGGCGCCAGGCGCGCGCGTGTGAGAACCTGGGCCTGCCCTGCCCGGCACTTTCTTAGTTAGTTACTTACGCGCACGCGCGCTCTCGCCCTCTCACTGTATATCTGTTATCTCTCTATCACT
The DNA here is from genome assembly GCA_963514005.1 of Raja brachyura. The sequence goes on along the minus strand of OY740789.1, from coordinate 73,298,641 downwards.
CTGCCGGCGGCGACTTGAACCGAGAACGGGTGAAGAGCACCAGAGGGCGGAACTCCGCGATCGCCGCTCGGCTGGACCGGGGACTTTATCGTTATCGTTGCGCTAGTTTTACGAGGCTCAGACGCCGCCGCGCCACCGGGCATGCGCAGACCGCTCACCGGGCATGCGCAGACCGCGCCACCAGACAACGCCGTGCGGCATCGCTCCCACCACGCGTGCGCGCTGCCGTAGTGGGGGGGGGGGGGTGGTTTGGTATATCTTCAATTAAACAATTATCAAACAAAATTCCACGCTGTAACATCATTACGTCGGCAATGTTCGGAAAACGATTTTAGGATGACAACATTCCAGCATGTAAATCTATCCAGGTGATTAGATTTTAAATCGATAAGACCTAATAATTCGTCAGTCTTTTGCTATTATATATCTCAAACATATTATTAAACTTTTAAAATGTTAATTAACTCACACCTATGAGTTTCACCATTCGTGATATTGAATATTAATATCTGTGCACACTAGTTTTACCTTATCCCACTTTCACATCCACTCCCTACATGCTGGGGCAATATTACATAGGTTGATTAACCACAAAGCCACACATCTTGGGGTGTGGGAGGAAACTGGAGCACCCGAAAGATATATTTTATAGATATGTGAAGAGAAAGAGACTAGTTAAAACAAATGTTGGTCCCTTGCAGTCAGAAACAGGTGAATTGATCATGGGGAACAAGGACATGGCAGACCAATTGAATAACTACTTTGGTTCTGTCTTCACTAAGGAAGACATAAATAATCTGCCAGAAATAGCAGTGGAACGGGGGTCAAATAAGATGGAATAACTGAGTGAAATCCAGGTTAGCCGGGAGATGGTGTTGGGTAAATTGAACGGATTGAAGGCCGATAAATCCCCAGGGCCAGATAGTCTGCATCCCAGAGTACTCAAGGAGGTAGCCACAGAAATAGTGGATGCATTAGTGATAATTTTTCAAAATTCCTTAGATTCTGGAGTAGTTCCTGAGGATTGGAGGGTAGCTAATGTAACCCCACTTTTAAAAAAAGGAGGGAGAGAGAAAGTGGGGAATTACAGACCAGTTAGTCTAACTTCGGTAGTGGGGAAACTGCTAGAGTCAGTTATTAAAGATAGGATAGCAGCGCATTTGGAAAGTGGTGAAATCATTGGACAAAGTCAGCATGGATTTACGAAAGGTAGATCATGTCTGACAAATCTGATAGAATTTTTCGAGGCTGTAACTAGTAGAGTGGATAAGGGAGAACCAGTGGATGTGTTATATGTAGACTTTCAGAAGGCTTTCGACAAGGTCCCGCATAAGAGATTAGCATACAAACTTAAAGCACACGGTATTGGGGGTTTAGTATTGATGTGGATAGAGAACTGGCTAGCAGACAGGAGGCAAAGGGTAGGAGTAAATGGGTCCTTTTCAGAATGGCAGGCAGTGACTAGTGGGGTGCCGCAAGGCTCAGTGCTGGGACCCCAGCTATTTACAATATATATTAATGATTTGGACGAGGGAATTCAATGCAACATCTCCAAATTTGCAGATTACACCAAGCTGGGGGGTATAGTTAGGTGTGAGGAGGATGCTTGGAGGCTGCAGGGTGATTTGGATAGGCTGAATGAATGGGCAGATGCATGGCAGATGCAGTATAATGTGGATAAATGTGAGGTTATCCACTTTGGTGGCAAAAACATGAGGGTAGACTATTATCTGAATGGTGGCAGATTAAGAAAAGGGGAGATGCAATGAGACCTGGGTGTCATGGTACACCAGTCATTGAAATGCAGGTGCAGCAGGCAGTGAAGAAAGCAAATGATATGTTAGCATTCATAGCAAAAGGATTTGAGTATAGGAGCAGGGAGGTTCTACTGCAGTTGTACAGGGTTTTGGTGAGGCCACACCTGGAGTATTGCGTACAGTTTTGGTCTCCAAATCTGAGGAAAGACATCCTTGCCATAGAGGGGGTACAGAGAAGATTCCTGGGATGTCAGGACTTTCATATGAGGAAAGATTGGATAGACTCGGCTTGTACTCGCTGGAATTTAGAAGATTGAGGGGGGATCTTATAGAAACTTACAAAATTCTTAAGGGGTTGGACAAGCTAGATGCTGGAAGATTGTTCCCGATGTTGGGGGAGTCCAGCAGTCCAAGGGGTCACAGTCTAAGGATAAGGGGGAATTCCTTTAGGACCAAGATGAGGAAAACATTCTTTACACAGAGAGTGGTGAGTCTCTGGAATTCTCTGCCACAGAAGGTAGTTGAGGCCAGTTCATTGGCTATATTTAAGAGGGCGTTAGATGTGGCACTTGTGGCTAAAGGGATCAGGGGGTATGAAGAGAAGGCAGGTATGGGATACTGAGTTGGATGATCAGCCATGATCACATTGAATGGCGGTGCAGGCTCGAAGGGCCGAACGGCCTACTGCTGCACCTATGTTTCCATGTTTCTATGTTTCTAAACCACACAGATAGCACCCAAGGTCATGTTTGAACTCTGGAACTGTGAGGCAATGGCTAATTAGCTAATGTGAGGTGGCTAATTAGCTCATCTCTCATCGCTTAGTCCTATATTTCCTTGCAACTCCTTCCTTGCATCACCTCTAGCCTTTGTCACCATCCCCACCCATCTGCCATCCGCCTATCACTTGCCAGGTTTTTCCCCATACCCACCTCTCTTTTCTTGCTTCCTCTTTCCTACTCCACCGGTCTGAAGAAGAGTCCCGACTCGAAATGTCATCTCTCCATTCCCTACACGGCTGCTGCCTGACCTGCCGTGTTCTTCCAGCACTTTGGGATTTGCTCAAGATTCTAGCATCTGCAGGTTCTTGTGTCTCCAGCTTTCAGTCCACTCCATCTAAATAATTAAAAGTCTCATCTTGAACACGTCCTGTCTGCACTGTATATTGATTTTGGAAAAAGTGCTACCGTGCATCGCTGTGATTTTTTACCATCTTACTCACAGTCCTCCTCTGCTGATCCAGCCCCGAGGATTTTTACCATCAATGAAAAATAAAAAAATTATGTGTTTAAAAAACCTTGAGATCAGCAGATTGTTCCTCTCGCTTGTCAATCACCGCAATGAAGGTAACACCCCTTCCAGGAGGAGTGGGGGGGCCAGGACTATAAAACCCCCGATGCCTGGATGTGAGTCAGTCACTCTGCAAGATCACGAGGGAGAGGCCACGGCTGTCATTCTACGTGGCCAACTGAACTGTGAATCAACTGAACTGTGAGTCTGCAATGTACTTGCAATAAACGATTTGTTAGCCCTTAATGACAATGCCATGAGTTGTTTGGCCTGCTGCCCTGTTTGTGCTTGAAAGTGCAATGCTTAATTGGAAACAAAATGAAATGAAATAACAATGCCATGAGTTGTTTGGCCTGCTACCCTGCCAGTGCTTGAAACTGCAATGCTTTATTAGGTCCGACTGTTTGGAAGGAATAAATGCTTTATTAGGTCCAACTGTGTTCGTAAGGAATAAATGCTTTATTAGGTCCGACTGTGTTTAGTCCAAAAGTCCCACTCATTTCGTGTCTTCCACTTAGTGGACAGGGCACAGTGATTGAGTAATTTCCAGTGAGCGCAGAGGTCGCGTTGATTGCGTAATGTCCGGTAAGTGCAGAGGTCACGCTGATTGTGGAAGTGCCCCTGACTGCGGAAGCCCCATAGTGGAGAGGCCGCACTCAGCTGTGTGAGTAGATTCAAGAAAGTTTACTGTCATATATGTGGTGTGGGAGTCAGTCTGTGTATGAGTGGGTGAGTGTATGTGTGAGTGTGAGTCTGTGTGTGAATTTATGTGTGTATGTGAGTGTATGTGTGTGTAAGTGTGTGTGAGAGTGAGTATATGTGTGTGAGCTGTAGGGTGTGTGTATGCCTGTGAGCGTGTGTGTGTTTGTGTTTGTGTGTGAGCTGGAGGGTGTGTGTGTGAGGTAGAGTGTGTGTGTGTGAGTGTTCAATAAATAACAAATAGTACAAATAATATAGTATTTTGTAGTTCAGAGCTTATTTGTTTAGTTTAATAGCCTGATGGATGTCAGGAAGAAGCTGTTCCTGAATGTGGATGTTACAGTTTTCAGTTTACAAATGTCGGGCGTGACTCCAGAAGTCGGACATAAGTCAGTCAGCCTGGAAGCCGTGAGTGAGTCCAGAGGCTGTGAGTCAGTTTGTCAGACCAGATGCCACCAGTGAGTGAGTCAGTCACTCTAGAGGCCACGAGTTAGTCCAGATACAGTGAGTCCAGAGGCCCTTAGTAGGTCACTCACTACCCCCCATCCCCCCACTAACATCCCCCCTCAAGATGCTACCCTCCGCCTGGCTGTAGGACACTCCCCCTTCTGCCTCCTACTGAAGCCGCCCCCAACCCCGCTGCAGGACACCTGCCTCCATCATCATCTCACAACAGCCCCTGCCTAAAGCCATCCCCCTCCCTCGGCTGCAGGACATTGGCCACCCCCCACCCTGACAGCCCCGCCTCAAAAAATGTTTTCCACAAATTCTTCAGTGTTCATTAACAACTGAAATTGTCTATAGGCTGCTTCTTCGACATCATGTCAGGAAAAGGGACAAAAAGAGCTGCAGGATGGTCAAGGGAGCACGTAAAGGAACTTTGAGAAGCAGCAAGAATCAGAAGGGAATGAGAGATGCAAGAAGAAGCTTCTCAACGTCTCGCAGATGACCGAGAAAGAAGAAGAATAAGAAAAGATCAAGAGGCACAACCAAAAAAATCCGAACATTTTGAGGATCAACACGAAAGAACGCAAAGCACAAGGGAAGAAGAGATGCCACGAAGTGGAAGATAGCGTCTCAAGGATTGACAAAAAAGAACGCAAAGAAGGGATGAAGAGACGCAACCAAAAAGAACTGAACGTTTTGAGGATCAACAAGAAAGAACGCAAAGCACAAGGGATGAAGAGATGCCATGAAGAAGTGAGCGACTCAAGGATTGACAAGAAAGAGCACAAAGAAGGGATGAAGAGACACAACCAAAAAGAACTGAATGTATCAATGATCAACAACAAAGACCACAAAGCAGTAGGGATAAAGCCACACCACAAAATCCGAACTGCCAACCCACCAGCCATGAGTAAGTGACTGAAGTGCCAGCCCACCAGCTATGCCTTAGTGAACTGCCAGCCCACCAGCCATGACTCACTGAACTGCAAGTCCAAGAATCCATTCAGTCCACCCTCTCCCCTTCCCTCTCACAGAGTCTGTCACCTGTTTTGGGCAGAATTTCTGGCAGTTTCTCAGCTGCCAACCTGCCAGGCCTGAGTGACCGAGCTGCCAGGCCTGAGTATCTGAGAAGCCATTCGGCCCACAATTTCCATACTAGCCCTCTGGAAACCAGTCCCTTCGGTCCACAACACCCATGCTAGCGCTCCAGGAAGCCCCCCTCCCATTCTCTGTCTATTTATCAACTGAATTTCTTGATGTTTAAATGACTTTAAAGTATGTCAGTAACTCCAAATGTGCCTTCTCAGTTCCCTCTGAGAAAATTACAGGGATTACCCGCCTTCTGAAAGAAAATTTCCACCCCATCTTCACCTGAATCAATCCATCTGTCGTCAATCATTCATTCATTCTGTCAATCCCCACTCAATAATCTCATATTCCTCTGTTACTCAATGAGTATGGACCCAACCTGCTCAACTTTTTTTTTGTACATCAGTCCCTTAATTCCAGGAGTTGGCTAGTTGCATCAAAATCACCTTAATTTTTGACTCCATATCTATTGCAGTGAAGGCCAACATTCCATTAGCTTGCCAATAATATGAGGTAATTCCATGCTTAGTTATGTGTTCTTTTTCTAGATCTGCATAAAACTTGAGAGTCTTCAAGGTACAACAGAAATCTTTATTACATTACTCAATGCTGGCAGCAAGAGAACTCAAAATGGCTGCACACTCACTGTCTACAGACAGGAAAAACTATGTACAAAACATCTCCATTTATCCTGTGCAGCGCCATTGCTGCATGGGAGGAGCAACGGGTCCTCCCACCCCACACAGTCCACCAAACATCACACTCCCCTTTTCCAGATTGAACGTCTCTATTCCTGAATGAGTCACCTTGGGGGAATACCACGATTGCAATGCGTCAATCGACAAAGGACCACTGGCAGATCGGCGGGGAGTTCGTCTGGCGGAACTTCGTCAAAGTCAGGCACTCCAGTATCCACACAATTCGGCACCAGTGTCTGGCTGCTTGGTTCTGGTAAAGTTCTGTGCAGTCTTCACTGGAGGAACATGGCTTCTTAATTGGTCATTATGGCATCGGCATTGTCCTGCTTGTCCTTGGACAGTGTACATTTTGGTTCCAATGTGAACCATGATCCTGCCAGCGTACCATTCGCTGTGCTTGACCGTATAATTGCGGTAATATACATAGATTTTGTTGGCTGAGAGCATGCCATATAAGAGTTATGGGTTGGGTTCAAAACTGACAGGGGAGAGCACACTTGATGTTCGAGCATCATCTCCACTGAAGTTCGACCGGTAGTGCAGTTTAGAACAGTTCGATATTGCTGTAAGAAATCGCACAATGCCAATTGTTCCAATTTCTTTTCAATTCCTACAGCACGTTTCATGACCTGCTTCAAAATGCTGATGAGCCTCTCTGCCTCACCATTTGTGGGTGGATGAAAAGGTGCTGATGTCATTTCGAATGCGAGTCCATGATGACCAGCCGCATGTCCTCCAGGAACGGCCCGGCAAGATCTATGTGGATTCCCTGCCATGGTTGGTCAGGGAAGGGCCATGCGGAGGTCTTTTCTGGTGGATTCGGCGCTGTTTCGGCACATGGTGTGCAGTCCTTGCAGTAGTCGGCTATATCGGTCTCGATATTCAGCCTCCACACATGCCTGCAGGCGAGTGCCTTCATTCACACAATTCCAATGTGTGTCTTGTGCAACATTTTCAGAATTTGCGATCGCACTTCCATCGGAATGATCACTTGACAATCGTGGAGCAGAATGCCATCCTTTGAGAAGATTTCCGTTTGCACATTCTGGAATGAGTGGAATTTCTTGTCCAGCTTAAGACTGTTCGGCCACCCCTGAGTGACAAAATGTCGTACCTTCGACAAAATGAGGTCTGTGCTTGTGTAGTTTGCGACTGTCCTTGCGGAGACAGGGTAATTGGTGATGACCCGCGTGTTGAGCAAGTTCACGTCCATCTCAATTTCCATAATTGCCTCCTCTTTATCAAATATCAGGTTGGGTCCAATCGGTAGACGAGACAGTGCATCGCCATTGGCATGCTCGGCAGGCTGTCGGTAAATGATGTGGTAATCATATCCCATCATGATCAGGGCCCAACATTATAGACGCTGCAACGTCATGGCAGACAAACCTTTCTCCGGACTGAAAATAGTCAGCAGCGGCTTATGGTCTGTGATGAGCAGGAAATGTGGCCCATTCAAATATTGGTGGAACTTCCAGACACCAAACATAATTGCCAGTGTGTCTTTCTTCACTTGGCTGTAGTTTTTCTCCTCAGAGTTTTGGATGCAAACGCTATTGGTTCTTCCTTGCCGTTCGGCGCCATTTGTGGGATTACAACTCCAAGACCATACGGCGATGCATCAGCGGCCAGCGAGATTGGCTTCGATGGGTCATAGTGGACCAAACGTGTCTTCAGGGCGAGCATCTCCTTCAACCTGGTGAATGCATGGTCACACTCTTTGGACCAGTGCCATTCAATGTCCTGTTTTCGCAAGTTTGTCAATGGTGCGCACAAAGTCAAAAGTGCCGGTATGAACTTGCCATCGTAGTTCACCTAGCCAATGAAGCTCTCAAGCTGCTTCACATTTTTGGGCGTCGGCAATTTCACAATGGCGTCTACTCTTTCTTCTGATGGCTTCAGACGACTTGCCGAGATCACATGTCCGAGATATGTGACATGTTGTTGGAAAAATTCGTACTTGCCCATGCGCAACCTCATGCCGTAGTTGGTCAATGCCATGAGGACCTGTTTTAGATTCTGCAGGTGTTCTTTCTCTGTCCAGCCGATGACAATTATGTCATCCAGGTAGGTGGGTACGTATGGAATCCTGGGAACCAGATTGTCGACCAGTTTCTGGAAGATGGCCGGCGCCAGTCCAAATGACAATCAGTTGTATCTGAACAGTCCCTTGTGCGTGTTGATCACGAGCAGGTTTTTTGTCTCGTCATCCAGTTCCACTTTCTCAGCTTTCCTACGGATTGACACACTGCCTGGAGATGCCCTTTTCGGTAACAGGCATAACAAACTGACTCGATATACGGGCACTCATGGTGATGATGAGCAGTCGAGCCGCACCGGTAGCAGGGTTTCGATTCTCCCACCACATGGGAACAGCTCTTCTGAAACTGCCCCACATTCTCTGGATTTGCTCTGGGTTGATCAACTGGTTTCTCACGTTGCGGACGAGTCTGACGAACTGTATGCGCCTACTGAGTGAGCATCAATGCTGTTTCGCCGGGCTTTTTATGCGATTCTTTAGCAGCTCGGCCATTTTAGTACACTGCAGCACATTCTTCAATGAGGCATCCGATTCCTTGAAAATCGCATGCTGGATGAATGCGTGCCTGCAACCCATGACCAGTCTATCCCGCAATGCATTGGCTTGGCACTTTTCGCAGCATTGAGCTTTAAAACCACATGCCTTTGCGAAGTTCGGCAAGAAATTCGGTGATAGATTGCCCTTCCTGTTGCACCGTCCGGTAGAAATCGAGGCGAGCTGCGAGAAAATGTCGACTTTCTTCAAAATGCAGCTGCAAAGCCTTTGTGATTTCAGCATATGAAACTTCAGTTACTTCTTCTGTAAGTAAATTTTGAAGCAGTGCAAATGTTTCTGGGGACATTAATGAACACAAGAGAGCCTTCTTCTTCAGGTCAGTCGTAATTGCCATACTTTCAAAATAAAACTCAGCGCACATTAAATACGACAACCACCTTTCTCGCTCGGGATCGAAACGATCAAATTGCCGAGCCATGTTAGTTTGAGTACACTACAGAACTAAAAAAGAATTTTTTTTAATCGCTGTGCCATCAAAATAGGCTCTTATCTGGGTCTTTGTACGCAATCCGAAGTATCCCACTCATGACACCACTTCTGTGTTCTTTTTCTAGGTCAGTATAAAACTTGAGAGTCTTCAAGGTACAACAGAAGCCTTTATTACATTACTCAATGCTGGCATTCAATTCAATTCAACTTTAATGTCATTGCACAAATACAAGTATAGGTACAACAAAATGCAGTTTAGCGTCAGTTCGTAGTGATAGCAATATAGAAAATAAATACAGAATGCAGACAATGTGGACGAAGAGACTGGAGAAATCTATCGGCGGGACTCCGAGTTCAGCAGTGTGATGGTGTTATTGTAGAAGCTGTTCCTCATCCTACTAGTTTGGGACCTGAGGCTCCTGTACCGCCTCCATGATGGTAGGAGGGCAAACAGTCCATGGTTAGGGTGTGAGGGGTCCTTGATGATCTTCCCGGCCCGTTTCAGACACCGTTTTCGGTGGAGGGCATCCATGGCAGGGAGCGGGGCACCGATGATGTACTGGCCATTGTAGTGCCTTCCTATCTGCCATGGTGCAACTGCTGTACCATACCGTAAAGCAGGTGGTCAGGATGCTTTTGATGGTACAGCGGTAAAAGTTGGTCAGGATCTGGGGGGACAGGTGGGCTTTTTTGAGTCTCCGCAGGAAGTAAAGGCGCTGCTGCGCCTTTTTGATCAGCTTGGAGGTGTTGAGGGACCAGGACAGATCCTCCGAGATGTGTACCCTGAGGAATTTGTAGTTGGAGACCGGCTCCACCTCCGTCCCATTGATATGGATGGGGGTGTGTCTGCCCCCTCTGTTCTTCCTAAAGTCAACAATGATTTCCTTCATCTTCTGGGAGTTGAGGACGAGGTTATTGTTGGCACACCAGGTAGTCAGTTGCTGGACCTCCTCCCTGTAGGCTGACTCGTCGTTGTCGCTGATCAGTCCAATCACCATGGTGTCGTCGGCAAATTTTATGATGGCGTTGGAGCCATACTTAGGGATGCAGTCATGGGTGAAGAGGGAGTAGAGGAGAGGGCTGAGCACACAGCCCTGTGGCACGCCTGTGTTCAGTGATATGGTGGAGGAGGTGAGGTTGTTGACCCTAACAGACTGTGGTCTGTTAGTGAGGAAATCCAGTGTCCAATTGCAGAGGGAGGTGGAGATGCCAAGACCGCTGAGTTTGGTGATCAAGCTAGCGGGCATCAAGACAACTCAAAATGTCTGCACACTCACTGTCTACAGACAGGAAAAACTATATACAAAACATCTCCCTTTGTCCTGTGCAGAGCCATCTGCTGCACGGGAGGAGCAATGGGTCCTCCCACCCCACACAGTCCACCAAACATCACACTAAGTTCCTGTATTTCATATACAAGGACCCCCAAATCCCTTTGTACCACAGCATTTTGTTGGCCGTGTTCACTTAAAATAATTATTTTCAATTCTTCCTTCAAAAATGGATAACCTCACATTTTCTCCCATTATATTTCATCCACTAGTTATCTATTGCAAATCTGAAAATTATTCATTTATCATGATTCTGTTTTCTGTTAGTTAGCCACTGCCCCATTCCTGCTGCAGTATTATCCCTCCTGTGTATTCTCTGCTTCACCACTAAACTGTTATGTGGCATCGAATGGAATGTGTTCTGGAAATCCAAATACACTACATTTATTCCTCCTCCTTTATATATCCAGTAGTTAGATATTCAAAAACAATTAGTCACACACATTTTTCTTTTCATAAAACACTGTTGGCTCCCGTTCATTACCTTATGAGTTTCAAAATGTTCAGCTGCGTTTTATCCAGTTTTGCTTCGAGTCAGACACAAAACTAGAGTAACTCGGAAGGTCAGGTATGGAGGAAAGGACGAGGTGATGTTTTAAGTTGACACCTTCAGTTCAGTTCAGTTTTAATTGTCATATGTGGGTTAACACAGGTCAACGGTACAATAAAATGTGTTTGACAAGACAACAGGTCACCTCAGCAATGATATTACAAGGATAAAAATAAGATTAAAAAATATGATAAAAGTGACATTGGTAGGTAAAAGATAATAAATAAAAAATAAAATAATCAACATATATGATGTGTTTTTGAGTTCAGAAGCCTGATGGCCTGATGGTAAAAACTGTTCTTAAGTCCGGTGGTACGTGCAGTCATGCTCCTGTATCATCTGCCTGACGGTAACATGGAGAACAGTCTGCGTGCTGGGTGGCTGTGGTCCTTGATGATGCTGTGTGCCTTCCACAGGCACCCCCCTGGGAAATGTCCTGAGTGTCCGGGAGACAGTTGCCAATGATGTGCTGTGCCACCTACACCACTCTCTGTAGCGATATGCGGCTGTGGGCAGAACAGTTCCCGTAGCAGACTGTGATGCAGCCTGTCAGCAGGCTCTCGATGGTGAATCTGTAGAAGTTTGTGAGGATGCTGCCGTTCATGCCAAACTTCCTCAGTCTTCTCAGGAAAAAGAGTTGCTGGCAGGCTTTCTTAGTTATTGTGTCCCTGTGCAGTATCCAAGAGAGGTCCTCAGTGATGTGTACACCAAGGAACTTGAAGCTGCTGACCCTTTCAACCTCGGCATCACCGATGTGGATGGGGAGGTGTCCACTCCCCTGCTGTCTCCTGTAATCCACGATCATCTCTTTAGTTTTGCTGACATTGTGATAGAGGTTATTTTCCTGGCACAGCTGTTTAGTGCCTTTACCTCCTCTCTATAGGTTGTCTCATTATTCTCTGTGATGAGGCCCAGGAGGGTTGTGTCATAGGCAAACTTTAGGATGATGTTAAAGCTGTGCTTAGCATTACAGTCGTGTGTGAACAGGGAGTACAGGTGAGGACTGAGCACACAGCCCTGTGGTGTGCCGGTGTTGAGACCAGTGAGGAAGAGGTGTGGCTGCCAATTCTCACCACCTGGGGCCTGCCCATCAGGAAGTCGAATATCCAGCCGCAGATGGTCTCCAGTCCAAGGTCAAGGAGCTTGGGGACGAGTTTTGAGGGAATGATAGTGTTGAATGCTGAGCTGTAGTCAATGAAGAGCATTCTCACATAGGTATTCCCTTTGTCCAGGTGGTTGAGCACAGTGTGAGTTGCCATGGCAATGGTCCGTGGCCCTGTTTGGTCTATACGCAAACTGAAGAAGGTCCTAGGCACACAAAGCACTTCATGATGACTGATGTCAGTGGGAAAGGACAGTAGTCATTTAAGCAGGAGATTATTGTTTTTTTTGGAACAGGAACAATGATGGATGCTTTGAAGGGGGTGGGAACCACAGGCTGACTCAGGGAGAGGTTGAAGATGTTGGTGAACACCTCTGCCAGTTGATCAGCGCACGCCCCGAGAACCTGCCCTGGAATACCATCCGGCCCTGGAGCTTTGCGGTCATTGACCTTTTTGAACGACCGCCTCACGTCTGCCATTTATAGGGTGAGTGATGTAGTCCCCTTGCACACCTGTGGCCTCATGGTGGGCACTGTGTTGTCTGCATCGAACCGGGCATAGGTGTTAAGCTCGTCCGGGAGCGAAGCGGTAGGCTGAACAGTGCTCCTGTTTTTCCCATTGTAATCCGTGATACAACATAATCCACTGCACATGCATCTGTGGTCAGAGCTGTAGTAATTAGATTCCACTTTGTTCTTGTAGACTCTCTTGGCTTTCCTGATGGACGTCCGGAGGTCATATTTGGCTGCTTTGTAGGCATTGGGGTCCCCTGAGTTGAAGGCAGTGGTCCATGCTTTGAGTTTAGCACAAATTTCTCGTCTGACCCAGGGTTTCTGATTTGGGTAAGTGCAGATGGTGGCTTTTGGAACAACATCATCAATGCACTTACCTAAGACAGAGCCTGCGTATTCATTGATGCTGCCTTCTGCTGCATCTGCCAGTCAGTTTTGTTAAAGCAGTCCTGCAAAACCTCATCAGCCTCATTGTTCCATTTGTAAACGTCCCTGGAAACCGTTTTTTAGTTTCTGCCTGAATGCAGGCAACAGTAGAATGGAATAGTGATCTGCCTTACCAAAAGCAGGGCGAGGGATGGGCTTGTAGCAGTCTCTGAATGGGGTCAGGGGAGAGGGAAACTAGAGATATGAAAAAGTACATAGAATAAATGAATGAAAGGTATGCTAAAGGGCAAATTAAAGCCAGCAATGAAGGAAAGGCAGAGTCCACAATAGTCCATTGTTGATTGTGGAAAAAGGAAATGGCATGCTGGCCATCATAACAAGAGGAGTTGAGTATAGGAGCAAAGAGGTCCTTCTGCAAATGTACAGGAGTGAGACCACATCTAGAGTATTGTTCTAAATCTGAGGAAGGACATTCTTGCTATTGAGGGAGTGCAGCGCAGGTTCACAAAGTTAATTCCCGGGATGGCGGTCTGTCATATGTTAAAATAATTGAGTGACTGGGCTTGTATACACTGCAATTTAGAAGGATGAGAGGGGATCTTATAGAAACATATAAGATTATTAAGGGACACGCTAGAGGCAGGAAACATGTTCCCGATGTTGGGGGAGTCCAGAACCAGGGGCCACGGTTTAAGAATAAGGGGTAAGAACGTAAGAACGGTTTAGAACGGAGATGAGGCAAAACCTTTTCATCCAGAGAGTTGTGAATCTGTAGAATTCTGCTCAGAAGGCAGTGAAGGCCAATTCTCTGGATGCTTTCAAGAGAGAGTAAGATAGTTATTAAAGATAGCAGAGTCAAAGGATATGGGGAGAAGGCAGGAATGGGGTACTGATTGTGAATGATGAGCCATGATCACAATTAATGGCGGTGTTGGCTCAAAGGGCTAAATGGCTTACTCCTGCACCTATTGTCTATTGTCTATATGATGTGATAACGAGTTATCCAAACAATGAAACTCCGCAGGATGACAGTGAAAATAGTACGACGACTAAGGTAGGGGAGGGATGGAGAGAGGGGATGTAAGGGTTAAGGGCCTGTCCCACTATACGAATTTACCCAAGAGATCTCCCGAGTTAAAAAAATGTACGTAGCAGGTACGTCGGAGCTCGGGACGTCTCTTACCGGCTCGTAACGCTAACGGCAGGTACTCGGGAAACGTGGTAAGCTCGTAAAGTTTTTTCAATGTTGAAAAATATCCACGAGAGGCCCGAGTACCTATAAGCGGCTATTATCGTAATTCTCTGAGTTCGAATCAGGGGAAACTTGGGAGAACTCTTCAATTACCTCATACAGTTGGACAGGCCCTTTACTTGAAGTTAGAGAAATCAGGCCGCATCTATGATAGAACAGGGGAACACCCATTCAGGAAAGAATGAGGATATCTCAGACGCCCCAGTATGGAAACCTCTCTTGGGCGCAGATGCGGAGGAGACAGAAGAATTAGTAGGGAATAGAGTCTTTGCAGGAAGCAGAGTGGGAAGAAGTATACTTCCCTAATTTGACAAAAGGAAGCAACTGACAATGTTGTCAAAATTGAGTTATTGCTTGCCTTAGGGTATTTGAGATATGCTCTACATGATGGTGAACAAAATGTATTTTCCGAGTACAATTTGAAAGTATTTATATCAGAGAAGTAAGAAATTCCATCACAGAGAGCTGAAAGAAAAACGCGTTTTCCTTATTTACAAGAAAACGCCTTTCTGTCAGTTGCTTCCTTTTGTCAAAGTAGGGCAGTATAGTTGTGGGAGTCAATCAATTTATAATAGACATCAGTCGATAGTACCCTCTTCAATTATAGATGAAGCCCTTACACATATCTCCTCAGTACCCCACAGATCCGCTCTTGCTCCCCCAAATCCCAGTCACAAAAGGAACAGACTGCCCCTAGTCCTCACCTTTCACCTCATCAGCCAACACACAAAGCACATAATCATCTGACATTTTCACTATCTACAACGGGATCTCACCACTACTCATATCTTCCCATCTCCACCTCTGAGACCATTCCCCCCACAACTCCCTGTTTAACATCCCTTCTCACCCAAAACATCCCCTCCTCAAGTACTTTCCCCTGCAACCGCAGGAGATGCAAGACCTGTCCCTACACCTCCTCCCATGACTCTGTCCAAGGACTCCCTTTCCCCCGGTACCCCACCTGGGTTTGTACTGATTTCTCCCCTCCTCTTCGTTCATTCCCCCAGCTCCACTGTGTGCATCTCTTTAATCCCTTTGTCAAACACCTTCTATATTTTTATCACTGGCCTTTGTCCGACCATCTGCCTATTTAAAAAAACCTTACCAGTATCCATCTGCTATTTGCCAGGCTTGTTTCTGCCCCTCCTCTCTTCCAACTTCCTTTCAGCCCCCCAACCACCACCACAATCAATCTGAAAGGTCCCGACACAAAACGTCATCTCTCCATGTTCTCCAGTGATACTGCCTGACCGGCTGGGTTATTCCAGCGGTTTGTGTCTTCTTTGTAAAGCAGCACCAGCAGTCCCTTGTGTCATTGTTTTACATATTCAGCTGTGTTATTTTTCTTTCAAATACGTTTTCTGTGAGCTTTCCTGTTCTTCAGAAATTAAAAGTTTATAACTATAATGACAAGCTTTTTCTGAGGCAACTTTAGTAGCGATATTACAAAACCTACCATCAGCGGCGCTACAAATCTGCCACTGCCGGTGTGTGCAATTCTGGAGGCTTTGGGGGAGGGGGCGGGATTAAAATGCATTGGTTCTCGGAAAAGGATTTCCTTGGGCTGCTAGCTGAAGAAGAAAAATCGTCCGTGCTTCCGTTCGCGGGTTTAATTTAAAAAAATTGCTGTACCATTGCGTCGCTGTATTAAACTTAAACGAGACTAAAAAAACCTTCACCGCCTTCAACATCATGGATCACAAGTGCAGGACAAAACAAAAGGTATGTCGTTTATTCAGCATATTACTTTGCTTTTTGGTGCGACTTTATTTTAATCTTATGATTCGAAAAGTCCTGACATCCCAGGAATCAGTCTGGTGAACCTTCGCTGCACTCCCTCTATGGCAATAATGTCCTTCCTCAGATTTGGAGACCAGAACTGTACGCAATACTCCAGGTGTGGCCTCAACAAGACCCTATACAACTGAAGTAGAACCTCCCTGCTCCTATACTCAAATCCTTTTGCTATGAAAGCTAACATACCATTCGCTTTCTTCACTGCCTGCTGTACCTGCATGCCTACTTTCAATCACTGGTGTACCATGACACCCAGGTCGCGCTGCATCTCCCCTTTTCCTAATCGGCCTCCATTTAGATAATAGTCTGTTTTCCTATTTTTGCCACCAAAGTGGATAACCTCACATTTATCCACATTATACTGCATCTGCCAAACATTTGCCCACTCACCCAGCCTATCCAAGTCACCTTGCAGTCTCCTAGCATCCTCCTCACAGCTAACACTGCCCCCCAGCTTAGTGTCATCCGCAAACTTGGAGATGTTGCCTTCAATTCCCTCATCCAGATCATTTATGTATATTGTAAATAGCTGGGGTCCCAGCACTGAGCCTTGCGGTACCCCACTAGTCACTGCCTGCCATTGTGAAAACGACCCGTTTACTCCTACTCTTTGCTTCCTGTTTGCCAGCCAGTTCTCTATCCACTTAATACTGAACCCCCAATGCCGTATGCTTTAAGTTTATGTACTAATCTCTTATGTGGGACCTTGTCGAAAGCCTTCTGGAAGTCCAGATACACCACATCCACTGGTTCTCCCCCATCCACGCTACTAGTTACATCCTTGAAAAATTCCACAAGATTCGTCAGACATGATTTATCTTTCGTAAATCCATGCTGACTTTGTCCAATGATTTCACCACTTTCCAA
This sequence comes from Raja brachyura, assembly GCA_963514005.1. The sequence goes on along the minus strand of OY740789.1, from coordinate 73,281,834 downwards.
ATGTGCTGCTATCCCATCTTTAATAACTGACTTTAGCAGTTTCCCCACTACCGATGTTAGACTAACAGGTCTGTAATTCCCCGTTTTCTCTCTCCCTCCCTTCTTAAAAAGAGGGATTACGTTTGCTACCCGCCAATCCTCAGGAACTACTCCAGAATCTAAAGAGTTTTGAAAGATTATCACTAATGCATCCACTATTTCCGGAGCTACTTCCTTAAGTACTCTGGGATGCAGCCTATCTGGCCCTGGGGATTTATCGGCCTTTAATCCATTCAATTTACCCAACACCACTTCCCGACTAACCTGGATTTCACTCAAGTACTCCTTTGACCCGCGGTCCCCTGCTATTTCCGGCAGATTATTTATGTCTTCCTTAGTGAAGACGGAACCAAAGTAGTTATTCAATTGGTCCGCCATATCCTTGTTCCCCATGATCAACTCACCTGTTTCTGACTGCAAGGGACCTACATTTGTTTTAACTAATCTATTTCTCTTCACATATCTATAAAAACTTTTGCAGTCAGTTTTTATGTTCCCTGCCAGTTTTCTTTCATAATCTAAACTCTCTGGAATTTAGGAGATTGAGAGGGGATCTTATAGAAACTTACAAGATTCTAAAGGGGTTGGACAGGCTAGATGCAGGAAGATTGTTCCCGATGTTGGGGAGTTCCAGGACAAGGGGTCACAGCTTAAGGATAAGGGGGAAATCCTTTAGGACCGAGATGAGAAGGATTTTTTTCACACAGAGAGTGGTGGGTCTCTGGAACTCTCTGCCACAGAGGGTAGTTGAGACCGCTTCATTGGCTATATTTAAGAGGGTGTTAGATGTGGCCCTTGTGGCTAGGGGGATCAGAGGGTATGGAGAGAAGGCAGGTACAGGATACTGAGTTGGATGATCAGCCATGATCATATTGAATGGCGGTGCAGGCTCGAAGGGCCGAATGGCCTACTCCTGCACCTAATTTCTATGTTTCTATGAAAATGTTATTTAGCCCCATACGAATCGGTCGTGTCTTGCCTGCCGATTTGGGCTTAAAATTTACGGCAACGGCAACATTTCAATCGATCACATTCCAGAAACATCCACTCTCAAGATGATCAAATTCATTATTTTTTTTGGACAATAATGTCATGAGCATCTAAATCATCAATATTTTCACACTAAATATCCACAACAGTTTTAGTCAGATGTATTGTGCAAATAATAATGATTTTATCTTGAGAGTGAATGTTTCTGGATTAATTTATGGGAATTAAACATTAAATTCCTTCCATTTGGCATATAAATTCATGACAAAGTGAAATTTAAAAATCATGTTATATTGTGAACGCGTGTGAATGGGATCAGTTTGTTATTTGTTATTTGGATACAGGTTATTAAAAAAAATTAGCCTTTTCTTAAGAAATGGATAGATTAGAACATTGATTAGAATAATTGATTTGATGAAACTGATGAATATGAATTTGTTCTTGGGTATTTACTCTGTTTTAGCGTTTAACGTTATCATTTCTACCTTTTTTTCTAAAACTGCAAATAATAACTTGTTTTTGTTAATGCTGTTCAGTGTTTTTATTTCCCCTATACATTTTAAACCGATGTCTCCGAAGAAGAAAATTGTCAATCCAAATGCTCAGCAAAAGAGACTGATTTAGACAGCATTCACAGAGATTATCTGAACTTGGACTACTCCAAATGTGATGATCTACAGGACATTCTTAATGGAAAAGTAGTGGGCAGAAAGGCATGTCATTAGTGGTTTGAAGAGCAAAAATCTGTGGTTTACAATGCCAAAATTGAAAAGTTGAGGAAAAACAAGGTGTACAGAGTTGCTTATTGGTTACATTCTGAGGAGTATGATGATGCTACTGATTATGATATGCCAATGTACCAGCTAGCAACTGATCTACTCCATAAATACTTTGTCTATTACTAGAAATTTGTCTATTTACCTATCTGTTATGGACCTACAGCATATAATAGAATAATATGAAAGTTCTGATCTTGAGAATATAATTTTTTTTAATTTTCAAGCCAGTCTGGGTGTTTATTACTATTTCCATCACAACGGTCAATTTTGTAATTAGCTACAATTAGGTAACTAATTAATTATATGCTTTAATTTCAGGTCATCCAAGTAAGATGTTTCATATTTGTTTCAGAATGCTTCAATCTATAATAACTGAAATTTTCAGTTCTCTTAATTTTTAAGAACGTTATGGGCTTTGGACTGTCCACGAACACAGCTTTTGTGTCAAGTCAATGGAAAAGCAATAGGGAATGAGGTGCTAATTTCCGAGTATGAAAATGGCCATAACATTTTTAATACTGAAGATATGAAAGTGAATTAGGTTTCAAATTAAAGTTATTTTCATGCATTATCTGATGGGATAAATTACAGGCTTGATTTTTTAAATCTCAAAATTTTGTAACATTCCTAACTTTAGTATTATAACATTGATATTCCTTCAGGACTAAAAAAAAGTTGTGCACTAAATGGGAACTTTTCCACTTACACACAACAGCAGCATAAATTCAGAGTAAAATTGGAAATTGAATACCATGTGTTTCTAATTAATACATAGAAGGCTGATTAGGGGTTGGATGTGCGTAATTTCTCCCCACTGGGCTCCTACCTTGTTATACCATTAGATTTTGCTACACGATAACCATGCAATTCTTTGTTCTGGTAGAGTCCAGAACCAACTTCAAATTTCTTTTAAAGGCTGCAGAAAGGTACACAAAGATGTCACCAGGACTAGAGAAAGTTGGGCAGAAGGGCCTGTTTCCAAGCAATATAGCTGGTGCATGTTTTCCATATTCTTGAGACGTTAGCATATGGGAAATCTGGAGATGTTTATAAAGGTACAATGGGGTGAGGCCATGGGGGAATTTGAAAATTAGGATGAGGGGTATTTGAGGCTCCATGTACTGAATGCCAATACAGGTTATCAAGGACAGTGGTGCTGCATAAATGGGATTTAATTCCAGTAAGATATTGACAGAAGAATTTTAGATGAGCTGACGCTTGTAGAAGGTGCAATGTAGGAAGCTGACCTGAAGAGCATCAGGTGAGTTGTGATTGTCAGTGACAAAAGCATGGATGAAGGTTTCCGCAAAGTCTGGGGCAGAAACAAGAGCCAATGACATTGAGGTGAACATTGACTTCTTTAACTTCAACCTTTGCTTTCCCTCTCTCTTCATCCCTCCCCCTTCCCAGTTCTCTAACCAGTTTAGATTACATTTCTTGTCCCCGATTACATTTTATCTGTTTGCTTTGTTGTTACCTTCTCGTTGCCAACTATTCTACACTTTCCTTGATCTTCACCCCCTGTGATGTCTTGTTCTCACCCCTTACACTTTCTTATCTTTGTATCTCCCCTTCCGCTGACTCTCAGTCTGAAGAAGGGTCTCGACGCGAAACGTCACTCCAGAGATGCTGCCTGTCCCACTGAGTTACTGCAGAATTTTGTGTCTACCTTAAACATGGAGGTGATCTTGACAGCATAGAGGATAATGGGCAGAAGCTCAACTCAGTTTCACGTCATAGTGTCATACAGCACGAGAACAGGCGGTCATGCCAATTTCAATATGTTCCAAAAATGCCCGCAAATAAAAAAAGTCGCCATGGAAAAAATGATATTTTTTCGTGGGTTTAGTCGTAGTAGGTCGGCATGTTACTCATAGTCTTCCATGGTATTTCACAGGATTTCATGAATCCCCACTAGCAGCGCTGCATTGAAGGCAGCCACTGCCTATAGTCTGTCCGTTTTTCTATCTTTTTAAAAAATGTTAGTTTGTCTTAACAGTTTGTTTTGGGGATTCTTTAGCTTTTCTATGCGGGGGAGGGGGGTAGGGTAATACTGGTATTGAGAGCCTACAGATTATTATATATTTTTTTTATTTACAACATGAACCTGCAGGTCAGATAAAAAATGCTACAGGCCAGACCGACTTCCTTCTGGTAGGTACCTATCCCAGAGTGGATGGCAATGATGTTTCCAACGAACTGCCAACTCCACTAACTGAGCTGAAAAAATTAAACATGTGTTGAGGGAAACTTCAACTACCTCATTCTATTGAGCAGCCTGATAACCTCAATCACAGATGTTGAGGCAGTGCTCCCTTGGTCAATATGACCCATATGGCCAGCCAGTTCCAAGATGGTCTACCCTGAACCAGGGTAGCCAAGCTGTTCCTACTTGGAACTTACAGAAGTTACTATGCAAGGCACCCTACCAATATCTCTGCATCAACCTGATCTTCACCAGAGACAGTGAAAGGTACTAGGCAGCCCATGCTGCCAGTAAATCCAAACCCTGGCCGACAGACTGCTCCATTTCGGAGTTTTATGGAGGTTAATAAACCTCCAATGGGACCTTACCTGCCAGCGTCTCTGAACACGGGTCGACCTGTTTGTTGGAACTTCAGCGAAGTTCCATTGCAGACCCTGTCTGACCATATCTTCAGCCCCACACTTGCCGAACAGCTCCTTTCCGGGGCTCAACGTGATATTGCTGTGCAGGGTGAGAACCCACCGGAATACTGGAGCATTAACCACCTAGAATGGTACTCCACCCCCACAGCCGCCTTAAATACCCCATGCAAGTCTTCAACTTGCTACATAAGTACTCTGAAGAGATACTAGGCAGGCTGCACGTTACTGGCCCTGTAAAAATGAGCCATTTTGGTAATTATATCATGCCATAGCATTTTGCGAAGGCAATAGCTCCAACTGTGTATTATAGAGAAGTGATAATGCAATTTTCTGCACTTCCGAGAGTTGAGACCCATCTACTGACTTGCAAAAGGCTGTAATGGTTCCAGAGTAGTTTTTGGATTTGCTGACATAATTCTTTGCCTTCATATCATCACTGGCGATCCCAACTGATGAAATTGACATATGGAGACATCCAAAAGTCTGGCAGTATCTGGACTGGCATATTTCCCGGATACTTTTAGCCAGATCTTGCTTCACTTAATCTCCTATCCCCAAAGGGATTGTAAATATGTGACAAGAGCCGGTAGCTCCTTCATTTGATTAGAAATGAAGCATATCCCCCATTAGCTCAGCAATTCGATTTCCTTATCGATATCCACATAGTTGGAGTCACATATGTAAGAATCTCCAACACTCCCCTCTTCTGAGCAGGAAATATTATAATGCAACCCTGAGCCAGGTATTGCTTCCCTTCTTCTGAGCGGGAGATATTATAACGCAACCCTGAACCAGGTGTTGCTCCCACAGTCATCTGACTGACACAGCCTGTAAATGTTTCCTGAGCTCGGAGCACATTTCCTTTTTCCATTTTATTTATTTACTCATCCATTTATTTTTTCTTTATATATTTGTTTGCTTATTTATTTATTTTTTTTTACTTACTAGACAGGTTGCGCCTGCTAGTGACTCCTAGTCCTTGCTCCCTTCTGGAGCCTCAACGGAGTTTCTTAGGGGAGGAAATCGAACACAACCCTGAACCAGGTGTTGCCTCCTCAGGCCTCTGGGTGACTCCCTTTCGGAGCTCCAATCTGTACAGGCATTGTCCGTCAGCTGCTCCGAACAGCCGCCTGCTCCAGTGGAGCCCCATTCTGCGGCGGCGGCGGCGGCAGCAGCGCTGTTATTAAAACCCACCAGCTCCTGCTGAGCCTCCACGGCGTTCGCGCTATTTAAAGTCATCAACTCCTTACAGGGCCTCCACAGCGTTCGCTGACCCGGCCTTAGCAGGCAGCTGCTATTTTTAAAATGCCAGCTCCTGCTGAGCCTCCACGGCGTTCGCGCTATTTAAAGTCACCAACTCCTTACAGGGCCTCCACAGCGTTCGCTGACCCGGCCTTAGCAGGCAGCTGCTATTTTTAAAATGCCAGCTCCTGCTGAGCCTCCACGGCGTTCGCGCTATTTAAAGTCATCAACTCCTTACAGAGCCTCCACGGCGTTCGTTGTACCGGCTGCTATTTCTATCCGCAGCTGCAGGTTTGCTCTGGGAACTGCTATTGACTCGGTGGGCTGAATGGCCTCTTCCTGCGTCATGAGGAAATCTAGGTAGATTCCCAACACACACACACGCAGAGCCGGAGATGGCCTGCCCCGTGAGATGGTGTGAGGACAGGGTTAGAATTGCCCCTCTGGTAAAATTATCCCCGCCTCGGCCGCGCTGCTCTGGCCTCCAGGTCTGAGGAGGTGTGGATTAAAGGCTTCGAGTGACCCATCGTGCTTTGGCTTTGCTCTACACTCCAGGATCTGTGGAGTTGGGACCGCGCTTCCGATCCCTTCCGCCCTGCTGCTGTATTAAAACAGATCACGAACTTGTTTCCAAGTAAGGAGCCGCTCGATCGCGCTGCCGGCCCCTTTAACCTTGGTGCGACTGGGGGTGGGATGGGGCGGGAAGATGGGCTATTTTGCTTCAAAGATCAGATGAGTGGGGGTGGCTGGAGGTGGTGATATTGAAAGCTCCGAGACCGAACGGATCGAGGAAGGCGCCAAATCAGATGTAGAGGTTCGATTGCAGCGGCCTGGGGCGGCAACAGTTCGCGTTCACGTGGTCAGGAGGAAGCGCTGCTGTTCCGTGGCGAGCAACACGGAGGATGTGCTTCAGCTGGAGGGCCCGCACCGAATTTTTCTCACCCGTCCTTTGAAGGAGATCGATCCAGTCGGCTTTGAGTCATTACTAAGATCGGCAGAGTCAAACCTTCCTCAACCAGGCAAGATAAATCGAGCCGATTTGCGTCCTCTTGTATCGGACGTTCAGCCCCCTCCAAGGGTGCAATGCAGTTTCCACATGCTACCCCTGGTTACTTGCAATAACAAGCCTGTTAAACCAAGCCAGGGGTCCAACTTTTATACCCCAGACAGTACATTGAAGTAGGTATTAGACAATGAAGGTGGTCTATAACCTTTTTATTTAATGTCAGGGTACGCTTGATTAAGTTGACTTACAGGCTTGTTATAAAGTGTGGAGCAATCTGAACAAATATCACCATACTAATAGAAAGGGGCGTTTAGATTTCATCTGACAGTTTGCACGTTTAAAATGTAATATTTTAAATAATACATATTTTATAATGGATGATGATCAATCCTTCTCGTAGAGCAATTATGTTATTTGTCAAATAAGCTGTCCTTTTTATTGTATTAGAATATAGTTTCACTCAATCCAATCAAAGTACTTAACCATTTAGAAAAGAAAACAAGATTGTGTGCAGTTGCTAGAGATTATTGGTACAATAATACAATACAATACCGTTTATTTGTCATTTGAACCTCAAATGAAGTTCAAATGAAATTTGGTAAGCATTTTTATTATTATTAATAGTTGAGTAAGAATGTTCTGGGCTTCAGGTAGATATTAATGGACTGATTAAGTGAACATAAATGTGGCAAAGCAGTTGTGAAGGACAGATAAGGAATGGGAATACACAATAAATGGTAGGATGCTGAGAAGTGTAGAGGAACAGATGGAGTGGATGGCCACTCATCACCCGAGATAGTCAACAGGAAGCATCTGTCATCTTAGTAGAGGTCAGTGATTTAAGTTAATTGGTGGAAAGATTAGAAAATAGTTGAAAAAAAATGGTGGGGCTTTGCATATTATTTTCTGAATAGATGGTGCAGACGAATGTCCTTTCATGTTTGGGGAAAATACCTGGAAGATCACTGGAAGGGCCATAATTTGCAGGGCTATAAATCAGGAGCAGAATTGTGTATTTAACTAGAAGTCTAAGGACCTGGTTAAGTTGAAACCTAGTTAGGTGTTTTCAATTTTTAATTCCATGATCATAACTGCATGGTGCTTCTCAGGACTAATCTGACACAGCACTAGAACAAGCAAAAGTGGAAGATTCAAGGGCATGCATGTGATTGTGTGGTTAAAGAGGATTCTAAGAGCTTGGTTGGCTTTCGGTGAGAAGAACATTCCCTGTCAGATCTTTTATGTGCGGTGGGAGTCTCAAAATAACTGCCCTGAGGCTGTGCACGTGCGAGGAAGGTCTGGAAAACATAACAGTGGTTTCTGTTGAGTTTCATCCTGTAGATCTGCATAACACTAGAGTGCGCTCTATAAACTATACCCAGCCATACACTTTGAGACTAACATAAGCTGCTATTGGAAGGTTGTCAGCTTGTTGAAAGCTGTACTTTTGTTCAAAACATGCTGGTCTTACAATGTAAGGATCTTAGTAATTAGTCAATGCATATTCTCATCTGATTCATATATGTTTCAAACAACAAAGGCCCCACTAATGATCCCTGCAGTGCATCACTTGTTACAGACTTCCAGACGGAAAAATACTCATCCACAATTAAATGCAGCAGACTGAGACACCTACGTTGCAGAACTATGCTGAGGGCAACAGTAAAAATTGCTGCATCTGCTACAAAGGCTTAGTGGAGAAGGGCTAACATACTCTCTTGCATTGCATTTGCTGGAAACTCTAAAGAACTTCCAGAGATTGCTGGTGCATTGTATGTGAAAGGAACTTTAATCTCACAATGATAGAGTATAAAAATTAAAAGTAAATGGAATAACGGTTCTTGTAAATGGTGACACACAAGTGCACTGTAATACATGTCTGCAATTTTTATATATTTTGAGCTGGAAATTAGATTTTAATGAGTGACAAAGAGAGATAAAGGAGGCGCAGTTACGGAAATCACTATCAGGACCAAACATTGTTGAGATGTGTAAATGATTGAATCATACAGTACTGAATGGGTCCTTCTGGTACACATTGTCCATGTCAGCTGAGAAACCTATTGACGCATATCCTACTTGCCTACATTAGACCCTAATATCTTCCGGTCTTAAACCTGTCCAAATTCATTTTTAAATTTCTATAAGGTTACCTCTCTGCCTCCTGTGTTCTAGTGAGGACCAACCACGCATTTCTAATCAATCCTCAGACCTGCAGCTCTCAAAGCCAGGCAACATCCTGATAAATCTCGTGCATTCTCTCCATTGCTACCAGATCTGTACACTGCTCCAAATGCAATCTAATAATTGTTTAGCATGACTGAAACATGATGTCCCTACTGTAGTAGTCAGTGCTTCAGGCAATGAAAGATGCAGACCACTGTCTACTTCATTATCCTATTCACCTGTGTCACCACTTCCAGAACTTTAATAAAAGCCATCAGCAAAATGATCGACTAGTCTCATCCCAGTTACACGCTCTTCTCCCATCAGGCAAGCAGTACAGCAATTTGAAAATGCATACCTCCAGATTCTGGGACAGCTTCTTCCAGACTGTCTCTAGGCAACAATATAGTTCTCAACAGTTCTCTCATTAGCTAGAGTGCGGTCCTGGCCTACATCTATCTCATTGGAAATCTTTGAACTATCTTTAATTGGACTTTATCTTACACTAAATGTTGTACCCTTTATCTGTGTACTGTGGATGGTTTGATTGTTATTATGTACATAGTTTTTTCTTTGACTGGATAGCGCACAAACAAAAGGTTTTCATTGCACCTCAGTACATGCGACATAATTAAACTAAACTAAATTAAACGTATGGACATGCACCCCAAGGCCCCTCTAAATATCAGCTCATAAGGTCTCTGCCTTTATTCTATATGTCCTAACAGAATTTAACATTATAATGCGCATTACCTCACTCTCATGATCACATTCCTCAGCTTTTGTTCCATTTAACTTTTTGGTTGCTATATGTCCCATGGTGTCCTCAGACAACATAAAACAATACAGCACAAGAATATGCCCTTTGGCCCACAATGTCTGTGCCCAATGTGATGCCAAGACCAATTTGAATCTGCCTGCACGTAATCTATAGCCCTCCATTCCCTGCATTTCAATATGCCTGTCCAAAAGTCTTGAGTGCCATTATCATATCTTCCTCAACCACCACCCCCAGCAGAGCTTTCCATGCATTTACCGCCCTCTTTTTTTCTCCAAAAATGCCCTTAACATCTCTCTTAAATTTTGCTTTTCTCACTTTAAAAATATGGCCTCCTAGTAGTTAATTTTTTTCCCATCCTGGGGAAAAAGATTCTGATTGTCTATCCTATCTATGCTTCTCATAACTTTGTTTACTTCTCTCTTTGGTCTCCCTGCAACCTCTGCGTTCCAAAGAAAACAATCCAAGTCTGTCCAACTGCTCCCAGTAGCTAATATCCCATAATCCAGGTATCATTCTGATAAACCTCCTCTGCACCCTTTCCAAAGTTTCCACATCTGTCCTGTGTTGAGACAAACAGAACTGCACACAATACTCCAGATGTGGCCTCAATAAAGTTCTATAAAGCTGCGCCATGACTTCCTGGCTTCTTGTACCAGCAATGTTACAGAATGTTGAGATTTAAAAAATCAAGTCTGCAATTTATCCCATCAGATAAAGCATAAAAATAAGTTTAATTTGACATTTCTTCAGTATTAAAAAAATTATGCCAAAAAATATTCTTTAATTATGGGTTAATAATTGGAAAGAAATTGATACTTACATTTTGGAAAAATACAGCTATACCAACTATTAAAATGTGGATTAGTAATATGACGGACATAGCTCACCTTGAAGAAATGAGACTCCACCTAATAGATAAATATGACCAATTCTTAAGGAGTTGGTCCCCTTTCATTGACTTTTTGGAATCATGTGATGCAGCAGTACCGTAAAGATTACTGATTTCAGGTCAGGTCGTGGGTAGAATTACATCTCCGAACAAAGATTTGAAATTTTTCTTTTTTAAGGGTCTTTTTCTCCTATTTCTCCTATTTCTACTTTTTCTTTTCTTATATACACACTTCACGTTTTTCTATTTTCTACTATCTATTTTTCCTCTTTTTCTTCTCTCTATTTCTTGTCTTTTTTTAATTTCCTTTTCAAAAACATAAAACTAGAGGTTGTACATAGAATGTATTCCGTTATGACATAGTTGGCACCTAATTTTAGGTATTGTTTTGTACTGTATTAACTTCTAATAAAATAAAAAATTAAAAAGAATTTAACATTTTTAAAAAAGTAATGACTATTTTCATACTCGGAAATTAGCATCTTGTTCCCCATTGCCTTTCCATTAACTCAAAAGCTGTGATCTAGGACAGTCAAAAGCCTATACCTTTCTTAAAAATTAAGAGAACTCAATGAACTGTTCAGTTATTATGGATTGAGGCATTCTGAAACAAATATGAAACAATCTTACTTGGATGACCTGAAATTAAAGCATATAATTAGTTAGTTACCGAATTGTAGCTAATTACAAAATTCAATTACTAGATCTAAACATCTATACATTTCTTAAGAAAAGATAAACATTTTTTTATTGCCTAAGTGTCCAAATAACATTCACACAATAATTCACAATATAACATTATTTTTAAATCTCATTTTCATGAATTTATAGGCCAAATGGAAGGAATTTAATGTTTAATTCCTGTAAATTAATGGCCATTTAAATCAACTTGCGAGTGTAGTGGTATGCGGTGGATTGGAACTTTACGGTGAATTTAACCCACAGTCGGCAGGAAAAACACTGCCGGTTCATATATATTTTTTGTGCCCGTTTCCAACATGAAAATGTGATTAAATGCTTCCTAAGAACCACGTTTTTATGTAAATATAAACTGTGTCGCTTCTTTTCTCCCCTACGTAAAATCCTACCCGTTGTCGGCGCTCACGGCTTTAGAAGATGATTTTTAAATTACTCTAGCTAATAAATGATCTAGTCTAGTTTAAAAATACCTTCATAAAACAAATGTCAGAGCGATTTCTCTTTAGCGACGAAATCCCCTGAGATGGATCGACTTGAACTGTCTGGTGAAAAATGGTATTTTAAACCCGCCCCCCTCTGAAAGACGCCAAAGTCGCGCACACGGGGAGTGGCAGAACTGCAGCGCCACTAAAGCATATGGCATTGGGGGTTCAGTATTGATGTGGATAGAGAACTGGCTGGCAAACAGGAAGCAAAGAGTAGGAGCTAACGGGTCGTTTTCACAATGGCAGGCAGTGACTAGTGGGGTACCGCAAGGCTCAGTGCTGGGACCCCAGCTATTTACAATATACATAAATGATCTGGATGAGGGAATTGAAGGCAATATCTCCAAGTTTGCGGATGACACTAAGCTGGGGGGCAGTGTTAGCTGTGAGGAGGATGCTAGGAGAATGCAAGGTGACTTGGATAGGCTGGGTGAGTGGGCAAATGTTTGGCAGATGCAGTATAATGTGGATAAATGTGAGGTTATCCACTTTGGTGGCAAAAATAGGAAAACCGACTACTATCTAAATGGTGGCCGATTAGGAAAAGGGGAGATGCAGCGCGACCTGGGTGTCATGGTATACCAGTCATTGAAAGTAGGCATGCAGGTACAGCAGGAAGTGAAGAAAGCCAATGGTATGTTAGCTTACTAAGCAAAAGGATTTGAGTATAGGAGCAGGGAGGTTCTACTTCAGTTGTATAGGGTCTTGGTGAGGCCACACCTGGAGTATTGCGTACAGTTCTGGTCTCCAAATCTGAGGAAGGACATTATTGCCATAGAGGGAGTGCAGCGAAGGTTCACCAGACTGATTCCTGGGATGTCAGGACTGTCTTATGAACAAAGACTGCATAGACTCGGTTTATACTCTCTAGAATTTAGGAGATTGAGAGGGGATCTTATAGAAACTTACAAGATTCTTAAGGGGTTGGACAGGCTAGATGCAGGAAGATTGTTCCCGATGTTGGGGAGGTCCAGGACAAGGGGTCACAGCTTAAGGATAAGGGGGAAATCCTTTAGGACCGAGATGAGAAGGAATTTTTTCACACAGAGAGTGGTGGGTCTCTGGAACTCTCTGCCACAGAGGGTAGTTGAGGCCAGTTCATTGGATATATTTAAGAGGGAGTTAGATGTGGCCCTTGTGGCTAAGGGGATGAGAGGGTATGGAGAGAAGGCAGGTACGGGATACTGAGTTGGATGATCAGCCATGATCATATTGAATGGCGGTGCAGGCTCGAAGGGCCGAATGGCCTATTCCTGCACCTAATTTCTATGTTTCTATGTTTCTATGTAAAGGTAAGTATTGTAACATACCTACTTGTACTCAATGCCTCTACCTACGAATAAAATAAAGCATATCATATTCCTTCTTTTCCACTCTAACTACTTGTGTTGCCATTTCCAGGGAGTTTTGGACTTAGTCCCTAAGATCCCTCTGTACATCAATGTTGTTAAGGGTCATGATGTTTATCATATATTTTCATATTGCATTTGACCTCCTGTGGTCAGAATAAACTTCATAAGCCATTTCTTTGCCCATTTCTGGAGCTGATTTATATACTGCTGTTTACTTCGACATCCTTTCTCGTAGTCCCTGACTCTAGCAATCTTGGTGCAATCTGCAAATTTACTAATCAACCCGTCTAAATTGGTGTCCAACTAATTGCTATATATCACAAACAGCAGAGGTCACAGCACAAATCCCTGCGGAACTCACCAGACACTGACTTCCAGCCTGAATATTGTCCTTCACCACAACGCTGTTTTCTATCAATAAGCAAGTTCCGAATCCATATGAGCAAGTCACCGTTAATCCCATGCTGTTTAGTCTTCTGGATCAGCCTATCATGGGGAACTTATTACCCTTCACTATGTCCAACTCCAACAATGTTTCGTGTCATCTGCAATTTTACTCATCAAGTTATTTATGGTTCCATCATTGATCCCAGCTGTGAACCACTTTTTACAGACTTCAGATTAAAATAATCATCCACCACTAACTACACTCTGCTTCCTATCACCAGGCCAAGTTTTGAAACTGTTTGCCAACACACCTTGAATCTCTTGTAGCTTAACCTTACAGCCAGACTATCAAGTGGGACCTCGTCAAAAGCTTTCCTGAAGTCCAGGTAAAACCATGCCTACCCTGTTAACTTCAATAATTTTAATAGTTTCCCTCTCAAAAAAAAAACTCGATCATATCTTTGAGATACCAAAAAACACTAGGACTTAATTTTTCTCTTTCATTAGAAATGATCAGTATGGAATATATGCTGGTACACATAACAGCTAAATATGCGGCACAACGGTACAATTGTTATTCCTACTGTTGCGGCACAGATACAACATGCTGGGTTTGATCTTGACATCTCATGGTCCATGTGGAGTTCTTCATGTGACTGTGGATTTTCTTTATGTGCTCTAGTTTCCACCCACATCCTAAATATGGTTGACTACAATAAATTAGTCACACCAGGCACGTGCCGTCAGGGTAGGCAAGGTAGGCAGTGCCTACCCTGACTAAAATTATAAATTAGTAATTATTTTATATATATATAAAATGTATATTATCTATATATAAAATATATATAAAACATATATAAAATGGTCATAAATAGTAAAGGCATGGGAGAATTATGCCTCCCTAAGAGATCAATCTCTTAGGGAGGCATAATACTCCCGTGCCTTTCATCAGCAGCAACTTTTAAACGCGGAAGTATGAGGTACCCGTGTGCTGTCGACGCTGCTTCAAGCCATCAGTGGGAACGGTCCGTAAAGGCAGCTGAAACTCTGCCTTTACACTGTGGTCTGCGTGCATGTGCTGCTTTGCGCACTGCACATGCGCACCAGCCTACTGCGCATGCGCATGCGCAAGTTTCTTAGCGGGATTTTCAAAGATGGATAGTGATTACCTGAAGAGTTTCTCGAAGCAAACTTACGAGGATAAGACCAAAATAATTAAAAATGGCAGACCAGGATTTGAGTATAGGAGCGGGGAGGTTCTACTTCAGTTGTATAGGGTCTTGGTGAGACCACACCTGGAGTATTGCGTACAGTTCTGGTCTCCAAATCTGAGAAAGGACATTATTGCCATAGAGGGAGTGCAAAGAAGGTTCACCAGACTGATTCCTGGGATGTCAGGACTATCTTATGAAGAAAGACTGGATAGACTCGGTTTATACTCTCTAGAATTTAGGAGATTGAGAGGGGATGTTATAGAAACGTACAAAATTCTTAAGGGGTTGGACAGGCTAGATGCAGGAAGATTGCTCCCGATGTTGGGGACCTCCAGGACAAGGGGTCATGGCTTAAGGATAAGGGGGAAATCCTTTAGGACTGAATTGAGAGTGGTGGGTCTCTGGAACTCTCTGCCACAGAGGGTAGTTGAGGCCAGTTCATTGGCTATATTTAAGAGGGAGTTAGATGTGGCCCTTGTGGCTAAGGGGATCAGAGGGTATGGAGAGAAGGCAGGTACGGGATACTGAGTTGGATGATCAGCCATGATCATATTGAATGGTGGTGCAGGCTCGAAGGGCTGAATGGTCTACTCCTGCACCTAATTTCTATGTTTCTATGACCAATGCCAGACCTTAAAGAACTTCAACAGCGCAAAGGAACAAAAATAATTAGAACATTTAAAACAGCTTGGTACAACAGGAAAGAGTGGCTATGTGGTTGTATTTCAACAAATAGATTGTTTTGTTTCTCGTGCCTGTTATTTTCTGTATCTAGTGGAACTGTATGGGTAGCAGGTGGATACAGTGATTTAAATAATTTGCCTAATGCTTTAAACAAACATGAGAGATCTGCTACGCATTATGAAAGCCAAATAGCATTGAAGACATTTGGATCTACACGGATTGACTTGCTCATAGATAAGCAGAAGCAACTTAGCATCGATATTCACAATGAAAAAGTTAAGGAGAACAGAGAGATACTAAAAAAGTTAATGTGCTACTTGCTTTTTGATCAGACAAGAACTTGCTTTTCGCGGTGATAAAGAAAACAAAGAATCACTAAATCGTGGAAACTATATTGAATTACTGAAATATACAGCAACATTTGATGAAAAATTGGCACATCATTTACAGAGTTCATCCATTTTTTCTGGTATTTCTAACAAGATACAAAATGACTTGATTGAAGCAGTAGGCACAGTTGTAGAAAATAATATTAAAGAAGAGATCGCAAAAGCCCCATTCATTGCCATAGAAGTGGATGAATCCACTGATATTTCAAATGCAGCTCAGTGCTCCACAGTATTTCGGTATGTATTGGACTCTGAAATTAAAGAAGTATTTATAGGCTTTGACACACTTAAGGACAGAACTGCTACTAGTGTAACAGAATGCATATTCAATAACTTACACAAATATACTTGTGCTGAGAAACTTGTAGCACAGACATACGATGGAGCAATGGTAATGGCATCAAACTTAAATAATGTTCAAGTTAAAGTAAGAGAAAAGGCATCTTTCGGTCTGAACGAAATTTCGTGCCTGCAGTCATACATATATAAAAATAACAAAACCACACAATAAACACAAAAATTAACATCCACCACAGTGAGTTCATCACTGTGGTGGAAGGCAAAAGTCTTAGAGTCTCTGTCTTCTTCCCTCCTTATTCTCCCTCTGCGCTGAGGAGATCCAGGCCTCCGATGCTGCCGTCCACCAGGCCCGCGGCCGAGCCTCCGAATGTACAGGCCTTTTCAAGACCATTGACGCTCTTGCCTCATTTTTTAGTCATTCTACAAAACGAACGCAATTTCTTGATGAAATAATGCAGAAACGCATTCCAAAGGCAGCACCAACCAGATGGACTTCAAACTCAAAGCAAATCCAAGCTATTTTGCAATATCATGGAGACCTCTGTAAACTTTTTGACAGCATTAACACCAATCCTTTATTGTTGGATCCTGAAACTTTGGTGAGGAGCAATGGGTTTTATGCTTGGCTAACAAAAGATTCTACATACTTTCTTCTTATGGTTTATAATGAAATTTTCATTAAAACTTACACTCTACAACATTTTGCAAACTAAAATTATAGATATTCCTTATTACATTGAAAGAATCAATGAAACAATACATTCGTTTGAGGATCTGCGCCAATATTTTGATGACATTCATGAAAAGTTTGAAGAATATTGCAAAGAAAATGACCTGACTGAATCAAAATCTCGTTCAAAACGTCCAATTAAAGAAGAGAGAGCACTAATATTTGATCTGATATTGGTTGATATATTGAAGCATATGGAAGCAAGATACAGCGACTTCAAAAATGTACAATTAATTTCCTTAGTTGATGGAAACAAGTTTCAAAAACTTGGTGTCAAATTGATCAGGAGGCAATAGAAAGTTTCGAAAGAAACTACGGTAACTTTTTTGATTATAGATATTCCTTATTGCATTGACTGAAAGCGGATCTAGCTGGAATTTACAATGCACAAGTGTTTTTCGGGATAAATCATTTAAAGATTTACTTGTTTTTGTATTTCAAAATGGATTGGAACAAACGTCCCCTGAAGCCGTGCAGCTGCTACAATTAATCTTAACAATTCCTGCTACAACAGTTTCTGTTGAGAGATCATTTTCAGCTTTGAAAAGAATTAAAAGCTTCACCAGGAATAGAATGTCCAATGAAAGGCTTTCATCATTTGCTTTAATTTCTATTGAAAAGGAAAGATTTACTCAGATGGAGCAAAGTCCCACTGCCAATTTCTGTCAGAAAGTGATATATATTTTTGCTGCAAACAAAGAGAGAAGAATGGATTTTGTGTACAAATAATATGGTAAGTACATTTATCTGAGCTATATGTTTTTAAATACTTTAATAAGAGATAGGACCTATTGAAGAGAAATTACTTGCTAAGTAATAAGTCGAGAGAATGTGTGCATGCGCGTTTTCCACGATTTAAAAAAAGCCGAATGACAGTTCACCGGGGAGGGAACAAAGTGCGCATGCACGGTTTCCAAGATTTAAAAAAAGGCGACAGGCAGTTTACCGGCAAGGGAACAATGTGCACATGCGCTGTTTCCACGATTTAAAAAAAGCCGAATGACGGTTCACCGGGGTGGAACAATGTGCGCAAGCGCAGTTTGAAAGTTTAAAAAAAAACCTGGCTGACAGCTCACCGGGGAGAGAATAATCTGCGCATGCGCGTTTTTCAAGATTTTTAAAAGCCACTGCCTACCCTGGCTGATTACTCACGGCACGTGCCTGAGTCACACACTTGTGTAAGTCAGTGTCTGGAGAATTGTGAGGACATTTGTTCGTTTGTGGGATAGAGGACATAACAGACAAAGAAAGTGTAGGGCCTTGGAAGAGTGCCACAATAGACTTGATTGTTACTTTTTAATATTTAGAATAAAATAATCTAGGAATGAGTTGCACTTTATAATTTATACTTCGATGATTGTGTATGTATAGAAATAATGGACACATGATGAAATTCAGTGGCAATGTATTGTTTGGATAGTTTTATCTCCAAAAAGTAATTGAAATTGGGGAATTAAATGTTATCAGTTGAGGAGTTAGTATGTACAATTAGAACACTTTGTGTCAGGCTGAAGTAGTATATAATTTCATTGGAGATATGATTATCAATGGATTTTTAATTCTGATTATCTTTAAAGTTAGTAATAAACCACATAGAATGATATAATTCCATACTTTGACGGTATTCCCATGCTGCACGGGGGGGGGGGGACTGGAAGAAGAAAGGAAGAGGCAGAAACAGTAGGCTGTAGGAGAGCTGGGATGGGGAGGGGAAGGAGGGAGAAAGCAAGGACTACCTGAAATTGGAGAAGTCAATGTTCATACCGCTGGGGTGTAAACTACCCAAGCGAAATATGAGGTGCTGCTCGTCCAATTTGCAGTAGGACTTACTCTGGCCATGGAGGAGGCCCAGGACAGAAAGGTCGGATTAGGAATGGGAGGGGGAGTTGAAGTGCTGAGCCACCAGGAGATCAGGTTGGTTAATACGAATATGAGCGGAGGTGTTGGGCGAAGTGATCGCCAAGCCTGCGCTTGGTCTCACCAATGTAGAGCAGTTGACACCTTGAACAGCAAATGCAATAGCTGAGGTTGTAGGAGGTGCAGGTGAACCTCTGCCTCACCTGGAAAGACTGCTTGGGTCCTTGGATGGAGTCGAGGGGGAAGGTAAAGTGAGAAGTGTAGCATTTCCTGTGGTTGTAAGGGAAAGTACCGGGGAGGGGGTGGTTTGGTTGGGAAGGGATGAATTGACCAGAGAGTTACGGAGAAAGCAGTCTCTACGCAACGCCAAAAGGGGAGGAGATGGGAAGATGTGGCCGGTGGTGGCATCCCGTGGAGGTGGCGAAAATGTCGGAGGATTATCTGTTGTATGTGATGGCAGGTAGGGTGGAAGGTGAGGCCAAAGTGGACTCTGTCCTTGTTACGAGTGGGAGGATGGGGGAGTGAGAGCGGAGCTACGGGATATAGAGGAGGCCCTGGTGGGAGCCTCATCTATAGACTATAAAACCCAGAAGTGTGGACTGCCTCAGTCTCTGCAAGATGGGGAGCGAGAGGTCACGACTCTCAGTCTGCGCTGTAAATAACACTGAACACGTGTCTACTCAACTGTGAGTATGGTTTTACGAACCTGTCAGTGCCCTTAATGTGGTTTGAAAATGAAGTTTGAAAATGTGGTGGTTTAAATTGCAAAGGAACTGGTTGGTTTGAATTGCGAAGGAAATGTGGTTGGTTTGAATTGCGAAGGAACTGTGGTTGGTTTGAATTGCGAAGGAACTGAGGGTGGTCTGAATTGCGAAGGAACTGTGGGTGGTTTGAATTGCATATTAATGTTTAAAAAATGTTTTGATTCTCTCTCCTGTCAATCACGCCATGAAGGCCATACCCCTTCCAGTGGGAGGGGGGAGGGACTATAAAACACGGAAGTGTGGACGTGGCTCAGTCTCTGCAAGTTGAGGGAAGGAGAGGTCATGACTGTGAATCAACTGTGATGGTCTGAGCTGTGAATCAACTGAACACACTGAATGTCTACTGAACTGTGAGTGTGGTGTTTATGTGGTTTTTATGGTGATTATTTTGAATTTGGTGGCCTTGCATCCTGCTTGACGTGGTATGAAACTGCACTTGAATTTGGTGTCCTTACACCCTGCTTGAAGTGGTATGAAACTGCACTTGAATTTGGTGGCTTTGCATCCTGCTTGAAGTGGTATGAAACTGCACTTGAATTTGGTGCCCTTACACCCTGCTTGAAGTGGTATGAAACTGCACTTGAATTTGGTGGCCTTGCATCCTGCTTGAAGTGCTATGAAACTGCACTTGAATTTGGTGGCCTTGCACCCTGCTTGAAGTGGTATGAAACTGCATTTGAATTTGGGGGCCTTGCACCCTGCTTAAAGCGGTAGGACACTGCACTTGAATTTGATGGCCTTGCACCCTGCATGAAATGGAATTTCAAGGGATAGCCGTGAGTCAACTGCCAGCACACCAGGCTTGAGTGACTGAGCTGCCAGCCCAAAAATTCATTCAGCCCACAATGTCCATACTAACCCTCTGGAAACCACCCACACTAGCGCTCCAGAAAGCCCCCCCCCCCCCCCACCCCCACCCCGTTGGCCACCAATATTAGAATTGGTGGAGAGGTGGAATATTGCGTTGGGGGACCAACCGTCCTGTGTGAACATGGGACCCAACTGGTCCCACAGTCTAGTATAACTATAAAACTCTGATCTGGGATGTATGTATATTTATTTGTTTGTGTGCTTTAATATCTTCTCAAAAAAATGTGAACGGGAACATTTTTACATATTCCGGTAAAGATTTAGCCCCTGGAGCCCGAAATCGACTTACTTGAAAATTTTGTGCTTTATTTCTTGAGTTATTAATAAAAATCCTAACATCCGATAAAAGTTTGAAATTAAAACGCCTGTTTTTCGCTGATGTGACAATGGGTCTGCCTGCCTGCCATCTGTTCGCACTGCAACTGAGGTCACCTCCCACCCCTCCCTCCTCCTCTCCCCCCCCCCCCCCCTCACCGTTATACAGAAGGTGCCCTGTCGACTGAAGGCAAAGATCATAGCTGAAGACTGCACCAAGCGCAGCGTATGAAGAACAAGCAAGTCGGGCCCTGTCCTCAAGCTCTCTGGCTCCGGTTTGACGCTGCCGATACACGTTTGAAAAAAAACCCCCAACCACTACCCCCATACTCGGGCCCTGCCTGCAGCCTGGAGCTGGGAGCGAGGTTCGGGAACCAGCCCTCCTCTCTGACCACCCCCACCCCTCAAACTCTATCCCCCTCCCTCTCTGCCCCTCATGCTCCCTCTTGCCCCACCCCTCTCTCCCCTCCACCCCCCTCCCCCTCTCTGTGCCTCTGCCTCCCTCTCTGTGCCTCTGCCTCCCTCTCTGTGCCTCTGCCTCCCTCTCTGTGCCTCTGCCTCCCTCTCTGTGCCTCTGCCTCCCTCTCTGTGCCTCTGCCTCCCTCTCTGTGCCTCTGCCTCCCTCTCTGTGCCTCTGCCTCCCTCTCTGTGCCTCTGCCTTCCTCTCTGTGCCTCTGCCTCCCTCTCTGTGCCTCTGCCTCCCTCTCTGTGCCTCTGCCTCCCTCTCTGTGCCTCTGCCTCCCTCTCTGTGCCTCTGCCTCCCTCTCTGTGCCTCTGCCTCCCTCTCTGTGCCTCTGCCTCCCTCTCTGTGCCTCTGCCTCCCTCTCTGTGCCTCTGCCTCCCTCTCTGTGCCCCTTGCCTCCCTCTCTGTGCCCCTTGCCTCCCTCTCTGTGCCTCTGCCTCCCTCTCTGTGCCTCTGCCTCCCTCTCTGTGCCTCTGCCTCCCTCTCTGTGCCTCTGCCTCCCTCTCTGTGCCTCTGCCTCCCTCTCTGTGCCTCTGCCTCCCTCTCTGTGCCTCTGCCTCCCTCTCTGTGCCTCTGCCTCCCTCTCTGTGCCTCTGCCTCCCTCTCTGTGCCTCTGCCTCCCTCTCTGTGCCTCTGCCTCCCTCTCTGTGCCTCTGCCTCCCTCTCTGTGCCTCTGCCTCCCTCTCTGTGCCTCTGCCTCCCTCTCTGTGCCTCTGCCTCCCTCTCTGTGCCTCTGCCTCCCTCTCTGTGCCTCTGCCTCCCTCTCTGTGCCTCTGCCTCCCTCTCTGTGCCTCTGCCTCCCTCTCTGTGCCTCTGCCTCCCTCTCTGTGCCTCTGCCTCCCTCTCTGTGCCTCTGCCTCCCTCTCTGTGCCTCTGCCTCCCTCTCTGTGCCTCTGCCTCCCTCTCTGTGCCTCTGCCTCCCTCTCTGTGCCTCTGCCTCCCTCTCTGTGCCTCTGCCTCCCTCTCTGTGCCTCTGCCTCCCTCTCTGTGCCTCTGCCCCCCTCTCTGTGCCTCTGCCCCCCTCTCTGTGCCTCTGCCCCCCTCTCTGTGCCTCTGCCCCCCTCTCTGTGCCTCTGCCCCCCTCTCTGTGCCTCTGCCCCCCTCTCTGTGCCTCTGCCCCCCTCTCTGTGCCTCTGCCTCCCTCTCTGTGCCTCTGCCTCCCTCTCTGTGCCTCTGCCTCCCTCTCTGTGCCTCTGCCTCCCTCTCTGTGCCTCTGCCTCCCTCTCTGTGCCTCTGCCTCCCTCTCTGTGCCTCTGCCTCCCTCTCTGTGCCTCTGCCTCCCTCTCTGTGCCTCTGCCTCCCTCTCTGTGCCTCTGCCTCCCTCTCTGTGCCTCTGCCTCCCTCTCTGTGCCTCTGCCTCCCTCTCTGTGCCTCTGCCTCCCTCTCTGTGCCTCTGCCTCCCTCTCTGTGCCTCTGCCTCCCTCTCTGTGCCTCTGCCTCCCTCTCTGTGCCTCTGCCTCCCTCTCTGTGCCTCTGCCTCCCTCTCTGTGCCTCTGCCTCCCTCTCTGTGCCTCTGCCTCCCTCTCTGTGCCTCTGCCTCCCTCTCTGTGCCTCTGCCTCCCTCTCTGTGCCTCTGCCTCCCTCTCTGTGCCTCTGCCTCCCTCTCTGTGCCTCTGCCTCCCTCTCTGTGCCTCTGCCTCCCTCTCTGTGCCTCTGCCTCCCTCTCTGTGCCTCTGCCTCCCTCTCTGTGCCTCTGCCTCCCTCTCTGTGCCTCTGCCTCCCTCTCTGTGCCTCTGCCTCCCTCTCTGTGCCTCTGCCTCCCTCTCTGTGCCTCTGCCTCCCTCTCTGTGCCTCTGCCTCCCTCTCTGTGCCTCTGCCTCCCTCTCTGTGCCTCTGCCTCCCTCTCTGTGCCTCTGCCTCCCTCTCTGTGCCTCTGCCTCCCTCTCTGTGCCTCTGCCTCCCTCTCTGTGCCTCTGCCTCCCTCTCTGTGCCTCTGCCTCCCTCTCTGTGCCTCTGCCTCCCTCTCTGTGCCTCTGCCTCCCTCTCTGTGCCTCTGCCTCCCTCTCTGTGCCTCTGCCTCCCTCTCTGTGCCTCTGCCTCCCTCTCTGTGCCTCTGCCTCCCTCTCTGTGCCTCGGCCTCCCTCTCTGTGCCTCGGCCTCCCTCTCTGTGCCTCGGCCTCCCTCTCTGTGCCTCGGCCTCCCTCTCTGTGCCTCGGCCTCCCTCTCTGTGCCTCGGCCTCCCTCTCTGTGCCTCGGCCTCCCTCTCTGTGCCTCGGCCTCCCTCTCTGTGCCTCGGCCTCCCTCTCTGTGCCTCGGCCTCCCTCTCTGTGCCTCGGCCTCCCTCTCTGTGCCTCGGCCTCCCTCTCTGTGCCTCGGCCTCCCTCTCTGTGCCTCGGCCTCCCTCTCTGTGCCTCGGCCTCCCTCTCTGTGCCTCGGCCTCCCTCTCTGTGCCTCGGCCTCCCTCTCTGTGCCTCGGCCTCCCTCTCTGTGCCTCGGCCTCCCTCTCTGTGCCTCGGCCTCCCTCTCTGTGCCTCGGCCTCCCTCTCTGTGCCTCGGCCTCCCTCTCTGTGCCTCGGCCTCCCTCTCTGTGCCTCGGCCTCCCTCTCTGTGCCTCGGCCTCCCTCTCTGTGCCTCGGCCTCCCTCTCTGTGCCTCGGCCTCCCTCTCTGTGCCTCGGCCTCCCTCTCTGTGCCTCGGCCTCCCTCTCTGTGCCTCGGCCTCCCTCTCTGTGCCTCGGCCTCCCTCTCTGTGCCTCGGCCTCCCTCTCTGTGCCTCGGCCTCCCTCTCTGTGCCTCGGCCTCCCTCTCTGTGCCTCGGCCTCCCTCTCTGTGCCTCGGCCTCCCTCTCTGTGCCTCGGCCTCCCTCTCTGTGCCTCGGCCTCCCTCTCTGTGCCTCGGCCTCCCTCTCTGTGCCTCGGCCTCCCTCTCTGTGCCTCTGCCTCCCTCTCTGTGCCTCTGCCTCCCTCTCTGTGCCTCTGCCTCCCTCTCTGTGCCTCTGCCTCCCTCTCTGTGCCTCTGCCTCCCTCTCTGTGCCTCTGCCTCCCTCTCTGTGCCTCTGCCTCCCTCTCTGTGCCTCTGCCCCCCTCTCTGTGCCTCTGCCCCCCTCTCTGTGCCTCTGCCCCCCTCTCTGTGCCTCTGCCCCCCTCTCTGTGCCTCTGCCCCCCTCTCTGTGCCTCTGCCCCCCTCTCTGTGCCTCTGCCCCCCTCTCTGTGCCTCTGCCCCCCTCTCTGTGCCTCTGCCCCCCTCTCTGTGCCTCTGCCTCCCTCTCTGTGTCCCTCTGCGAATTGGGGGCTATGCGTGAGTGTATAGAGCGGGGGATGGGGTAAAAGGAGTGAATTAATAATATTAATATAATATCAATGGGGGTGGTTAGTGTGTGGGGGGGGTTGTCTGTGTGTGGGGGGGGGGTTGTGTGTGTGATGCCGCAGGCCGCCCCCTCCCCCCACAACCGCGCATTGAGGAGATGGGACCCAACGGGTCCCACTTGGTCTAGTTATACTTAAAAGCACAGAACTGAAGCAGGAACATTCATTAATTAGAAAGTCATGAATTGCACAACTTGGACAATGAACACTTCAATAACAATCAAGAATACAACATTACACCTAGTTACAGGAGTTAAAAACCTGATGCTCATTATTGGCCAACTTGATGACATAATACAATGGTTTCCTGCTTTCTTCTCCCAAGTATTTGTTGACATAGTTGGAAAAAAAAATTAGGAAAATTATACACCATGGATCTGACAGTAAAGAAATGGAAGATTTACTTCAGGGAACTTGATTGGATGTGAAAGATGGATCCAACAAAAGAACATGCATGCAGGACTTAATGTCACCTGTAGATTGACAATTGATTTAATATCCATTTCTGTCAGAAACCTGCCGTTCAGTTATCAGAAACATTATATGGTGCTGATATTTTTTAACATTGCACTCAGAGTTCAATCTCTTTGGAAACTAGGGATTGTGCGTTGCTGTCATTGACTCAGAGAGATTGCATGTGGAATTCTGTTGACATTTAATTTGATACTATGTTTTTATTTATATCTTACAGGGTGGTAGATGGCCTTCTGTTGATGACAGTTTTGGATATCTTCTCGCTCTCTCCTGCTTTCTCTCTTGGATGGGTTTAACCTCAAAAGGATATGGAGGAACAGCAGCCAGTACATACAGAAGACAACAACGTCCCACCAAACTCTGTCACACCGGCCGCATACTTTGTCATTTTTATGCAGGCTTCTGGCAATAATGACACTGAACGCAGCATTGTAGTGGCCAAACAAGAACTTGAGGCTATTGGTTGCTATCTGGAAAAAATAAGCAATTTGGTACCAGGGAAAACTGGTTATCCTGTTATGTGCCATTCTGGGAATGTTTGCATCATCTTGGATAACCAAGATATGTGGAATCAGTTTTTCAAGCGTGGGACAGAGATGATCCTAACAAAATCTGGTAGGCGCATGTTCCCATATTGCAGATTCTGCATCTTGGGTCTGGATCCTTTAAGGAAGTACATCCTGGTAATGGATATTGCTCCTGTTGACAATCATCGTTACAAATGGAATGGCCGTTGGTGGGAAATAAATGGAAAAGCAGACCCACATGTCATTGGAAGGGTGTACATACATCCCAATTCGCCTTCCAATGGGAGCTACTGGATGAGGCAATCAATATCCTTTGATAAATTGAAACTTACAAATAATACTTTAGACCAAGAAGGTCACATCATCCTTCATTCCATGCACCTGTACTTGCCACGTTTGCATATCATCCCTGCTGACAAGCTAACTGATGTAATTCCCCTCAATGGCCCAAATGTGCACACCTTCACTTTTCCACAGACTGTGTTTGTGGCTGTAACTGCTGATCAGAACATAAAGATCACTCAGTTGAAAATAGCTTTCAATCCATTTGCAAAGGGTTTTCGGGATGATGGTCTAAACAGTAAGCCAATGCGAGAGTTGAGGTACCAGGGTGGTGAATCAATGGATAATTCTGCTTTTTCAAACCGTATTCTAACTGAATCTAGTGAGCATTTAAGTATTAAGGTTGGGGAAAGATCTGAAATGGAGACTAAGCTCAGAAGAACTTGGTCGTCTCCAGACAGGGAGTTGACTAATACTGATGAAGAGAAAGATTGCCTGGAAGGTACCAATGCTTCAAAAACAAATAAACAGAATGCAGGAATGAAATTCATGAAGAAGAGAACAACTGAGAGGTAAGCAATGACTTGGAGGGGGGAAAGCCAACAAATCTGCTTTACTCTCTTAATTTAACATGAGCATGTATCCAATTTGACTGCCATGATGGCAGAAAATTTACTTCCATATTGGTGATAAAAATCTGTCCCCATAAAATATTATATGTGCTATTTGGAAAATTATGCTTTCTTGCTACATTGCACCGTGTATATTGTAGTCAGTGAAGCTTCTTCATGCTTTCGTATTTCAAATCATTTCAAAAATACAGCTTGGGTTAAACGGGGAGAATTAAGAATTTAATATGCTGCATGGTTAAAATCTCAATTATACCCACCATAATAGAATCATTTTTCATGCATTGAAATTGAATTCATTTGTACCTGTTCTTTAATTTGTAAATTACATATAAGAAGAATTTTGAACCCGTTAAGAACTGTTCGTATCCATTTCCCATTGCAGTTGGTGTCCATTTCCCCAATAGGACATTGATGTCACAATCCAACCTAATACTTTTTTCCTTTCCCTTGCTATATTTCCTCAAATTGGTTATATCAACAGTAGGTATAACAAATTTTAATTCCAAAAATGAATCAAAAGGTTGCAATTTACAGTCCTGAAAAACCTCCCAAAAATGATTTAAATACTCCGACAAAAATAAATTAAGCATGTATTAATAGACCCTGGTTATTGTTTGCCAATGTCAAATCAGCATACATTGTAACTTATTGGAAAAGATCAGTGTCAACAATCCTCTCTTAAGATAAAGAAGCTCTTTGAACTGACTGTAGCTTTGATCTGTTGATCTATGTCTGACATTCCTATAGATTGTGCGGTCTTGGGAACATTAATGGGGCACAATTAGCCTAATCCATTTGTTGGGGCTGAGGAGTCTGACTGGAAACCTGTACATTGCCCCACCACTCTTTTTCCCTTGAGTTCTCCATCTCCATAAGTTGGCAACGTGATTTATTTATCAAGCATTAACCCAGTTCCCATGGGGCAGTCTGCACATAAGTGCCATGAACATGAGGAAGCAAGTGGCTTTGAAACATGCAGATTGCATTTTAAAGCTTTAATAAGGGGACTGACCATGATAATGAACTGCTAAAGCAAGGATGCCCCAATTTTCCAATTCATTTTAGTGTGACTTCTGATTGGTTATATATACAGCACCAAATGAGTGCAGCCAAATACCTTGAGTCCAAGATATGTGTTTGAATTGATCTATCTATCTTTGGTGTTTGAATAATTTTTTTTATTAGCAATAAACAATTCTCAATGTTTAAAACTGAGTTATAAACATCCACTTAAATCAATATTTGTACTCTAATGATTATTATCTTTTTTTTTTTGAAAATAAAAGTGGGTATAGAGAAATACCATTATTAATCAATAAAATTATAATTCCTTAATAATTATTTGGTATAAAAGAAAAAGAAAAAATGAAGAAAAAGAAAAAAGACATATTATGTATATATATCAATTAAAAGCCACACAATATATTATAAATGAAACAACTACAAATAATAATATCAGTAAAGACATGCATATATCCTGGTATACCAATACATTATTTTCATCAAATCCCGCAGGGTGTCAGTCGAGCCGTGATGCCAAGAACAGCTACTTCTCTAAATACTGTATATATGGAGACCATATCTGTTGAAAAGAATTATACTCGTCCAAAAGGACAAATCTGATTCTTTCCAACTGCAACGTCTCCAACATCTCTGATGCCCACATTTTAATTGTTGGGGATAATGTTCCCTTCCAAAATTTCAATATTATTTTTTTCCCCAATATCAAACAATAATCAAGGAAATTTCTTTGGTCTGGTGTAAATATCAAATTAGCCTCTGGAATTCCCAGTATTATTAGCTTTGGGTCAGGTTCTAATTTAACCTTAAGAACTTCAGAAATTACTTTAAAAATTTCTGTCCAATAATAATTCAATTTAGGACATGTAACAAAACTGTGTGTTAAATTTGCTTCTAAATTCTTACATTTATCACAAATAGAGGAGAGATTAGGAAATATACTATTTAATTTGGCTTTTGAATAATGTAATCTATATAATACTTTAAATTGTATTAATATATGTCTAGCATTTAACGAGCACCGGTGTATTCTTTGTAGACTTTCTCCCCAATTTTCTTTGGTTATAGGTGATCCAATTTCATTTTCCCATGCTTGACGATATGTTTCAGTTATTGGATTCTCATTATCCATAATGATGTTATATATATAAGCTATTAATTTTTCTGTGGTTGGATGCCAGTTAAACGATTCATCTAATAATCCTGGTTCCTTATTTTTAAAATCCTGTGTATTAGATTTAATATAATCTCTAATTTGGAAATACCTAAACAAATGCTGTGAAGACAATCCGTAGATATCTTGTAATTCCTGAAATGAAAGAAATTTTCCATTTCTATAAAGGTGCTCTACCCTTGTAATTCCTAAATTATCCCAATGTCTGAACCCTCCATCCAATGTGGGGGGCTTAAATAATGGGTTATTCATAATTGGTAATCTAAATGAAAGGTTGTCTAATTGTAAAGTCTTGACTATTTGTTTCCAAATACGTCTATTATTATAAATGATTGGATTGTCCCTATAAGTTTTTTTTTGAACTTCCTTTGGGGCAAAAATAATTGAATCTACGTTGAAAGGCAAACAATCTTCCTTTTCTATCTTTAGCCACGTTGGTTCCAGGTCCGTATTTACCCACCAAAAATTCATATTCTTAATCTGTACTGCCCAGAAGTAGTATAAAAAATTTGGAAGTGCTAATCCTCCATTTATCTTTGACTTACATAAATGTTTTTTACTTATTCTATGATTTTTATAATCCCAAATAAAACTATTAACAATATTATCAATTTTTTTAAAAAAGGTTTTCGGAAGGAAAAAAGGGATAGCTTGAAACAGATATAATAATTGTGGTAGAAAAACCATCTTTATAGCATTTATTCTACCAATCAAAGATATAGGCAGTGTTTTCCAATATAAAATATTTTTTTTAAGTTTATCTAATAATTGAGGATAATTCGATCTAATTAATGAGTTATGTGATTTAGATACATTAATTCCTAAATATTTAATTTTGTCAGTAACTATTGATAATGGATATTGTTGTAATATGTTTAAATTTATATTAGTTATTGGCATAATATCACTTTTATTCCAATTAATCCTATATCCAGAAAATGTACTAAATTTATTTATAACATCAAACAACATTGGAATACTAATTTCAGGTTTTGTGATGTAAATCAAAACATCATCTGCATATAAGGATATTTTATTAGTTGTTCTGTCAGTATTATAACCGTATATTTCAGGTTCTGACCTAATTCTTTCCGCCAAAGGCTCTATCGCCAAGGCAAATAATAAAGGCGATAACGGACATCCTTGTCTACATCCCCTAAAGAGTTTAAATTTAACTGATAGTATTTGATTAGTTAGAATTCTTGCAGTAGGATCTGAGTATAGGATTCTTACCCATTTACAAAATTGATCCCCCAATTGAAACTTTTCCATTATATTAAATAGATATAACCATTCCACCTGGTCAAATGCTTTTTCTGCGTCTAACGATATGACTGCTAATTCCGTATCTCGTATTCTTTTAGAATATATAATATTAAACAGGCGTCTTAAATTATGAAACGAATAGCGTTTTGGAATAAAACCTGTTTGATCATAATGTATTAATTTAGAGATCACCAAACTTAGTCTCCTAGATAAAACTTTAGCTAATATTTTTTGGTCTGTATTTAGAAGGGCAATCGCTCTATATGAACCAGGATCTTCCAGATCTTTATCTACCTTAGGTATAAGTGTAATTGTGGATTCATTTAAAGAGTCTGGTAATTTTCCTTGTTCGTATGCATGTCTATACACTGTATGTAGTCTTGGAGAGATCAGATCTTGAAATTTTTTATAAAATTCTGCACTCAGGCCGTCAGGCCCCGCAGCTTTTCCATTCTTTAACGAACCAATTGATTCTGCGATATCTTTCACTGATATTTCAGCATTTAACAAATGTCTCCCTTCCTGATCTAAACTCTTAATTTGACATTCTTTTAGAAATGTTTCCATTCCATCTGTTTGTCCTGTTAATTTTGATGAGTAAAGATTTTGGTAATATTGTAAAAATCTATCATTAATATCTTTTGGTATGGTCAGTATATTTCCTTGCATTGATCTGATTCCATGTATCGTTTTTTCATCGTCTAATTTTCTTAATTGTCTTGCTAGCAATTTATGCGGTTTATCTCCAAATTCAAAATGCACTTGTTTGGTTTGTTGATAAAGTTTGATGACTTGATTAGAGTATATTTCGTTTAGTCTATACTTTGCTATTGCAATTTTATTACTTAACTCCTTAGAGGGGTGTTTTATATTCTCATTGTCTAGTTGTTTTATCTCCATTTCTAACTTCTGTTCCCTCTTTCGGTTTTCTTTATTAAAATATGCTTGTGCCGATATTATTGCACCACGCATGAATGCCTTAAATGTATCCCAAAGTAACAATGGTGAAATTTCAGGTGTGTCGTTTGTCTCAAAGAATAATTTAATCTGTTCTGTCACATGATTACAACAATCCTTGTCCTTCAGTATCTGAGGATTAAATCTCCAAGTCATAGTTTTATTAGATATATCTTTTAGTTTTATCTTAAATGTTAATGGTGCATGATCTGAAATAATAATATTGTGATATTTTGCATTGTATGCATAGGGAAGCAGTTTTGAGTCTATTAAAAAGTAATCTATCCTCGAGTAGGTTCCGAATACGGGCGAGAAAAAAGAATATTCTCGTCCGGAAGGGTTCTCTAATCTCCAAATATCCTTAACGTTAGTTGAGTTAATGAAAGAATTTATAAGTTTACTTGAGTTAGAAATAGCTTTCCTTTTTGTTGAGGATCTGTCTAAGTAGTTATCCAAAGTGCAATTTAAATCGCCCCCAATTATTAAATTATGTTGAGTGGATATAGGAATATTATTGAATATTTTCTTGAAAAATAATGGGTTATCGAAATTAGGAGCATATATATTCATAAGAATTACTTTTTTTGAGTATAATTCCCCTGTAATTATTACATATCTGCCCTCTTTATCTTCTATTATAGAACTTTGTTTAAAAGGTATACCTTTACGAATAATTATTGCGACTCCCCTAGATTTATGTATAAATGAAGAGTGATATACCTTTGACATCCATTTAGCTGTTAATCTATATTGATCATCTCTTTTGAGATGCGTCTCTTGGAGGAAAATAACGTCTGATTTCAATCTATTCAGCTGCGCTAACACCTTACCCCTTTTAATTGGTTCATTAATTCCCTTAACATTCCAACTACAAAAAGTGATTCCATCATCCCCAGTCTTCAAATTCATATCTTGCATTTTAGTATTAGGGTGGTTTTTTTTGGCGTAGCCCCCTCGGCCCCTCCAGCTCAACAAAGCACCCAAACGTCAATCCGACGAAAATTACCAATCTCAATAATCCATATCCATGTCTATCTAAAATAACTATACGGTATTGCTCATAATTACATTCATATAATATATCACATAAATCCAAATACTTAATATATTAAAAAAAATAGAAAATATAAGCGAAAAAAGAAAAAAGAGTGTTAAAAGGGTGCCCAAAGAAAAAAAAAACTACACTGATAGATTGTGTAGTGTGTGTTAGTGAACGCCACACTAACGTGGCGATTAATCTAATGACTTCCGTGTTTAAAAAAGATGTTAAATATTCCAGCTCCCAACTAGAATACTGTATATATTGGGGTGGGGTACTAACTTTAAGGGTTTAGTAATTATTTCTATTATTCATGAAACTATTTATTAATTACTATTCTATTGTAATTAGTATTATAATAAATAATACTATGTTAGGGGAATTATTGAAATTCTACAAATTGATACCAAACCACTACTACATTCCCATTATTTTCCCTCTTTCTCAATGAATAATTCATAACCGCAGGTTAATGATAAAAGTCCAAAATGTTCAGTCGTCGTCTTCTTCCTCCCGTGATTCATCGTCTGTTTCCTCCTCTTCTGCCTTCTTCTGTATGCCTTTTGCGAACTTCAATGCATCAGTATGCTTAACGAAGCGGTGTTCCTTGTTGTCATAGGTCACTCTCAGTGTTGCTGGGTACAGCAAACCATATCTGAGATCCTTTATATCCTTCATATTCCGAAGAATACCTCTTGTTTCTGTAAATAAAGATCTTCTCTTAGCCACTTCCGCCGGGTAATCTCTGAAGATGCTGATGTTATCTCCTTCGTATTTCAAATTCCTCTTTCTTATTATTATCTTCATCATTTCTTCAAAATCATGATCGTGGGCCACCTTTACAATTATTTGTCTTGGCGGTGCACCTTTCCCAGGAACCCGTCTTAAAGCCCTGTGGGCACGGCCCAACAGTGGTTCTTCATCCAATTCTAAAATGTCTTTTAGGAGTTTTGCAGCAAATTTTCGTGGGTCTTGATTTCCTTCACAACCTTCAGTCAATCCTACAATTCGCAAATTCTTACGTCTTTGTCGGCCCTCCAAATCAATACATTTCTCATTTATTTTGCGAAGTAATTCTGAGAGGCGTTTATTCTCGGCAAGTAACTTCTCAGTTTCCTTGGCACTTTTTACAGCAAAATCAGCCAAATCTTTAAGTGTATCATTATGTTGGTCAATTGTAATGGTAATAGGATCTATCTTATCATTCAGCATTTGTTCCAACCCAGCAACCTTGGCGTTTATCTCAGAGAATCGGTTTTGAAATTCAGCCTCCGTCTTACTTTTCCATTCGCTCATCATAATCTTTACCGTCTCGGTAACTTCTTTTGTTAATTCCACTTTAGTTCTCTCGTGAGACACCAGAATCTCCGCTTTTAGATTTTGTATTTCATCTTTATATTCTTTCTTCATGTCTTTAAATTCATCTTTATATTCCTTCTTCAGATCTTTTATTTCTTTCACCAGTTTCTTCATCTCACCTATCATGGAATTTTTAAACTCTTCCATTTCCACTTTTCTCTGTGAGATTTCTTCCTGGGAGGCAGTCAGACTCGAGCCCGAGGCTTTGGTGGCACCAGCCTCTTTTCTTAGGCCCGTTTTCTTCGGGGGAGGGGAGGAGTGCTGCATTTTAAATTTCTTACCAAAGTCGCGCGCCTGATGACGTCACGCAGCCTTCAATCGCACCGGAGCCGTTTTTAATCGATCTCCTGCGGTAAGTAGCGTTAGCACCCTCCTTTAGCCCCGTTTTTTTTGCAGATTTTTACGGAGCTGATCTGGCGCTGTTCTCCCCTAGAACATGGCGCCACCGGAAGTCCTATCTTTGGTGTTTACTCCAACTCGGGATTGAGTGATGCCATCTGCTTCATGATGTCCTGGTGCTGTGTTAGCCATTCGTCATGATGCAGTTTCAGTCATAAGTAAGCTAGGCAGATCAGCAGTCCTCTCCTAGCAAGAAAGAAAGAATACAATACATAACAGAATTCAACATAAAACATAAACAACCACCACAGCGGAACCACAGACCAGCGGAACCTCCCGCTGCGGTGGAAGGCACAAAAGTTCAGTCAATCTTCCTCCTCCATTGACCCATTGGTTCTGAGACTGATGATACAGCCATTCATGACTATCCCCAATTACCGCAACTTGTTGGTTCACCCTGGGATAGGAGGAGAGTTCCCCTTTACACGATCGTATTAATCTGTTGATTTGTATCTTCTGACCAGACGGTTCCAGGGACTGGGACTATCGAGTAGGACCGTCAATGTGATTACGGTGGCCTGGAGAGATAGTACTAAAAAATGATATGTATCTCATATTAAGAAATGGGAGATGTTCTGTTTACAGCCAAATATATCTTATCATGTTGCAGGCATACCGGATGTATTGGAGTTCCTTGCTACATTGCATTTTTGACGAGCAGTTAACCTATAGTGCATTTATAGTGCTCGAAGTGTTTTGTCCTCCTATTTAGGGCATGAGTCCGGACAACACTCTGTCGGATCTCATCTATTGGTGGCCCGATTCATAAGAGGTGTTTTAACAAAACCCTCCCAGACCTTGATATTCGGAAATCTGGGATGTGAGCATACCTCTCACACTGCTTTGGCAATGGGCTTCAATTACATTTCTGCCTTTCCAGAAGTTAACGCTCAAAGTGGTCATGTTCATGGTACTAGTGGCAGGGCAATGGGTCCAGATATTGCAAAAGTTATGACTGGACAGCATGTATTCTTCTGTAAATAATATTACGTTTTATGCATATGATCTAATCAAACAGAACAGGCCAAGGATGGCTGAAAACAAAATAAACTTAAAATATACCCATTGACCTAAGACTATGTGTAGTTACACACCTGAGCCAATATATCAAGGTCATCAAGTCTCCGAGGCTCTGAAACAGCGATGCTCATCAGCCACATAAAATTTCATACACAGGTGTCAGTACAAACTATTTCTATGGCTGTGTGGACCAGTTAGGAACTACCAAACGCCCAAGCGTAGTTGTGCTCTATTTTGGTGAGATTGACTAATGAGGCAGAATGGGGAAAAGGCGTAAGAACGTACGTCCCCAATGTAGCGAGAATACATCCTCCGCTATTGCCCCTGGACCTGGTTCCCATGAGACATATTTAGGTAACTGGTGATTTAACCTGGATGCAACAGATCTATGTCTGGCAATCTATACCGGCTGACAATCATTTTGAAACTTTTGGATTCAGCATCCATTCTGTGTTGTCATTGAATTTACGTGACCTGATGTCTGCCACTTTCACATTATCTCTACCTGGTAGGTAGATATCCGAGACCCAAATGTTTCTCGTAATGCACCAGTGCCAGATGAGGTTAGCCAGATTGTCACAGAATAATGACCTAATTCCACCCATGTGATTGATATGCAACAGCTGTGGTATTGTCAATCTGAAGCTGCACATGCAAATCATGCATTGTTGAGCAGAATTATTTTAGCCATAGAATGCACCCAGCAAATCTACGTAGTTTACCCCATGCCTCTGTAGGATTAATGCCTCTTTCACATTCCATCTGCCGCCACAGCTAGACTCAATATCTGTGGCTCCCCATCCCGAAGCGCTCACATCAGTTTGTAAACTAAAGGTTATTGAGTCAGAATGTCTCTAGTACATCTTGAGACATTAGTTACAGTTTTGGCCGTAGGCAAAGTACTGACATGTTAATTAAATCAATAATGAACCCCAAATAGCCAATCATTCTAGATGGTACTAATTTGGATTTAATTAGATGGGTGAGGAACCTAACCTCTCAACGTTTGATAGCTGAATATTATGCATCTTTCAAATCTATGGTTGCCATATAACACCCTTTTGATACCAGTTGCAATACTGAAAATGTCCATTTAAAAAAAAGTTTATACAGGACCTAAGAGTTAAGTCTGGTTAGGTCCAGAATGACTCAACACCCACCATCGTCCTTTTGCCTGGGGAATATTGGACACAAATTGTTGAGGCTGATATGCCGTCCTTTCAATTACCCCTTTTTTGGAATAAAATACCAATTTCATCATTCATAGAGTTAGTGTCATTGAAAACCCAATACCCGACTAGGTGTATTTTGTACAGGTGGGTGTACTTCCGAGATACAGTCCAGTATGAATAAATCTGATGTTTATGCAGCACCATGTGTCATAGAACAATTGCTACCTACCCACGACTGGTGACTGATCTCTAGAGGATATATCCTGGACTTTCAATTACCCCTTCCTGTTCTGAAAGGGTATGGTTTTTGAGGTGGCATCCTGGTCTCAGGATAAGTTTTGATGAGGCCGATTGTTTTTGCCTCATCGTCCAGGTCTTTCCCTGGATATTAGAGGATCTGCGTAAGGCTGTGAAACGTGGGTTGAGTGGCTGGACGGTTATTCGTGAATAATTAATTCTAAAAATGGGCATTACACAGCAGGGTCCATATCCTGCTGTGTTTAGATGGTAGTGCCCTTGTACCATTTGCCCAAACACCATTATTCCTGCTACAACCAGTTTTTAGGACTTCTGAGCCTTAACTCGTGCGCCCTCATGATGCGCTCCTTTAGAGCGATGCACAGTTAACAGGTCTTTGATATGTCTTGCGAAGTTTCCTTCATTATGGAGTCCTGGAGCTGGTGAGAGGCCATATAATTAAATTGCTGGCCAGATTGTCATCCATGGCTTCACCAGTTCCCGTCTGTATGGCAAATTGCTGGCCACATCCGGCACACCCGGAGCATAGCTCATGTGCTTTGGTGTATGCACATAAGTGGTGACACCAAACTTCAGGGTCAGGTTCATATTGCCCTGGCTT
This sequence comes from Raja brachyura, assembly GCA_963514005.1. The sequence goes on along the minus strand of OY740789.1, from coordinate 73,245,322 downwards.
CTACCGGCTCCTGCTCACGGGAGGTAACATACAGCCTTAAACAAGGTGCTGCTGTTATGGGTCTCCATGCAGACTCGTAGGCATATTATCCTTCATATGTGTACAGCTCTATTGCTTAACGGACCTCTGCTAGAGGTTGCTGCTGAAAGCTGCTGGGGACCCTGGGGTATAAACTCCGGCTGGAACACCTCCTGGTTGTTATCATTTTAGCTATGAGGTGTTCCACATTGTCCAGACGTCCCCAATGTTCATTTTTTGGAAGAGGAAAGTCTTTCTGGCCTCACTCATCAGAGTTGACAGGCCTGGACAATTTACTCTTGGCCTGCCTCCCGACAGGAGTGGCCACAGTGCTTTAAAGCACCGTAGTTATTGCCGGTGGCTCTGAAGTCGGTGACTCAAAAGCTGTCGTCATCCGCTGACCGCAGCTACGAGTTCATCATGAGGAATTTACCCTACTATTGCGAACAAGCAAGGCTGGCAGAACTCCATCCGCCACAACCTCAGCCTTAATAAGTTGTTTCGTCAAAGTGCCTCGACAATACGATGACCCTGGCAAGGGTAATTACTGGATGCTGGACATGTCCAGCGACGACGTGTTCATCGGCGGGACGACGGGCAAACTTCGCCGGCGGTCGGTCACGTTCCCGAGCAAATGTTTCAAGAGGGGACTTTGCCTTTCGACGTCTGGACATGGCTCCTTGCAGCATCCGCACACTCTCAATTACTCAAAAAATTAACTAAAAAAATAAATACATAAAACAATAGGGAACTCAGCGGCAATTAATCTGCGAACTTGTACTTTTTTTTAAATTTAAGAAGAAACATAGTATTCTAAGGAAACCACACTGCCGCAGGGAGAATGTGCAAACTCAATGCACATGGGCAACAAGGTCATGGTTGAAACTGGAGCTCATCTACTGAAAACTAGTAATACTGTTGCCATTGTATTTTTTACATATCCATGGTAAATTTGCTATTCGTTGAATTAAACGAAGTTGAAAACAAACCCAGTTCATTATCAATGTGATCAACAGCAGCTAACACTCAGTTACCCTTCCAACATTACATCTCCTGCTTACGTTAACATGTGATTCGGTAGAACAATTTAAATCCAATTCTGGAATGGTACGATTATTGAACCAATTATCCATACCTGAAGAGCAAGTAGCATTAGATTCTGGAAGTCTGAAATATAAAAAAGAAATGCTTAAAGCTTAGCTGTGAAGGGAGATATTGTTTCATGTTGATAAATTTATCTATTTATTTATTTAATTATATATTTACAACAGAATAAAACAATAAAAAAAGCAAGTGTGAAACAGCATACAAAAACAAAAATAAAACAAGAATATTTATAAAGTGTCATAAATAATATTTATAAATAAATTAAATCATATGTGTCCGAAAAGGAGCAGGAAGAAGCCAAAGCTTATTAATTCCCACCCCTTATTCAACTGCTTATAATTATCTTATACAAATTTAGCAGCTATAAACACCTATTTCCATATGTACACCAAATTATTTACATTTAAACACTTACCAAATATTAACAAAGCCACACAAAAAAAGAGTAAAAAATAAAAAACCCTCATATACTTTACAGAATCTCTTAGTCATATATACACCCCATCACCCTATAATCACCCTTCCCATACAATCAGTATAACAAATATCCCACTCACAATCACCTATCCTCATCCCAATATCCTTTTTAAAAAGTGTTTTTGTACATCTTTTTAAACTGAATTATGTTTTATCTCCTGTTCCATACCATTCCACAAATTCACCCCACAGATTGCTATGCACATACTTTTAAGAGTTGTTCTGACTGTTTTTTTTAAATTATGTTCCCCTCTCAAATTATCCCCACCCTGTCTTTCCAGAGACAGTTTTTGTATATTTCCCGGAAGTAAATTATTTCTTGCTTTGTACATGATTTATGCAGTCTTAAATTTAACCAGATCGGTGAATTTCAGTGTATGTGACTTTAAGAATAATAAATTGGTATGTTCAAGATATCCAACGTTATTGATAATTCTTATTGCTCTTTTTTGTAATGTGCATAATGGCTGTAGGTTTGTTTTGTAGGCGTTACCCCATATCTCCACACAGTAACTCAGACATGGCAATATGAGTGTATTGTACAGAGTGTGTAATGATTTGTGGTCCAGAATGTGTCTTGATTTTCCCAATATTGCTATAGACTTTGCCAGTTTTGCTTTGACGTGGTTTATATGTGGTTTCCAGCATATTTTGTGGTCTAAGATCACACCAAGAAATTTATTTTCATATACTCTTTCTATACTTATGTTATCTATTTTCAATTGTACTTGAGGGTTTTTCTTAATGTTTTCCAAATAGCATAATCTTTGTTTTGCTTAAATTTAGAGACAATTTGTTGACATCAAACCGCTGTTTTAATTTATTCATTTCTGATGTGATGACCTCCAAAAGCTGCTTCAAATTGTCACCGGAACAAAAAATATTCATATCATCGGCAAATATAATCAATTTCAGTGTATTTGATACTCTGCATATGTCGTTAATGTATATTATGAAAAACTTTGGACCTAACACAGACCCTTGTACTCCACAAGTTATGTTCATGTAAGTTGATTTATGTTGACCTATTTCTACAAATTGTTGCCTGTTTCTTAAATAGCTTCTCACCCAATCCAATCCAACCCCTCTGATGCCATACCTATCCAATTTCATGAGCAAAATGTCGCGATTTACGGTATCAAGTGTTTTTTTTAAGTCTATGAATATTCCCACTGCAGGTTTTTTATTATCTATGCAATTTGTGATTTCCTCGATTAGTTCCATTAGTGCAATAGATGTTGATCTGTTTGTCCGGAATCCATACTGACTGTCGACCAGAAGCTTATGGTTTTCGATGAAATTGTCAAGTCTTTCTGTAAAATGTTTTTCAAGGATCTTGGAGAATTGGGAGAGTAAAGAAACAGGCCTGTAATTTGTGAAATGGTGTCTATCCCCAGTTTTATATAATAGTATTACTTTTGCTATTTTCACTTTGTTCGGAAATTTACTGGAAAAGACAAGTTAACCAAATTACATCAGAAATAGGGAAAGGTATAAAGCAAGTGTGGTTAAAGTTAGAAGAGTGGTGGTGAAAATAAAGGAATTTCTGATCGAACAGTAATCAAGAGGGACTGAATGATACAAGTGGCAGTGGCTGAGATAATGTGAAAGATTGTTAATTGCAGCTGATCTTTAGCTCGAGAAGGGACAACAGAGCAAGGTCAGGGCCAAATGCGAGGGGGGAAGTGAATGCGGAGGTCAAAGTGCTGTATATGAATGCGCGAAGTATAAGAAATAAAGTGGACGAGCTTGAGGCTCAGTTGGAAATTGGCAAGTATGATGTTGTGGGAATTACAGAGACATGGCTGCAAGAGGGCCAGGGCAGGGAACTGAATATTCACTGAACTACCTCTTATCAAAAAGACAGACAGGTGGGCAGAGGGGGTGGGGTTGCTCAGTTGCTGAGGAATTAAATTTAGTCCCTTGCAAGGGATGACATTGAAACAGGAGATGTGGAGTCAGTATGGATAGAACTAAGGAATTGTAATGACCCTGTCCCACTTAGGAAACCTGAACGGAAACCTCTGGAGACATTGCGCCCCACCCAAGGTTTCCGTGCAGTTCCCGGAGGTTTTTGTCAGTCTCCCTAATGGTCGAAAGTGGTTTCTGTTTAAAAAATCGGCAATTTTTTAGTTGAAGCCGGTTGTGATGCCAGTTGAAGGTGGTTGCCGGAGGACAAAAACCTCCGGGAACCGCACGGAAACCTTGGGTGGAGCACAAAGTCTCCAGAAGCATCCAATCAGGTTTCCTAAGTGGGACAGGGGCATAAGGGTAAAAAGACCCTAATGGGGCTAATCTACAGGCCCCCAAACAGTAGCCTGGACATAAGGCGCAACTTGAATCAGGAGTTAAAATTGGCATGTAGCAAAAGTAATGCTGTGGTTGTTATGGGAGATTTCAACAGGCAGGTGGACTGGGAAAATCAGGTTGGTACTGGACCCCAAGAAAGGGACATTGTAGAGTGCCTTCGTGATGGATTCTTAGAACAGCTTGTATTGGAGCCTACCAGGGAGAAGGCAATTCTGGATTTAGTGTTATGTAATGAACCGGATTTGATAAAGGACCTCAAGGTTAATGAGCCATTAGGAGGTACTTTGGAAATGTCTTCACTAAGGAGGACACAAACAATCTTCCTGATATAGTAGTGGCCAGAGGAGCTGGGATGACGGCGGAACTGAAGGAAATCCACATTTGGCAGAAAATGATGTTGGGTAGACTGATGGGACTGAAGGCTGATAAATCCCCAGGGCATGATGGTCTGCATCCCAGGGTACTTAAGGAAGTGGCTCTAGAAATCGTGGATGCATTGGTGATAATTTTCCAATGTTCTATAGACACAGGATCAGTTCCTGTGGATTGGAGGGTAGCTAATGTTATCCCACTTTTTAAGAAAGGCAGGAGAGAGAAAACAGAAAATTATAGACCAGTTTGCCTGACATCGGTGGCGGGGAAGATGCTGGAGTCAATTATAAAAGATGATATAGCCGTACATTTGGATAGCAGTAACAGGATCAGCATGTACGAGTCAGCATTGATTTACAAAGGGGAAGTCATGCTTGACTAATCTTCTGGAATTTTTTGAAAATGTAACTAGAAAAATGGACAAGGGGGTATATGTAGTGTACCTGGACTTTCAAAAAGCATTTGACAAGGTCACACTTAGGAGATTAGTGGACAAAATTAGGGCACGTGGTATTGGGGGTAGAGTGCTGACATGGATTGAAAATTGGTTGGCAGACAGGAAACAAAGAGTAGGGATTAACGGGTCCCTTTCAGAATGGCGGGCAGTGTCTAGTGGGGTACCGCAAGGCTCGGTGCTGGGACCGCAGCTATTTACAATATACATCAGTGATTTGGATGAAGGGATTCAAAGTATACTGTCATATACTGAGAGAATGGAGCGGTCGGGCTTGTACACGCTGGAGTTTAGAAGGATGAGAGGGTCTCATTGAAAGATATAAGATTGTAAAGGGTTTGGACACACTAGAGGCAGGAAACATGTTCCTGATGTTGGGGGAGTCCAGAACCAGGGGCCACTGTTTAAGAATAAGGAGTAAGCCATTTAGAATGGAGACGAGGAAACACTTTTTCTCACAGAGCGTTGTGAGTCTGTGGAATTCTCTGCCTCAGAGGGCAGTGGAGGCAGGTTCTCTGGATGCTTTCAAGAGAGAGCTAGATAAGGCTCTTAAAAATAGCGGAGTCAGGGGATATGGGGAGAAGGCAAGAATGGGGTACTGATTGGGGATGATCAGCCATGATCACATTGAATGGCGGTGCTGGCTCGAAGGGCCGAATGGCCTACTGCACCTATTGTTTATTGTCTGTTTATGAGAGAATGTAAACAGAAGGAGGTGAATGAAGGCAAAGAGGAAAAAGAAATAATGCAATGTAAGACATAAGTTGCAGATGTTAAAAATGCTCCATCTGTGGCTGTACAAACAGGAACCATGGCATGTTGCCCCATTATCAGAATGGGCCACTCCTTTCCGATGAAGCAGAGATTCTTGTACTGCTCATTTGGGCAGTGCAGTGTGGCCTCCTGCACAAAACCAAACATGGGTTGGGTGACAACTTTGCAGAATATCTTGGTTCAATCCAGTTGCCTGTAACTTTAATTGGCATATTTCTTAACATAGGACAACACTTAATTTTCTGTAATCTGTTTGCCTCTCTCACATGTTAATAAACTCCAGCATCTTGTGCAATCCACTGATTCTCTTGATCAGTGGGAATTATTTGGATGTTGAATGAAATAAGACTGAGGCAGGGAAATTCACATGGTTGCAGGGAAAATGTGTAAACTCAACACAGACACCACCAGAGATCAAAATGTAACCCAAGTTACTGGAGCTGTATGGCACCAGTATTTGCTATTGCTCTTTGAACACCTATAGCCCTCCCGTTGTAATCTTGTTGTTGATAAAGTCATCAAGCAGCCTATGCCTCCGCCTCTCTCAGCTGGCACCACCACTGCTTACATCATTCTCTCACAGTCTCAAACCTATTATAGAAATTCTCTTTGTTAATCTCCTTCTGTCCCATTTATTTTTAACGTAAAACATCTTGGACTCCTAGTTTTCCTAATTCTTATGAAAGGTAATTGACCTAAAATGCCATCTACACTTCTCTACCAAGATGTAGCATGACACGCTGAATAGTTCCAGCAGTTTGTTATTATTTTAAACAGATACGTAGTCTGGCTCAAATTGAACAAGTTCTGTCAGAAATATTTGACAAATGGGCCTCAGTGTATTTATTTTATATTTGTACTGAAATGTGCTTGAATGGTGTTGACTCGATTTCAAAAGGGCATTGGAAACAAGGAATTTGATACAAAACAAGCTAACAATGTGTCGCTAAAAGTATTTAAGATTGAACCATTTCCTTGTGCGTGGAGTCATTCTGGGGATTTAAATTTTCAAAAAAATTGCAGCAGTTTGTGGCAATCTAAGGAATACAAGTAGCTGGTCATTTTTATTGTTATGCTTGCACATGGTATGCCTGAAAAGTATGTTTGTAAAATGTATACATTAAGGAGTAAGCTGCAGGCTACATTGTGGCCATCCAGATTCACATTTTGTTTGTATTTATCTCAATGTACCTCTGAGATAGTAGATAATCATATTTTCGGTCTTATCTCGCCCATCTCTGTCGGTTTTGTTGGTTGTCTGCTTTCTTGTTATTTTTCCTTCATCCATTTTAGCCCAGTTCCCTTTGTATTGCATTGCAGGGTATTTAATTATCCTTTGTCATCCAGTTGTATGTATGATGGCTGTCATTTTTGTCTGTGAGATGTATTAGTGATGGTGTAAAAGTTCACTTAAAAAGATAGACAAAGTAGAAATTCTTAAGACCATACAAAGCTTTAATTTAACATCTGACGGGTGTGGACTTAGCGACCCAGAGGCAACAGTTCTACGTCTGAATTTCCAGCAGCACACACAAAGAAATACCAGAAAACCGAAGTTTATATACCTACAGACATAAAACCAATTTCATGATGTAATGTACAAGAAACCATCATCCACCTCCTAATATGTAGTTGTTTTTCACTCTTTGCCAAAAGCCAGTCATCCCAATGGCATCCTCTGGCCCCTTCTTATCTGATTAACCTCTTCAACTTACATAAAAAAACTTGTAAGTGAGCTGTGAACTATTCAACTTAAGTAAAAAAAAAAGCCTTGTCATGATGGGAGTTGTCCAAATCCCATCATGCATTACAATTGGCTTTTTACAACAGGAAAGCTTAACTATGACAACAGTCAATTAATAACTAACTCTTTCATTCCTTCCTTTTTATCAGAACCTGATAACAATTATAGTCCTTGGTTAGTACATAGTAGAGGGTTCAGACATTTCAGTACATAGATTAATATGATGATCAGCAGTACAACAGATCCATAATGTTTACCATTCCCCATATTCTTCCAAACATGCTAAATTACCATAATTCTCCACCTTTCTTAAAGTTATGCATTTCCTCCCCAACCTCTATAATCTTCTTTATCTTGCATTAATATGTGCTGCTCAATCTGTAATGTTAGAAGATTCACCAGGGATGTAAGTGCAGCATTTGTGCCCTAATAGCACAAGTACCCCCTTTCTCTGGGAAGTTGCAATAACATGAGGTATTTAATGGTATACGAGGATCGCTTATTATTCTCAACTGGTATTTTCCCTGCCTTAAATTCATTCACCTTCCACCCTGGTGTAAACGGGGGTGTGTACCATCCTTTAAAATTATCATATATGTCCCCCATATCTACGGGTCCCATTTACCCGTGGCTTTATCACTTGGCAACTACTAGACGCTGTAGTATTGAGAAAACAGAGTAGGGCCAACCCCAGAATAAAAGTAGGGTCAATAGCCCCATTGTCCTTCTTGGTTCACCGGAACATTTACAGTCACTCAGGTGAATCCAACGCGGTGATCTTCAATCTTCTTGGCGGTTGATGTTGTTGATACCACTTGGTACAGTTCTGTTCAACACAGATTCAATTCCTTCCATCACAATGCCTTATCAGTATGTAGTCTGACAGTATGAACTCGTTCCTGTGTTCAACTGGTAGTGGTCTGTGCGCTTCTCGTACCTTGGAATGCTGACCTGGCAAGGCATTGGTTAATTGCTGTGTATACATAATTAGTTAATCACTGAGGGCCTGTAGCTGAAACTTCGACACTTGAGTCACACCACCAGTGGGAACGTAGCCTGTGGTCACCCTCTATTCATAGCATCCTTCCCACAGCTCGCAGTCACCCAGCCCTGCCTCACCTGCAAATCTGCCAATGCCACCATCACATTGCATTACATCGGCATACTCGGTTTCTTGCAGATCTGATGGCTATCAATGTCCCAAGATAGATGAACAATAGCGACATGTCCATCGCAATATATCCTAGAAAGGGATTTCTTAAAAGAAAGAAGTTAACGTTTTATCTTTTAGGCACCATACTGACAATCTTACAGTGGTGAAAGTGAACCCATGATTGTCTCCCCTCCACCTTTTCTGCGGTAGGGGTTGTTAGAAGGACCTGGTAATGCCCTTCCCACCGAATGTCCAGTCTCTTCCTCATTCAATTCCTGATTATTACACAAGTACCAGGTTCAATTTTAGACATAGTGGTTCTATTGTACATCCTTCAATGCCCTGGTTAATGATAAAATATAAGTCATTTCCATTGTCATGTGATGAAAGTGAACAGCCTTCAGAGTATTCTGGTTCCATGTTGCCCCTAGTGGATGGTCATATAAAATCTCTGCTGAATTCCTTTTATTGTCATTCAAACAAACAAAAGTTTGAACATTTTTCGTTCCCTGCAGTCATAACAGCAAAAACAAAACGCACAGTTCCACACAACATCCAGTACAGTGAATCTCCAAACACCTCCTTACTGTGATGGAAGGTAAAAGTCCTATCTCTCTCTCCCTTCTTATCTGTTCCACTGGAGAAAGCCTGTATGAGAGAAATTCAAGCCACATGATATTGTGAAGTGTCTCAGCAAGCAATGTAATAGCAATTAGCTCTTTCATGCCTTGTGATTCATTTTGGCCAAAAATTTCACATAAAACAATTAAATTCTGACAACACAAAATTTGCACATCAAAATAAATTCCACAATAGACCTACACAAAACTCAGTATTTAGAACCACAGAAGTTAACAATGCAAAAAAAACTATTTGATTTAAATACTCCAAATCTGAAGAATCTGAGTGTGCCACTTTAATTGACAGCACTGGACCGCATCGGAATCCTTAGTAGAATCCTTATCAGTGGAAAAAAAATGGTGTAAAAACAGTCAAACCGCTGCTTCGAGGTGATCGATGTTAAAGCCCCCAGACAATTGCCATTTCTTAAAGGAACATACACAACTATTGTTTCAAACACAAAGCTCTTTAAACATTTATAACAAATAACACATTTGCACATTTTTCTCTTAAGTCATGATCCAAAAACACACATTCTACATAACTTCAAAGTGTAACACAGGTATCAAAGACTTCAAACCTGATTCGTTTTTATCGTAGCAACAAGAATTTAAAAAAACCTATTTACACCAAGGAACCCCATGCATTTCAGTTTCGTAAAGGGACATATACACATACACAAAATAATGTCTAAAAGCAATATACAAAAGCAGTTCATACTATATTTACTTCAAAGACATCTCTTTGTAATCTACTTTCCCTTTTTCTGACAAAACCTTTTTTCTCACCAGAATCTTGGTTTAAAAAAATTTACAATAAATATTTTACAAGTCACTGATTTTTGTTAGCTCGGGCATTGCTTTGGGAGGACTGAGGTCTCAATTGTGGTTATAAAGGCTTTAAATTGTGAAAGACTTCTTGTTGAAATGACAAAATTAAGTTGGAAATAAAACTCGTTACAGCATTTTTTCTCCTACCATAAGTCTTCACAATGATAGGCAGCAGGGTAGGATGGTCCAATTTCCTGCCAGTCAGGATCCTGGACGCTGTGATTGGACATGATCCAGATCGTGATTGGTCAGATTTCCCTTCACTCAAAGTCTGGCCACACCCATTGAGGTGGCGACCAATCAGACTCCCCTTTTTCAAAGTTTGGCCACACCCAATAAGGTCTCAAATTCCACAGACAAAGACCCACATTCTTATTCTAGGCTGAGCAACGCAAGGTATTCAAATCTTGAAGGCAGGTTTAACTCTCAATGTTGAATTTAATATTGTTTCTCTTCTTCTGCCTCAGTCCTTACTCCCTTCCTCTTCTTCATCTGCCTTTAGTCAGGAAATGCTTAATTCTGTCTGAATTTCCCCGCTAATTTCCCTTATATTGCTTTGTCAGGAAAAGGGATCCCTCCACCTTTTCTCATTTCCTAACTGTTTGGTCAGCTTGTAACTTAATTTTCTACATTTCTTATTATATTTAGAATTCAAATAAAACATATGTTGGATGGGGGTTCCTCCTTCAATGTTATCCAGAGTATTCAAGAGAGAGAGAGAGAGAGAAAAAGCAGATTTCTCAATTCTTTAAAAAAAACACCGTCCCAAATGTCTCAACCAGGGAGACTCGCTAATCGGGACCCCAGTTTCTCAACTTGTCAGACATCTTAATCATTGAGAGAGAGAGAGACCCTTATTTCTCAACGCGACAAATCCTCGGATGTCTCAACAAGGCAGGCACACACCTCGTCCCCTGTTGCTCAACCAGAAAAACCACGGGTGTCTCATCAAGGCTGACGAGCCCTTTGTAGAGGGAGAGAGGAAAAAAAAAATAGAGAGAGAGAGAGAGAGGAAGAGAGAAAGCTCAATTCCTTCTTAAAATACATACACAATTCCTTCTTAAAAATACATACGTAAAGATACATACACAATTCACAATTGCTTACCTTTGTCTATCTCTAAGAACCTCAGCTGGGAACAGACCAACTTCTGACAAAGAAACAGAGGTGTTTCCAGGAGTGTCCAGGAGTCGGTTACAATGGACCGATAGAGCTCATATTTCTCCCTTTCCAGTCCTGGTAACCTCTGCTCAGTCATCCGGTGGTGGTCCCAGTGAGACCTGCGCGACTACGCCAATGTAAAAGTTCACTTAAAATGATAGACAAAGTACAATTCTTAAGATCATACAAAGCTTTAATTTAACATCTGACGGATGTGGACCTAGAGACCCAGAGGCAACAGTTTTACATCTGAAACTCCAGCAGCACACACAAAGAAATACCAGAAAACCGAAGTTTATATACCTACATACATAAAGCCATTTGCATGATGTAATGTACAAGAAACCATCATCCACCTCCAAATATGGAGTTAATTTTCACTCTTTGCCAAACGTCAGTCATCCCAATGGCATCCTCTGACACCTTCTTATCTGATTAACCTCTTCAACTTACATTAAAAAAACTTGTAAGTGAGCTGTGAACTATTCAACTTAAGTAAAAATAACATTTGTCATGATGGGAGTTGTCCAGATCACATCATGCATTACAATTGGCTTTTTACATGGAACCTGCATTTAAACATATAAAATCAGTTAAGGAAAATATGTATGAATTTGATAACTGGGATATTGCACCATCTTCCTAGCCATCCTCTTCTCACAATCAGACAAATTGGAGATGCCATTAGGATATTTGAATATCATTGCCATCTAGTGACCATATTTCACATTGTGACAAACAGAATTTCATTTGGAAAATACTATAATTATTTCACTTCAATACAGTAAATGACACTAGCATGGAAAAATAATGGCAGGAAAAAGTTAAAGAGCCGAAAATGTGCATCAATTACAATATTTTACTTTTACTAAAGTATGAAACAAATGTTGAAAATTAGATCTACTGGTAAATGATGATATGATTGTAAAACATTGTGGTTTATGTTTGAAAGACACACAAATAATCTTATGTCTTCATACTCTTAAAATGATAACGTTCTAAGTAATTTCCAGAATTTTGTGGTTTATATACCCAAAGAGAAGAAAGGGGAAGATTCAAAGTTATTTTAAGAGAGCTTGGGAATCAAATACTGGATTTAAAGATCCAGTAGTTATGGGCCATGTAGGTACCAACAACGTAGGTGTAACAAGGAACGACGTTTTGTTGAAAAGCTTTGAGCAGCTAAGGACTAAATTAAAAAGAAGAACCAAAATGGTAATAATTTCTGGATTGCTACCTGAGCCACGAACAAATTAGGATAGAGTTGAGAAGATTAAAGAGTTCAACGTGTGGCTCAAAGATTAGTGTGGAAGAAGTGGATATGAATTCCTGGGACATTGGCACCAGATTTTGGGCAGCAGAGAGATGTTCCGATGGGACGGACTCCACTTTAATCTGCTGGAACCAGGATCCTGGCAACCCGCATAACCAGGGCCATAGATGGGGCTTTAAACAAAATAGTGAAGGGGGTGGGGTCAACAAATTAGAAATGTATAAATGAAGTTAAAAGGAAAAAGAGTGCAGGAAAGGTTACTGAAGTCTCCAGGATAGAAAGTTGAAGCGATAAGGGACTAAGGAGAGGTAAAATCTGGACTCATGTGAGAAGAGGGGTGGTGAATACCGAACTATATTTGAATGCAGGAAGTAAACGGAACGAAGTGGGCGAGCTTATCGGGCAGTTATAAATTGCTTGGTACAATGTTGTGGGCATTATGGAGACGTGGCTGGAGCTGTGTGCTGAATATCTAGTTATATGTCATATTGAAAAGACAGATAGTTGGCAGATGGGGTGCGGTAGCTCTGCTGGTAAGGAATAAAAGTTGGTCCTTAGCAAGTGAAAATAGGATCAGAAGATGTAGTAGAATCCTTGTGGTAGAGCTGAGAAACTGCAAGGGTAAAAATACCCTGACATGTGGGTTATTTCCAAGCCTTCCAAAAAGTAACCAGGTTATAGGATACAAATTATGTCATGAGATAGAATTGGTGTGTAAGAAAGGCAATGTTACAGTGGTCCTGGGGGATTTCAATATGCAATAGGTGCAGGAGTAGGCCATTTGGCCCTTCGAGTCAGCACCGCCATTCAATGTGACCATGGCTGATCATTGCCAATCAGTACCCCGTTCCTGCCTTCTCCCCATATCCCCTCACTCCGCTATTTTTAAGAGCCTGCTCTAGCTCTCTCTTGAAAGCATCCAGAGAACCTGTCTCCACCGCCCTCTGAGGCAGAGAAATCCCCAGACTGACAACGCCCTGTGAGGAAAAAGTGTTTCGTCGTCTCCATTCTAAATGGCTTGCCCCTTATTCTTAAACTGTGGCCCCTGGTCCTGAACTCCCCCAACATAGGGAACCTGTTTCCTGCCTCTAGTGTGTCCAAGCCCTTAACAATCTTATATGTTTCAATGAGATACCCTCTCATCTTTCTAAACTCCAGAGTGTACAAGCCCAGTTGCTCCATTCTCTCAGCATATGACAGTCCCGCCATCACGGGAATTAACCTTGTAAACCTACGCTGCACTCCCTCAATAGCAAGAATGTCCTTCCTCAAATTAGGGGACCAAAACTGCACTCAATACTCCAGGTGTGGTCTCACTAGGGCTCTGTACAACTGCAGAAGGACCTCTTTGCTGCTATATTCGACTCCTCTTGTTATAAAGGCCAACATACCATGCTTGCTTACTTTCATAGACTGATGAACAAGGACTCCCAGATCCCGTTGTACTTCCCCTTTCCCAACTTGACGCCATGGGCCGGATGGACCGAATGCCCTAATTCTTCTCCTATGACTTATGAACTATTCCAGCTGTATAATGAAGTGCAACTCTTGTACTCAGTGCCCCATCCAATGAAGGCAAGCATGTCAAGGTATTCACCACCTTGTCTATCCAGTTGCCACTTTCAGGGTGCTATGTACTTGTGCCCCTAGGTCTCTGTGCTACAATGCATGTCATTAACTATATATGATCTATGCCCTGTCATTCACTGTATATCTCTTGTTCAACCTCCCAAAAGCAACACTTCTGGTTCTATTTCCCAGTTGATCTCCTATCTCCTTCCTATCAAAATCTCTGTGTAGCATCTCTGTCACTATCTTCAAATTCCCACTGAAATAAAATACAAATTTTCGACTTAAAAATCTGCATTTGGACTATGTATGGTACATGCTTGTATATTAGTAAAACAAACATTCTTCTTCAAGTACTGTTGCTTCTGGGATGGGGTGACTGATTGCAAATAACCTACATTCTATATTTTGTCATAATGTGGCTGAAACAATGACATATTTTGTGATATTTATTGAGATAGAAAGATACAACTGAGTTTGGGCAAAATATTACCTTGCAACATTCTGTATGTCTGATAGATATTGTGAAATGGAACTCAGAAATTATGGGAGAATTACATAAAACTACAATTCAAAGGTAATGAATATACTGAGTATTCTAATTTCCATCATGAACATACAATAGTGATATACGACACCAGGTCCTATTACGGTAAACTCACGAGCCACTACGGTATGACTACGTGTTAAAAAGCATCAAATTTTTACATCCCGAGTATATTTTACTCGTGGACATTTTTCAACATGTTGAAAAATCATGAGTTACCACGTTTCCCGAGTAAGTACCTGCCGTTAGCGCTAAGAGACGTCCCGAGCTACGACGTTCCCGCTACGATTATTCTACGTGCCTTCCATGAGTTTTGACTTTTGAGACTCGTGAGAGCTCTTGGGTAAACTCGCACAGTACAACAGGGCTTTCATATTTGTAAAGGATTTTTTACCATGTTTCATTTTCAGTGTGTATTTTGCTTCAGTCCGTTGTTTTTATTTCTCTGCAGCATTTTAAAATGCTTCTCGAATATTTATTCTACAAATCCATCCAGTGTTGCGTCATCTGAAGAGCCATTTGAAATTATTGTCAAGGAAGAACCTCCAGATGACTATGTATATAACCCCGTAGCAAACCCAGTAATCCTTGATTGTGATGGACTAAAATGTAAAGAAGAGAAGGAATATTTAGATTCAGAAGGATGGGATGGTGAAACTAATTGTGATTTACAAAATAAAACAATGTACAAAAGCTCCATCAATGAAGTGGATGCAACTTCATCTGCAGTTACCAAGCAGCCACTAATCAGTCCGATAGGAGTAGCTACATGCCTCTTGAATATTTATTCAGCAAATCCATCCAGTGTTGCATCATCTGAATACCATGAAGGGCCTTTTAAAATTATTGTCAAGAAAGAGCCTCCAGATGACCAAGAAGATAACCATGTAGCAAACCCAGTAATCCTTGATTGTGATGGACTAAAATGTAAAGAAAAAAATGATTTTTTAGATTCAGAAGGATGGGATTGTGGAACTAATTGGGATTTACAAAATAAAACTGTGAACAAAAGCTCCATCAATGAAGTGGATGCAACTTCATTTGCAGTTGCCAAGCAGCCACTAATCAGTCCTTTAGGAGCAGCTAAAGCCAAAATGCTGAGGGTGGAATGTACCAAAGTGCCTGTAGTTTACTTGGAGCCGTGTACTTCTAAAAATGGCACCATAAAAATATCTGAACTGCCACAAACGCTACTGTCTTCTTGTCGGAGGAAAGGAGGACCTATACCCACTGTTCTCCAGTCCCCCAATTCTGCAATAAAAACAACCCATTCATCTAGCTCTGCTGAAAATTCTCAAGTGGAGAATGTAGATTCAAAATCCGTATGCTCCAGACCCAAAGAGAATAGCTCTGCATCAGAAACAAACGTGAATAGAACCAGTATTTCCACACTTTCAAATAATCCAACTGCTTCACCTGGTACACCCCCTGAGAAATCCTCTGGAGAAAGTTTCGGATTTTGTAAGATGAAATATACAGAAAAGGCATTAAATTCTGGGATCTGGAGAACTCCAAGCAGGATATTTCGTGATTCTGCTGAGAACTCACCCGAGTTACCTGTTTGGTGTAAATCTGCACGTTTGAATACCAAAACATTCTGTTCTGGGATCTGGAGACCTCCAGATAGTGGGACTGACATGATTGGGGAAACTTTTACACCCCACATCGAAAGCAAGTCTTCAGGCGTGTCGGAGCAGCAAGCTACAGTGGGTGTTTATAAACCAGGTCGAAGAAAAAAACTGTGTTTGTCTGCAGAACCGTCTCAATCTGTCTTGAGGTCTTCTCTTGCTTCCTATGAACATCTGGAATGTGAAGAAACATTTAATGATGCCAGTCCAGACCTGGACGATGTGGAGGGTGGTACCTTTGTTCCATATGTAGCACAGGTGAGACTACTTGATTATGTAACATTGTATTGGGATCTGTATCTCATTTAATGATTTGTTTTGTGTCTTTTTAAAATGAAGTATGAAGCAGATTCTCACCAAAGCAGGAGTTTATTATACATAAAGCCTATAAAAAAAATAGAATGGAACAAAGTTATAATTTAATATAAGACTTTTTGTGCTTTTGGACAAATGTAATATTGTAATCCAAATGCAAAATAACAAAATAGTAAATAGGAAATTCTAAAACAGATATAGAAAATGCCAGAAATATTTGGCAGATCCCGTACATTTTTGTAGAGAAATTAACTTAACATGTCAGATAAATGATCAATCGAAGATCAGATTTGTAATAGCTTTAACCGGGAAAGTGATTAACACAATAAAGGGGTGAACAAAAGAAATGATTAAAACAAAATAAATGGATGAAGGTGCAAAGTGAAAAGGCAGTTTAAAATGACAAACTTAGCAACTGTTAACTTAATATTAGTCATACAGCATGGATCAATAATTTAATAATAGTCATACCGCATGGATCAATAATTTAATAATAGTCATACAGCATGGAAAACAGCAGGCCCTTTGGCCCAACTTGCCCATGACGGCCCAGATGCCCCATTTACACCAGTTCCACGAGCCTGCACTTGGTCCATATCCCTCTAACCCATTCCTATTTATGTTTAATTGTTGAAGGCATTACATCTGGAAACTCACAAAAATGCCTTATCAAAAGTTACAAAGACTTAAAGCTCAATGATGTCTACGGTTTGTTTCACCTTGCTGCACCCTTGTCAAAATGAAAGGTACCTAGGATTTTTCTCATCCTCAGAAGAATACACAGAGCCTTATGGCCCACCAAGTTGTTTTTGAATCCGTGTCTAATGGTTTCTGATTAAATTAATTGGCATGCCACACACAGTTTTTCACTTTGCAAGATGTCTCCAGACCATGTAAGCTTTCCATAATGCAGGAACCTTCAGCTTGTAATGTAGAAATCTGGCAACAGAATTTGTATTGGTGGTGTCACTTCAGGAATCACTGACTAAGACACATGGGGACCTGTTTGTATTTTTCCCAGATGAGCCTAAAAGATTTCTTTGTAAACCTGAGAGGGTACGGAATCATTTTGGATTGAAGTGTCAATATTGATTTTACTTCGGAGTCACGTGAGTGACTACGTGAAGACCCCGCCAGCACGCATGCGCGACATATCGTCGTTCGCATGCGGAAGCGACAGTCGGGAGGAGCGGGGCTCCTCCAGCGTAAGTTTCAAAACTTACGAACGGTAAGACTCACCGAAGTGGTGAGCGCGGCGAGAGCAGCGGCAAGAGCTGCTGCTATAGAGAGCAGCCAGCAGCGTGCCGTTTTCTCCTGAGCTGCAGGTGCTACCTGCAGCTCCCGACTTTCCGCCCGGGAGGGCCGCTGGTTCGCCACGGACAGGCGGTAAATCCACCCGGAAGCCGGTCGGGACTGCCGACTCAGCTGGGTCCAGTCAGGAGGACACCCCGTTCGCTGTTAGCGACGGAGGTCGTCTTACCCGGATGGAGCGGATGGTGGAGCTATTGCTCCAGCGTGACCTGCTTTTGCAGGGGCAGGGTCACGGTGGGCCTCTTCGCAGGCCCACGGCAGGATCCTATTATGGACTGCCTAATGTCTCACCCTCTTCGCAGGGGAGCATTGGGGGTCAGAACTGGGCTGACCCTGAAGAGGGGGAGTTGGCTGAACAACCAACAGTGTCAGGGGTGCAAGAAGAGTTACTGGATATGGTAAGCAAACATGCAGTTCCTTCTCAAAAAGGTTACCTATCCACCCTAAGCTGGCAGCTAGTTCAATTATATGACTACAAACCAGCTTCAGGAGCTAGCCATCAATGCTACAGCTGATAAGTATCTTGCTCCTGAAAATTGTAACTCGCTGATTGTTCCCGCGGTGAATAACCCTATTTGGGGGAACATGAGCCCTACGATTAGAGGGCAAGGAGTCAAACTTCAGAGGATCCTGAAGCTTTTGACCGCCAGAATTACGGCAGTGGCCAGTACTGCGGTGGGTATAGAGCTACCGGTAGAAACAGGATGCTCTGGCCTTACTGTGTAACACAGTTTGAGATAATAACTACAGGAAGAGCATTATCAAACCGGCACTCAACCCCAAAATTGCGGGGTTATGCAAACCAGGTAACGCTCAACCACCAAATCTGCTGTGCGGAGATACCTCCCCAAACAGGTGAAAGACCTGGACAAAGAGGCCAAGGCCATAGGCCTGATAAAGGTACCCAGTACCTCCAAACCGCACTACCAACAGCAACAGCACCCTTACACACCCACCGGACAGTGATATCACAACAGATCGTCCGGTGGTGAAAGCTCGAAGGCCGGCCCACCTGCACAACAGCCTTTTTTAGGCCATGGCCCAGCCCGGCCTTCTTGGAAAATGCGCCACCCCTACAACGCAGCAACTCAACAGAGAAATAACGGTGGTATTGGACCGCAACACCGGCAATACCTTGGAGGTAGGTGGGTCTGCCTCCCCCAGGAACATCATATGTCTAAATTCATCTTATGGAGGAGGCCGGTTGCACTTGTTTTATGAAGTATGGCGCACTTTTACCTCTGATCCTTACATACTCGGAAGTATTCAGGGCTATAAAATTGAATTCATTTACGAACTCCCTACCCCGGTCCAGCATTCGCCTAGCCGAAAGTTTATACTTTCACAAAAAGAAAGAATGGCGGGCCATGCTGAACTATTAAGACTAATTAGCAAAGGGGTAATTGAGAGAACCACCAGAGAATCACAGGAGTTCGTATCTAATATATTTACCAAAAATAAAAAGATGGCGGATGCCGCATAATCATAGACCTGACCGAACTGAATACTTCTGTTCAGTATGTTCATTTCAAAATGGACACTTTCGACACAGCCAGACAGCTAATAGCTAATGGGTACTACATGGCATGCATTGACCTCAAAGATGCATACTATTCAGTACCAATACACAAGGATCATAGGAAATACCTTAAATTTATCTGGATGGGACAATTATGGCAATATAAAGCCTTACCCAATGGGTTATCATCAGCACCCAGGCTGTTCACCAAATTATTGAAACCAGCTTTGGCCTATTTAAGGAAACAAAATCATACTGTTATGGCCTATCTTGATGATATCCTCATTGTCGGGGAGAATTTGGAAACGGCTACATTGGCAGTTCTAGCCACAAAACATCTCTTTCAAAAGCTGGGGTTCATCATACATCCAGATAAATCAAAGTTGGAACCCTCTACTACCATGGATTACTTGGGGTTCACCATTGACTCGGTGCAAATGTCTACCACCTTACCACCGAACAAGGTGGTGGACTTGATAGAAGCTTGCAGAAGCCTTACTGGCATCAGGGATCCATCCATACGGCAGGTGGCCATGGTAATTGGGAAGATAGTGGCTGCTTTCCCGCAGCGCAATTCGGACTACTACATTATCAAAACCTACAAAGAGCTAAAATTATAGCTCTCAAAAGTCAAGCCATTTCGACAGGCCTATGAAGTTATCAGAAAAGGCAAGAGTTGAATTAAATTGGTGGATGGGAAATGCTCAATTCTGTTCCAAACCCATCACTATCATAAATCCCTCGGTTACATTACAGACTGATGCCAGTGTTAAAGGTGGGGAGCAGCTAATACCACCACTAGTTGTGGTGGCAGATGGAGTGCACAAGATTTAACCCTGTTGGGAGCACTAGGGATTAATTATCTAGAAGTACTGGGAGCATTTCATGGACTCCGGGCCTACTGCTTAGATATGCACCAGTTGCATGTACGGTTACAAATTATAATACCACAGTGGTGGCCTATATTAATCATATGTGTGGAATAAAATCGATATCATGTGATGAATTGCCTAATTACATCTGGCACTGGTGTCTGGATAGAGAGATTTGGATCTCAGCCACTTACCTTTCAGGTAAACTAAATACGGTGGCGAACACCAGGTCACGCAATTCAACGACAACATTGAATGGATGTTGGATCGGGACCCGGGGCCAGCAGCGATGGATGTTTCTCGCTGCATTGGGGGGATTGTTTGCTATGCATTTCCCCCCTTCTGCCTCATCAGTCGGGTCTTACAAAAATGAAATAGACTCCGCAACGGGTATTTCGGGTTTCCCGACTGGCCTACCCAACCATGGTCCCCAGCAGTACAAAGATGGCCGCAGAACACTGCTTTCTGATCCTCAAACGGCCGGGCCTGTTGGCACACCCTGTGACGGGTAAGTCATCCGTGCCATGATCGCATGAACCTATTGATGCTGATTCTGAACAGGCCATTTCTGGACTTCGGATACTCCGACAGGACGATCAATGTCATCACATCGTCGTGCAGGGAGGCCACCAGGGACAGCACTGACATATGTCAGAAGATGGGAGTGTTTCTGTCTTCAGAACAAACACTTCATATGACTCGGCCACCATCACTGGAGTGCTGGAGTTCTGGCCACCCTTCATTCCATGAAGGTTTGAGCTACAGTGCCATTAAATTTGCAAGGAGTGCCCTACCTACCAACCTGGACCGAGGGGGTGATCACCTGCCTGTAGGATCACACCCTCTGGTATCAAACTGATGAGGGGTATTAATTCTATTTCCCCAGGGCCAGATACACCCATACATGGGACTTAGGCATAGAATTTACTATGCTTCAAGGATGGACACCAATATCGGGGCTCACTCTGGATAACTACATATAATATGGTTATGTTTATGGCACTTGTAACAGCACAACGGGTCCAGTCTTTATAAAGCTAAGTATGTATGCCATGTGTTACCTATGGTAGATAACCTTCTGATACAGGGGTACTCAAACTATATCGACCCTGTTCCTCTGGCCTAAAATTATCATTCTGGCCTACCCTGCAGATAGTCGTCTCTGCATTGTGACATATATTTACGATATAGAAGGAACCAAGAATCTAGGGGCACGGAGAGGACTTTACCCATAAGCCACAAACGCCCTCATCATAAGGTCACAGTGCAAGCCACTTCGAGTTGGTTAAGGGTGGTATTGGGTGCAGCGGAGTGGACACTGATGATTTAAATCTCACTCCACCAGGGCTGCATCCACGTCAGCGGCTAGGATGATGGGAGTTCCTATGGACCACATCCTTGCTACAGCGGGTTGGAGCAGTGAACGTACTTTTCAGCACTTCTATTATAAACCCGTGGCCGCTCCTGAGACGTTTGCAGGGGAATATGTTAAGTTTCTGTTACATGATTTACCCAATGTGGGGCATATCATTTTAGGTATGATTAAATACCTTCTTTGTTTTTCAGCACAGTATCATGTCTGAAATATGTTCATCCTCCATCACTACCATGGCAGTGTGTGAGCATGGACTTGTTCCAGGGCATGAAATCACAGAGCTTTGAAATCTTCACGTAGTCACTCACGTGACTCCGAAGTAAAATAGTAAGATTAAATGAGAACTTACCAGTTTGAAGTTTGATCTTTATTTTATGAGGAGTTACGATGAGGGATTACGTGCCCTCCGCTCCCAGAACCCTCTATTATAAAGTTCAACTGGTATGGAAGTTCTCTCTTATCTTACTATATTAGTCTACGTTGCTATCTGTGATTTCACACCACTGCTTTGAAGAATGTCGCGCATGCGTGCTGGCGGGGTCTTCACGTAATCCCTCATCGTAACTCCTCATAAAATAAAGATCAAACTTCAAACTGGTAAGTTCTCATTTAATCTTACTATTAATCTCATGAATTGCATTTAAGCCTTCTATCGTCTGATTCTTAAAGCAAAATTATTCCCATGTGCCAAGAATAACATCCAGGTATACTTTTCTTGTTTGTAAACACTCTACGTACTTAATCCTCTTTTCCTTGGGCAGGCCATTTATGAAGTGATTGCATGGATTTGCAAAGATTGTAGGTGATGATCTGCAGCCATGTGAAGTCTCTTGCTCCTTTGAGAGTTGCAACTCTACATGAGTCACAAGCATATTCCTTGTTCCGAGCCCAATGCCATACGATGCCCTCCATAATCTTTGGGACAAAGACCCATCATTTATTTATTTGCCTCTGTACTCCACAATTTGAGATTTGTAATAGAAATACTCACATGTGGTTAAAGTGCACGTTGTCAGATTAAAAAAAATGGATGTTTATACAATTTGGTTTCACCATGTAGAAATTACAATAGTGTTTATACATAGTCGTCGTTCCCCCCCCCCCCCAGTCCCCCCCCCTCCCCCCCAATTTCAGGATACCATACACAGCAATATCATGTAAATGAAAGTTGTCATGTTTTGTATTTCGTTGCATATCCTTTGCATGCAATGACTGCTTGAAGTCTGCGATTCATGGACGTTGCCAGTTGCTGGGTGCCTTCTCTGGTGATTCTCTGCCATGCCTGTATTGCAGCCATTTTTAGCTTATGGTAGACACAAAATGCTGGAGCAACTCAGCGGGTGAGGCAGCATCTACGGAGAGAAGGAATTGGTGGCATTTTTTGGGTCGAGACCCTTCTTCAGACCCTTCTCGACCCGAAGTGTCGGCAATTCCTTCTCTCCATAGTTGCAGCCTCACCCGTTTGTTGTGGTTCGTTTTACTTTGAACGGACAAAAACGCAAATAAATCCAATAATCAAGTAGTAAAATCTTTATTTCGCCAGGAGGGTATGGTAGTAACTCTTACAGTATGTAGATGCAGACTATACAGGGCAACTCTATTCCCACACAAAGGGGCAGTGTTTAAGTAGATATATTTATATCCCAATAATCAGCGATTCAGAAATACTTCTATCAACAGAGCATAGTACAGCCTCTTGCTTTTTAAGATTGACAGTTTCTTAAGATTAGCTTCTTAAGATTGACAGGTTTTTCTAAGAGAGGAAGGGTTAGCCCATATGTGGTTATGATGAGAAGGCTACTTTTCTGCAGATCAAGCATTTTGGGTTTTTTTCTTTAATGATGCACATTATAATCTTAGACAGCAAAGGGAAGAGCCGAGTGTCTGAATATCCTCTTAATGCATATATCATAGAGGAAAGATTAATGAAGTTGTGCTTGTTATCTCGCTTGTGTTATGGGGAAAAGAGCATAATCATCTTTGTTAGCCTTGTTAGTTTAATAGGAGCAAGGGTAAAGCGTTTTCTGCTGACTTTGCAATTATAATAGGAGAAAGGTAAAAGCCTGTCTTTACTTCTAGTTTCAGCTGAATCCATTTTTGTAACTTTTAAATCTTTTAAACTTCCTCTTTATCAGTTTATGATAGCATTCACAATCCCCGGTAGATACATAATGGTCACAAGCAGTTAACAATAAAAATTAGAGTGATGATTAATAAAATGATAGAGCTATAGTGTAATATAGTATTCCAAAGTCCATCAAGCCAACTGAATGGCCAGCAGCTCCCATTTCCTTAATTGTACCCATGCATGTAACTTTCAACGTTATGGATTTTCTCAATTTCTTGGGAAATGTGGGTAGCAAGGTCATTTATAATAGAGGATTCATCAGGGATCTAGGCACAACACTCATCTTATTATAATACAGATGCCTCTTTGTTGACCTTTATGATCAATACTTATTTTAGAGTAAGGAAGTTTAATATACAATTGTTGTAAAACTATTATCGTAATTGTGTACAAAGATTATCAAGAATTGAGAATGGTGCTGTCAATGATCTTTATGCAGAGCTTATGAAAAAAATGAAGAGTAATATTTAGAATTCCTACGTTTCAGTCTGTTAACGTTAACTCTTGTACAAATTCCCCCATCGAATTGCTTCATGTCATTTATCCATGATTGTGGGACCTGTAGATTAATTTTTATTTTATTGAAGAGATTAACATCCATAAATTCAAATGTTACAAGATACCATGATCTAGAAGAATTATGTGTTTGATTGTAATTTGGTTTGAATCTGTCCTTTAGCTCGTAATGGGTTATGGCCCAAACCCAACATCCTAATCAGATAAAGAAGCTTGTTTACCTTGCAGCAGCCAGTTCACTGCTAACATTTCTATAATTGTTATCCTCGCCGTTACAATGCGTAAGCAGGCTGGCATGTTATTCCACCACTGCTGGCAAAGTCACAGAACAATAGGCTATCGTTCTTTATGCAGGTATATGGTCAATTACTGTAAAGATGTCTGCTTCTGCCGTTATAGATGACAGAATAATATTGGTATCAGGTACTAAAGGACTATTTTAAATAGTTTCAGGTCTTAGACAAAACACCATTCATTACGTCTTCCCACTTTCAGGGTCTATTACACCGACTTTGCATTTTCAATAATAGTGCTTGTTGCAATAAAGACAATCATGTAAATCATAAAGACCATAGCTATCCCTTCTTCAGCCTCTGGGGCCAGTCAATATTGTTTTAATTCATGGCAAGGCAGTTCCCTTTTTTATAGTCAGTTTATGTTCAGGGGCTGAATACACTCATCCCACATGATTCTTATGCTTTGCCCATAGTTCGTAGGGTACTTGGACCAGAGCCATAGTAGGCAGATCCTCAGTAGGTAGCTGTTGCTTTTCATAGTGTCCCATTCCTTTCTGACCCATGTGATCTTTCCTTCTGTGTCATTGGCAACTTTAAAACATTAATTGTCTGTTTGTCCTTCAGCCATTTATCTTTTTTTTTTAATTTATTTTGCTGTTGCCTGAGGTCTAGTAGCTACGATTAAGTGTGACTCAGAGGTGTCTCCCATCTCAAATCGATCCTTTTGGTTACTGTTAATTTTTCAAGTTTATTCAACCAGGGGGAGACTCGTTCCAAGTATCCGGGATTAGGGAATTATGGCACGTATATAATTCAGTGCATTGCGTTTGCTTATGTTCATGGCTGGTTTTAACAAGATACTGTAAATACTGGTCTTTTTTATTTTTGTGTATGCCTTCCTTTTACCTCCAGTCTTACAGGAGGACATCCAAATTCATTCTTCCTTTTTCCAGTTTCCAATTATTTTGCAGTAAGTTAAGTGTAAATTCGAAGTGTAGGTAGATATAGTCGTAGTACTGGGAAGGGCTCCTTCCACCGTTCTCCCAATTACCTCCGATCCCAATTTCTTATCAGCTCGTGATCTCCTGGTTGTAAGAATTCGCCGTTATGGTCAGCTGATAGTGGTTTCTCTGGTTCAGTGGTTTCTGTAAGACTAACAAGATTTGGGTCAATTGCTGTGCATATATAATTAATTCATTACTAAGGTCCTGTCCAGTCTCAGTCAAAGCTTTACTTAAACTCTTACAGTACTTACATGGCAGACCCTTTAAAAATAGGTCATTATAAAGAAAAAAACAATTTAAAAATTATTCCCAATTCATTCAATCTATCTCCCCATATTCACAATTTTCAAATTAACAGATTGTTTCTGAGATAAAGACATTTCCAATTCTCATCCAACACCTCAACCTGAATTCCACATGGCCAGTGCGCAATTAAGATATTTCTTGAATTCAATTCAAAAGTTAAGAAATAGGAAGAAATCAAACTTAAAATACCGACAAGGTCACCAATCCTAATGCCAGGTTATGTAGCAAAGAAAATGAACAGTATCTTTGCCGAGCCACATCCGCTGTTTAATAAAAGTTAAGAAGACAGAGAACAAACAGTTAATTTCCACAAAGATAGCCAATACATTTCAAAGAACAAAGGAAAAGAAAATAACTTTGTCCGGCTCAATGCCTGTACAGCTGCAACTTCTTAAAGAGACACTACCTTTTAAAACATATGAGACTCTACAAAGATTTATCAGGTAAATGAGCAAGCTCATTCAATGACATTCTATTTCATCTTATTTATATGATTAATTCAACATTCACTCAGAACTGGTTCCACAAACAAGTAACAATCTTTAACCTCATTCACTCTACACCCTCTTTTCTGTGCCTTTCACTCACATATTTTCACAATATGCTAAATCTCAGATTTTCATACACGTTTAAACAATAAAGTTCTCACTCAAGAGAAAAACAGTTATACACTCCTCCAGATAATCATGCAAAGTTCTTAAAACTTTGATACACCCAAAAATAATACATTTGCATTTTGATATTTATGATATTATTAGGCGAAGGCACTATGCCTTGTGCTGTTGTGTTGCTGACCTTGACCAAGCTAGCTTTGCAGAATCATAAAACAGAAGCCATATACTTCTTAAATATAATTTAAGAAAAACAATAAGATAGCTGTCCTGTAGACAAGATTCATATACAGGCTGCATCAGAGGAAAATTTTATTTGTCAGCCAGCCATTTACATAACCTTGAGTTTATACCACTGGAGATACAGGATTTCATTTCCTCACGTAATTAGAAAATGTATTCAAACACAGCTAGAAGGTTGCTTTACTAGCCAAGGTCAGTGCTCCATTAACTTTACCGCCCTTTAAACAGATCATTCACCAAAAATGTTCATACATTGCTCATAAATACAACACATACTGAAGAACGGTCTCAAACCAAAACACACTTTGGGCTCTCTCTCTTGGTCATTTCATTAAAAGGTCATTTCATTAAAAGCTTCAAAGTGTAAGCTGCTTTCCACATTCTCTTCCATCCTTATTGGCATGCGTAAAGAAGTGTATATAGTGTAAAAGGAAAAAAACCCATCAGGTACAAATTTTTAGGAGAGGGATCAGCCAGAAGTCCGTCAAAGGGTCAACGGTGCAGCCCCCTCATTACCAAAGATCGTTTTA
This sequence comes from Raja brachyura, assembly GCA_963514005.1. Next base: position 73,218,318 of record OY740789.1, on the reverse strand, counting down.
CAAAGCAGAACTTTACATTAATTAACTTTACACTCCCTTGTCTGACAATTCCGTTCTGTCTACTAGAATCTTTGGTTCTGTGGGGAATAATGTGCAGAATTCGTAATCTGCAGTGTGGGCAATAATATCAGCTGGGACATTCCCCCATGAGACTCCAGTGTGGCCACTTGTATGGGCATTGCACTTAATAATGGCGAGTTGGACTTGGAGGGTTAAGGCATGCAGTAGCTGGTGCAGTAGCAAGCGCTGTTTTTAAGTTGTGAAAGTCTTCTTCTTGTTGGAGTGAGAGAGTTAGAGAGAGAATTGCTGTGGTGCCCTGGCAGAGACACCAGCAAAGTATCCACTGGTAGTAGAAATTAACCAAGCCCAGAAATGGGATTGGTCCGATTCCCTGTCATTCAGGGTCTTGCCACACCTCACGCTTGCCCGATTATTCACAGACTTTTCCCTCTCCCTCCAGGGAGACGAGCTCTGTTGTTCAAACAGGTCATAGTCTTTTGTTTCAAGTTTGTTTTGAACTGTGCCGACTGTTGGCTGCAAAATGTTAAAGTACTTGGGGCAAAAATGAGCAGCCTCGATTCTTGCGGGGTAGTTAAGGTGCAGTGCCTCGACATCCTGCTTTATCTGTTGTTTCTCTTTCACTGGTGCTCTGTGTTGTTTGACTCTCTCACTGCTGGATTCACTATTCTGCCTTAAGCCCCCTCCCTTCTTCTTCCTCACCTTCCTTATCAGTTCTTCCTTCTTCTGGGAGTTGCCTTCCCTGTAGGCATACTGGAGCCCCTTCCTCTTCACGGGATCTTAGTGTCGTAACTCCTGCTGTTAGTGACTGGTGACCAGGGCAATTACACAGAGAGAGGGGGGATGAGGTATTCTACACTAGTTCCAATTTTGTTTCTCTCCCCGAATTTGTTCCTTATCCCCCCCTATCTCTCTGTAAACAAGGTCGCCATGTCAAACAAGGGATCCCCGGGGATATTTTGCTTAGGTTTCCATTTTCACATACCAATTGGTTAATATTATGTTGGCCAACCATATTCTCTTTTTATTCATTATGTAATCTTTACGTTTTCCTGGATCCAAATAACACATATGCTGTATCGAAGCTCCCTCATCACTCTTATATGCATAACATATGTGCTGTACCGAAGCTCCCACATGTACCGGAACTCCCACATTACTCTTATCCTGAGCCTATCCCATTACTCCACTGAATATCAGCTTAATACCTCAGACAGCCAACTTAGTCTGTCAACAATCACAAAAATTGTCTTACCTTGCGTGTCTGTTCTGAAAGATCGTGGCAGGGAACCAGATCGCTACGGATGAAGGACCACAGTGTTCCCAGGCACTCTTAGGAGTTCAGACTCAAGGGGTCTGATAGTGCACTTTCCATCCCACTTCGAGACCCCGGCCAAACTGTAGCCTCTTACTCAGTCTTCAGCGATTGTTTCCAGCAAGACCTGCCGACTACGCCAACGTTGTGATTCGTTTCACTTTGAACAGACAAAAACACAAATAAAATCAATAATCAAGTAGTAAAATCTTTATTTCGCCAGGCGGGTATGGTTGTGACTCTTACAGTATGTAGATACAGACTATGCAGAGCATCTCTATTCCCACACAAAGGGGCAGTGTTTAAGTAGATATATTTATACCCCAATAATCAGCGACTCAGCAATACTTTTATCTACAGAGCATTGTACAGCCTCTTGCTTCTTAAGATTGGCAGCTTCATAACATTGACAGGTTCTTCCGAGAGAGGAGGGGTTAGCCCATATATGGCTATGATGAGAAGGCTTTTTTTTTGCAGATCAAGCATTTTGTTTTTTTTACTTTAATGACGCACAATATAATCTTATAGAGCAAGGCTAACAGCCAAGTGTCTGAATATCCTCTTAATGTTTATATTATAGAGGAAAGATTCATGAAGTTGTGCTTGTTATCTCGCTTGTATTATGGGGAAAAGAGCATAAACTTATTTGTTAGCCTTGTTAGTTTAATAGGAGCAAGGATAAAGCGTTTTCTGCTGGCTTTGCAATTATAATAGGAGAAAGGTAAAAGCCTGTCTGTACTTCTAGTTTCAGCTGAATCCGTTTTTGTAACTTTTAAATCTTTTAAACTTCCTCATGCTAAGTTACACCAGCATTTTGAGTCTGCATTCGATTTAACCAGCATCTGCAGTTATTTCTTAAATATCTTTAGCTTATGCTCATTTTGGGGGCTAGTCCCCTTCAGTTTTCTCTTCAGCATATAAAAGGCATGCTCAATTGGGTTCAGATCGGGTGATTGACTTGGTCACTCAGGAATTGGCCATTTTCTTAGCTTTGAAAAACTTTGTTGCTTTAGCAGTATGTTTGGGATCATTGTCTTGCTGTAGAGTGAACCGCCGGCCAATGCGTTTTGAGGCTTTTTTTCTAACTTGAGCAGATAGAATGTGTCTATGCCAGCATTTCTCAACCGCGGCGCACCGGAATGCTAGGTTTCTGCTAGAGGTCACTAGGGGTTCCGAGAGCAATAGTGATAAATAACCTAATCATATGTAAATGCATTTTTGATTCATTTTTGCGTTTAATTTCATATTCGTAATTTTATTATACACGTACGGCATATTTAGTGACACCTATTTAGCATATTTAGCAACGTCTATACGGTGCCAGTGTGAAACGGTGGTTAGTGGACAGAAGCTGTACGTGACAGATTCGTGTATCACTCGAGTACAGACGCGTCAGTCCGGTCTGTGCTTCCTGGCGTGCAGGTGCAGTCCCTCATTCACCCACGTTATTTAGTAATTTTTACCCATCATTTAGGGATGTTATATGAATTAAAAAAATGTAAGTATGTTTATTTTTGTTAGTTTATCAAAAGTTTATTGATGTATGTTTTTGTTAGTTTATGAGAGGTTTATGTGTGTTGTTTTGTCTCTCTCTCTTTCCCTCTTTCTCTCTCTCTCTCTCTCTCTCCTCAAAGGTTAGTTCTGTTTGAAGAAGGGTCTCGACCCGAAACGTCGCCTATCTCCTTCGCTCCTTAGATGCTGCTGCACCCGCTGAGTTTCTCCAGCTTTTTGTGTAACCCTCGATTCTCCAGCATCTGCAGTTCCTTCTTTAACACTTAGTTCTGTTTGCCTTTATTTGCTTCAGTTTTGAACAAGCAGTTTGATTTCAGTGATTTATTTTGCATTGTCAATAAACTTGAGAGTAAGTGTAAGTTTTTTGCTTAAACCAGTTATCAGAAAAATATATTCTGTTTGCCTTATGAACTTTAAGTTGGTGAAAGAGAAAGGAAGAGATTAATAAAGATATATAATAATTTTTATGTAGGGGTTCCCTGATACATGGGTAGTAAGGTTGTAATAAGGTTGAGAAAGGCTGGTCTATACACTTCAGAATTCATTACGCTGCTATCATCAGCAGTTGTATCATCAAGGAAGATATGTGAGCCAGTACCTTCAGCAGCCATACATGCCCAGGCCATAAAAACCCCACCACCGTGTTTCACAGATGAGTTGGTATGATTTGGCTCACTAATGCTCTCTTTCTTCTTAATGATGTTCCAAACAGTGGATTTTGGTAAGCCTAAGGTGTGGCTGATGTCTCTATAACAGCTTTATTCTTATTTCTCAGTCTCATAATGGCTTCTTTGACTTTCATTGGCACAACTTTTGGTCCTCATATTGATAAACAGCAATAAAAGTTTCCAAAGGTGATAGAAAGACTGGAGGAAAGACTAGGTGCTGAGAGCTCTCTTATAAATGCATTAAGGAGGCAATTAAACACACCTGAGCAATTACAAACACCCATAAAGCTATGTGTCCCAAACATTATGGTGCCCTGAAATTTAGGGACTATGTATAAACACAGCTGTAATTTCTACATGGTGAAACCAAAATGTGTAAAAATGTCCTTTAAATAAAATCTGACAATGTGCACTTTAACCACATGTGATTTTTTTCTATTGCAAATCTCAAATTATGGAGTAGAAAAGCAAATAAATAATTGATGAGTCTTTGTCCAAAAAAACATTATGGATGGCACTGTATGTATGGAGAGCTCGTTCAATGATTTAGGCAATTTTTTTTTCATAGTACTGTTCATGCACTGATCAGACTGATCGAACTGTTCAGTTGCTCTGGCATATGGAGGTCTGACGATTGAAACCCTGGGTTCTTTTCCTTGGCTCTTGATTCCTGTCCACTTTAGTGTCGTAGACCATAGTTACAATGACATCCAGAAGTGAAATGGAGTGTGCATTTGGTTTGTTAAGATGAGATTCTGGTGTCGGTATCATTCCCATGGTGTTCTTCACATATGCTGAGTGCACAATGCACAACTTAGCCACAAGGAATGCTCAGCCTTTGCCTGAAACCTCCATGAAGTCCCATCTATGGCACCTGGCTTGTAAATCAGTGGCAAAACACCTAGATAGGTTTCAGCTGCATCACATCCCCAGCCATGATCCAAAGTCTATATTAAAGGCTCAAACATTTTGCAGGAAGCTGACCATGGCTGGCAAATATCGTCCAGTAAAAGTAACGTAGCCACAATCATCTTTGCCTGCTCCATTTAATTACTTTCCTTCCATCATAAATGGGGATATTCAATCTTCAATTCCACTCATGACTTAGGTACTGAAGCAATCTGTATCTGCATACAGCACGTTTAATCAATATTTAGGCAGGCATGTGTGTAGAATAATATTCAAGCCACATGAGTACCAGGAAATTACAGTTTTCAACAACAGATTGTCAACCACCTATCCTTAACATTCAGTGACATTACTACCATAAAATTCCCAAATTGTAACATCCTAGAGGTTACCATTGACCCAAAACATAATATGATCAGCCGCATTAATACGTTTAGTTGAGAAAGCTGGTCATAGACTGGGTATGCTTTAATGAGTGATTCACTTATTGATGTCCCAAGATCTTTCTACCATGTACAAGTCTCAAATCAGGAGCACAATCTTGACTTGCCTGGATGACTGCAGCTCCCACAACTCCAGACACTACACTGTAAAGGACTATGCGGCTCTCTTGATTGGCACCCCATCTATTGCCCTAAACAGTGATTTCTTCCACCACAGGTACATGATGGTTACTCTGCATACTGACTGAGCTTGTGGCATTCCAGAGCTCTCCATACATCCCACTGGCTATCAGCTGGTGTGTGACCAACCAATCATATGCTTATCATTGACTGAAAATTAAAAAAACATACTGTAAATTTGAAACAAAACCACAATGCTGCAAAAAAATTAGCAGGTCATGCAACATCTGTGGAGAGAGAAATAGTTAACATTTCAGGCAAAAGACTCCTGATTAACAGTAGGAAAAAAAGAAACAAGTTTACTTTAAAACATTTTAAAGACTGCACGGTGGCACGGAGGTATAGTTGCTGCCTAATGGTGCCAAAGACCCGGGTTTGATCCTGACTATGGGTTCTGTCTGTACGGAGTTTGTACTTTATCCCCGGGACATGCATGAATTTTCCCCGGGAACTCTGGTTTCCTGTCCCTCGTGTGTGTAGGATAATGTTAGTGTATGGGGATGGTTGGTCGACGCAGACTTAGTGGGCCGAAGGGCCTGTTTCCGTGCTGAATCTCTAAACACGGAAGAGATTTCGTGAACTTTTCCAATTCAGACAAAGATTTTCAAGGAAACAGTTTTCTTTCCCTTTCCATAGCAATGTTACAAAATTTTGAGATTTTAAAAATCAAGTCTGCAATTTATCCCATCAGATAAAGCATAAAAAGAAGTTTAATTTGACACCTAATTTACTTTCATATCTTCAGTATTAAGAAAGTTATGGCCATTTTCATACTCGGAAATGAGCATCTTGCTTCCCATTGCCTTTCAATTGACTTAACTCAAAAGCTGTGATCTGGAAAAGTTAAAAGCCCATAACATTCTTAAAAATTAAGAGAACTCAATGAAATTTTCAGTTATTATAGATTGAAGCATTCTGAAACAAATATTAAACAATCTTACTTACCTGATTACCTGAAATTAAAGCATATAATTAGTTAGTTATCTAATTGTAGCTAATTACAAAATTCAATGAGTAGATCTAAACATCTATAAATTTCTTAAGAAAAGATAAACTTTTTTTAAATTGCCTAAGTGTCCAAATAACATTCACACAATAATCCACAATATAACATAATTTTTAAATCTCATTTTCATGAATTTCTGGGCCAAATGGAAGGAATTTAGTGTTTTATGCCTGTAAATTAATGGCCATTTAAATCAACTAGCGAGTGGGTTTTAGTGGAATGCGGTGGATTGGAACGTTGCGGTTAGCGGTGAAGTGGGCAGGAAAAATACTGTTTGTTCATACATTTTTTGGGAACCCATTTCGCAACATAAAAATATTATTAAAGCCTCCCGAAAAACCAACTTTTAATATAAAAATAAACTATTTACCTTTTTTTCTCCCCTACGGAAAATCCTTGTCGGTTGTCGGTGTCGGTGCTCACGGCTTTTGAAGGTGATTTTTAAATTACTCTAGTTAACAAATAATTTAGAGTAATTTAAAAATACCTTCATTGATGAAATGTCGGAGCGATTTTTCTTCCGCAACGAAATCGCCCGACATTCATCGATTATCCAGGTCGGTGGAAAAACGGCACTTTAAGCCCGCCCCCCTCTGAAAGGCGCTAAAGTCGCGCACACGGGGAGCGGCAGAAGTGCAGCGCCGCTAAAGGTAAGTTTTGCAACATACCTACTTTCCACAGAACGTGCCCGACTTGTTGAGTGTTTCCAGCATTTCCTGGTTTTGCTTGTGTTTGACACCATGAATCCAGAAAACATGTGCCTCTTCCATCTCCAGCAGTCCATGATATCCAGTATGCCTCATTTTCAGAATTTGGGCCATGAGATGGCAGCACCATTTCAATGGGAATGTGCTAATGCAGTGAGATCTAGAGTGAGCACATATTTAAAATTATTTGAAAGTAATTGGAATGTCCTTTTCTCTCTTTCGACCATTTATATCACAATTTATTTTAACTTCTGGATATGATTTTAGGAAGTGTTAATTCCGACAAGGAGGAGAAACAAGAATCTTGTGCAAAACATGAAGTGCTGTAGTAACTCAGCGGGTCAGACAGCATCTCTGGAGAAAAGCAATAGGTGATGTTTCGGGTCGAGACCCTTCTTTAGGCTAAGAGTCGGGACAGGAAAACGAGAGATACAGACGGTGTAGAGAGATATAGAACAAATGAATGAAAGTTATGCAAAAAAAGTAACGATGATAAAGGAAACAGGCCATTGTTAGCTGTGTGTTAGGTGAAAACCAGTTTCAGACAGGTTTAAACCAGCATCTGCAGTTCCTTACTATACATGGTTTATCAAGTACTTGGCTCAAGGTCTTGTGCAGAGCAGAAAGGCCTTACACATTAGAGCGAGTACAGGCAATGAGACTCAACAAGATGACTTTGAAGCTGGTACAACTTGGGTGAGGAAGGGATGGAGAGAAAGGGAATATAAGGGTTACGTGAAGTTAGATAAATCCATTATACCACTGGGTTGTAAGCGGCCCAAGCGAAATATGAGATGCTGTTCCTCCAATTTGCACTTGGCCTCACTGTTACAAAGGAGGACACCTACGACAGAAAGATCACTGTGGGAATGGGAAGGGGAATTAAAGTGATTGTCATCCAGGGGATCAGATGGGTCAGGCGGACTGAGTGAAGGTATTCAGTAAAATGATCACCCAGTCTACATTTGGTATCGCTGATGTAGAGTACACATCCTAAGGTCAACTTGTCCATTTCCTAAGGTCAAGATCTGTCTGAAAAAGGGTTTCGACCCGAAAAATCACCCATTCCTTCTCTGCAGAGATGCTTCCTGTCCCGCTGAGTTACTCCAACTTTTTGCGTCTATCTTCTTCTTAATTTCTTTAGAAGTTTTCCGAGCGTGTTCTATCATGTAAGTTCTGATATGTTTGCTGTTCATCTCAAAGTGCTTGGATTTGTTTTTTGCAGGATGCGCTGCAATCCCACCTGGTTGAACATGTGTCGGAAGAGCTGAGCAATCCCATTCATCCGACAGGTAGTAGCTACACAAAGTTTATCTAGTCTCTGCTGAACTGCAATGACATCAGCCATACATATCTTAATTTAATATTTTAGTAATGTTATTTTTATTTTTATTTTTACATTTGAAGAAAACTACATGATAAATTATTACCAAAACCAGATGTACTTTTCAGCTTGGTCATCCAACCTGAACTGAATGAAACACAGTATGGGTTGGTTACAGGGTAATAAATTGTTTTTGAGTTGGGTTAGATCCAACTGGCCCTTCGAGGTTAACTTGGTATTAGCACTGGTTCTGCTCCCATATTGTCTCCCTAAAGCATATTGGTCCACAGAGTTGTGATGAGGCCCTGGATTGTCAAGCTGGTGCTTATCACAGGATGGTCAAGTTAATGTACAGGGTGTCTCTAAAGTGGTCGGGCCTCTGAGTGAAAAGAGTAGATCTTCTGTCAATTTCCCATGCGGGGCCACTCGAGATGAGGCGAGGCATTGGTGAATGCAGGCGGCCAGTGGTGTAGGCCACAGATGCAGCAAGTAGCTCTACGTCCGAGAGTGCTGTATGCTACAGCGAGTGTTGTTCTTGGTCGCTCTGAGCTTTGCATCAGATAGCAGAGCTTGCCACTAACGGTACCACTTGTCCCTCTGATTGCTGAAAAAGTGGTGTGCAAGACCTGGTGGGGGCAACAGTGCCTTCCCAAATACTAGGCACTGCCAAATTTTGATGGATGGTGCTATGTATTCCCAGGCCAGACAGATGCTTATGATGAGAGCTCTACTGACACATTTCTAATGTGAGTACATATATGAAGTCTTGGGTTGAGTATCAAAAAAAATTCACATCCAATTTTAATGATATTGGTATTTGTTTATTATTGTCATGTGTACCGAGTTCACTTGTGTGCAATCCAGGCAAATCATACCTACAAACGATTAAAACAAATTGAGTACAGGACATAATGTTACAATAACAGAGAAAGTGTAGATTAAAAGGGCCACAGCAAGATAGATTGGAACACCAGGAATTCATCGCTAGTATATGAAAGATTTGTTCAAGAGTCTAAAGTCTAATAATGCCAGGGGAGAAGAGTTCATGAATCTGATGCTACATGGTTTCAAGCTTTAGTATCTTCTAGTAAGGGTGAGGAGAGAATGCCTGCAATGTGACAGGTCCTTGATTATGTTGGCTGCTATCCGGAGGTAGCGTGAAATGGAATCGATGATGAGGAGTTGGAGGAGGGGGGTTGGTTGATGCAAAGGCTGGTTTGAGTGATGGACTGGGCTGCATTCACAAATCTCTGCAATTTCTTGAGGTCTTGGGGAGGGCAGTTGGCATACCAATCTGTGACGCATCCATATTGGATGTTTTCAATAGTACATCTGTAGAAGTTGGTAAGAGTTATTGAAGACATGCTGAATTTCCTTGGCCTTCTGAGCAAGCGGAGGGGTTGGTATGCTTACTTGGCATTAGCGTCAAAGTGAATGGATAAATTTACGATATTTGCACCTCGGAATTTGAAGCTCACGACCATCTTCACTTCAGCACCCTTGATGCATACTCGAGCATGTTTTGCAGCCCGCATCCTGAAGTCAGTGACTACCTTTTTCATTTTGCTTGTGTTGCTTCTCTATCTGCTTGCGTTGCCACTTTCAGGAGAGTTATGGATTTGTATCCCAAAATCCATCTGAACATCAATGCTGTTCAGGGTCATGCCATTCATTGTATATTTTCCCCATACATTTTACCTCCCAAAGTTCAATACCTTGTAACTGTTTTATTTTTCCCCAACTATAACGATCATGCATATTATGTTATGTACTTCTCATTTTTTAGCAGATCCTCAAGAAAGTGAAGGGAAAATTGAACGGCTGGAGGAGCAGCTGCTTGAGGACCTTAGTAATTTAGAGCCCAGAGTTATTATGCACCCATTGCTTGAAAGAGGTGAATGTTTGACATTGAATGGAGGTTTGTTTCAATGTACTAGTTCAAGAGTCTAGAGTATTTTATTGTACTGTCCCAGATAGATCAATGGAATTCTTACTTGCAGCAGCATGACAGAATATGTAAACATAGTGCTCTGTAAACAATATAATAAACAAGAGATTAAAAGTTCAGTGTGTGTATGATATATTTTTTTAAGATTTAAAATAAAATAAATTAAAAAGATTTTAATAACATTTGAGTGCATCCAAGTAATATGATGACTTGCTAATTCCTTTCATGCTAGTTTTCCAGTTGTTGCAATATAATGCGAAGAATGTGAACCATAACCTAGTTGGAGTTATCATTAATAAACCTTTTAATAACTGCATGTATTCTCCCTACAGCTGGTCTTAAGCCAAATTCCTTGATGTCAACAGTCAACCTGAAACACTTAGGAGTGGTGATATCACCTTCATCGGCTTCGATTGTTAGACCTGCTCAAAGAGACATCTTAGAACTTTCTCCAATCAAACAAGAACCTTTAGGTGAGAAAATTCACTCATTCATCTGAGTCATTGAGGAAAATTCACTCATTCATCTGAGCGATTAATGAAAAATGTCTGTTACCATGGATTATTTGACCCATGATTTAAAAAAACCCATTTAGATCAGTATTTTTGTTCTGGATATTTCCAAAATATGGCTATAAAAATTAAGCTTGCATGTCTTCTGAAGATTGCAGTTCTAATTTAGAGATGAGATTGAAACCAATCCTTGTTTCTAAGGCTAAAACATTGATTAGGTGACAACAGTTTTAGATTACGTTAAGTCACGCAATATGTTACACTAAGTCAATATGTTACGCTAGGTCACGCAGTTCGAACTGAATAGACAACTGAAATTATTAAAATTAGCTGGCAGTGCAAAGTTCCTATCCTCCCTGCATTTCAGTCCCCTTGTTCAGGTTAATTGTTCATCAGCCTTTCTGATATACTTTTTCGAAGGCTGGTTAATTTATATTTATAGAAATATTGAACTGATGCAAGGAAAATTGGAGTGGTGAAACTTAGAAATGGTCGTTTTCTGAGTTGAGTTGTAGACGGTGATCTTCTACACAAGTTGTTTAAATATTTTGAAGTGTTCATTGCAGAGTTCACTGGCTTATCTAATCAACAAGAATCAATGCTCTTCAATCTGGTTGTTCCTTTATTTTAGCTGAAAAACTAGCATTCTCAGTCCAGTGATTCACAGTTACTCTTTATTTTGCTTGCCTTGCTCAGGTAAAGGAAGGCTAAATAATTGTCTACCTACATTTACAGACTGAATATGCTTCTTAGGGAATTGCTTGGCCCTAACAGCAATTGTTTCAAACCAGGTTTTTTAAAATAACTGATAAATGTTAGCAATGATGTTTATTTTAAAACTTTATCTTTTTCATCATTATGTCATTTTTGCTGATGCATTATCTTAAGATTTGAAATTGTTCTGCAATAACAATATAAGTAGAGATGGTCTTTAAATGTTTAAAAGTAATATTTGAATATTCCACAGAAGAAGAAGTTTCCTTTGTTTCAAGAACAGGAAAAACAAATGATTTCACAAAGTTGAAGGGTTGGAAGCGAAAACTTGGACAACAATCATGATCTTCTACTTCCAAACCGACCGAAACAAGTAAGTTTAAAAATAGGTGCATTCCAGTGACAGTGTATCGTTGAGTAAAGTTTCAATTCTTAACCCAGTGGGCCAGGTCACCCTATCCTAAGGACTAAGTTTTTTTTCTGTTGGTGAATGGTCTTTGAAAATGAATGTGCTCCATGCCAACATTTTAGCATCGAGGCAACAAATTTGAAAACTATCATTGTGTTCCTGTAAATTCTGCTTTTAAGGGACTTCAGATACTGACTACCCTATCCCTTTCGCCCCACACCTCTCCACCCCTCCTCCTCCATGTCAACCTGATGGGGAAAAAAAGGAATAGCTAAATTTACTTATTGGCCCTTAGTCTCTTGTTGGATTGTGTTGATGCATCCTTTAAGTTATGAACCTGCAGATATAAATGAGAGCATGAAAAACCCAATTTATATTGTAATTCGTACTGTTTGTCTTTATCCAAAGCAAAACTTTCCCAGAGCTATTTTGCAAAATATGTAGCATGAGGCATGTTAGTAAATTGCACACTTGCCAAAAAATAGTTGTGAAGCAGTGAGGGAACTGAGTTTTAATGTTATACTTAGTTGATGATAATTTGTTTGGATGGTGTACTAAAAAAATGAATCGATTCATTTTGCTTTGTGATCTGTTCCAGATGTAAAACCAGAGTACTCTTTAAAAAATAGTTCTGTTTTCTCAAGTGACAAATTGGATGAATACCTGGAAAATGAAGAGAAAATTATTGATCAGCGTGTTACTCTGTGCGTGAACAAAACATCAAAAGTTGTATGTCAAATGCCTTCCAAAAGTTCCAGTTATGTCCGCACGTTGGACAGTGTATTAAAATCCCGGTCATCCCAAGCTGACTGCAGAGGGTCCCACACATCCAATCGAACTTCGGATTCTCCCCAACCCATTTCTGTTGGCTCTGTTTCCAAAGGCACCAAGCAGATTGAGATGACATTGGGACCTGTCTCGGATAACAAAGAGCAGAAGTCTGCAAACAATGCAAAGGTGTCATCGACACCATCTAAAACCAGTTTGCGGTCGTCCTTTGCACCCACGAGACCTGCTGGGTTATCCAAAAAGCAGATAGAGTTAATGAATCTGGAGAATGGTGCTTTCTGGGTTGAGAAACCAAGGGCTTACATCACAGAGGAGCGAACAGAAGCATCCCTAACAGCACAGGTACTGGTTTTATATTACTTTAAACATAGCTGTGGAACGTTTTTTACTAAAGCACTTGAAGGATGCAAACCTCAAGGAAAATGACTAGATCAATTCAGAATTGTGATACCACTCTTTATATTTTAACTGAGTTTTAAAACAAAACTAATATGAACATGACATGGGAGAGAAAGAGCAAGCCATACTCCTTGAGTCAGTTTTGCCATTCAGCAACCTAGTATCTGATCTAATTTTTGGTACTTAGCCCAATTTTCCTGTTCGATTATCATAATCTTTATTTTCTTCATAGTTTAAAAATCCATCTCAGCCTTAAATGAGTTTAATAATGCTCATCCATGCTCCTTTCAAATATAGAAATGCAACCATGTGAGGAAAGAACTTCGTTTTCTCAGCCTAAGTAACATTTTATACATCTTACAGAATCTATCTTCTGTAAATCCCAAACTAAAAATTATTGTTTTTGCCTTTATCAATCCAGTTTGTTACTCCCTGGAAAGAAGTATTGTAAATTTGTCAAGAACATCCCCATCATAAAACCATGTATGACTGCTTTATACTCTTACTAGTATCTATATGTATTACTATTACCTCTTCAATAATGTATTGCAACATTTTCCCAATAAGTTTTATAGTTCCCTGTTTTCAAGGTTTCAAGGGCAGCTTATTGTCACGTGTACCAGTTAAGGAACAGTGAAATTTGAATTACCATACAGCCATACTAACTGAAAAGCAATAAGACACACATCCACATAAAAGTTAACATAAACATCCATCACAGTGGATTCCACATTCCTCACTGTGATGGAAGACAATAAAGTTCAATCTTCTCCTCTTTGTTCTCCCGTTGTCGGGACAATCAAACCATCCAAAGGTGTGGTGATCAAAGCCCCCGCTGCCGACGATCAGAGCCCCCGTCTGGGTGATCGAAACTCCCGCGTCAGGGCGGTTGAAACTTTCTCCGTGGCATGCAGCTTCCCAGAGACCCCAGGCTTCACCTTGTTAAAGTCCACAGGCCCGAGTCCAAAGTCCAGTTGGCAAAGGGATTTCAAGCTCCACGATGTTAAAGTCCCGCAGACTCCTGTGGCTTGGAGCGCCCGTCGCTCTGCGGGAAAGGCCGCCAACTCCACGATGTTAGGCTGCAGTGGGGACGGGGATACGATATGGAAAACAATTGCATCTCCGTCGAGGTGAGAGATTGAAAAAAAGTTTCCCCCAACACACACCCCCCCCACCCCCAACATACAGTGGCTTGCAAAAGTTTTCATACCCCTTGAACTTTTCCACATTTTGTCACGTTACAACCACAAACGTAAATTTATTACATTTTCCCCCCAATTCACAATTATGCACCACTTTGTGTTGGTCTATTACATAAAATCCCAATAAAATACAATTACAAAATGTGGAAAAGTTCAAGGGGTATGAAAACTATTGCAAGCCACTGTAAAACAAACCAAGGAACACTAAAACATACTTTTAACACATACTAAAAATAACAAAAAAGAAGAAAGGACAGACAGACTGTTGACGAGGCAGCCAATGCTGGTGGCGGCACCCTGTGTTGATCTCCCTTTTGGGAGTGTCATTACATCTGGTGTTCCTGTCCTCAGATATATCTTCATATCCAGGAAATGTTGATTGATTATTTCCACTGCCTTTGTGGCCACATCCTAAGTCTCTAGGATGCAGGCAACTTAGAGCCAGCACCGCCATTCAATATGATTATGGCCTATCATCCAAAATCAGTACCCCGTTCCTGCTTTTTCGCATATCCCTTGATTCCGTTAGGCCTAAGAGCTATATCTAACTCTCTCTTGAACACATCCAGTGAATTGGCCTCCACTGCCTCCTGTGGCAGAGAATTCCACAGATTCACAACTCTCTGGGTGAAAAAGTTTTTCCTCATCTCAGTCCTAAATCGTCTACCTTTTATTCTTAAACTGTGACCGTTTCAACTGTTTAATTCCACCTTTTCTGCTGCTGCTCATCTACCATCTAACCTTAAAGGGCCTGTCCCACTTGTTGATTTTTTCGGTGACTGCCAGCATCATATCAATTTCTCAAAAAGAATTTGAACATTTCCAGCGGCGACAAAAATATGCTGCAACACTTGAAAAAATACCACGCGTCATGCGTTGTCACGATGCAAATTTTTCAGTGACCTGATACGTCAGTCAATGATGCGAGCAGTCGCCAAAAAAATTGCCAAGTGGGACAGGCCCTTTAATCTTTCCCAGTTCACTGGCTAATTCTTTTCTCACACTGTTGTAATTGGCTTCATTGAAAATTGGAACAGAGGAACATGTTTATTTATTTAATATGCAGACCAAAACTATATTCAGACTCCAGGCTCACTAGCATTCTGTAAAATTTTATAAACTATTTCCTACTTTTACACCTCATACCCTTTGCAGCAAATCCTCACTGCCTCCAAAGGTGTTGGCTGAGCAGAAATTCCCTCTTAGCTAAATATTAAGAGGACAAAAATCTTTGCTTTCAATTTGTTTTGCAAGCCCTATTCCATGGCATTTATCTTCACCCCCTGGCATGTGAATCACCAGAGGCGAATCCAGACCACTTGCAACCTGATATTTTATTTGATGATAAGTTTATATCCAGCTTGGTTAATGTAAATTAACTGTTTTAATCTCTGCAACAATGTCAGTTTCACACTAAGTATTCTTGTCTTTAAGCCAGTCCTTAAATCCTCACTATATGATTAAGCTGTTGGTCGTCGTACCAGTGGCTCTTCAATGATCTGGTGTCGTTGATTGATGCTCCTGAGAACCATTCCTCTTTGGGATTTCAAAAACTGTGACTATTGTGTCCACTGCTGCTGATGGAAGATTTTTGCACTTTCATTGAAAGGCAGCTTCTTGCACAATTCTCCTGCCAAAGGACAGTTGTGGTTGCCCTAGCAGGAGAGAGCAACACAACAAGAAATTCTACACCTTTTTCTCAAATTATTTTTATAAAAGAACAGAAAAAGAAGAGGCTCTAAATGTGATAGCTTTCAGAACGTTGTACTGACATTATTTTCCACAGCAATGAAGTAGTTACTAAGTCTTAGTTAGTGCTTGCCTGTCCATCAACACTCAATAAAATGGAATAGAGCTAGGAGGATCTTGCTCCTTGCAAATTGAAAATTGACTACATTTTGTAAGTACAACAGTGGTTACAATAAAAAAAGTACTTTTATTTATTCAATTCCGTTTTGGTTTAGTTTATTGTCATGTGTACAATCGAGGTACAGTGAAAAGCTTTTCTTGCGTGCTTCCCAGTCAACAGATTGACGATACATGATTACAATCAATCCATTTACAGTGTACAGATGCATAATAAGGGAATAATGTTTAGTGCAAGCTAAAGCCAGCAAGGTCTGATCAAGGATAGTCTGAGGGTCTCCAAAGAGGTGGATAGCACTGCTCTCTGCTTGTGGTAGGATGGTTCAGTTGCCTGATAACAGTTGGGAAAAAATTGTCTCTGAATCTGGAGGTGTGCGTTTTCACACTTCTATACCTTTTGCCTGATAGGAGAGGAGCGAAGAGGGAGGGGCCAGGTTGCGAATCATCCTTGATTATGCTGCTGGCCTTGCCGAGGCAGCGTGAGGTATAAATGGAGTCAATAGAAGGGAGGTTGGTTTGAGTGATGGTCTGGGCTGCGTCCACAATTCGCTGCAATTTCTTGCGATCTTGGATGGAGATGTTCCTAAACCAAGCTGTGATGCATCCTGATGAAATGCTTTCTATGGTGCACCTGTGGAAGGATGCACATTCTAGGATAGAGACATTGCTGGCGATGCCAGCGGTTACTGTCTCATTACTCTGTGTTCCTGAACACGGGAGCCAGTCAACTTCATTGGGACTCTGAACTTGCATATTGGCAAGATTACGATTACTTAAATGCATTTTAACAACAATCTTATTCGCAAGTCTTCTGATACTGAAACAAGCATTTTTTTTTTAAACCTACATTTTATTTCATTACTTGAATTAAAATTTGATTATTGTTATGGTGAGATTCAAACTCTTGTTTCTTCACCTGAAGACCGAGACTCTGAACACTGCCAAGAAACCTAACTACAGCTTCTGGTAATTGGGTTATAAAATATTTTGATTGTCCTGCGTTTGAGAATGGAACTATAAAGAAAAGGCATGTTTTTTGGGGGATTTAAATTGGAAAAACTTATTCTTTTGAGCAGTTTTAAAGTAGGAAATGGTACAACAAATCATTTTTATTTAGCTCTGCAAAACTTCACAAACCTCATTGAAATATTGCCTGATATTTTACTTAGAGTATTCTAAAGAATGGTCCCGACCCGAAATTTCACCCATTCCTTCTCTTCAGAGATGCTGCCTGCCGCTGAGTTATTTCAGCATTTTGTGTCTTATCTTCAATGTAAACCAGCATCTGCAGTTCCTTCCTACATATTTTGGGTATTAGTTGACTGGGTTACAAAGGAGAACTCCTCGAAAAAAATGTTTGATGGGCTCTCCTATAGATATCTTTGAAAGATTTAATATCATGTAAAAGATAGTGGCCTTGCTCATCATTGCAGTAGAAATTTTGCTCAATCATTAGTCTGGGGTTTGTAGGTATAACTTCCTGATGGTGTGCTTGCAAACCCAATATTGAGAATATGTCAGAAGAATTTCAATGTTAGGCTACATAAAAAAAGATATGCAGTTTACAAAAAATGTAATAGGAGATTAATAGAACTAACTTGGGTCAGTAGCAAGATTGAATCTTTTTTTTGCACTTTTCAATTATAGCATTTTTCACAGATTTATAAATCCTTTTTAAATAAATAAACTCTTGAGAAGTAGAATTATTTGTGTGTCTTTTTTGCTTTCTTTACAGGAAAACAGTAAGGGAAATAACAGTGGAACAGTTACAGCGTGCAAGTTGAACAGGTGTAGGAACTCTACTACCAGAGAAGGTAAAAATATGTCATGTAAATTAACTTGTCTGAATATTGGTACATATCTTGTACATCATTAGGTTGTTCCATGTCATTTGGCACTTACAGGCTTTTGTATCATAAAATTGGCAAGCAAGCTTAAGCATCAATTTCCGTATCTACCAGTCAACTCCCATAACTCAGCAGAATTTCCACTGCAAATTTGAGCTCCTCCTCTGACCATGGAGCCCTTGCATTTGCAGGCCATCAATGTAAATGGTGCCAACCTAAGTACGCTGAATTTGACAGTTAAATAGCAGGAGGTACATTGTACTTTAGGCCGGTAATCCTACGCTGTTCTTGGACATTATAAGTGTGCTATGGAGGCTCTTTAATGAGATGCGCCAGTTTCTTCAAATGATTCAGAAGATAGACGTTAAAGATAATATGCAGTAAATTGGAATGTTACTGGCCAACTCTCCCTTTCATCCAACACATGATATTTAACAGGTAATTTATCTGATCAGAATTTGTGGAATTCACAAGTCGTTGGGTTACCAAGTTATCCATATTTTATGTTCCGTGAGATATAAATTTCTAACTACCAAAAGATGCCTGTTGATGAGAATAAAGTCATGGATGAAACAGCCACAGTGACTTTGTAGCCGGCATATTGTACTCTTTAATGTACAGTCGGTTTAGAAGTACAGGCAGTCCCCAGGAATGAATGGTTTCCATTTTTGAAGGTGACCATGTCAATTTTTTCTACATCAGAAAATGCATAAAAATCACTCGCTATTGTAACCATATCTCCACAGTATTGTCTTGAATGGCATCAAAAGCTCGTAATACTGATTAGAAAAAAACAAATAATGAAAGTGCAGAGGAAACTAGGTCTATAATTCATACCAATGTCTACCTGGAATGATCAGAGGTAACCAGCTGCTATACAATAACTACTATCACACAGTGCCAAAGAAAAACAAGGTAGCGAGCGTCAATGACTCTTGTCCGCCATCATAAAATATGTAGAGGCTGGTCATGGTGCAGATCAACTCCAGCATACCAGACAACTTTGATCCACTGCAGGGCCCTCACTTAACTTTTTTTCTCTGTTGCCAGCCGGGCAACCTAAGCCGCTTTTTAGGTTGCCAAATGACAGTTTAGGTGGTCATTTAAGACGGCTTGCACGACGCTTGCGATATTGTGCTTGGACAAAGTGCGTAGTTGCCAGATGGAATTAAGCTCAATGAAGCATTCGCATATTATTTCTGCTCAAATAAAAGTCACAAACTAAATATATTCACCAATCAAGACGTGATATATACCAAAGATTATAGAGGAGCAAGATGCGCCACTCAGTGGAAAAGAGAATGTGTGATTGTCGACGCCATATTAGCGGACCAGAGATGGTGTCGACTATGGCGTCTACATTATTGGGAAACGGCTTCTCTATAATCTTTGTCTCTCGATCTCCCGCTGTGTAATCCGCTCCAAAGCTACAGAGCAGTTGCAAGCAAACATGCCTCTTCAGTCCCCTATTCCCCTCCTCCATTATCCCACTTCTCCCCACTCCACCAACCCTCCTGCTCCCTCCACTCATCCCCTCCCTCTTCCCCCTCCCCTCCTCCATTACCTCACCATCCTTCCTACCCCTATCCTCTTCTATTCCCACCTCATCCCCAGCTCCTTCCCCCTCCTCTTTACCCTCCCTTTTCTTTCCCTTCTCCTCCTCCCCTCACCCTCCCTCCTTTCCCCTACCCTCAATCATTCCCTCCCCCCTACTCTCCCTCTAACCCCCTGCTCCGCCACTCCTCACTTCCCCTCTATCCCACCCCCCACTCTCCCTCCTCACCTCCTCCACTGCCCTCCTCGTCATCTATCCCCCTCCCTACCTCCCCCACTGCCCCCTCCTCTCCCTGTATCCCCCCTCATCCCCATTCTCCCTCCCCACCTACCCCGCCTTCCCCTTCCTCTTCCTCCCTACCCCCTCCTCTTCCTTTATCCCCCTATCTCACCCCCTACAATGAAAATCACGATGTTTTAAAAAAAATAAAAACTTCCTCGTATCCCAACCCACACAATGAAAATCACATTTTTTTTTAACAGTTTGTGTTATCCGCCTCCATTCCCCCTCATCCCAAGCACTCCCTTCCCCTCCTCTTCACCCTCCCTCTTTACCCTTTCCTCCTCCACTCCCTCCCTCACCTCCCTCCCTCTCCTTTCCCCTACCCTCAGTCACTCCCTCCCTCACCCCTCTCCCCTCCCTATCCCCTCTCCCCTCCCTATCCCCTCTCCCCTCCCTATCCCCTCTCCCCTCCCTATCCCCCTCCTCTCCCTCTATCCCACTGCTCCCCAATCCTCACCTCCCCTCTACCTAACCCCCCACAAAAATTTTTTTTTTTTTAAATGAGGTTTTATTTAATGTAAATGAAATTCGGGATCCCATTGTGACGTCATTATGAGGTAGAACGATGCTGATGGGCAGGGCAAGTGGAAAGATTCCTGGGATGGCAGGACCTCCATCCAGAAGAAAGACTGGATAGACTCAGCTTGTACTTGCTGGAATTTAGGAGATTGAGGGGGATCTTATAGAGGCTTACAAAATTCTTAAGGGGTTGGACAGGCTAGATGCAGGAAGATTGTTCCCGATGTTGGGGAACTCTAGAACAAGGGGTCACAGTTTAAGGATAAGGGGGAAGTCTTTTAGGACCGAGATGAGAAGATCTTTCTTCACACAGAGAGTGGTGAGTCTGTGGAATTCTTTGCCACAGATGTTAGTTGAGGCCAGTTCATTGGCTATATTTAAGAGGGAGCTAGAGTGGCCCTTGTGGCTAAAGGGATCAGGGGGTAAGGGAGAGAAGGCAGGTACAGGATACTGAGTTGGATGATCAGCCATGATCATATTGAATGGTGGTGCAGGCTCAAAGGGCCGAAAGGCCGAAGCACCTATTTTCTATGAAAAGTGCTTTTTTTATTGTGTTTTTTGTAAAGTTTAAAATGTCAATCACTTGTAAAATATACCATCAATGTGAACTGAACATGTTTCATTTAAATCACAGAACAATGGTGAGTAAGGTGGTCCAAAAACTGTAACGCTGTCGTGTAGCGTTTTAGTGCAAATATAGGTACTACCTACATATATAGAAA
The DNA here is from genome assembly GCA_963514005.1 of Raja brachyura. The sequence continues at coordinate 73,197,472 of OY740789.1, read as the reverse complement.
CAAATATATAAACAAACAAGATGAGAGTTTTTGTAATATATACTAGACCAAGTGGGACCAGTTGGCCCCCATTCCCCCCCAACGCAATATTCCACCACTCACCCGTTCCCCCAACACAATCCGTTCCCAAATGCAATATTCCACCACTCACCCATAACCCTCAACTGCACAGGCACGGCTCATTACCCCTCATCCTCCAGCACTCCCTCCCCCTCCTCTTCACCCTCCCTCATCTTACCCCTTTCCTCCCCTCCCCCACTCCCTCCCTCACCTCTCCCTTCCTCTCCTTTCCCCGACCCTCAGTCACTCCCTCCCTACCCCCATAACGCCTCTCTGCTCCCTACCCCCATTGTCTTTATTGCGAGGTGGAAGCTGCTGTGTTTTTTTATGAGAACAATAGACAATAGGTGCAGTAGTAGGCCAATCAGCCCTTTGAGCCAGCACTGCCATTCAATGTGATCATGGCTGATCATCCCCAATCAGTACCCCGTTTATGCCTTCTCCCCATATCCCCTGACTCCGCTATTTTTAAGAGCCTGCACTAGCTCTCTCTTGAAAGCACCAGATAACCTGAGGCAGAGAATTCCACAGACTCACCACTCTCTGTGAGAAAAAGTGTTTCCTCATCTCTGTTCTAAATGGCTTACTCCTTATTCTTAAACTGTGGCCCCTGGTTCAGGACTCCCCCAACATCGGGAACATGTTTCCTGCCTCTAGTGTGTCCAAACCCTTAACAATCTTATATGTTTCAATGAGATGCCCTCTCATCCTTCTAAACTCCAGAGTGTACAAGCCCAGCTGCACCATTCTATCAGCATATGACAGTCCCGCCATCCCGGGAAATAACCTTGTAAACCTATGCTGCACTCCCTCAATAGCAAGAATGTCATTCCTCAAATTAGGGGTCCAAAACTGCACACAATGCTCCAGGTGTGGTCTCACTAGGGCTCTGTACAACTGCAGAAGGACCTCTTTGCTCCTATATTCGATGTTGTAAAGGCCAACGTGCCATTCGCTTTCTTCACGGCCTGCTGTACCTGCATGCTTACTTTCATAGATTGATGAACAAGGACGCCCAGATCCCCTTTTCCCAACTTGATGCCATTTAGTTAGTAATCTGCCTTCCTGTTTTTGCTACCAAAGTGGATAACCTCACATTTATCCGCATTAAACTTCATCTGCCATGCATCTGGCCACTCCCCCAACCTGCCCACGTCACCCTGCATTCTCATAGCATCCTCCTCACAGTTCACACTGGCACCCAGCTTTGGGTCATCTGCAAATTTGCTAATGTTACTTTGAATCCCTTCATCCAACAGTGAATTACATGACAGGTGATTGGAAACTGAGCATTATTCAGGCAAACTACATTTGTGTACAACAGAGTGGGTACCAAATTTGCATTTGGAATGGTCTGAACGGACACTTTTATATGTGGCTTTTTGTGGCTAATAAACAATGCTACCTCTGAGCCTCTGAGGCTCTTCGTGACCTCGATATAGCGCCACTAAACACAGCCGTAAATCCGTGGGATATGTTGACAGTACAAGCTTGAATCCTGACACCCCTGGTCTGCTTTGTTTAATTAGGTCATAGATGTAAAAATTAATGTCATTCCCTGATGACACCATTCTGTCCAGACGCAGTTTGTGCAAAGTCTGAACCCTTTGCGCTGATACCAGCGCTATGAGCATAACCAACTTTAGGGTACTTTTTGGCAAGGACAAGGATGTGGCTGTACCCCCCTGACAAAGCAGCATCAGTACCATGCTCACATCCCAGACTTCAGAATACCTAGGCCTGGAAGGATTAGAATTAAAAACACCCTTCATAAATCTGGATATTAACGGATGAAATCCTACAGACTGAAGTTCTGACCCCCGGCATAGGTACGATGACAGGGCACTCCTGGCACTGTTGATGGCACTACAGCTTAACCCTTCATCAAAATGTAACTTGGACAGAAATATGAACACATCTGGGATGGAGGCTGTGTGGTATGTAACGTTCCCATGTAAACAAAATTCCTCCCATTCCCTGACATGAGAGATGTACTGCTTTTTTGTACTATCCCTCCAGGACGATGTGATGACATCCACAGTACGATTGGATAGTCCCAGACCCAGGTATGGCCTTCTTAAAATGTGCAAATTAATAATTAACACGATCATACAACAGTTGTTGATCTCCAATCACAAGGTGCACCAATAGATTATGACATTTTGGAACCACCATAATAGGCTGTGTAATAATGTCCGAAATGATAGGCTGTGTAGGCCAGTCAGGTACCACCAAAACTCCTGAAGCGGAGTCCTGCTGGATCTTGGTCAAGAACCGACTGATGAGGCAGAAGGGGGGAAATGCATATAAAAACATTCCGCCCCAATGTAGGGAGAACGCATCCACCACGACTGCACCTGGATCTGGTTCACATGAAACATACTTCGGTACCTGGTGAATGAGTCTGGATGCAAACAAGTCGATATCTGGCATCCCGTACCGAAGAACAATTTCATTAAATACATCATGATTCAACATCCACTCTGTGTTGTCATTGAATTTGCGTGACCTGGTGTCTGCCACCATATTGAATCTGCCTGGCAAGTAGACATCTGAAATCCAAATGTTCTTTTTAATGCACCAGTGCCAAATAAGGTTAGCCAATCCGTCACAAGATTTCGACTTGATTCCACCCATGTGATTAACATACGCCACTGCCTTGGTGTTGTAAATCTGAAGCTGAACATGCAAGTGATGCTTAGTGGTACAGTAAGCCTTGAGCCCGTAAAATGCTTTAAAAGCTCTAAATAATTAATTCCATGTGATTGGAGAATAAATGCCTCATGCATATTCCATCTGCCTCCACAGCTAGAGCTTGTATCATAGAAACATAGAAATTTGGTGCAGGAGTAGGTCATTCAGCCCTTCAAGCCTGCACCGCCATTCAATATGATAATGGCTGATCATCCAACTCAGTATCCCGTACCTGCCTTCTCTCCATACCCTCTGATCCCCTTAGCCACAAGTGCCACATCCAACTCCCTCTTAAATATAGCCAATGAACTGGCCTCAACTACACTCTGTGGCAGAGCGTTCCAGAGACCCACCACTCGCTGTGTGAAAAAAGTCCTTCTCATCTCTGTCCTAAAGGATTTCCCCCTTATCCTTAAGCTGTGACCCCTTGTCCTGGACCTCCCCAACATCGGGAACAATCTTCCTGTATCTAGCCTGTCCAACCCCTTAAGAATTTTGTAAGTTTCTATAAGATCCCCTCTCAATCTCCTAAATTCTAGAGAGTATAGACCGAGTCTATCCAGTCTTTCTTCATAAGACAGTCCTGACATCCCAGGAATCAATCTGGTGAACCTTCTCTGCACTCCCTCTATGGCAATAAGGAGAGTATCAGTAGCCCCAACCTAGGGCACTAACATCAGTCTGCAAAACAACTGAAGGTGTTTCCATCAGAATTTTGCTAGAACAATTTGAAATGTTTCTAATCCACCACTGTACTTCCGCAATGGCTTCAGATGGTAATTGCATGGGCCGGTTGAGTGTATTCTGAGTGCCTGTACCTTTGCACTCTGTAAATGTTGGTAATGCAAAGGTCCATATTGCACAGCTGGAAAGGCAGCTACCAATTTGCCAATTAAGCTGACCACCTGTTTAATTGAAGGTGATTGCTCCCCCAAGAGTTTAATACAGCCTTCAATTAAATCTAATCTCTTGCCCTTGGGAGGGTCACAGACATGTGAGTTGAATTAATTGTGAATCCCAAGTAGTCAATTATTTTAACCGGCACCAATTTTGATTTGGTGGATAATAAACCTCAAACTCTCAACCATGAGTTTAACAGCTGAAACTGATAACTCGGCTGCCACAAGGGTTTTTCCAATTATTAAGATGTCATCCAAATAAGCCATTACAATATGGCCCTGTGCCCAGAGTAACCCCAGTACTGGTTTTAGCAGCTTTGTAAATAATCTAGGGGCTGAGGTTAACCCATTAGGCAGTGTTCTAAATTGTCATAATTGTCCCATCCAGCTAAATTTCAAATATCTCTGATACTCTTTATGAACAGGCACTGAGTAATATGCATCCTGAAGATCTATACATGCCATATAACACCCTTTGGAAACTAATTGCTTGGCAGTAGCGAATGTTTCCATTTTTAAATGATTATACTGCACAAACGGGTGAAGTCCTGTCAGGTCCAAAATAATCTGACTCCCACCATCTTTCTTTGGTCGAGGAAAAATATTAGATACGAATTGATGAGTTTGATAAACTGTCTTCTCAATTACACCTTTAAAATATAATTTTGCAATTTCAGCTTGAATCTCCAAATTCTCTTTTTGTGAGAAAATGAGTGCACACTCTGGCTTGTGTTGGGTGGGTGGACACAAGTTGGGAATGAATTCAATTTGTAACCCATGTATACTCTGCAGTATAAACACGTTTGATGTTATTTTATACCATTCTTTCAGAAACCCGTGTAACCTCCCCCCAACTGGTAGGTAATTTTCACTCAATATGTTTCGACAAGAAGCAGAACCACCTACCTCCATGATTACCGGTTTTTGTATAATTGCACATTGTCGAAGACACTTGGTGTTATTTTCTCATCTGTAGTTGGAAAACAATATTAAGCAATTTCTAAATACAGTGGTTGGATATATTTTGTTCCGTTCGCTTTTTGTTAATTTGCAGTCTACGTCTGTCCTCGCCATTGCTGAGTAACAGGAGAGTTGGGTGGATCCCTCCAGCATTAAAGGTGTATTGAAGATCATTGAGTCCCCTATCTACTGAAGACTTTTCATCTGCATAATCTGCTGCCTAAAATATTTTCCACTTTCACTTTTAGGATGTCCACAGTGAAGAATGTTCTGGGAAGCATTGAGTTGGTAACCTTGAAGTGGGTGCAGCAAATATCCTTCAGGATTATACTGGAGCAGGAAGGGTTAAATGATGATGCCTGAATATTTAACCATTTGTTCCCTAAAGTATTAAAGATTTAAGGGATGACCTAATTGTGGGAAGTTTTAAGATGATTAAAATAATTGATAGGATTGAAAGAAAATATTTCTCCTGTGGAGTCATCTAGAACAAGGGAACAAAAACAGAAATTGAGGCGAACGCTTATAATCCGTGGGCCAGAGCCACCCCCCCCCCCCCCCCCCCTTAAGATCCTACTTCTTGGGTGTAATTTTCATCTGTCAAAAAATAATAAAGTTCCCAAGAATAAAACTCTATTGGACTATGTTTGTTTAACCCTTATTTCAATATATGTCAAAATTGTGTTTTTTCTCACTTTGCCCTCTTTCTTGGGGTCTGTGAATTTGGTACTTGCAATTGAGTCTGTTTCTTAGTAAAGATACATTAAAAATCCACTAAATTAGAACCATATCATCTTCTAATCTATGAAAATCACCAAGCTCTGCCAGAGTTTTCACAAATTTGTTACACTGTTGCATCAGTTTGATTGGCTTGACTTTGTCGATTCCTTTGAAGGCACTTATTGAGTCACAGCCTGAGAACGCATGTAGTCCAAGTAATGCTGAGCAATATTCTGAGGAGGACTGCTTTGCAAAATGGGTGACATTTATTAGCCTTTGCCTGGTGCCTCTCCCTGTGTCAAAGAACACTGTGGTGTCTTGAATGATGTTTGCATATGAAAATGATATCGCTGTCTGTGCATTTGACTTGTACATGGTCATATCCTTACTCTTTGCCATAGTTGCAGTATAGGATGATTCGCGAGTATGTTTTTTTTTGGTTTGACTTCAGGGATTGAACCTCAGGCTGCAGTGTCTCTTTTCCATTCTGAGAAGTAAGAATTGTGGCCTCTCCTTCCTTAATGAAGATCACCTTCCTTCCATGTAGCCTCTTTGCCATGCCATGCTCACTCCATACATCAAGAAGATGTTCAATGAGCTGTTTCTTGGTCAAGAACTGCTTCCAATCTCTTGGTTTTTTGGTCTTTCCTCCTTTGATTATTCTCTTCTCCGCACACCCACGCCGTGTCCGTTCATTGACTTCACTGAATCTGGTGTGTACATATCGGTACTGAAGACTACATCATTAGATGACAACGCATTGACGATTTTGATGCCAATCTCTTTGAAGTTTGCAGGAATCTCTTTGAGATAGTAGAATGCGCCTTTGCCAGCTTCCACTATCAATATTTTGTTACTGGCAGGATGTTGTGAGTTGTCCACATCTTTCAGTAAGTAGTATAGGCCCTTGGATTTATCAGTCTTTGCAAATTAGTTGTCTGATGTGCCAATGGAGTAGGGTACAGGGGTCAGAGAGTACTTCATAATCTCCCATAGATTGAGTTGACTGCCAGAACTTTGTGATTTGACCATCAGTTGAAAATCAATATCTCCTTGTTGCTTGTACTCTATTACCTTTTGTTCAGATGTTTTCAGCTTCACTCTTTTCTTTGTTTCTGCCATGGTTTTGAGCTTCAGATTCTTGATGGGTTCGGAGAATGCTGTCTTTAACTCAAGTTGTTCTCTGATGAACTTCTCTTTCAGTTCTTTCCCTGTGGTAAGTACCTTTATGACATATTTCTCAACTTCAGCTAGGAAACACGTACACCAGAAGAGAGTACATACAACCCAATCTTGTCATCTACATCAAAAGGATTTAAGAAGCTCTTCACAGCATCAACGGCTTTCTTTACACATGCCTCACTTTTCCTTATCTCAGTTGGTTGTTGATCTCTGTGATTGCTTCCACGATTGGTACCAGAAGTCATGTCTGCGAGGCTGAGAGTTGCAGAGAGAAAGCGTGCCCTTTCTGTTGAAGTTCGCACCCATGTCTGATAATCACTGTGATTCTCCAAGATGCCAGAGAGCCCAACATCACTACCACCACCTCGAGATTTGCCATGCTTCATGATCATCTCAATCGTTTTCTCAACAGCATATCGGTTTCCTGGTTTTTAGACCTAGCGACGCTGATGGCACTTCTTTCGAGGAAAGCCAAGGCACCAGGTTGTGATTCTTCGATGTTTTCCAAGAACAAAGCAAGGTAGGTCAGATAGCAGGAGTAATTGTGACCACCAAAGGTGAAGGAGAGATCAGGCATAAGAAACCGACAGTGCAAGTACAACGGAAAGTTGTTCTCTTTCACAGACCTAATCAATGAGAGAGCAATCCACACAGAATCCATGTATGACAACCAAAATTGTGCAGTCTTCCCGAGAGATCCTTTTCGAACATCAACTTCGACTCCATCAATGTGTTGAGATCTGCATTGGCCATGACTTCAGCAAGTGCCTGCTTTGTTGGCGATCGGATTAGCTCTTGAAAGATGCCCTTTGATTCCTCTGGTAGACCGGACAGCACTGCATATTAACCTTATAACCATATAACAATTACAGCACGGAAACAGGCCTTCTCGGCCCTTCCAGTCCGTACCGACCATTTATTTTCCCCTAGTCCCATCTACCTGCACTCAGACCATACCCCTCAATTCCCTTCCCGTCCATATACCTATCCACTTTACTTTTAAATGTTACAATCGATCCTGCCTCCACCACTTCTGCTGGAAGATCATTCCACACAGCCACCACTCTCTGAGTAAAGAAGTTCCCCCTCATGTTACCCCTAAACTTCTGTCCCTTAATTCTCATGTCATGTCTATCTTTTCCGCCATAGACAGGATTTCATCTAGAAGGAGCCTCTCCAAGCACTGCACCATCGTCTTGTGGCAGTGCAGACTTCTGTCGTAGATCTTTCCTGTCATAACACCTTTCATAGAACCAGTAGACATGAGTCTACTGAGTTACTGAGTTTGATGAAGGATACTGAGTTGGATGATCAGCCATGATCATATTGAATGGCGGTGCAGGCTCGAAGGGCCGAATGGCCTACTCCTTCACCTATTTTCTATGTTTCTATGAGTCCCCATTCCATGAGGACATCCTGAAGTCCGGATCCTTTCATTTTCTTTCCAAGCATTTTGAAGTGTGCACAAATGACATGAAATGTGGCAATCAACACAATGTGTTTCTTGTACTTTGTAGGTTGACTCCACACGAGAGGATATGCCTTCATGCAGACACCCAAGTCGAATGTTGTAATTACATATTCTTGGTGAACCTCATGACTTGCTTCTTCAGAAGCTCGTAAACACTCTTGAACTGTACTAAATTCCGTGATGGGATGATTGATCACAGGATAGTAGTCAATTGTGGTCACATTTGACGGCACCTCACCTGGTGAGCCCAAGCCCAAATCCAGCCCAAGCTGGAAGCTCTTGACCTTTCTCACTACTCGCTTTCTTGGCGAACCTCGGTGCAATAAGAAAGGATATTGTTGATGGCCAAGGAAGAACAGAGCAGCAAGTCCCTTAGAAGTGCTAATAGGGGAGGGGTAAATGTCAGTAGTTCCAACCCATTGAAGATGTTGGAAAATACCCATTGAATTTGGAGGCTGCTGAGGTACATGATGAAAACAGAGCAAACCCTATGCTTATTATGGCTTTGAGGATGGCCAACAACAGATGTGAGGGAAATGGAGGTGACAAGTTGAGAGCCCTGTCAATATGGTGAGGGGGAAAGGAGGACATCTTTAAGCACTTGCGTAGAAAATCTCATCATACCAAATAAAATTTATTCGTCACATGCACCCGAAGATGCAGTGAAATGAATTTGCCAGCAGCGATACACTTAAAAAAAGAACACACAACACAAAAGAGAATTCAACACAAACATCCACCACAGCTTCCTTCTCTGTGGTGTAAGGCATCAAATTTCAGTCAGTCCTCCTCCTTTGTTCATCCGTGGTCGGGGCCATGAACCCTCTGTAGTCGCCACAACGGAAGACTCGATGCACAGGCCCTCTCGTCGGGATGATCAAGACTCCAACGTCAGGACAGTCAAACACACTACGCGGCTTGGAGTGCCCAAATCGGCACTTTTCTACCAGACACCGCGGCTTCAGGATGTTATAGGACGCAGGTCTACGTTCGGCGCTCCTCCCCGGCGATCCCCAGCAACGGATCCCAGGCTCCCGATGTAAGTCCACACCATGCCTGTGGCTAGAAGCTCCACAGACCACATCCCCATGATGCCAAAGTCACCAGGCCAGTGATCGGAGCACTCCTTTCTGGCGACCCCCCAGCGAGGGTTCGCCTGCTCCGCGATGGAAAAGTCCACGCTACGCCTGCTGGGACCGACTCCGGGAAAGGCCGCTCCAATCCATGCCATTAGGCCACGAGGCAGGCAACATGGAAAAAGTCACCTCTCCACCGAGGAGGCGACCGAAAGCGATTTCCCCCTTTCCCCCCCACCATCCACCACACATGACGCACCAAAAGATACCAAGATAACTAAATTATCTCCTGAGATGGTGTAAGAGATGTTAAGAAAGGGAAAGAAAGTCAGGAACAGCCTGTGTTATAGTGAGAGCAGGATGGAAATTAGTAATAAAGAAAACTTGGGAATTCTGTGTGAGTGCGAGGAGCAGCAATGATACAACCATCAACGCAACAGAATAAGAATTGGTGGAGGGGACTGAATAAGACTGAATAACAGATCCACATACCCAACAGAGAACACATACTGCTCAGAAACCTTGCACAATATGGATGGTGATGGAAGATCGAGCCAAGGAAGGGCAGAGCAGCAAGTCCCTTTGAAGTGCTAATAGGGGAGGGGCAAATGTCAGTTGTTACAACCCATTGAAGATGTTGGATTACCCATTGAATTTGGAGGCTGCTAAGGTACATGGTGAAGACAGAGTAAACCCTATACTTATTCTGACTATGAGGATGGCTAACAACAGATGTGAGGGAAATGCAGGTGACAAGTTGAGAGCCCTGTCAATTTGGTGAGGGGGAAAGGAGGATTTTCCACTTTCACTTTTAGGATGGCCATAGTGAAGAATGTTCTGGGAAGACTTAGTTTGGTAACCTTGAAGTGGGTACAGCAAAAATCCTTCAGGATTATACTGGAGCTGGAAGGGTTAAATATTATACCTGAATATTTAACCATTTGCTCCCTAAAGTATTAAAGATTAATGGATGATCTAATTGTGGGCTGTTTTAAGATGATTAAAAGAATTGATAGGATTGAAATAAAATATTTGTCCTGTGGTGTATTTTAGAACAAGGGGACAAAAACAGAAATTGATGCGAGCACTTAGTGCAGAGGGCGGCAACCTTGTTCTGCATTGGGGCCGGAACGCATGTCTTTTGAGCTGATGACGGGCCACATCTATCATGTGTACACATAGTTCCCTCTCCCAATCAGCCCCGGATGGCCAGCATCAAATCATGTGTTCTCAGAATGTAGACAAAAATGCTTAGGAAGCTCAGCGGGTGAGGCAGCCTCATACAATGCTTGCATGTCTCACCCGGTGAGTTCTCCTGCATTTTTATCTACCTTTGATTTTTCCAGCATCTGTAGTTCTATCTTAAACGTGTTCACAGAAGGTGCCGGCGGCATTGTGTAGGGCGCAGTACAGTCAGAGCTCGGCCGCGTTCAGGGCAGGCGCTCGGTGGGCCAGATGATTACGGGGGAAAAATATGCCTGCGGGCTGGATAATTTCGATTTACGGGCCGCATTCAGCACGGGGCCGTAGGTTGCCGACCCCTGGCTTAGTGGGTCAAGCAGCATCAGTAAGGAGATATACAAAGTTGACATTTTAGTTTAAGACTTTTAATCAGTACTGGAAAAGTGATAAAACAAAAGTTTTTAAAATCACAGCGAGGATAAAGGGAGGAGAGAACAGTTGAAATATCTGTGGTATTGAGCAGAATAAAATTGCCTAGGTGACAATTATTATACCGACAGAGATGGTAGATAAAAAAGAACCAAATCCGTGAAGGGAGAGGAAAAATGGGGAGGGAAGGCGGGCAGATTAAATGATTACATTCAGCATTATGTCTTAAGGGCTGCATTTGCCCACATGGAAGATAAGGCGATGTTCCTTGAAGTTGCATAGATTATGACTGGAGCCATGCAGGAAGCCAAAGTCAGGGTTAGAATAGGGTTGAGAATAGTGAATTACTGTGACAGGTGATTGGAAACTGAGCATTGTTCATGCTAACTGCATGCGTGTGCAACAGTGGTCACCAAATTTGCATTTGCTTAGTCCTTTGTAGAGAAGTCAATTTTGTGGGCCCTGAATGCAATGCACCAATTTGCAAAACAGTGCAAGTGAGTTGTTGCTTCGCCTGGAGGGATTATTTGAGTCCCAGGGTGGGAAGAGGCAAGAGGGCACATGTTACATGGGTAGGTGCAATAAGAAAGGATATTGTAGATGGTGATGGAAGATCGGGCCAAGGAAGAGCAGAGTAGCAAGTCCCTTTGATGTGCCAATAGGGGAGGGGTAAATGTCAATTGTTCCAACCCATTGAAGATGTTGGAAATTACCTATTGAATTTGAAGGCTGCTAAGGTACATGGTGAAGACAGAGCACACCCTATGCTTATTCTGCCTTTGAGGAATGGCTAACAACAGATGTGAGGGAAATGCAGGAGACAAGTTGAGAGCCCTGTCAATGTGGTGAGGCACTGATGTAGAAAATCACATCATGGCATTTAAAATTGATCCAGGGTAACTGGATACTGAGCACAAAGGATACTGGTAACTAAATTAACTCCTGAGATAGTGTAAGATATGTTAAGAAAGGGAAAAAAAGTCAGAAACAGCCTGTGTTAAAGTGAGAGCACGATGGGAATTAGTAGTAAAGTAAGAAAACTTGGGAATTCTTGTGAGTGCGGAGAGCAAAACTAATACAGTCATCAACACAACAGAATAAGAATAGGTGGAGGGGACTGAATAAGTGAAAGAAAGACAGATCCACGTATCCAACAGAGAACACATACTGCTCAGAAACCTTGCACAATATGGAAGGATATCTTACCTCACTTCTTACAGTTGCAAGGAGTGAAACTGAAGTTTTTGGATTATGCAGTAAGGTTAATAATTCAATTGAGGCCTAACTTGTTGACATGAGATGCAGAATTAAGAAGAGAATGCCCAGGATGTTAAGAAGATGTTCACATCAGCTTACCTAAGATTTAATAATTGCTGTATTTATTTTATTATATGTTTTGTTTCTAGGGAAGACCAAGGAAGTTATTTTGAAGAAACTGGAATATATCTGCGCAAAGCATCACTAGTTGTTGAGAAGAGAAAGTTAATGCAGGAAGGAGAAGATGCAAGTGAACAGCATTCTGTCAGTTGGAGCATAGCACCTATATCATCTATGCACTCTCTACAGAAGGGGCCATGGATTTTCAAATCCAGAAACCACCCAATGTCACTATGCTATGTAATGGACAGGACTTGATGTCTGAGGCTTGTCGTGCAAAAGCTCTTATTCTCACCAGGAAACATTCATCAACTTGTAATTTTGCTTTCCATAGGAAGTGTAATGTTTACGTATAATTGCACATTGTGGAAGCCACTTGGTGTAACATTGTTATTCTGTCATCTGTAACTGGTAAACAACATTAAGCAATTTCTAAATATTAAGCAATTTCCAGGCTGCTCGCCAACATGGTGTACCAATACAAGGGCATGGGGCTGTCCATGGGCACCATGATCTGTGGCTGAGACAAGAGGGGACCATGCTTGTACTATGTGGACAGTGGTTGGATATATCTTTTTCCATTCCCTTTTTGTTAATTTGCAGTCTACGTCTGTCCTCTCCATCACTGAGTAACAGGAGAGTTGGGTGGAGCCCTCCAGCATTAAAGGTGTCCTGAAGCATATGCCTGCTTTGGCTCGGATAGCCTCCCCATAATAAACCAGCACGGAGGGTCCAGAAGTTGCTATAAGTGTATATTAGAAGAGGTGTAAATACTGTATTTCACAATATGGTTTTTAAATTTGTAGGAGAGACCTTTCTTAAGTTTTTTGTGTTTTCTTTTGTCGAGATCCCACTTTTTTTAGGTAATTCATACTGCTAACAGACCTGATTAGAACCTCCTGTGGTAAGAGGGCTCCTGTGACCTTACAATAAAACAACTAAAATCAGTATATTTTTGCGGACGACCTCGCCTGCTCCTATGGGCTGCAGGTAAACTAATGAAATCTACTGTCCTCCATTATGAAGTTTGAGTGGCATTCTTGCATTTCAATGATTAATAACAAAATATGCACAGACCAGCAACTGTAACTGAATGATCCCAAGGCTAAGAAACTGAGAGTGACTCCATCATCCATAGCTAAAGCAATTGTGTGTACAAAGCAGCATCTGACATTGCAGAATGTCACAGATCTTGTTGAGGGCAAACAAAGTAGTTTGTTCTATGTGTTAGTTTTAGATCAGAGAAATTAGAAATCATGCCAGAAACAAATTTGGCCAGCCTTGTGATAGGGAAGGTGCTCGAACAAACAAAAAAAAGCACTGAAAAGTCGTTGAAGTTTTCAATAGGAAACTGCTCACACCCACAGACAAGTGTATCATTGCTCTCCCCTGGGAATATTGAGACCAAAGTTTCCACTGTTACTGATGCAGTTTATTCCAAATATCTGTGCTGTAGTAAATGCAAATCATTATTCACTTTTATCCGTCCTCACTTGTATAAACAAAACATTGTCTCTCCATACCATCACTCAGCATTTCCCATGCCCATTACTGCCCCAAACCTAGTTACAATTCAATTGACAACCCCTTTCAGATGAAAGGGACAGCCTTGTACAGCAAATGTTCGCCTATGCCGAATGTGAGGCCATTATTTACGAGTGCTTCTTTATCTCTCAAGAATAAGAGAAATATTTCATCAGTTTATTGATGCGGTGCTGGCTCGAAGGACCAAATGGTCTACTCCTGCACCTATTGTCTATATGATCATCTGTAAAATTCTACCCAATAAACTGCTGAAAAGAATTGCACAAGATACAACTTCTTCCAGAAACTTGGATTCAATAATATGTAAGTTCAATATCCAGGTGACTTGAATGAACTTCTTAAGATAATTTCCATCTGCACACGACAAAGCAACTTGATATGACCAAACTGTCAATACAGTATGATCTTCAAAGGGTTTCAAAGGTCTTTTATTGTCAATGTACCAATTAAGGTGCAGTGATATGCGAAATACCATATAGCCATACGAAGCAAAAAGCAACAAGACACACAACTACATAAAATTTCCCATAAAAGCCCGCCACAGCAGATTCCCCACATTCCTCACTGATGGAAGGGGAAAAAAAGTCCAATCTTCTTCCTCTCTATTCTCCCGCGGTCGGGGCAGGTGAACAATCCGTCAGGGTGATCGAAGCTCCCGCAGCCAGCGGTTGAAGCCCCCGCGTCGGGGTGATCGAAATCCTACATCGGGGCGATCAAAACTCCCGCATCAGGGCGGTCGAAACTCACGCAGCTTGGAGTTCCCGAAGTCTGTCTCTGACCAGAGACCGCTGGCTCTGTGATGTTAAAGTCTGCAAACACCCACGGTTGGAGCTCTGAGGTCGACCCCTGGCAAAAGGATCGGGAGCTCCGCGATGGTAAGTCCTCAGGTGATAGTGGTGAAACTCTCAAAATCGGTCTCCAACAAAGGCCGCCAACTCCACGATGTCAGCCCGCAGTGCGGACTGAGATACGATACGGAAAAAAATCGCATCTTCCGCAAGGTAAGAGATTAGAAAAAGTTTCCCCCAACCTCCCACATAAAAGAAGCTAAAGAACACTAAAAACATACATTGAACAATTAAAACAAAGAAGGAAAGGCGATGCAACCATTGCTAGTTAACCTTGCTGGTTGTTCAATGGCCTCCATAAGCATAAGTGGCTTGATGTGTTGCATGCCAATATACTGAGTTCTGTATTGGAGTCTGAAGAAGGATCTCGACCCAATCTTTCCCTCCAGAGATGCTGCTAATCCTGCTGAGTTACTCCAGCATTTTGTGTCTATCACTGAGTTCTGTATTTGGCTATTTTGAATACAACCTCTATGCCATAATGTTGATTCCGAGGCACCGACATCGCATTGCACATTGTACCTTCTCGGTGATGATATTCTCACTCTGTACGTGTATTCTCACCATTGGTCCAGAAAATGTTAATAAGAGGACTGATTAATGACAGACTGCTGAGTTGGGAGCATTGCAGGAATGTGAGATTGTTGAGTGAAACACATAACAGTAAAAAATGAAATAAAATTCTTCATGTATATTTAGTCACACAATATGGAAACCAGCTCTTCAGCCCTTCGAGAGCTTGACAGACTTACACATCACATTTTATTCTCTCCATGTTCTCATCAACTTCCTCTGATGCTACCACCGCAATTTACTGTGGTCAATTAACCTAACAAACAGGGTATTTCTGGAATGTTGGAGGAAATGTAGCATTAGCACTTGTTCAATGTGGATTAGATAATCAATTTAATTTTAAAAACCTTTTTATTGACATCATTTGATTTTTTTATCATTTGCACTCAGCCAAACCATTTCTTTATGGAAGTTTAAAATTATACATTGTTGTCTAATCTAAGTGCCATTTATGTGTTGAGTCTAGATGAAGGGTGTCACTGTCCAGCTCTTGGGGTTGAGCAGGAGGCACACGTACCCAGACATTATCAATTTTCTGTAAAAAATTTACCGTTACCTCATTATTTTTTCGCGAAGATTACACACGAACAAACAGATACACACACAAACAAGCACACATACAGCCAAGATCAGACTTTTAATAGGTACTAGACCAAGTGCAGACCTGTTGGGTCTGTTCCCCCTACATGCGGTTGTGGTGGGGGGGGGGGGGGGGGGAGGGGGGGGCAGCATGTCGCGTCACACACACCAACGCACACACGCTTTTTTACGTATTAATCGCAATGAGCTATCAAGGGGCAAGCTAGCTATGAAATTGAGGAAAAGATGCTGCAGAAAATGTTTAGTTTAGTTTCGAGATACAGCGCGGAAACAGGCCCTTCAGCCCACTGAGTGCACACTGATCACCGATCTCCGCACACAAATGCCATCCTACATCAGGGCCAACTTTTTACATTTTTGCTGTTTATACAGTGTTTTTAAAAGTTCAAATGATGGCAGGAAAATATGTCTCACTGATTATGTGAATAACATTAATTTCAGAGTGTCTTATGAAAGGCAAGTTTCTAAGTTTCTCTCTGATTCTTGGAAGAATAATGATTTCAAAATATCAATGACCATGCCGTACAGTGGTGCAGCGGCAAAGCATCTGCCTTAAGGGCCTGTCCCACTGCGGGGGCCCAATTTTGCGAGTTTAGAAGAGTTTAAAAAGTGTCATGGTCTTGTTGCATCGCCGAAGTAGAACACCTCCTACGACCTCCTTCGACTATTTAGAGAACCTCCTACGAATATGTGGAAGACCTCCTTCGACTATGTAGAAGACCTCCTTCGACCTCCTTCGACTATGTTGAAGACTAGCTTTGACTAGCTTCGGGAAAATTGAACACCGAATAGTGGAGAGTGAAGACGACTACCTTCGACTACCTTTGACTACCTTTGACTACCTTCGACTACCTTCGACTACCCTCGGTTACCTACGACTAACATGCCGACCTACTACGACCTGCTTCGACTAAACCTACGAGTAAAAAAAATATTGTTTTTTTCCATGCCGACCAATTTTTACTGGCGGACAATTTTCAGCATGCTAAAAAATACTCCTCGACCAAACTGAGGCCTCGAGTATGCAGGAACTTCTTTCGAGCATGAAGGAGAGTTACATAGACCTCCTAGGACCACGTGTCGACCATGCTGCGAGCTTGAGTCGAGCGCAAACTCTTCTAAACTCGCGAATGAGGTCCCCGCAGTGGGACAGGCTCTTTACAGTGCTGAAGACCCAGGTTCGATCTTGACTACGGGAGCTATCTGTACAGAGTTTGTACGTTCTCCCCGTGACCTGCGTGGGTTTTCTCCGAGATCTTCAGTTTCCTCCCATACTCCAAAGACGTACAGGTTTGTAGGTTAATTGACTTGGTATAAATGCAAAATTGGCCCTAGTGTGCGTAGGAGAGTGTTAACGTGCAGGGATCGCTGGTCAGTGCGGACTCGGTGGGCAAAAGAGCCTGTTTACCTGCTATATCTTTAAACTAAACTAAACTAAACCTAGTATACTTTCACTGATCAAATGCATGTTATGTTCATCTCTTTTGAGTGTTGCCTATTGTCAGAAGCAGGATAACTTTCAGTAATATTCTGAATTGGGCACAACAGCAAGTGGAGGATTTTCTTGAACTATACAATTATAAAATAACAAAATTCTTGGAGAGCTGTTTGGAAACCAAGACCTTTGTCCAACAAACTACACGTTAGTCAGAGAGGAGGTGAATCTGGAAGCAGTTCAGGCCATCTAAGCACAAGGCTATTGCCACCAACCTTACACCGAAAAATAGTCCACAGAGTGACTGGCTTGGCAGCCCCATTATCTGGCACAAACCAACAACCTGAGACCACTAACAAAAGATACTGTTCAAGTACCAAGCAAAATAAAAACACTCAGCACTTCCATAGTTTAAAAAAAAGTAACAAAAGAATAGATGGGGAGTTGATTAGGAACTTTCATAAGAATGGTAAATTTATTTTATTCTTTACATGATAATAGGGACATAATATATTATTTTATTTTGATGTCACTTGAGTGACTACGGGAAGAGCCCTCATGCGCGTCAATACGTCTAGCACATGCCGCTATTTTGAGCAATTTCAAACTGCTCTGACCAGGTAAGTCAATTTTCACCGGGCTGCTCCATAGCGTGCGCAGAGTAGTTATGGAGGCGGCCGGGGTTTGGGCTGCCGTGAAAGCTCCATAGGAGCTAGAGTAAGAAGAATTTTTTGCGCCACAGTTTGAGCTCTCCACGGGAGCAGGCGGCTGAAATTTTCGGGCTCCATAGGACCTGGATTGCAGCCGTTGCCATTATAGTCTGCACAGCAGCAGACGGCCGATATGGGAAACCACCGGCTAGGATAAGTTGTTACAGCTGCTGGCATCAGAGCTCCATACGGGAGCAGGCAGCCAGAGTTGGAGGCAGCGTGGAGCTCAGTAAGGAGCTAGAATTCCTGCCGGCAGCCAGGTCTATTATCGTTGCAGGAGGTTTCCAGCAGCAGGAGAGTTTTAAAAATAGCCGTGGCCAAGAGCTACCGCTTAGGTAGGCTCAGCTGCTGTAGCACCGAACAATTTAAACAAGTTACTGCTACAGCTATGCTGCAGCAGCATATAGTGTATACTTTATTTTTCGGCGGCTATAATAGAGTTGGCATTAATTACAGTTGCCACTCAGTCACGTTTGTGATTATCGTAGCTGATAGCAATCTAAAGTCATGTTTAATTCTTTGACAAATATGTCTTATCATGCCAATAAAGTTTATGTTTAAATATATATATATTTTTTAAAGATAACTACAAGGGACATTTATTATCACCTACACCAATGGTGTAGTGGAATTGGACTTGCCATTGCAGTCCAGAGCTCCTGGCTTAGGAAGCCCTAGTTGAACTGTGCCTATCAGACACCTATGGGAGCTACACCTGGTGGCGTCATGGTAATTTCCACTCATTAGAGGGGACTGTGGAAGATTATTTTTACAAGAGACTCCAACTATATGCATATCAATAAAGTAGTCGAATCTCTGATTTATTAGGGATAGGCTTCTTTTAATCATATAAACGTAGTTGCCTATGACAACACCGGGCACAGTTGGCGCTCCAGTCCTTCCTTGGAATACTCCGTTGGCTCCAGAAGGGAGCAAGGACTCGGAGTCACTAGCAGGTGCAATCTGTTTTGTAAATGATGATACCGATCTGCAGCCAGTCTCGGTTCGGCTGCTAAAGGAAGCAGCCTGACAACCCCAAGTCGGGGCAAAGTCATAGCCAAGTCTTGGGACATCTATGGCAGATGTGATTGAGCGTTTGTCTCAATTCGAACATCTGATGAATCAAATTATAACACAAGGAATGCTCCGTGTGACGAAGGCATGTCAGGCAGCAGCTCCTGGTTCAGGGTTGGAATTTTTCCTCCCACTCAGATGAAAGGAGTGGTGGAGATGGTGCTAAAGTATATGCACATATGCCTGAAGCAACTCCTGATTCAGGGTTGCAATCTTCCTCCCACTCAGATGAACGGAGTGTTGGAGATGGTGCCAAAGTATATGCACACATGCCTGAGGCAGCTCCTGGTTCAGGGTTGCATAAGTCCTCCCACTCGGATGAATGAAGTGATGGAGATGGTGCCAAATATTATGCTCCATATTACGGAAGCATGCACAGGCAGTTCGTCATATGCCTGTAGCTACCCTGGTTTCAGGGTTGGAATATTCCTCCCACCCGAAAGGCTGTCAGAGATGGTGTCACAAAATATGCTCGGTGTTATGGAAGCATGCACAGACAGTCCAAGGCATATGCATATGGGAACGCCTGGTTCAGGGTGCAATTTTTTCTCCCACTCTGAGAGTGTCAGAGATCAATATGGACTGACTCCAAACATGACCTCGAACATGACTATGTGCCGGGATCCCATGCTTTAATACTTGATGTGCGACAATCGCATAAGGAAGAGCTGCGTGCTCTTGCCTCTAAAATTGCTGTTCCCTCGTGGACGGACAAGCCACTACAAGAGAAGTTGGCCAGCGGCATCAGCTATCTAACAGGAATGACAAGCATGATAGACAGGGTCTGCAAATGGAACTTCGCTGAAGCCCCAACAAAGAAAATCGACCCGGGGTTAGAACCGCTGGTAAGTAAGGTCTCATTATTAACCTCCGTAAACTCCAGAATGGAGCAGTCTGTCGGCCCAGGTTGGGTTTTCTGTCAGCATGGGCTGTCTAGTCGTTTTCACTGTTTCTGGGATAGATAAGGTTGATGTAGAGACATTGGCAAGGTGCCTTGCATAGTAACCTCTGTAGTTCCAAGTAGGAACAGTTTGGTTACCCTGGATCAGGGTAGACCATCATGAAACTGGCTGGCCACAGGAGTCATAGTGACCTGGGAAGCACTGCTTCATCATCTGTGATTGAGGTTATCAGATTGCTCAATAGAATAAGTAGTTGAAGTTTTTCTCAACATATGCTTAATTTCTCCTCAGTTAGTCAAGTTCCTGGTTCATTGGAATCATCATTGCCATCCTCTCTGTGACAGGTAGTTACCAGCAGGAAGCTCGTCTGGCATATAATAAAACTTTATCTGACCTGCAGGTTCATGTTGTGAATCAACAATGTATTTATAATAATCCATAGGCTCTCAATACCAGTATTCCTGATTGAGTGGTGGGTCGAAGAGATTGTGTTGTGCACTCTGGCGACTTAGACATGTGGTTTCAGTCAAAGGACTGCGAGGCTATTCCTGATTCAGCCTTGCATTAAACTAATCTCCACTCTGAAGGAAAATGCTGAGTATTCATGGTGACTCTCAGTCAAGAGTTGACAGGGAACTCGTATTCCCACATCTAAGGGAGACTGTGGTTTTAGCTCTAGTCATTAGCTGCTGATTATATATTATAAGCGATTTGTATGAATAACTAGATAATGCATCTTCCGTGGGTAGGAAAGTCAAAAAAAAAAATGTAAATTAATTTTTTTTAAATTCCATCCGCAGGCCGAATCGGGTTCGCATTAGACTAATCGGATTATGGGTTTACTTACCCAGTTTAAGTTGGCTGATTGTGTTTCTGCAATTTAACTGACTCAGAGAATCGATCTTGTAGTTGCATACTCTGTCATATCTACACACATAAGGCACATATTCTGCTGTTTTGATAACAAAGCTAGTGGTGAAAGCCTATGCTGCCCTTCTCAGATTAAAGGGCATTATGTCATCAAGATTTAGGTAATATGCAAAATTGCAGCTGATAAAACTTATGGGTTGTCGGTAGATATCTTTTGCGATATTACATATGAGGCAACATAAAATTTAACAGTACTAATTTACCTATTCTATCACGCCATGGTAGGCGACTGAAGCAACTCTTATTTACTCAGTCACGAGTGATGGCTGGGATAGTTTGTCTTCTCAGGCAGCTAGCTCTGCACGGTTGTATGAGAAGCTTGTGAACAACATATGTGACTCCATTTTAAACGGAAGTAACAGAGGTTTGTATGGCTCCCAGTTTGAGCCTAAAGAAGCTTTTATGTGATAGCGCAATTGACATTGCTTGTGCTGCTTTATCGTTTCTGTAGTACCATAAATGGGACATAAATGATTGGTTCTTCACCCACTATTCTCTAACGTTACGCAGGGTGTCTTTTATTTGACCACTCTAATAGCCTACACTCATTATAATGTGCAATGTATATCAGTAAATTATTATGCAAATATTCCTCCAATTTTCCTAATGGGACCAGTATCTTAAGATGATTGTGCTTTCAGCAACTGATCTCAGCATAAAGAACACAGCTTTTACTCAATCTCTGGCTTAGTCTCTATGTCATACTGACATTAGGGTAGCTTGCTATCATAAGCAAATGAGCAGGATTGCGTACATTTGAGATTGACAGCATACCCACTAGAGCAGAGATCAGGGATGTCATTAGGTATACAAGTGCACTCAGTTGCTAGTGCCTATACAATGGAAGATAGTTCTTTTGTTATTCAATAGTCTCAAGATATTGCTGATGGCTCATTAGCAGCCAATAGAATGGATTTCCCTTTCATCATACAGCATGAGGTTTACATAGTGCAGGTTAATAAATTGTTAAATTCGGTGAAATATGTCTGCATATTTGCAGATCGTATTATGCACAGTGTTACATGAGTTATTGTCTAACTCAACAGTCTATTGGGACTACGGTCCTGTTAAGAACAATTGCCATGTATGCAAGTTAGCATCATGATATTAATAACTCATGTATTTTCCTACCATTAATGGTTTATCTGTTTAAGTGTTTCACACACAGATTGTGCCACTGCATGAAACCACAGATCTTCGAAATCTTCACGTAGTCACTCACATGACTGAAATAAAATAGAAAGATTAAACGAGAACTTACGGTTTTATGAGAAGTTGGCCCATTAGGTCCATGCCATTTCTCAGCAGAGCAATCCCATCAGTCCCATTCCTCTTCACCTTATTCCCCTGTACGTCTGAAGTACAGTCATAAAATAGAAAGATTAAACGAGAACTTATCGTTTGAAGTTTGATCTTCATTTTATGAGAAGTTGAAGTGAGGGATTACGTGAAGAGCCCGCCAGCCCGCATGCTCGTCAATCGTCAAAGTAGCTGTATGAAACCACAGAATAGTTGCTGACCTAAGCTATAGGAAGATTAAAGTTCTAGAACTACCGAATGATCTTTATGGTTGGGATTGGAGGGCACGTGATCCCTCACTTCAACTTCTCATAAAATAAAGATCAAACTTCAAACGATAAGTTCTCGTTTAATCTTTCTATTTTATGACTGTACTTCAGACGTACAGGGGAATAAGGTGAAGAGGAATGGGACTGATGGGATTGCTCTGCTGAGAAATGGCATGGACCTAATGGGCCAAATGGTCTTCTTCTGACTCACAATAAAATGCAATTCTACACTTTCTGCAATTCACTATGTTGGATAGTAACAGCAGAGTGGTGCCGCAAGCCCTTCAAGGAAGATGTCATTGTGGCTGAATATTTAAATGTATCTATGAGTCAGAAAGATCAGAGGGCACATGTTGCCAGGATGTAAAGGAATAGCGGAATAAAACAAAGCATTAATGTAGAGGAAGGAACTGCAGATGCTGGTTTAAACCGAAGATAGGCACAATATGCTGGAGTAACTCAGCGGGACAGACAGCATTTCTGGAGAGAAAGAATTGGTGACTATCCGGGCTTTGTTCAAAGCATTTATGTTCAGTGTCCTTGAAGTGTGTTTATTACATTCGGATCAGTGCGAGGATCTGACATTGGTGACAAGTATGAACCTTAATTGTTTGGTTCAGCTTTTAAAGCAGATATGGCGTTTAATGTGGCAGCTGGAATTAGAGGTTTGAATTTGTTCGACCCGAGTGGGGAAGCGGGTGTTGTGAGTACAAGGTGGGGGGCATGTTAAGAGGAATTTGATGTTAACACAGATGTTTGGCCTGTTTGTTGTCGATGCAGCTCACATGGCGGAAAAGTTGTGGAGGAATATGGGCCAAAAGCAGGTGAATGGGACTAGCCCAGATAGATATCTTGGTCGGCATGGGTGCATTGGGCTGAAGGGTCTGATTCTGTGCAGTATGAATGTATAAAAGATCCATTCAAAATAAAAATAGAAAATGCTGGATTCACTCAATACGTAAAGCCACATCCGATGGAAGAAAAACAAGAGTAAACATTTCAGGTCAAAGATCTTCTGTTTTGTCCTGAAATTTTGACTCTTATTTCTTCTCCCACAGATGCTGCCTGACCTGCTGAATATTACCATAATTTTCTATTTTTAAGCATCTGCATATCAAGAATCTGTTTTTTTTTCCAAGATACTTGGACAGTCTATTCATGGGCTCAAACAACGTTGGTGGGTGAACTTTCAGTACATGTGTGAAAATGTTCCTGCTTTTTAAGCGATTTTCTTTCTGCTTTTAATTGTGTGTGCATTTGAGAGTGTGTGCATATGTGCAGCATGTGTACATGTGTATGTGTACCTATATGTGTGGCTTTGTGCTACTGTAAAGATAGCGGGCAGGGGATGAACGGGGGGATTAGTGAGTTTACCAGCAGGGAGACTAGATGGACAAAGTGGAGGCCAAGTCTTCTGTCAGATCCTCGCCCTTATCCAAATATAATAAGCACACTTCAAGGACACTGAACATAAACGCTTTGTTTTAGTTCCGCCATTCCTTTACATCCCGTCAACATGTATCCACTGACCTTTCTGACTCATAGTAACACGTGATATATTTAAATACAATGTCAGTTACCATGACATCCCTTCTTATCAAACAAAAAGGATATCCACTTCATCATATTGCAAACTGAACATTGCAACAGCATTTAGGTTAAGGCATTTGTTACATTGATAATGCATCATTTGCATATGTCATCACACCATACCTCTTGGGTGATCTTCTGTTTTGCTTTGGCCTGGCCACTGCCTCTGTCTGCACTGGTACTGGATTCTGATCTGCATGTCCTGTTCCACCAGTTCATCATCTCGATTCTGGTTTAGCATAGTTTCCTCATACCCGTACATTTTGATAGTCTTGAGTCTGATCACTCGCAGTCTCAACTTCAATCTGCAGCATCCCTGGACTATCACAATGATGATACTTTTTCACATCAATTACTTTCTATCTTATTTGACTCCTCCTGGCGACTGGACCATCATCTTATATTCTTCTCTGGACACCACTGTGCATAGTTGTGGAAGTGTGTGTAGATTTTGCTTGGACTTTCTATCCTCACTAGCACCTCATCTCCTGGCATCACATCTGATGGTCTGGCACCATATTTCCTGTCTGTATAGAGCAGTGATGCCCCTTTCTTATCTGCATTATGATATCTCACTTCTTAGTCATTTACCATGTCACTAACCCATGGCACTTTGGTCCAGATTATCCTTCTATTCCCTGTTGTGCTGTGTAGTGTAGCTCTATATGTTGCTACATATGATAAGAGCATCTCCTTCCAACCTTTGCCTTCTGCTTGGGAAATTCTCATCCTCTTCTCTAGAGATTGGTTTTGACGTTCCACTTATGACCACCAGGGGCACCGGGGAGATGGCTGCCCTGCCGGCAGTCTGTTCGTATTTTCTTTCTTTTTGTCATTTTTTAGCTTGTTAAAAGTTTGTATTGATGTTCTTCAGTTTGTTTTATGTGGGGGGATGGGGCAGGGAAACTTTTTTTTCAGGTTCTTATCTTCCCTGAGATGTGTTCAATATTCGGATCACATTCTCCAGGCTCTGCGGCCGACCATCGATGGAGCTGGAAGCCTCCTCAGACTGTCGTGAGCCTCACCGCGGGGCGCGGACTTAACATCGGAGCTGATCCCTTGCCTGGGATCGCTCCCACCATGGAACCAACACCAAGGGCTCGCAGTCTTCGGGTGAGGCCGAGTCGGGAGCTCCAACGTCGCGGAAGCCCCGAGGCGAGGTTTGATTGCCCGGAGCGGGGGAGCTGATGTCCCCCCCGATGCAGGAGTGGATCGCCTCGACATGGAGAGCCCAAACACCACCGGCTACGGGAGTCAAGATCGTCCCGTCAACGGGGGCTCGAGGCCCACGACCGAGGAAGAACTAACGGAAGGACTTGAACTTTTTTTCGCCTTCCATCACAGTGAGAAATGTGTAGGAGTCACTGAAGTGGATGTTCATGTTAAAATGTGTTTTTGTTTAGTAATCTGTTACTTTTAATTGTATGACTAACCTGGCCAATGAAATTCCTCGTATGTTGCAAAACATATTTGGCGAATAAAGTCTGATACTGATTCTGATTCTGATTCTGATTCTTCTCAATTAGCTTGTGGCCACTTTGGTGTAACTTTGTGATGGTACATGCCTATGTTCTTCATGTAATCAGCAAACTTCTGAGAAATGAACTGAATCCCATTGTCTGAATCTTCCCGTGCTTTGCGAAGATTTCCATCAAAACTGCTAGTCTTTTCCGATGCCGTAGACTTCATTATCACAAACTCTAAATATCTGCTGTAGTATCAATTACAACTAGCATTGACTCTCCTGATGGGAATGGACGTAGAAAATCTCCAGCAACATCTTTTCATGGTCCTGTCGGTAACTATGTGCTTCGTATTGGCTCAGGTTGATTAGGTCTAACATTCATAGCATGACCTCACATGCTGTTCCACATCTTTTTCCATCCCTAGCCAGCATACTTTTGTACAAAGATTTTGTTTAGTTTCAACAACTGCTAAATTTCCTTCATGAGCCAACTCGATTATCCTTGACCTCAGCTTTGTTGGCACTATGATCCTGTTTCCAATTGTGCACAGTTTATCTCAGATAGCTGCATATATCATGTATGGACATTTCTGAATCCTTGTCTGACTTTTTTTCTATTTCCCTTGTTCTCATTGCTCTTGGTGTAAAGTGTAGTACGACAAATCTTACAAATGATTCTGCTTCTGTCTCCAGTGTAGACCCTTGCAGCTTGTCTACATTCAGCAATCTGGATAATGAGTCGGCTACATTGTTCTTTCCAGCGATGTAGATAACTCTGTATTTGTACTGTTGTAGTCTAAGCTTCCGTCTTTCACTCTGGGCACATGGTTTGGAATTTAAATGTACACTGAAACATTTCTTTATATCCTGAACAAAGGCAGCACCAAAGCAAATCAGTATCAGGATTAATTCAATCAGTTGGTAAAGCTTCTGTCTCACACTGCCAAAGACCAGGGTCCGATCCTGACGATGGGTGTTGGCTTTGTGAAGTTTGCATGTTCCCCCTGTGACTATGTAGGTTTCCTCTGGGTTTCCTCCCATATTCCAAAGACAAGCAGGTTTGTAGGTTGATTGGACTCTGTCAATTGCCCTTAATGTGTAGGGAGTGCATGAGAAAGTAGGATAAATAATAACATATAACTAGTGAATGGATAATTTATGGTTAGTGGGACTCCGTTTTTCTAAGGGCTTGTTTCCATACAGTATCAATAAATCAATAAGACAATGCAAGAATTCTTAACAGGCACCGTTCCATGAGCAGTTATCCAGTAGTTGCATTTCACATTTAATAAAATAGGCAGCCTTGTCTCAATATTTTATCAGAATTCTGATCGGTTATAAGTAACATTAGAAAATATGATATTCAGTTATTTCCACTGTAATTTAATTGGTGTGGAATAAAATTTAAATGTTTTAAAACTTTCACAGGACATAAAAGAAATTCTGAAATTCCATTTATATTTGATTTTTCATTGCATTTAATATCTCATGTTACTTAATTGTCTTTTGTGAGAAAGGAAATGTTATTTAGCTAATCTAGGATAAAATCTCAAATTGGACAGATGGGCAATGGGTAGTTTATATAAATTATGAAATAAAATGTCAGCTGTAAGTACAATATATTAGAAATATATATATCAGTGCATAGAATGAAAGGTTTTTAACATTTCAGTGTGATGTGTGAAAGATACATCTTCTAGATGCGCTGGGACGCATCCTCAGTGATGTGACCTGGGGTCAGAAGTAGGCTATATGCAAACCTTGAGCCTTCCCTACTCTTCATTTAAGCTCAGCTCTGTGCACCACCTTTTAATCAAAAGTAATTTATTCAATTATTGTAAAAACAATATTTACAAAACAACAGTGATAACACATCATCTAATCTATCACTAACTCACAGGTGGAATTCTCTGTCACAGAATGCAGTGGATGCCAATTCAATAAATAATAGGTGCAGGAATAGACCATTTGACCCTTTGAGCCAGCATCTCCATTCAATGTGATCATGGCTGATCATCCCCAATCAGTGCCTGTTCCTGCTTTCTCCCCATATCCCCTGAGGCCACTATCTTTAAGAGCCCTATCTAGCTCTCTCTTTAAAGTATCCAGAGAACCGGCCTCCACTGCCCTCTGAGGCAGAGATTTCCACAGGCTCACTAATATGTGAAAAGGTGTTTCCTCATCTCCGTTCTAAATGGCTTACCCCTTATTCTTAAACAATGGACCCTGGTCCTGGACTTGTTTCCTGCCTCTAGCGTGTCCAAATCCTTAATAATGTTATATGTTTCAATAAAATCTCCTCTCATTCTTCTAAACTCCAGAGTATACAAGCCCAGCAGCTCCATTCGCACAGCATATTACAGTCCCGCCATCTAGGGAATTAATCTTGTAAACGGATGCTACACTCCCTCAATAGCAATAATGTCCATCCTCAAATTACGGGACCTAAACTGCACTCAATACTCCAGGTGTGGTCTCACTAGGGCTCTATACAACTGCAGAAGGACCCCTTTGCTCCTATTCTCAACTCCTCTTGTTATGAAGGCCAACATGCCATTCGCTTTCTTCACTGCCCGCTATACCTGCATGCTTACTTTCATTGACTGATGAACAAGGACCCCCAAGATCCCGTTGTACTTCCCCTTTTCCCAACTTGTCACCATTTAGATATTAATCTACCTTTCTGTTTTTGCTACCAAAGTGGATAACCTCACATTTATCCACATTAAACTGCATCTGTCATGCATCTGCCCACTCCCCCAACCTGTCCAAGTCACCCTGCATTCACATAGCATCCTGCTCACGGTTCACACTGCCACCCAGCTTTGTGTCATCTGCAAATTTGCTAATGTTACTTTGAATCCCTTCATCTAAATCATTGATGTTTATTGTAAATAACTGCGGTCCCAGCACCGAGCCATGTGGTACCCCACTAGTCACTGCCTGCCATTTTGAAAGGGACCCTTCAATCCCTACTCTTTGTTTCCTGTCAGCAACCAATTGTTTATCCATGTCAGCATTGTACCCCCAATACCATGTGCCATAATTTTTCCCACTAATCGCCTAGGTGGGACCTTATCAAATGCTTTCTGAAAGTCCAGGTACACTACATCCACTGGCTCTCCCTTGTCCATTTTCCTAGTTACATCCTCAAAAAATTCCAGAAGATTAGTCAAGCATGATTTGCCCTTCGTAAATCCATGCTGATTCGGACCGATCCTTTTACTGCTATCCAAATGTGCCGTTATTGCATCTTTTATGTTTGACTCCAGCATCTTCCCCACCACCTATGTCAGGCTAACTGGTCTATAATTCCCTGTTTTCTCTCCCCGCCTTTCTTAAAAAGTGGGATAACATTAGCTACCCTCCAATCCACAGGAACTGATCCTGAATCTATAGAACATTTGAAAATTAGCATCAATGCGTCCACAATTCCTAGAGCCACTTCCTTAAGTGCCCTGGGATGCAGACCATCAGGTCATGGGGATTTATCAGTCTTCAGTCCCATCAGTCTACCCAACACCATTTCCTGCCTAATGTTCATTTCCTTCAGTTTTTCCGTCATCCCAGATCCACTGGCCACTTGTACATCAGATTGTTTGTGTCCCCCTTAGTGAAGACAGATCCAGAGTACCTGTTCAACTCATCTGCCATTTCCATGTACCCCATAATAAATTCACCTTTTTCAGTCTTCAAGGGTCCAACTTTGGTCTTAACTATTTTTTTCCTCTTCATGGATGTTTTCATGAGAGAACCGTTGCACAGAGAAAACTGGATGTTTTCATGAGAGAGTTAGATATAGCTCTTAGGGCTAACAGAATCAAGGGATATGGGGAGAAAGCAGGAACTGGGGATTGATTTAGAATGATCAGCCATGATCATATTGAATGGCAGTGCTGGCTCGAAGGGCTAAATGGCCTACTCTTGCACCTGTTTTCTATGTTTAACTAATTATCTAATCACTAAATTTTCAAATAATCCTTGTTAAAGATGCGTTCCATCCCCCATGGTGCCCAGCGGTCCTGGAGATCCCCCAAGATGCCCGGGGACAGCGCATATTCTCTCTCTAATGACCCTTGGTGCGTATGTAAACTCGCAAAAGGGGCAGGCAGCCGGCTCGGGGCCAGCTTGGCCAGGCACAGGAGCGCCCCAGCCAGGATATCTTCAGCCCTACTCTCTCCCCAACGCAATGTGTGCCAAAGATGAGGATGGTGGGTGTGAAGTGCAGCCAGAAGGCAAGAAGCAGCCCCTTTAGATATTGGAACAGAGCGTGTGGATGGAGCAAAAGAGTCTGTAAACTGGCACCGAAACAGGTTGCATGGGAGTCCACCCCAGCTCACGATGTAAAGGGGGAAAATCCCTATGTAGAGGGACCTCCACTGGAGGCCCTCTCACAATCGTATGGCAACACTACCCACCACTTCATGTCTGGGCAGTGGATGAGGGCGAGGTTGTTCAAGGTGTGGAAGAGGAGCCCAACCAGGAGACGATTCCCTGCATCCCAGCGGGGAGGGGGTAATGTGTTGACGAAAGGCGGCTCAAGTTGTGTGGGACCGGCTCTCGAGAAGGATTCCGGGGCCTGGGTCCAACAAGTACTTCTGGCTGAGTGGAAACTACTAGGTCCAGCATCGCCAACACCTGCTGGGATGGGACGTGGGCCGGCCGCTCTCACAACTGGGCCATCGCCCTCCGCCAGCAGAGACAACCCCGTTCGATCCTGGCAGAGGATGCAGCCAAGAAGAACGTAACAATTCTCCTGTCTGCCAGTCCCTACACAGGACATTTATAATACCTGTTTGTGTGAGCTTGCTGTGTGCAATTGGTTGTAATGTTTCCAAGGTTTCCCCATTCGCTGTGATGGTATTTCAGTCACAGTCACAGAGGTCGACGTCAGAAAATCCTTCAGAGGGGTGAACCCTCTTAAAAGCACCTGGACTTGATGGTATACCCAGTTGTGTTATAAAAACCTGTGCGGACCAACTGGCTGTAGTTTTTAAGGATATTTTCAACCTCTCACATCTGAGGTGCATGGCGCAAATCAACTCCTACCTCGAAAAAAACCTGGACCCACTGCAGTTCGCTTACTGCCACAACAGATCAATGGTGGATGCGATCTCGCTGGCTCTCCATTCAGCTCTGGACCACTTGGACAACAAAAACTCATATGTCAGGCTGTTATTCATTGATTACAGCTCGGCATTGAATACAATCATCCCCTCCAAGCTGGTTATCAAACTCGCAGAACTGGGTCTCTGTGCATCCCTCTGCAATTGGATCCTCGACTTCCTCATTCGCAGACCACAGTCAGTTCATATTGGTGGAAATGTGTCAGTCTCACTATCAATCAGCACGGGAGCACCTCAAGGCTGCGTGCTTAGCCCCCTGCTGTACTCACTCTATACTCATGACTGCGTAGCTGGTCATAGTGCGAACTCCATCATCAAGTTCGCTGACGATACCACTGTTGTGGGACATTTCACTGATGGAAACGAGTCAGAGTACAGATGTGAGATAGACCGACTGACCAAATGGTGCCAGCACAATCACCTAGCCCTCAACACCAGCAAAACCAAGGAAATGATTGTGGAATTTGGAAGGGGAGGATGGGGACCCACAGTCCCATTTATATCAATGGGTCGATGGTGGAAAGGGTCAAGAGCTTCAAATTCCTGGGCATGCATCTCTGTGAAGATCTTTCCTGGTCCGAGAACACTGATGCAATCATAAAGAAAGCACATCAGTGCCTCTGAGAAGATTACGGAGAGTTGGTATGTCAAGGAGGACTCTAACTTCTACAGGTGAACAGTGGAGAGCATGCCGACTGGTTGCATCGTGGCTTGGTTCGGAAACCTGAGCGCCCTGGAGTGGAAAAGACTACAAAAAGTGGTAAACACTGCCCAGTCCATCATCGGCTCTGACCTCCCGTCCATCGAGGGAATCGATCACAGTCGTTGCCTCAAAAAGGCTGGCAGCATCATCAAGGACCCACACCATCCTGGCCATACACTCATCTCCCCACTACCTTCGGGTAGAAGGTACAGGAGGAGCCTGAAGACTGCAATGACCAGGTTCAGGAACAGCTTCTTCCCCACAGCCATCAGGCTATCAAACTCGGCTCGGACAAAACTCTGAACATTAATAGCCATTAATCTGTTTATTTGCACTTTATCAGTTTAATTATTCATGTGTGTATATATTTATGCAATGGTATATGGACACACTGATCTGTTCTGTATTCGTGCCTACTATGTTCTGGTGTGCTAAAGCAAAGCAAGAATTTCATTGTCCCAACAGGGACACATGACAATAAAACTCTCTTGAACTCTCTTGAACTCGCTACTCAAAAAGACTGCATTGTTTGAAACGTTTGGTTAACTGATAAACTGTGCTTACAGCACCATCTGGTGGCCTTAGTTTGAAGTTAGATATAGGAATGTCAAACTCTCATGTTATTTGTTTCTTCCTATCTATCTATCGTTTTATCTATGCGCGATTAATATTCTTAGCTTTACAAATTCAAGTTTAAGAAAGACTTAGCAGCTATTGAGATCCAAATCCTTGCTGGCATTGCAATGCAGGAACATTCAGTCCTGGCTGAACAGGAGGGGGAGGGAGTGCTGGAGGAGTCAGGGGAAGTGCAATTGCATTCTTTTTAAAGTTCTCGAAGCAAGAGGCGGTGGAGGCAGTGCTGGGGGATATGGTTGAGTGCTGGAATATGGGGAAACAGGTGAGTGGTGAAATATTGCGTTTGGGAACGGGTTGCTTTGGGGGACCAGGCCTCCCGTGGGGGCTATGGGTGAGTGGAGGAATATTGCGTTGGGGGACCAGACCTCCCGTGTGATGGGGAAATGAGCTGCGCCTGTGCAATTGGGGGCTATGGGTGAGTGGTGGAATATTGCGTTGGGGGAAAAGGGGCCAACAGGTCCCACTTAATGCAGTGTCTATACTAATACTAAAACTCTCATCTTGTCCTCTTCCGGTTTGCATTATTTTAAATTTGCATAAAAACGGTACCCTATATTGCTAAGATATTTTTCGCCACCTTACTCATCTGCTCTGCTTTAAGTGCACCAAGTTTTGTTCCGATCGGTGAAATATTAGAAAAGGTATGAAGGTTTAAAGAATCGTGAGATCAGCAGATTGGTCTTCTCGCCTGTCTCTCCACCATCAAGATAACGCCCCTTCTGGCACCCTCGGAGAATAAAGGCCCAGAGGCAGGGCCGAGTCCATGGGCAGCGTGCAGGTAGAGAGCAGCATGCGGGCTGCTTCTGTGGCAACCAGCTCGATCAGCACGACCTGCCGAAAACTGTTAAGTTGAACCGGAAGCCTCTGAGTTAAGTCGGCGTGGGACTTGGAGCTACTGCGTGAGGCCGAAAGCTGAAGGTGCGGGGTAAGTAGAGAGCAAGCTGCATCTGCTGCAACCACCCCCTCTTTCCACACACTCCTCTTCCCCACTCCCTTACCCTCATACCCCACTACTGCCCCTTCCACCACCCCCTTCCACCACTCCCTCTTCCCCCACCCCCCTTTCCCCACACACCCCTCTCCCATACTCCCCTCCCCCATACCTCCCTCCCCATACCTCCCTCCCCATACCTCCCTCCCCCATACCTCCCTCCCCCCTCCCCCCTCCCCCCACACCATGCTCTTCCCCCCTGCCCACAACCACCCCTCCTTCCCTCCCACACATGAAGAGGAAGGGGGGAGTGCTGGGGGATGAGGGGAAATGAGCCGCGACTGCGCAGTTAGGGGCTATGGGTGAGTTGTGGAATATTGCTTTGGGGGAACGAGTTGCGTTGGAACAGGTGAGTGGTGGAATATTACATTGTGGAATGCTTGCATTGGGGGGACCAGACCTTCCATGTGACTGGGACCCAATGGGTCCCACTTAGTCTAGTATATTACTAAAATCATCTTGTTTGTTTCTATGTCTGTCTGTATCCTGAAATTACGCAACAATAGTACACAATAGCACTACAATTGTTGGCCCACCTTACTCACCATTGTTCGTGTGTGTGGTAAATCAAGTTTCGTTCAGGTGGATGGTATATTTTACAAATTATTCACATTTTAAACGTAACAAAACCCCAATTTGACAACAATCTTTCATCTGTATTGGCAGCAGCATATGACATCACAATGGGGTCTCATTTACATAAATTGCCCGTTAGCAGTGTTCCACCCCACAATTACATCACAATGGGATCTCATTTACATTAAAAGAAACTCCGTTTTCAAAAACACATCAGCATTCCACCATGACATCACAGTGGGATCTCATTTACATAATGACGTTAAGGGGGGTAGGGAGCGGAGAGGGGTTATGGAGGGGGGGAGGGAGTGACTGTGGTAGGGAAAAGAGAGGGGGAGAGATGAGAGGGGAGGTGGGTAATGGGGGAGGGAAGGAGGAGGGAGAAAGAAGAGGGAGGGTTTCAAATTCACAATTCTTGGGGGGAGGTTTCATGAGAAATACAGGGACTTCACTGCAAGGTGCAAACCACTGGTTAGTCATGAAAAAAGGATGGCCAGGTTACAATTTGCCAAGAAGTACTTAAAAGAGCAACCACAGTTTGGACAATAAGGTCTTGTGGACAGATGAGATGACTAATAACTTATATCCGAGTGATGGCGAGAGCAAAGTATAGAGGAGAGAAGGAACTGGGCAAGATCCAAAGCATACCACCTCATCTGTGAAACATGGTGGTGGGGGTGTTATGGCCTGGGCATGTATGGCTGCTGAAGGTACTGGCTAACTCATCTTCATTGATCATACAACTGCTGATGGGAGTAGCATAATGAATTCTGAAGTGGTCATATTGAATGGCAGGGCAGAATGGTGGCCTATCCCTGTTCCAATTTACACGTTCTTGTGATTGACTATGTGCATTAGGGTATCGAATCATTAATCAACATATTCAACAACAGACTGTCACAGGAACAGCATTTTACATGTCTGTAAGATAACCGAGGCCAGTGCTTTTGCCCTCAATCAACCATCCTCCCTTTTTCAAAGGAAGGATAACTGCTAAGGCACAAAATACCCTCTGCCCTCGTAGCTGATGGGTTTCTTGCAAATTTAGACCACATCCATGTGGTAGAGATCTACTTGGGTATAAAATTGAAGTGAAGTCTAGACCCAACCCAACCATTGTCTTACCTCAGGCCTGTTTCCTCCCCACACTTTTTCTCTCTGACACACTAGCGTTCACACTCTGCCTGCCAGGCTCCTTCTTTTTGTTTTCTCCTCTCCCTCTGCCTGCATGATGCAGCAACACAGTCTGACCTCAACTAAACATGAACAGTTGAACGATTCAGTTAAATAGTCCAGTCCGGTTCATTTGCGTTCACTCTACTCCATGAGGAAACACAGATACACTCGTAGGACTGGGATCCACACAGAAGCTTTTGGAGTCTCAGGTTAAATTCTCTATATAACTATTTGTCTTGTTTGTGCCCACGATGTGTCTCTATGTCAATCTGGTTTTCCTATCTTCTTCCAAATGCTAGGCCACAGGTTTCCCATTTTCACACATCCTACTCACGTTTCCCCCGTGGTGGTGATAAACATCTTCCCGTCGCATTTCCACCTATATCTCCGAAGTTATTCATCATTGAAATTTAAAAAACAGCCAAAACTGCCTTCTCACAGACAGTTTCCAGCCTGTGATGATGATGTCACAATGCCTCTCACAGTGATGATGTCACAATGTGATCCTCAGTGCTGTGATCCTCAATTATGATGTCACAATGCCTCTCACAGTGCACCAATCACAATGGGCTCTCAGGCTGGCTGCTGACTGCCACAATTACATCACAATGGGACGTTGCCAACGGTAATGTGGTTGCTTCCAGCCTTCTCAGAGAGAGCTTTCAGTGATGATGACACAATGCCTCTCACAGTGCATCAATCACAATGGCCTCTCAAGCTTGCTGCCAACTGCCACAATTAGGTCACAATGGGATGTTGCCAACGGTAACAATGGGCTCTCAAGCTGGCTGCCAACTGCCACAACGATATCAGAATGTGATTTTGCCAATGATAACGATGTTGCTGTCCCTCTACCAATATCCGAAGGGGCTGCTCCACAAGTGCTGGTTGCATTTTGGTCCCACACCATACTCAGCTACACTTGGGATTTCATACTATAGTTTAATAGCTATTCATGATTAAATTTTTTTTTAAAGCCAAATTTGAAAAAAAAGTAACTGCTTTTCAGTGGCAGACCCTTGCAGCACATTCCAGTGATGATGTGTCAATGCCATCTCACAAACGTCCAATCACAATGGTTCTCATTTACAAAAGGTATCACACTGGGACGTTGCCACTAGTAACGAGGTTGCTGCCACTGTACTAATATCTGAAGGGGCTGCTCCTCAACATCTGATTCCCCTCCACGCCGTAATCAGGTTCACTTCAGATTTCATGCTATATTTCAAAAGTTATTCATGATTAAAGTTTTTAATAAAGCCAAATCCACCTTCTCACAGACTCCCATTTTCCAGGAGCTTACAGTGATGATGTCACAATACCACTCACACTGCACCAATCCCAAGCTGCCGACTGCCACAATGTCGTTGCCAATGGTAACTAGGTTGCTGCCCCACGATCCTGGTAATTGGCCACAAGGCAGGGAGAGGGGAGGGCCGATCAGGGGTGGGGGGGAACTGTCATTGTTTTATAATGAGCTGAGACTTGCAAATAGATTAATCAATGTAGCTAATCAACCACAAAAGCAGCATGCCTTGTAGTCGCTGTCTCAAAAAGGCAGCTGACATAATCAAACACCCACACCATCCTGGCCACACACTCGTCTCACCACTGCCATTGGGAAGAAGGTACAGGAGCCTGTGAACTGTAACGTCGAGGTTCAGGAACAGCTTCTTCCCTACAGCCGTCAGGCTATTAAACACTACAACCTCACAAGCTATGAACTACAATAGACTTATTATTATTATTGCACTGTTATTCTTTGATCATTTAAAAAAAAATTATTATGATTGCATATTCTGTTGTGCTGCAGCAAGTAAGAATTTCATTGTTCTATCTGGGACAAATGACAATAAAACACTCTTGACTTGACAGGCATCATTACCAAATGTGAAATATCTAATCTTCCCAATTCATTTTTGGGAAAGATGGCCAAAGAAACTAACAAGTCATACAGCATGGAAACAGGCCCTTCAGCCCAGCTCACTGTGCTGACCAGGGTTTATAGCTGAGCATTTGGCCATAGATCATTCAACCTTTCCTGTCCATGAATCTGCATAAATGTCTTTTAAACTTTGCCTTTGTACCCGCCTCTGCAACTTCCTCTGGCAGCTCATTCCAGATGCACAACGCTCTCTGCATGAAGAAATTATTGCTCAGGTCTCTGAATCGTAGGGCGGCATAGTAGCAGAGTTGTAGTGCTGCTGGCTCGAAGCGCCAAAGACTAGGTTTGATCCTGACCTCGGGTGCTATCTGTGCGGAGTTTGTGTGTTCCCCTTGACGGCATGGGTTTTCTCTGGGTGCTCTGGTTTCTTTCCACATTCCAAAGATGCGCAGGTTTGTAGGTGAATTGGCTTCTGTAAATTACCCCTAGTGTGTAGGATGCAAAAGGGGGACAACAGAAAACTAGTGTATGGGTGATCGCGGGTCAGCGAGGTGCAAAGTGCCATTTTCCATGCTGTATTTCTAAACTAATCTAAACAAAATATTTTCCCTCTTACCTTAAACCTACTCCCTCTAGTTCCAGACATATTTACCCTCGGACAGGCATGAGACAGGAAAAAACTGAAAAAACAGCAAAATAGATCTGGGGTGGAGGTTGTGTGTGTGGGGGAGGGGAGGGGAGAGTGTGGGGGAGGGGAGGGTGGGGGAATGTGTAGAGGGGGTGTGCAGAGGGGTGTAAGGGGGGGGTATGTGGGGGTGTAGGTGATTTAGGGGGGTTTAGGGGAGGGGGTTTTAAGGGAGGGGGTGTAGGGGAGGGGGCTGTAGAGGGGTCAGTGTAGGGATGGGGTGTAGGGAATGGGGGCGTAGTGGAGGGGGGTGTAGGGGAGGGGGTGCAGGGGAGTGGGTGTGGGAAAGTTGGGGAGGGAGTTGTGGGGGTAGGGGAGAGGGTGTATGTGGGCACAGGGGAGGGGATGAGGTAGCGGGGAGGGAGTGGTATGGGAGGGGTGGTATGGGAGGGGGAGGGGTGGCATGGGAGGGGGTTAGGTGGAGGAGTGGTGTGGAAGGAGGAGGGGTGGTGGGGGAGGAGAGGGTGGTGTGGGAGGAGAGGGATGGGTGGTGTGGGAGGGGGTGGTGTGGGAGGAGAGGGAGGGGTGGTGTGGGAGCGGGAGGGGTGGTGTGGGCAGGGGTGGTGTGGGGGGGAGGGGTGGTCTGGATGGGCAAGGGTGGTGTGTAGGGGGGAGGGGTGGTATGGGTGGGGAGGGTTGCGTGTGGGCTCAGGGGCTCCCGACCCTGGCTCCAGACTCAGACATCGGCATGTGGCTCGATGTGGTGGTGGCAGAACCTGCTCGGAGAACTAACCCCCACTCACAGAAGAGAGCTCCCACTCGCGCCACACAGCCGCCACTCGCACAACACAGCCGCTGCTCGGGGAACACAGCCCATGCTCACAGAACACAGCCCGCGCACGCCGTCCGCTCCTTCAGCTTTATTCTCACCGCCGGTGAATGACAGCGGGTGCCGGAAGGGGCATCGCCATCCTAGCCAACAGACCAATAAAGATTGTTATATTTCACCGATTGGAATAAAACTTGATGCACTTGCAGCACAAGAGAATGGCGAGTAAGGTGGCGAAAAATCGTAGCACTATCGGGTGCAGTTTTTGCACAAATTTAAAAACACGCATACTGAAAGAGGTCAAGATGAGAGTTTTATAAGTATACTAGACTAAGTTGGACCCGTTGGGTCCCAGCATCACACGGGAGGGCTGGTCACCCAATGCAATACTCCACCCCTCCACCTATTCCAACATTGCTGGCCAGTTGGGGGGGGGGCTTTCTGTTGCGCTAGTATGGGTGTTGTGGGCCGAAGGGACTGGTATGCAGAGAGCTCGTATGGACATTGTGGTCCAAATGCATTCTTGGCCTGGCTGTTCTCTGCTCAGCATTCAGCAGAGGCCCATTCTCCTCAACAAATTGCTGATGTTCAGTTCTATCGTATTGCAATTCCTGCAGCAATTCTGGATTGTCGTCATCAAGGTGCATCCTTCCATTTCTTGGTTGTGGCAAATTAAAGAATTTCATTCTTTTGTTGTGATTCTCAATCCTCTGGCCTCACTGAAGAATTTGTGCATTTTTTGGGGGCGGTGGCTGTCGGGGTGGGGTGGGGGGTGGCAAATGTCCTGCAGCTGAGTGGGGGGGATGGCTTCCGGTGGGGGCTCTCATGGGTTGATGAGGGAGGGGGTGTCCTGCAGCAGGGGATGTGGGCAGCTTTAGAAGGGAGAGCATCCTATAGCCAGGCAGATGGCAGTGTCTTGAGGTGGGGGATGTGAGTGGGGGGGGGGGTGACCTACTCTGGACTCACTCACTGCCTTTGGATTATCTCATGGTCTCTGGACCGACCGAGTGACTGACTCACTCATGGCCTCTGGACTGACAGACTGAATCACGGCTTGTGGATTGACTGACTTATGCCCAACTTCTGGAGTCATGTCCGACTTTTGTAAACTGAAAACTGTAACATCCACATTGAAGAACAGCTTCCTCCTGAGCCATCAGGTTATTAAACGTAAAGAATAAGCTCTGAACTACAAAAGACTATATTATTTGTACTATTTGTTATTTGTTGATCAAACCCTCCACCTCACACAGACACACACACAGACACTCACACACAGACACACACACACACAGACACTCACCCACACCCAGACTCACAGACACAGTCTCACACACACACACACACACACACACACACACACACACATATATATATAGGTAGGTTGCACGGCAGTCGGGTCATATCCCGTGACCCATACTGTTGCTATGCTACGCCAACTAAAGCACACGCGATGAACTGCAGGTAAGCACTGACCATTGTTTCCAGCGTAGTGGGCCCGTTAAAACCCGCCAAAATGGTCAATTCTTGCACTGTAAATAATTATGGAAATTGGGATAAGCGTGAGAGACATTTATCCTAATTCCAAAGTGAGGAGAAATGATGGTAGATAGAAGCGAGAGCTGAAGGGACTACAACAGCTAAAGTGCTTGGCGAACATTGACCGTGCAGATATCGAGATTGTAAACATTGGATTATCGCATTTGCTCACTGCATTTCATCAACAGTAAGGCATTATTTGTGTTTTTTCTTGATTCCTTTGGCATCTAAAAAGTTTCAGAAGTGATAAATCGGGCTGTAAAATTTTAAAATCGCCCATGGTTCTCAAGTGGGTTTTTACATATAAAAAGAAAACGCCTCTGAAGCAAAATTTATCATTAAAAAAATCGCAAACCATACGTGGGTTTTGAATTACATTTTACACAGATGCAATCCGAGGAATGGCAAACTTGTTAGCTGTTAATTGGACTTAATCAACCTCAGGATATTGACAATATCCCATTGAAAGGGAGTGGGTTTAAGCTGTCAGAGCATTTTATTATTTGCCAAAATATACATCTCTATAGCATAATGATAGAAAATTTACTTTTCCGCACACCACTCGTAAATCTGGAGATTTTGTTAATGGTAAACTTTCTCAATACGTTTTCTGAAAACATTTTTTTAAAGCTAAGACAAACAAATTTGCAAACAGTTTACAACCAATACATTTTCTGAAGACATTTTTTTTAAAAGCCTAGAGAAACAAATTTGCAAACACTTTAAAGCCAATACAGTTTCTGAAAACATTTTTTAACAGCCAAGAGAAACACATTTGCAAACACTTTACAACCAATACATTTTCTGAAAAAAACACACATAGACAGAAACACTCACTCACACACTCACAACCAATACTGAAATGCCAAGTAACTTAAAAACGTGATAAACATACAGTGTGTAAACTGAATGATTCAAACATTTAAAGGCTCCTGTAGTGGCTGCTGCTGAAGCAAAAACATGCTTTAAATAACATCCAATAAACCATAGACAGAGCAGTCAGCTCTCTTGAATTATTCAACAACATCTTCACTCTGCGTCTTCTGCAGTCAGCACCATCTTGCCACGAACTGGAAATGACGCACTCAACGCCATCTTGCCACTAACTGGAAATGAAGTCATCGGCGCCATCTTGCCACTAAGCAGGTCACTGAATGAGCACCAATTTTGCAATTAAACACAGTCCTGATCTAATAAAATGTTTATTCATGCTTTATCCATCTGTTGCAACCATTTAAAAAGCCATTTCCAAATACTTTACAACAAATACGTTTTCTGAAAACATTTTCTTTTAAAGCCAAGACAAACAAATTTGCAAATACTTTACAACCAATACGTTTCTGAAAATATTTTTTTAAAGCCAAGACAAACACATTTGCAAACTTTTTATAACCAATACATTTTCTGAAAACATTTTTTTAACAGCCAAGAGAAACAAATTTGCAAATACTTTAGGACCCATACGTTTTTTGTAAACTTTTTTTAAAGCCAAGACAAACAGATTTGCAAACACTTTACAACCAATACATTTTCTGAAAACATTTTTTTCACAGACAAGAGAAACACATTTGCAAATACTTTACAACAAGTACGTTTTCTGAAAACATTTTTTTAAAGTCAAGACAAACGCATTTGCCAATTTTTTTGCAACCAATACATTTTCTGAAAACATTTTTTTAACAGCCAAGAGAAACAAATTTGCAAATACTTTATGACCCATACGTTTTTTGTAAAAAAAATTTTAAAGCCAAGACAAACAGATTTGCAAACACTTTACAACCAATACATTTTCTGAAAACATTTTTTTCACAGACAAGAGAAACAAATTTGCAAATACTTTATAACCAATACGTTTTTTGTAAACATTGTTTTAAAGCCAAGACAAACAAATTTGCAAACACTTTTAAGCCAATACATTTTCTGAAAACATGTTTTTAAAAGCCAGGAGAAACAAATTTGCAAACACTTTACATCCAATACATTCAGTGTTATTCGCAGCTCAGAGGGCCATGACCCTCTGGCTTCCTGAATCTGGCAGAGACTGAGTGAGGCACGACTCTTCCGGGTTTTATAGTCCTTCCCCCTGCCGCCAGCGGGGGTCAGCAGAGAGAATAGCGATTTTTAAAAAAAATCTCTCTCTGATTTTTCATCGATGGGAAAAATCCTCTGGTCCAGGAAGGCGGAGAGGGGCTCTGAGCCAGGTGGCCAAAACTGATGGCCGTAGGTCACAGCATTCTCTCAGAAATCACAGCACAGTGAGCCAAAAGCAGTCAAGATCAGACTTGGTCATGGTAATATAGACAGACCAAATGGGACCCATTGGGAGGCCTGATCCCCCCAACGCAAACCATTCTCCAACACAATATTCCACCACTCACCTGTTCCCCCAGGGGGGTGGGGGAAGGGGGGGTGGGGGAGAGGGTAGTTGGGGAGGGGGGAAGTGGGGGAAGGGGGTATGGGGAAGAGGGAGTGTGGGGAGGTGGGGAGGTAGGCAGAGGGGGAAGGGGGTGGTCGCAGCAGATGCACCTCACTCTGCTCACCATGCACCCTCACCTTTCGGCCTCACGCAGTAGCTCCCGGTCCCACTCCGACTTCACTCAGCCGCTTCTGGTTCAACTTAACACGCTGCTCATGGACTCAGCTCTGCCTCTGGTGCTTTATTCTCCGCAATGCCGGAAGGGGCATTACCTTCATGGTGACCGACAGGTGAGAAGACCAATCTGCTGATCTCACAATTTTTTAAACCTTCATATCTTTTCTACTATTTCACCGATTGGAACAAAACTTAGTGAGCTTGGAGAAGAGGAGAACGGTGAGTAAGGTGGCGAAAAATTCCTAGCAATATAGGTTACCGTTTTTGTGCAAATATTAAAAAAACCCTAACCGGAAGTGGTTGAGATGAGAGTTTTAAATTTATAGAAAGATAGATATTTATGAGGTTTTGCAGAGGGAGCTAGGTCCTGCTGCAAATGCATGCTCGGGATTGGTTGGGAAATGATGGGTTATAATAATGTTGCTAACTATGTTGCATGGTCTTCGTGCCATTACTTGTGATTGGTCAAGGAGAGGGGCCTTGCCCAAATTGTTTACTTTACCTGGTAGTGTGTTTCTTTGTTTAATGGAACAGTTTCCCACTAAGTGCTTTCTATTGAAACAATGTTATGCAATGTTTCGTGATTAGGTAGGGAACTGTCAATTAATGTATTTTGTAACCCTTAT
Source organism: Raja brachyura (assembly GCA_963514005.1). The sequence continues at coordinate 73,154,877 of OY740789.1, read as the reverse complement.
TGATGATTAGATTGTTGGGGTTGCCCCCCCCCCATGTATTTCACGCCAAGGGTCCATGAAGGTATAAAAGAGGGAAGAGTACATTGGCGTGTGTCGATCTTCTGGGATAACGCATGAGAGTGTGCTGATCTTCTGGAGTTGTTCTATTCGCACGAGGCTGAAGGGCTTGAACAAGTAGAGACAAGGATCGGACCCACGGTGTTGGATCAGGTATTGTATTGGTGTTAGATGATAAAGAGAGTTGATTACCAGTGCTTCGTGTTCGGTGTTTGACTGAACCAGACTAGGGCAGTAATATTAGGACCGGAATTACATTGGGGGCTCGTCCGGGTGTCAAACATAAATTTGCAGTCAGGGAATTGAATAGTTTCAGACTGCAAGAGGAGAAATTGGCGCCACGTGTGACTTTCACATCGGTTTTCCCTCGCTCCATTAATCTAAGATGAATCGATCATTGGCGTGCTTGTGTTTGGATTCCCAACAAGATCGATAAGATCTTGCGAGCACTGAGGTCAAGGGTATGACACACTAAAGGGTTGAAGTGCCCACCTGGGGGTTCTAGTCCCGTGGATGGTGGGAGTTGGGCTCACAAGGCTTTTCTCTAGTGGGTTTGAGGCCCCACACCTTTATTAGACAACAGCTGTTGCATGCAGGTTTCATTGATTTGGCCCGATATTTGAGGGTTGGTAAACCCTGGGGTTGAAGGCCCCACAGACTGGGATACAAATTTTGAGGTATCCTCCTAAACAGGACTAAGTGAGAACAGTACGAAGTAGAGAAAGTACTGTATCAGTGCTGAGAGTGTGATTGGAAAGTGACACTTTAAAAATCAGCATCAAAGACCAGCACAAAGCGGATACGTGCTGAGGACCTGTATTTAGCAGGTGGGAAGGAGATGCCTAGGGGGTTTGAGGCCCTGCCTGTGTGTGGTTCAAGAACTTGGGAACAGTACTGGGAACTCAGTGCTGGAGTATAGATTGGCTGAGAAATACTTTAAAACAACACTCAAGAGGGATTGGAGATGCATCTATTATCTGGAACTGTGATCTCAAATTTCACCAAATTCAGGGCTTCATATTGAAGGACACTTGCTATTGTATAGAGATCCGTTTTGATCTATTCCGGGCTTTCATATTGAGGGCACTGGCTATTGTATATATTGATAAAATTGTGAAATAGATTAGTAATTGGAGATGAATAACTGTATAAATAGATAATATATTATTAATATTGCTGTTGTAATAAAGTGTTTGTGTGTTTGATACTGCTGTTGTAATCGTAGTTTGAATCGTGACTGTATGTTAATATGGTGCGATTAAGACTGCTGTTGTAAATGGGAGTCTGAATCGTGACTGTGTGATCAAGGGGGCATATTCTGTGGTTCCGGGAATGAGTAACCTGTTAGTGGGAAAGCAACCTGGGAAAGACCCGTTAGAGAAAAAATACCTTGAAGGGTATAGTACTGCCAAGTGAAAAGGTACTTTGAAGAGAAAATCTCGTGTACCCATAAGGGGGTTCCTTTGATTGATAACAGCACGATTTGGATAATTTAGAATATTGTGATTTATTTTAGAACTGTACAGCTATTGAATGCTTATTAGTCGAATGCTTGTGTTTTACATTGCAGCGTGTTTTTGTATGATAGTTATTAGCAGTATTATTTCTCATTTAAGTACAATTTTGCTTGCATATTACAAGCTCAATAGCCTTCGTTTGGATTGTTTTGAGTGTAGGAGACTTGCTGCTGAAGTGTGTTTGATTGTTCTGTTGCACCTTAAACTGAGAGTATTTACCGATTTAAAAGCTTGTGTTATTTCTGTGTGTGAAAGAATTTTGTCTACCCGGGTTGAAAGGAGAGAGATTAATTGTGTGAGAGATGTACTGGCGCATTGAAGAACCTTTGGCCATTGTTTGTGAACAAATTTGTCTTAGGAATTTGTGAGTGAAGTGTGAATCGTTTGGATACTGTGTCCATTGTAAGTAACAATGGGAAACCAAATAGAGAGAGATACTATGGAAGACCCCGAATGCCCATTACAATTAGTTTACAGTGAGTTCCCTCAAAAAGCGGAAAGATTGAAATATTTTTTGGGAGCGTTGAATAAAAAATTAGGAGTTGATTTGTGGCCCGAAGGAGGGGTTGGAACATTGGAGGCCGTGAAATACATTGAGAAGATTGTTTGGCAATGTAGCCAAAGTAATGTAGCAAAGGAACTTATTGGGCTATGGAGACAATATTATGAGGGAGTAAAAGAACACGGAGAGGCTGCAATAATGGCAAATTGGCAGGAGGCAGAGGATTGGAATAGAGTTAAAGGATGACAAAGGAAACAAACCTCTAGATACCTTAAAAAAGGAATGTGGGTGTGCTTATAAAGAACATAGGGAATGGGAGAAAAAGAGAACTCCTGAAGGGAAACAGGCATTTGTAGACTTAGAGTTAAGGGACCCGCTGGTTGGCTTTGGTTTGGAAGGGGTAGATGAAGAATATTTAGAAGATTGCGAGAGCATTCGAATTAAAAGAAGTTTGCAGCCTCCACCTTATTCCTCTGCGCTCCCTATACTCCACCTTTACAGGATGAAAGGCTGACACGACGGTGATTGGCCTCATCAGCGACAACGATGAGTCGGCCTACAGGGAGGAGGTTCAGCTCCTAACAGCATGGTGTGCTGACAATAACCTGGCCCTCAACTCCAAGAAGACCAAGGAGCTCATTGTGGACTTCAGGAGATCGAGAGGCTGCACGCACACCCCCATCCATATCAACGGGACGGAGGTGGAATGTGTCTCCAGCTTCAGGTTCCTGGGGGTCAACATCTCCGATGACCTCTCCTGGACCCACAACACATCCTCGTTGATCAAGAAGGCTCACCAGCTCTTCTTCCTGAGGAGACTTAAGAAGGTCCACCTGTCACCCCAGATTCTGGTGAACTTCTACCGCTGCACCATCGAGAGCATCCTTACCAACTGCATCACAGTATGGTATGGTAACTGCTCTGTCGCCGACCGGAAAGCTCTGCAGAGGGTGGTGAAGATCACCCAATGCATCACAGGCTCCTCACTCCCCTCCATTGAGTCTGTCCATAGTAAACGATGCCTGCGCAGGGCGCACAGCATTGCCAGGGACAGCTCACACCCCAACCATAGACTTGTTTACCCTCCTCCCATCCGGGAAACGCTACAGGTCCCTCCGCTGCCATACCAGCAGGCTCAAGAACAGCTTCTTCCCTGCGGCTGTCACACATCTCAACGCTGCACCTCAATGACTGCCTGTCTCATACTACTGCACAATACTCATACTACTGCGCAATTACTTGTTCATTCATAAGTTCGCCCTTCGGAGATACCAACTGCATTTCGTTGTCTCTGTATTGTTCACTGCACAATGACAATTAAAGATTTAATTGAATTGAATTGAATTACAGCCAACACCTTGTGTGCATCATAGACCACTTCCTGTGTCTGCAGCACCCCCATGCCCCCTGCTGATCCTGTAGTATCACCTGTTCATCAGACAGCAGCAACAGCACAGAGTTATTTGACCCCAACAGCTCCACCACTAACAGATATCCCAGTAGCACACAGTACAAGGAGCAAACAAAGAAAATAGCTTCCGTGTTTAAAGATAAAGTACAACCACCAGAACCATTTTATGTGCCTAAACCTAGAAGAATAAGATGACCACCTAAAGAGACAAGATATGCCTTTAAGAAATAACGCCTTCCTCCTAGTGATGAGGATGATACATCGAAGGGTGAAACAGTATCAAGGGACTGAGAGCGAGTGAGACATAGCAAAATTATGAAGGAAGAACAAATATCCCATCATCAGTTCCCAGTTAGGGAGATGCCTAACCCAGCCTTTGATCCAGCTAATGCAGTTGGTGCAAACAATCCTCGAACCATTGGCGTATATTCTCCATGGATTCCTAATTAAATGATGGCAGTACTGAGTAAAATACCTGACAGAAAGAAATCACATGCTTCCTTTGTGGTCTATCTCTGGACCACTATGCGTGTGTATCACGCAGATTTGGGAGATTTGTAGGCTGTAATACAACAGATCATAACTCCTACAGAGCATACCAGGTTCCTAGCTACTTTAGGACACCCAACTCATGAAGCAATGGCTAATGTCATCGCTGATAATAATGCAAGAGAAGATGCAGTTTTAACTGCCCTTGCCACTACCCTCCAAAAGCTAATAGATATTGCTAGGATTCTGGATGTTTGACCAAAGAAAGGAGAGGGAGCAGATGAGTTTTTAGAAAGGTTCTCGGAACTATATATGGACCAGTCAGGCGATCTAAATTTTCAGAATGGGGTAAATTCTCTGCAGTACTGCGCAATATTGTTAAACTGCCTGCCAACTAATGTAGTCAAAGCAACAAACAACACGGACTGGTCAGAAAACAGCTCTAGTCAAATGGCTCATGCAGTGAGGTATCACTAGGATCACAAATTCTAATTTAGATTTATGGAGTCCTCAGATAAGGGCCAGGCATGGTTTACCAGATTAGACAAGGGCGCCAGAACCGGACTATCCAGGTTACCTAGACGAACCATCTCCCCGAGAACCAATTTCCCCAAGACAAAACTGAAGAGGGAATAGAACATTGGGACCAGACCAATGTTATGCTTGCGGTGGATTAAGGGGTTGTCCCACTTGTGTGACCTAAGCTGAGGGTTTAGAAGAGTTTGCCCTGGACTCAAACTCGCAGCATGGTCGATACAAGGTCCTTGGAGGTCGTAGGAGGTGGCTGGAACTCCCCTTCATGCTCAAGGGAGGTTCCCACCTACTCACAGCCTCAGATAGGTCGCGGAAAAATGTTCAGCATATTGAAAATGTTTCCCCGAGTAAAATTTGGTCAGCATGGGTCTTTTTCACTCATAGTGCAGCGGAATGGGGTCGCTATTTACTTACAGGCACTCAAAGGCAGCCGTAGGCCATCTCCTTCGCTGACCGGCCATTTTGATTTGCTCATTGGAGTTTCATGACCTAGGAAGACCTACCGGTAGGTTAAATGCCCGCTGAACTTTATTAAACTTCTTTAAAGTGTCTCCACTCCTTCTCTCCCCCCCCCCTCTCTCTCCTTCTGTCTCCCTTCTCTCCCCTCCCCTCTCTCTAAAGGACTTGCATTACTCTGTGGCAGCCGTTTACCTTCCTCTTCATCGTGCAGACAGCGCTCCTCCGCTGTCCCTGGCCCTCACCTTCGCAATGTGTTTGTGTGTGTGCGTGTGTGTGTGCGTGTGTGTGCGCGTGTGTGTGCGTGTGTGTGCGTGTGTGTGTGTGCGCGCGCGCCCGCAGTCAGTAGATGCAGCTCGTGGCACATTCGATCCAGCTCGTGGTTTCAACGCGGATGGTCGATGCAGCTCGAGGCTTTCCAGGCGAGTGCCCTCGAGCTTGAAGGGCGAAGGCACTCTTCTGGACTCTGGAGTAGGTCGCCCAATTGGGACAGGCCCTTTAGATCACTGGAGTAGGGAGTGTCCAACACGAGGACAAAATGAGGGAGGGGGTCAATGGAGAGAACAGAGAGATCACAGAGAGCAGAGGGAACAAAGAGGGAACTGGCAAATAAATCAGGGGCAGAGAAGCCAAACACCCTTCTCTCAAACTAATCTATTCTCACAATCCTGATTAGCAAATCTGTCCAGATTTAAGGGACAAGTTTGCCAGAACCCTTTCCCTGGGTCAGTAGTGTACCAAGACAAAGCAGTAAAACATACAGTCGTAATAACCACTGAAAATATTGCAAGAAAAGAGTCACTGAAAAATATCCCAGAACTATGGAAAAATAACAGCCAACCCCATGTTTCCCTGAGAGCACATTTTAGCCAGCAAAGTGGTAAAATCAGATGCTTGCATTAACTGTTAATCAGTTAATTAATCAGCGAGGCCATTAGAGCAGGGAATGTCCGTCGCGAAGGCAAAAGAGAAGAGATTATAACAAGAGCAAAGGGGAGCTACAAAGAAACTTAAAGGGGAGACAAAATAACTGCTTCTAAGGCGACTCCTTAAAAATTGGAATGTGAATATTTTGGCACTGGTAACAGGACAAGAAGGAACTGCAGAGTACGTTTAAATACGCCTAGACATACGGAAATGAATTTCAGAGTTTGCTGCACACATTACGAGTAAGGTGAATTTTCCAGCAAGTGCGAAAGACTTGGGAGCAATGGTAAAGAAAGCAATTGATCTGGCAGATCCGAATGTATATTAAGAACAAAACTTGTCTAATCAATGTACTGTTCAATTTTATCAGACCGCAAGGACAGTTGTTACCCAGCTACGCCAGCGTCTGGGGAGTGAGGTATGTGAGTATGTGGACCCGCAAGTGTGGGCAGAAGACGCAGCTCAGGTAGGATGTGTTTGCTTTGATCCCATCCAGGTAGCTCTCCAGAAAGGGGTGACACTGCCTTCGATACAGCAGTACCCATTGATATAACAGGCAATTTCGAGTATAGACAAGCTGATCCAGGGATTGCTGGAACAAGACATCTTAGTGAAGTCTATTTGCAACACACCAATCCTTGCAGTGCCCAAGGCACGGAAAGAGGGCCAGTACAGGTTGATCCAGGACTTAAGATCTGTCAATGCAGTGGTGGAACCGCTCCATACCTTGGTGTCAAACCCAGCTCATATTCTAGCTTTAATTCCAGTGGAAGCAAAGATTTTTTCCAATTGTAGACCTGCAGCATGCCTTCTTCTCATTACCTCTGCACAAAAACAGCTAGTATTTATTTGCCTTTACTTACAGGGGACAACGTTATATGTGGACAAGATTACCTCAGGGATTTATTAATTCGCCTGCCTTGTTTTCTCGATGTCTTCAAGAACAATTAAGCACTTTAAGTTTTAAAAGGAAATCCACTTTAATACAGTATGTGGATGACTTGTTAGTGGCTAGTTTAGATGAGCAGAGCAATCGTGAAAACATTGCTCAATTATTTAATCGCCTGGCAAATTTAGGATATGTGGATTCTCAGTCCAAAGTATTGATGGCTCAACAAAAAGCAAAGTTTCCAGGAGTAATAATTTCGGCTACAGAGAGAAGTTTAGAAAACAGCAGACTTGAACCAATTTGTGAATTTCCTGTTCCAAAAGAGGCGAAGCAAATAAGACAGGTATGGTGAACTGCTGCCGACCCTGGATCTCTAATATTGACACCAAGGAATTGACTCCTTATACTGGCCTAGAGGGCAAATTTCCATTGTCCGAAGAAGCTCAGAAAGCTTTCGAGAATTTGAAGAGGTCTTTAGTGCAAGCTCCAGCACTAGGAAGGTCACTCGATGATAGACGCTTCCAACTTTACTGTGCCATCCTTTCTGAAATTGTTTATGGAAGTCCTTTAAGAACCCCTGGAACTAAAATGACATAAAAGTCATAAGCTTCCATCACATGACTACGGAAATGACTGATTACGTTCTGGCCTTGACTCGGGCGCTAAGGGATTTGCATTCTAGGGTGCGAGCAACATATAGTGGTTTCTTCCATTAAAGTCAAGCTTGGTGATTATGTACTAGTGAAGAATTGGGTAAGGAAAGGTTTGGAGGCTCGGTGGGAGGGACCTTACCAGGTTCTCCTAACAACTCCAACAGCAGTTAAAGTAGAAGGAAGGAATGTGTGGGTCTATCTTAACCATTGTAAGAGTATTAGTGGGAGAATAAGCTGCTAACTTGTTTTCGTCAAGGAATTTCTTAGGTAACATCATACGCACTGAGAGTCAATAGTACATTCAGCTAAAGAGACGGACAAAGAGGATTCATGCCCATGCAAACTTGGGAGATGGAGACTTGTCAGTCAGAAGTCGTGAAACTATGCCCATTTAAACTTGGGAAGTTACTTAGAGTTCTGATAAATTACATCACCTTTGTTGTTAAGTTGTATAATAGGAACCGTGTCATCTTATTTTGTTTATCATGGGCATTTTGGGTACCTGACAAAATGGAGGATTTTTGCTTTTGTAAAGCTGCTGGCCATCTTTTGCAAAAGCTGCAAAGACCATGAGGACCATGGCTCCAGAGTGTCTGTGGCCTGGGGTGAGGTTGAATACAGATTGATGTCCAGATGGCCTTTAATTTTTGCAGAGGGAGCTGGGTCCTGCTGCAAATGCATGCTCAGGATTGGTTGGGAAGTAATGGGTGATAATAATGTTGCTAACTATGTTGCATGATCTTCGCCGTTACTCGTGATTGGTCAAGGAGAGGGGCATTGCCCAAATTGATAATATTAACTTGGTGGAATGTTTCTTTGCCTAATTAAACTCTTTCCCACTAAGTGCTTTCTATTGAAACAATGTTATGTGATGTTTTGTGATTGGGTTAGGGAACTGTTAATGAATGTATTTTGTAACCCTTATTGATAATTGGCATGTAGGGGTTACTCCCCCCATGTATTTAGCTCCAAGGGTTTGTGAAGGTATAAAAGAGGGGAGAGTACATTGGGGTGTATCGATCTTCTGGGATAGCGAATGGGAGTGTGCTGATCTTCTGGAGTTGTTCTATACGCACGAGGCTGACGGGCTTGAATGAGTAGAGATAAGGATCGGACCCGCGCTATTGGATTAGGTAGTGTATTGCCGTTGGATAATAAAGAGAGTTGATTACCAGTGCTTCGTATTCGGTGTTTGATTGAACCAGACCAGGGGGGTAGGATTAGGATGAATAAAATTTACTTTGAGTTTGATCGGAATTACACATGCAGAAATTTTTTGATAATTGTCCCTTGAAATTACACCATTTTCTTGCCTGTTTTTTTTATTGTACCGCAAAATAACACATTTTACTTGCTTGTCATTTCTTAATTTACACAGAACATTTGTGATTATCATATATTAAAATTACACCACCTACTTGCTTGTTTACACTTACATCATATTGAGAATATTTTATAATACACCTACACCTACTTGTAACATGTTACCTGTTCCTTGCTTGTTTACTCTAATTAGAGAGATGTATCCTTTACATGGGAGGCCTGGTCCCCCAACGCAATATTCCACCACTGAGCCATAGCCCCCAACGATGCGCATGATCAGCTGACAGGCCCGCAATAACAGCAGAAGTTTAGTTGGCTAATAACTTTAGATTTAATACTTGCATTACCTCACTATCCCTCTTCCTATCCTCCTCCATTCCCCCTCCTCTCCCAGCACTCCGTCCCCATCCTCTTGACCCTCCCTCTTCCTTCCCCAGTACTTCTCCCCTTCCCCACCTCTCCCTTTCATTTCCCCTACCCTCAGTCACTCCCCCCCTCCCTCCATAAGCCTTCTTCCCTCCCTCTCTTTCTATCCCCCTCCTCCCCCAGTCTCCCTCCTCATCTCCCACACTTTCCCCTCCCTTTTCCTTCCTCCCCCCTCCTCTCCCTCAATCCCCCCACTCAATTCCCCAGGTAAAACTACCGCCAGCCCTATTTTCTCCAGCAGGGCGGAGATGATGTCGGGGGGGGGGGGGGGGGGGGGGAATGGGGTGAGCATCTTGGAGCTGGGGGAAGGAGAGGAAGAGGCCAAGGGTAGCTGGCGCGATCTCCCCTTCCTCGGACCTACCCAGCGTGGCCTCTTCCCACCCCCAGTTCCCGCACCGGCTGCATCTCGTTGTGGCAGCACCTGGTGCAACCCAAGGACACAACGAAGCATCGGCTCTGGAGGGCGGCGTCTTGGTGTGGGAGGCGCTAGTCACGGGGTCGGTACCCGAGTTGGTATTTAAGGCCAGGCAACACCCGTGACCTTGGAAGAGTAGGAAGCTGTATTGGAGAGAATAAACATGTCTAGTGCACACACCTAGATTAGTTTTTGTCTGGACTCCTTCAAGTCCCCGCTACAATGGTGACCCCGACGCCCAGTAGTGAAATCCTGGAAGGGAAATTTGAAAAGAAAATGCATTCTGCCGCTGCCACCTACGAGACCGAACTCAACGCAGTCTCCCTGATGCTACCTACATTTTGGACCTCGCAGCCGGGGGTTTGGTTTCAACAGGCCGAGTCCCAGTTCTTCAACCGCAATATCACGGCCGACGAGATTCGCTATCACAATGTGGTAAGCGCCTTTAACCAGCAAACGGCCGGTCGGGTCATTCCTTACCTGGATAATCCGCCGGCAGTGGGTAAGTACACAGGCCTCAAGGAGCTGCTGCTCCGAATCTACGGGCCAAGCCAAATGCATCGCGCCTGTCAGGTCCTTAACATGGGCAGGCTCAGCGACCGGATGCCCTCGGCCCTCATGAGCGAGATGCTCATGCGCATCCACCAGCCCTGCCCGCTCTTTGAATTTACCTACCTGCAGCAGTTGCCACATGACATCCACCGGCAGCTCTTGGAGGAGAGCTTCGAGGATCCCATCCAGGTAGCGGGCCACGCTGATGAGCTGTGGCTTCCGACCAGCAGCAGATGAGCACGTTGGAATACCTGGAACCACTGGACTCCCCAAAATCGTTGGACTGGATTGATTCAACGCCCTGAAAGGCCCAGCGACCCAGGACGATGCTCTGACAGGCCCAGTGACCCAGGACCACACCCACAACAGCCACAGACCAGACAAGTGACACAGGAAAGGAGGATCGCTGAGCCACAGACCAGACAGGTGGCACAGGAGAGGAGGATTTCTGGGCAGCACCCAGGAGATCCAAGGAGAAGGATGTGATGTTTTTACCACAAATGCTGGGGTCAGCAGCCCGCCCAAGCCGCCAGCCATGTTCGTTTCTGGGAAATGGCTGCGCCGGCTGCTGATAGTGGCAGGCAGGATCCATCGACTGTATGTCTGGGAGCAGCGCTCGGGGCTCAGGTTCTTGGTGGACACCGGGGCGGAGGTCAGCGTATTGCCCCCATCTGGACTCAACCTTCATGCTGGTAAGAGGTGTCCCCCGTTAACTGCTGGGAATGGCAGTTCAATTCACACATATGGCGTCCGCACAGTTCCTGTTATTTTCAGTACGTGCCATTTCACCTGGACATTCATCATCGCGGACGTGGCCTAGACACTGCTGAGCGCAGATTTCTTGCGGGGGTAGTTGCTCCTCATGGACATCGGGGCAATGTCTTGTCCGCACTTCAACTTTTGAGAAGATCTCCTTGCGCTCTACTGCGCCCACCGTGCCAGTCAGCAACCCCGCAGCAACGGTGGACAATGTCTACGCCCAGGTACTGGCTGAGTTTCCAACATTGTCACCCCCAAGTTCAGCTCGGCCAGCCTGAGGTACAGTGTCATGCACCATATTCTGTCATCGGATCCGCCATTCCACGCCCACAGGCCCGCTCTTGGTAAGCTCTTCAGAGGAAAGGAGGATGAGGCCATGGGCCTTGTTCAATGTGCTCCAACAGCCCATGGGCCTCCCTGCTGCTGAAGGTGTCCAGTGGCTGGAGGCCTTGTGGGGACTAACACCGACGTAATGAGGCCATGACTGCTGACCGTTACCCTATTCCCCATATACAGGACTTCTCAGCCCATTTGGCCAGGGCTAGGTTCTTCTCCAAGATCGACCTAGCCTGGGGATATCACCAGATCCCCGAGCGACTGGAGGATGTCCCCAAGACGGCAATTATCACCCCATTTGGGTTGTTCGAGTTCCTGCGGATGCCCTTCGGCCTCAAGAACGCTGCTCAAGCCTTTCAGCGCCTAATGGACACTGTGGTGCACGAGCTTGATGTCCTGTTTGTCTACTTGGATGACATCCACGTGGCAAGATGCTCACGAGAGGAATGCTACGCCCACTTGCGTCTACTCTTCCAGCACCTCAGTGACCATGGCCTCATAATTAACCCTGGCAAGTGCCATCAACTTCCTGCGGCATCGGGTGACAAGGCACAGAACAGTGCTTCTGCTGGACAGGGTTGAGGCAATCCGCCAGTTCCCACGGCCTGCTATAGTACATGGCCTCCGGGAGTTCATAGGGATGGTCAAATTTTACCACCGGTTCATTCCGGTAGCTGCCAAATGTTTGTGGCCGCCTTTTCACTTGCTGACGGGTAAGCAACGGGAGATTCAGTGTGACACTGTCGCTACAGCAGCTTTTTAAGGGGCGACGGAGGCCTTGGCTCGGGCGACTATGCTCGTGCATCCTTGCCGTGGATGCCTCTGACTCTGGCAATGCGGTACTACCTCGGGGGCCGTTCCTTCGTAGCCTTCACGGACCACAAGCCCCTCACGTTTGCTTTCTTGAAGCTTTAAGATCCTTGGTCTGCCATCAGCAGTGCCAGCTGGCGGCTATTTCGGAATATACAATGGACATCCGACAAAATCGCTGCAAAATGCAACCTCATGGTGGATACTCGTGGGGGAGGGGGAGAGGGAGGGGGAGGGAGCGGGAGCGAGAGGGGGACTTGTCTCCCCTCAATCGGGGATATTGCGAACAAACATTGCATGTCTAAGGCCAGCAGTATTCTAAAGGACCCCACACATCTCCATCATGGGCTGTTCACTCTGCTGCCCTTGAGCAAAAGATATCGTAGCATAAGGAGCAGAACATCAAGGTTCTGCAACAGGTTCTGAATGCCATCAGACTCCTGAATGCCATGTAATAGGATGCCACCATTGTCTATTTTATCCTTTTATCCATTTTATCCTTTTATCCATTTATCAATTTTATCCTTCTGTTTATTATCGTGTTGCACAGGGAGCCAAATGCAATGGAATTTCGTTTGGAATTGCATATATCGATGTATATATCGGGGGGGAGGGAGGGAGAGAAAGGGGGGGGAGAGGGGGGGAAGAGAGGGGGGGAGAGAGGGGGGAGAGAGGGGGGGAGTGAGGGGGGGAGTGAGGGGGGGAGAGAGGGGGGGAGAGAGGGGGAGAGAGAGAGAGAGAGAGAGAGAGGTTGGAGAGGGGGAGGAGGGAATGGGGGAGGGAGAGGGGGAGGGAGAGGGGGGAGGGAGAGGGGAGAGAGAGGGGGAGAGAGATGGGGGAGAGAGAGGGGGAGAGAGAGGAGGAGGAGAGAGAGGAGGAGGAGAGAGAGGAGGAGGAGGGAGGGGGAAAGAGAGAGGAGGTGGGAGAGAAGGGAGGGGGAGGGGGGAGAGAAGGGAGGAGGAGGGGGAGAGAAGGGAGGAGGAGGGGGAGAGAAGGGAGGAGGAGGGGGAGAGAAGGGAGGAGGGGGGAAAGAAGGGAGGATGAGGGGGGAGGAAAGGGAGGAGAAGGGGGAGAGAAGGGAGGAGGAGGGGGGAGAGAAGGGAGGAGGAGGGAGGAGAGAAGGGAGGAGGAGGGGGGAGAGAAGGGAGGAGGAGGGGGAGAGAAGGGAAGAGGAGGGGCAGAGAAGGCAAGAGGAGAGAGGGGGACGAGGGGAGGGGGGAAGAGGGGAGGGGAGGAGGGGATGGGGTGGTGGGGAAGGGGGTTAAGGGGAGGGAGGGTGGTGGGGGTGGGGAGGGGGGTTAAGGGGAGGGAGGGTGGTGGGGATGGGGAGGGGGGAGAGAGAATGCCCAGGAACTTGAAGTTGTTGACTCTCCATTTCAACAATCAGCCCCTGATTTTACTGGCATTGAGAGCAACGTTGTTATTTTGGCACCATTCAATTAAACAATTGATCTCTCTCTTATATTCCGACTCATCATTATATGTAATACAGTTAACAATGGTGGTGTCGTCAACAAATTCAAAGATGGAGTTGGAACTGTGTCCAGCCACACAGTCATTGGTATAGAGCAAGAGCAGGAGACTGAACACACATTCTTGAGGTCCTCCTGTGCTGATGGTTGAGAAGAATGTGTTGTTGCCAATTCGTATCCATTGTGTTTTATTGGTGAGGAAGTCGAGGATCCAGGTGCAAAGAGGTGTACAGAGCAGGTGGGAACCTCAGACCTCAATAATGGGAGGTTGTAGATGTCTGCAAAAACTCCAGCCAGTTGGAGAACAGGTTTTAAGAACATGACCAGTTACACCATCAGATCCAGATGCTTTATGAGGCTTCACCCTATTAAAATATGTTCTGATGTTGGCTGGGTTGGCAATGCCATCAGAGGCTATGGGGCCCCGTGTAGGCACATCAGTATCCTCTCTAAGGTAGATAGAAATGCTGGAGAAACTCAGTGGGTGAGGCAGCATCTATGGAGCAAAGAAATAGGTGATGTTTCAGGTCAAGACCCGACATCAGACTGATGTCGGGAAAAAGAAAGGAAGAGGCGGAGGCAATAGGCTGGGAGAGCTGGGAATGGGAGGGAAAGGATGGAGAAAGCAAGGACCTCCTGAAATGGGCGAATCAATGTTCATACCACTGGGGTGTAAACTACCCAAGCAAAATATGAGGTATTGTTCCTCCAATTTGCACTGGGCCTCACTCTGGCAATGAAGGAGACCCAGGGCAGAAAGGTCAGATTCGGAATGGGAGGAGAGGGGGAGTTGAAGTGCTGAGCCACCAGAAGATCAGGTCAGTTATTGCGAAATGAGCGGAGGTGTTGGGCAAAGCGATCACCAAGCCTGCGCTTGGTCACAATGATGTAGAGCAGTTGACACATGGAACAGCGGATGCAGTAGATGAGGTTGGAGGAGGTGCAGGTGAACCTCTGCCTCACCTGGAAAAACTGCTTGGGTCCTTGGATGGAGTCAAGGGGGGAGGTAAAGTAACAAGTGTAGCATTTCCTGTAGTTGCAATGGAAAGTACCAGCGGAGGGGTTGGCTTGGGTGGGAAGGGACAAATTGACCAGGGAGTTATGGAGGGAATGGTTTCTGCAGAAAGCAGAAAGGGGAGGTGATGGGAAGTTGTGGCCAGTGGTGGGATCCTGTTTGAGGTGGCGAAAATGTTGGAGGATTACATGTTGTATGCGATGGCTGGTAGGATGGAAGATGTGGACAAGGGGGACTCTGTCCTTGTTACGAGTGGGGGGATGGGGAGTGAGTGCGAAGCTGCGGGATATAGAGGAGACCTGGTGAGAGCCTCGTATATAATAGAAGAGAGGAACCCCCATTCCCTAATAAATGAGGACATCGCCAATGCCCTGGTCTGGAACACCTCATCCTGGGTGCAGATGCGGCATAGGAATTGGGAGTAGGGGATGGAGTCCTTACTGGAAGCAGGGTGGGAAGAAGTGTAGTCCAGATAGCCATGGTTGTCAGTTGGTTTGCAGTGAATGTCAGTCAGTAGTCAGTTATTTGCAATGGAGATGGTGAGGTCCAGAAATGGTAGGGAGATGTCAGAAATAGTCCAGGTGAATTTGAGTGCCGGATGGAATTTAGTGGTGAAATGGATGAAGTCAGTGAGTTCTGCATGGGTGCAGTATCCTCATAATTGAAGTGTGCATAGAACATATTGATATCTCACTGTCGCTTGAGTTGCCAATTGGTTTTGGTCTGTAGGAAGTGATGGTGTGCAAGCTCTACTGCAGCTGCTAAATGCATGACATTCATCTTCCAGTTTAGTGCAAAAGTACAGAAAAAGGTTCTCAACAATGTAATGTACCAACTCTAAATACAAAGTCCATCAATGGCAATGCAGTAGCGGTGAATCGGACAGTACCCTAGCTAGTTTATGGAAGGACTGCAAAGAAGCCTGATGACATAGGGGAGGAAGCTGTTCTGAAGTCTGGTGGTGCACGCTTTCAATCTTCTGTATCTTTTGCCCAACAGGAGTGGGGAGAAAAGGAATGATGGGAGTAGGACAGTCTTTGATTATGCTGGCTGCATATTTGAGGCAGCCTGAAGTGTAGATGGAATCAATGGTGGATAGTTTGGCCTGTGTGATGCTCTGGGCGACATTGACAAATTCCTGCACTTTCTTGCGGTCTTGGCAGAGCTGTTCCTAAATCAAGCTGTAATGGTGATCTGTGGAAGTTTTTTTTTTTTTTTAATATTTTTATTTAATTTATTTTATTTAATAGTGTTAAATACATCAGTGTACATCTGTGTAAAATTTTAAATTGTATTAAAGTGTGTCTTGCGTTAATTGAGCATTTATGCACATTTAATATGTTTCCACCTTTCAGTGGAAATTGTTATGCTTAATTCGTTTTCCTACTCTCCTCTGATACCTTCCGTTGTTGGTATTACTGTATTTAGTATAATATTATATATATATGAAAATAAATTTGCTGATTCCGCCTTTGTATTCATTGCTTCATCTAGTAAGTCTGATGGCATTTTGTGAAATTCTTGTGCATGTTTTTTCAAATAATCACATATTTGGAAATATTTAAAATACTGATTGTTACCCAGATTGTATTTTAGTTGTAATTGTTAAAATGATAGTAGTTTTCCCGTTTCATACAAATCTTTGAATCAAAAGTTTTAATTCCTGCTCTTTCCCATTAATAAATGCTTTATCTATAAATTGAGGGTTTAAACAGAGGGTTTTTAGCAATAGGAGATAGGAGAGATAAGTTTCTTAATTTTAAGTTGTATTTTATTTGTTTCCAAATTCTGATTGTACTATGTATAATTGGATTTTTGTTGTAATCTGTATTATTCACCGTCATTGGTGAGAGAAGGATTGTGCCAATATTAAAAGGGGAACAGCCCTCTTTCTCCATAATGATCCACTCCGGTTGTAGAGGAGAGTTATCCAACAATTGAATCATATTTCTAATATTTACAGACCAATAGTAAAACATAAAATTAGAGAGTGCTAACCCCCCTACTACTTTGGGTTTATTCAGGTGTGGTCTTTGTATTCTATGGGACTTATAATCCCAAATAAAATTTGTAATATCTGAGTCCAATTTAAAAAAAACTTTTTGGGTAGGTGTAATGGGATTGATTGGAACAGGTAAAGAATTTGTCGTAAAAGAATCATTTTTATAGCATTTATTCAGCCTATTAAGGACATCGGAAGCATTTTCCAGAATTTAATTAAATTATGTAGTTTCTTAAGTACAGGGTTATAGTTTGCATTAAGCATGTCTTGATATCTTCTGATGATTTCAATACCCAAGTATTTAAATTTTTCCACAGCTATTTTAAAAGGAAATGGTACAAGATGTGTAGAATCTTTTGGTTTTATTGACATGATTTCACTTTTAGTCCAGTTTATTCTGTAACCTGAAAATGAACCGAAATCCTCGATTAAGTTTAGAATATTGGGTATAGTGATATGAGACTTTGTGATGTACAAAAGTACTTCATCAGCGTATAATGATATTTTATTGTTTGAATATTTTGTATTATATCCGTGGATATTCGGATGAGTGCTAATTATTTCTGCTAGTGGTTCAATTATGAGGGCAAATAACAATGGTGATAATGAACAGCCTTGTCTATTACCCCTTGACAGTTGACATTTCGTGGATAAGATATCATTAGTTAATATTCTGGCCGTTGGCTTATTATATATTAATTTAATCCATTGAATGAAGTTCTCTCCCAGTTGGAATTTTTGCAATACCTTAACCATATACTTCCATGCAACCTGATCGAATGATTTCTCTGCATCCAGTGAAATAATTGCGAGATTTGGATCTTTCGTTTGGTGTGAGTGCATTATGATAAGCAGACGTCTCAAATTATTAAATAATTGTCTCTTAGGGATAAAGCCTGTTTGATCCGGATGTATTAAGTTACTGGCATACTTACTTAATCTTCTTGCTAATATTTTTACTAATATTTTTTGATCTGTGTTTAACAACGCAATAGCTCTGTAAGATCCGGGTTCTTCCTCATCTTTGTCTTTCTTAAGTATTAATGTTATCGTGGATTCTACTAGTGTATCAGGTAATATTTGTTCTCTAAAAGCATGTGTATACATTTTCTGTAGGCGAGGAGTAAATATGTCGTAAAAACTTTTGTAGAATTAATTACTGAATCCGTTGGGACCTGATGTTTTTCCATTTTTTAATGAGATTATTGTTTCTTCTATTTCCTTATTTGAGATTTGTGCTCCAAATTCCTCTTGTTCCTGCAATTCTAGTTTGGGAAGATTGCAATTATGCAAAAACTCAGTAACTTTGTTGGAGTCCATTGTTGTTTTGGATGTATACAAATTCGCATAAAATTGCACAAATCTTTTATTAATTTTGTTCGGAAATGTTAATACTTCCCCTCTATCTGATTTAATCTTTGAAATCATATGTTCCTTTTCTCCTTTTTTTAAAAAGCGTGCGATAAGTTAATGGAGCTTATCCCCAAATTCTAACTGTTCCTGTCTTGTGTTTTGGAATAATCTTATAACTTTCTCTGATAGTAATTTATTTAATTTAAATGTTAGTATTAATATTTTATTATGTTTATTCATGGTCGGGTCTTTAGCATTATCTATGTCTAATTGTCTAATTTGTTCCTCTAGCTGCCGTTGTTCATTCTTATTTTTTTTATTCTGAAAGGCTTGGTATTAGATTATAACACCTCGAATAAAAGCTTTGAAGGATTCCCATAATAATGTAGATGATGTGTCTAGTGTGTCATTTATTTTGGAAAAAAGATCAATTTGCTGTTTTAGATATATACTCCCTTGCGGGTCTTTTAAAATTTGGGCGTTGTACCTCCAAAATGATGTATTCTTAGACATGCCTTCTATTTTTTTTTTTAAGTTAGGGGGGAGTGATCTGAAATCGTATTTGTATGGTATTTTGGATTCAAAGTATATGGAATTAATTTTGTGTCTACCAGGAAATAATCTATACGTGAATAAGTCTTGTGTACCGATGAATAGAATGAATATTCCTTGCCAGTCGGATTTGCAATCCTCCAAACATATGTTATATTTGTATTTTTTGTGTTTAAAAGTTCACTAGTTTTAGATTTCGTATTCCTCGCTGTTTTTTACTAGATTTATCTAAGGGTCTAAAACACAGTTAAAGTCCCCCCCAATTATAATATTCTGGTAATTATATTCTGCTATTATATTCACAATTTTATTTTAAAAATGCAGATTATCGAAGTTAGGCGCATATATATTTACCAATGTAATTGGGATGGGATGGATCTCACCGGTAACTATCAATATCTTCCATCCTTATCTGTTAAGGTATTTTTCTGTTTAAATGATATGCATTTGTGAATAATGATAGACGTGCCTCTGGATTTTGACGTGTTTGACGAATGAAAAGTTTGGCATATCCAGTTCGTCCTCAATCTAGCTTGATCTTGAAATTTAAGATGCGTTTCTTGGAGGAAGATAACATCTGTGTTGTATGCTTTCACCTGAGCTAAAATCTTTCCCCTTTTAATGCGTTCGTTAGCCCCCCTAATATTCCGACTGCAAAATGAGATTCCTCCCAGTTTATTTTGTTTAATGTCTTGCATTTTGGCTAGGTTTAGTACCTGTGTATTGTGCGGTGCATCCATACCTCAGGTCTTTAAGTATTGGGGGAACATTTAACCTACCAATTTCAATTTGTGGATTCCTTTTGTGATTCTCCTTGAATAAAAAACACACACGTGATTAATTGTGATATTAAAAAAAATTAGTAAAAGTGAAAATACAGTGACCAAGCTTGTTGGCACTGTAATTAGTGGCTCACCTGTTGGTGGGAGAAAACATTATGTCGACTTCCGTTGTCGATATTAGCAAACAAATAGCTCCACTACCTCATAACATATCCATACTAGAGCGGTGCCGGTTCAAAATCAACTATATAGTACCGAATTGCAGTATATATATCCATTTCATATGTATTCCCAGATATATCTAACTGTTTTATCTGCAAAGCATTAAGCATCAGGTTTTACCTTGATAATAATCAGCTATTGGTTGAAGGGGTTACCTAGGGCAGGCTTCTGGTTCTGAGCCAGGAGCCTGTCTTTCCCCCCTCAAACCCCGGTTATAAATCTGCTTAAAACTTATTAAGTTATACATGTTATTTTGTAAATCAACCCCTTACTACCATTCTGGTTAATATTAATTACAATTTCTATGTTAGTGTTCTATGTTTTAAGTGTTAAAGGTGTTACTTCTATAACATTAGGTTATTCATTTAAACTCTTAAACCACGATGATTGCTCTGTTCACATTCTGTTGTAAAGCTCTGCATTCAGTGTTTATCTTTTTCCGCTTCACTTGGAACCCAGTATGTCCTTGAGTTAGCATTCCTCGATAAGCCGTCGAGTCAAAACACAAGGAGAGAGAGAATATCCATACAGTTCAGCTTTTCAATTTACTAATTCTCTTCCACGATGGTTAAGGCATATTTATATGCGTTCTCCGGATTTGTAAACGATTTTTGCTGTTCCTTGTAAGAAATGCGCATTTTCGCTGGGTAGTAGGCTCCATATCTGACTCCGTTCATGCCTTGGAGAGCTTGCTTTGCCTTAGAGAACTGATTTTGCTTCTGAACAATTTCATAGTTATAATCCCTGAATATTTTGATAGATGTCAGCCCCATTGTTTCAGTGGCACTCCATATTTAATATTACTCATAACCTCTTCCATGCCAGAAATGTCCCGGAATTTTACAATAATCTGACGTGTGTATTCTGAACCTGTTTGAGGTTTTTGTTTGAATCTCTTGGGCTCGATGTGCTGCTTCAATTTTTGGAAGATTAGGAAGATTGAGAGCTTCTTTAATTAGATCCGCAGCAAACTCCTGAGGGTTATCTCCCTCGACTCCCTCGGGTACTCCTACTAATCTTAGATTAAAGTGTCTCGAACAAGCTTCCACATCCAAGCACTTGACCGAAACTTTTGCCAGCTGTTTTGCAGTGAGGTCGTGATGTATCTTAATTTTCTCGGCCATTTGTCCCATCTCTACCTCCATCTCTTTCATTGTTTTCGAATACGAGGAGAGTCTCATGCAACAAACTTCTTAGTAGTGTCTTCTTCCCGCTTCTTCATTCTCTCCAATAGTGCTACTCTCACATCTTCAATTCTTTTATTTACGATGCCAATCGAATCTCGCACAGACTGTACAGACTCAATAATTTTCAAATAGCCCGCGTTCGTATTCACCATCAGCTGTTCCATCATATCACTCATTATTTTTTCCATCTGCTTTCCATCCACCTTTTCATCTTTCAGTTCTCTTACCAATTGCTTTAGGTCCTCCATTTCTTTCTCCTTATCTGGCTTAGCTCTTGTAGCCATTTTAGAGGGCAATTTTCCTTCAAGAACCACTTCAAAAGTCGATTCTTCAGGCTCCTTCTCACTCCTCCAGTAAAGTTTTGAGATTGTTCTCTGAGGACTCTCTGAGCAGAAACCGGATTTTGCATTTAAAGGGTTAAATTCACCGTTAAATCCACAGCACTTACTGACCCAGTTTTAATGCATAAAATCACAAATTTTTGGGAGCGGAGCTATGTGTGGCGACTGTTACTAAAACATGGCACTACCGGAAGTCGATTTTGTGGAAGTTTTAAGAGTCATTGGAGACATGTCAAATTTCCTCTGTCACCTAAGTCTCTGCAGTCGCTACATGTTTGCGGGTGGTTGTCGGGTAATCGCCTTCATGGTCACGAGGTCAACATCTTGAAAAATTAGCGGCAACCAGAATGGAGCCGCCGTGGAGAGTAGGGACAATTCTCGTGCTGTAGCTGGGTCACCAGAAGGTCGAAGGTTCTCGTAGGTTGTAGTCGGTGCTGACCGGTGAGTTTCATTGGCTCATTGTGGAAACAAAACGTAAGCAGTAGTTTTCAGAACCAAGGATAACCGACCGGGTTATGGTCGGACATGTT
The DNA here is from genome assembly GCA_963514005.1 of Raja brachyura. The sequence continues at coordinate 73,133,365 of OY740789.1, read as the reverse complement.
AACCAACTTGTTAATGTCTGCCGAGCTTCACAGCCATGTATTTCTGGCTTCTTAAAAGTCGTCTTCACTCATTTTAACTCCTTCCCCCTCTTTTAAAGGACTTACCGTACACTGTGCTTTAGCCACCTTAATTACAGCGCCAACCTTCCTTTTCATCAAGGTGTGTGTGCGTATCACATTGGCTTTGCACCATGTGAATTTTACTCAGAGAGTGCTACCCCCACTTGCCCTGTCCCCCGCTTGCATAATGGGCTGGTGAAGGAAGCGATATGTGTGTGTGTGTGTGTGTGTGTGTGTGTGTTCCACTCTAACAGTTGCCGTTCCAGTTGCCGGTATTTCAGGTGACTGCTGGCAATTTGACAGTCGCTGGCATTGGCCTGAAAAACCACCTAAGTGGGACAGGCCCATAATAATCCAGAATTTCTTCAAGGAAGTTTTAAGCGCATTATAGCGAGACACGTGTTGTTAAACAGCTCACACGTGACTGGGGAGGGTTCTCCCAGAGATCTATTTATATATATACCAGGGCACACCCCTAAACCATGTGACAACTTCTTCCTGCCAAACACAGTCACATGACTTTGCCAGTTTTAGTGCCATGGGTTCGCTCAGTAAGTGGCCAAACCACCTGCTGGCGTCACAGGACACCCCCAGAATCGGAGGCACAAAACCAAAATGGCAGACGAACGAGGCGGCTGGCCCTCGTGCACACATTCTCCCCCCCTTCAGGGGACACAACCGGTAAAGGCGGAAGCCCTTGACGACGAGGCTGGACCACCTGCACTGACTCACCAATGTCCAAATGGGCCGGCTTCAGGAGCGCCACCGACACAGTCTCGCGCTGACCCCCCATGTCCAACACAAAAGTGATAAGTCCATGCTGCAGCACCCGGAAAGGACCCTCGTATGGCCACTTACACCTCCTTCAACCTCATCTACTATAACTGCTGTTTCAAGTGTGAACTCCTATAGATAAGCGAGACCAAGCATAGATTGGGCAATTGTTTCATTGAGCACCCTCGCTCAGTCCGACTAGGCCTACATGATCACCCAGTTGCTAAACACTTTAACTCCCCCTCCCATTCCCACACTGACCTTCCTGTACTGAGCCTCCTCCATTGTCAGAGTGAGGCCAACCACAAAATTGGAGGAACAACATCTCATATTTCACTTGCACAGCTTACAATCCAACAGTAAGAATAATGATTCATCTAACTTCAAGTAGCCCTTGCTTTCTCTCTCTCTCCATCCCTCCCCCACCCTAGTTCTCCAACTAGTTTCACTGTCCTCCTGATTCATTTTACTGTTTGTATGTCTCGTTGTCACTTCCCCTCAGCCAACAATGAATCATTCTCCATTTCCTTGAACATTATTTGCTTTAATCTGTCGTTTTCACACCTTACCCTTCCATATCTCTAGTTTCCCTCTCCCCTGATTCAGTCTGAAAAAGGATCTGAAAAGTCACCCATTCCTTCTCTCCAGAGATGCTGCATATCCTGCTGAGTTACTCCAGCATTTTGTGTCTGTCTTTAAGTGGGAAATGTTATTTAGGTATATTTGGCTACAGGACATACATGCCAGCCAGAAGAGGCTGGAGCCATCCCTTGCATTGGTCTCTACTGCAGTATGTGAGTGCTGCAGTGCATGGAGGGAACCATGACCTTTGTCACAGTCTGCAGCACCACCATTGTTGTGGCTCATCGACAAAACGTGAGATCTCTGGAGAACTTCCAGCTCTGCCCATTTGACTTCAGCACATAGTAGAGATGCACAGCCTGTCGGAGTCCAGTGAATCAACACTCTCAGAAATATTGAGCTCCAACGATCACCTGTCCTGTGTGCAAAGAGATGAAACACATGAATGAACATGGTCAGAGTACGAAATTTGAAAGTTGGCAATATGAACATGATCACATTTCACTTTCAGTTGACATTGTATAGATATTGGGGTACAATATTTGTATATTGCATACAATATAAATCTATTGTGCAGAAGTCTTCCTGCTGTCTGCTGCACATAATGTTATCCTCAACACTTTCCTCAGCTGCTTACTTCCAGAGGCTGAAGAGTTGTATCCTAAATTGGATTCTGTCAATCTAAGGGCACAATAGACATACATGATCTTCACCATGCAATGATTCCAGAGACATACTGGGAGCAGTACCAGTCATTACACCTGCCTTTCTTGAGCTCACTAAACTCTTTGGCATCATAAATCAGGAGAGACCTTGGAACTCCCTCCTCAAATTCAGTTGTCTAAGTTCAGTTATTTCCATTTTACACACTCTTCATGATGTCCTGCAAACTATTACGCTAACCAAGAGATCTAGAACACAGCCAATTTCAATGAAGACCAGAGACAAACAAGGCTGCATCATTGCTCTGACACTTGTCAATCTACCTCACTGTAACAATGCACCTCACCACCAACAAACATCCCGTGAGAACTAAGGTGAACCAAGAACTAAGGCCACCCAAACCCAAATATCAGCAGTATATAGATGTTGATTAGAGTCCAAGCTCCAAGCCATTGTCGCCTCATTCATTGATATTTAACAGACAATGGGCCTTGCATGCAAGCCTCTATAAGACAGAAGTCCTCTACCAACCTGTCCCTGAGCCCCATGCTGCCTTTCAGCAACAGGTGAGACCTGCAAAACATGGGTCATTACCCATATTTTGTCAGGAAAGGCAGACATCAATGATGAAATTCATAATATAAACTCGTATATATTCCTGGTACATCACTCATATTTAGAGTACTCATAATCATGAAGATGGGATAGATCTGATGCTATGTTGGATACTTTAAGGCTTTGAGTGTACATTCCACTTCAGGATGAGCTGTGTGATGGGATTGACCCCTTGCAAGGAAGTGCACATGGTCTCCACAAAGGTCTCCTGGCTTCATACACCCTCCTGTATGAGCATGTCCACGCTACTTGTCACCCCAAGGAAACATGGAATCGGTTATCACATCTTTGGGATGTTCCTCCCAGTAAAATAAACTCTGTCTTTTCAATGGCCCTTGGGCTCAGATATGAGATTATGTTGCCTACACTCACTTAATTGGCATTCTATTCTTTAATACCGTCTCAGGAGAAATATTGATTTAGAGTGGTAATTCAAAAGGAGACAGCAAATAAGTAGTAGCCATTTCACCAATAGAGAGTTCATTTGCATTCCCTTCCCAACATTTTCACAAGGTCAAAATCTGATTTGTAATAATTTTTGGGTATATGATTGAGATGTTACTGCGTAATGACTGAATCCAAATAGACAGTTTATCAGCTTATTTGGGTAACGTAACTTGTTCTTGTCACCAAAAGGGCAAATTTACCTGGCCTTCATTTTGGAATGGATTAAATGGTGCAGACCATAGGATAAGGGATCAATTGTGAGATATCTGATTCCTGGCATTCTGTAGGTATGTTACAAAGCTTACCTTCAGCGGCGCTGCAGTTCTGTCACTAGCCGTGTGCAAGACTTTGGTGCCTTTGAGGGGGGTGCGGGGTTAAAATGCGGTTTTCACCAGCCTTCCGGAGTTATATTTTCTTGGAGTGCGAGCTTTTTTTTGATGATTTGTTCCATACTGAGTATGTGAATTTTTTTTTTTTTTTAAATCGCCCGACAATTTCAGCGCTGGAGTAAAATAAGAATTAGCTTCTAATGCCGTGAACACCGACAACGGGGACGGATTTTACGTAGGGGACAGGTAAAGGAAAGCCGTTTATTTTTTCATATATTGTTAAGATTATCCTTAATCCAAATTTCATGTTGCGAAACGATGATTTATTCCCAATACGAACCGGCAGTATTTTTCCTGCTGATATGGGGGTTAAATTCACCGCAACAGCAAAGTTCCAATCCATCGTGTTCCATAAAATCCCACTCGCAAGTTGATTTAAATGGCCATTAATTTACAGGCATTAAACACTAAATTCCTTCAATTTGACCTATAAATTCATGACAATGAGATTTAAAAATCATGTTATATTGTGAATTCTTGTGTGAATGTTATTTGGACACTTACACTTTTTTAAAAATATTAATATTTTCTTAAGAAATGGATAGATGTTTAGATCTCGTAATTGAATTTTGCAATTAGCTACAATTGGGTAACTAACTAATTATATGCTTTAAGTTCAGGTCATCCAAGTAAGATTGTTTCATATTTGTTTCAGAATGCTTCAATCTATAATAACTGAAAATTTATTTCAGTTCTCTTAATTTTTAAGAGAGTTATGGGCTTTTGACTGTCCCCGATCACAACTTTTGTGTTAAGTCAATGGAAAAGCAATAGGGAACAAGATGCTAATTTCCGAGTATGAAAATGGCCATAACGTTTTTAATACTGAAGATATGAAAGTGGATTAGGTGTCAAATTAAACTTATTTTTATGCTTTATCTGATGGGATAAATTGCAGACTTGATTTTTAAAATCTCAAAATGTTGTAACATTGCTACATTCTGGTTGGTGAAAATGATTATGAACCCAGCTTCCAACCCCTATTGCTCCTTTTACATACAATGCAAGTATATACTTTACCCTGTTTTGCTTTTTTTTTTCGGTATATAAAAGAGCCAGTCTTTCATAGTACCTGTGCTGCCTGCAGCAAGTGATCTTTTTGTTTACATTTCCCAGCTCTTTCCTCATAGTTTGGAAATCTTCAAGTCAAATATTTATACAGACAGCATTTGGCTGCTCATATTAAATCTGCTTCCACCAACAGTTCATAACAACATACATTAAACAAAAAACTTATCTCAGCACTGTTTCTTTTGCCAATTACCTAAAATAGTAAGACTAAAGGAGAACTTACCAGTTTGAAGTTTGATCTTTATTTTATGAGGAGTTGCGATGAGGGATTTCGTGAAGACCCCGCCAGCACGCATGCGCGACATTCTTCAAAGCAGCGGTGTGGAATCACAGATAACAACAATGACTAAAGATAGTAAGATTAAAGAACTTGAATATACCAGTTGAAATTATGATAGAGGGTTGGGAGGGGAGGGCACAAAATCCCTTATCGCAACTCCTCATAAAATAAAGATCAAACTTCAAACTGGTAAGTTCTCGTTTAATCTTACTATTTTACTTCGGAGTCACGTGAGTGACTTCATGAAGACTTCAAAGCTCTGTGATTTCATGCCCTGGACAATGTCCATGCTGTCACACTGCCGCAATACTGATGGAGGAAGTTTGTTAATAGATTCCAGACTGAACAGGCTGAAAAGTAATGAATAATAAATGAATAATGAATGCACAAATAATAACAAAACCCCTAACTTGGGGACAAATTAAACTACGGAGCAGCTCTCAGCACAGCTTCCGCAAACGTTGCAGGGGTGGCCAATGGCTTATTGTAGAAACGCTGAAAAGTGGTCTCACTGGCCCACCCCGCGGAAGCGAGGACGTGATCCATGGGCACCTCCATGGTCCTAGCCTCTGATGTGGATGCAGCCCTGGCTAGAATGAGATTTAAAAATGTTAGTATCTATACCTCCTGTATCCAACACCTCCCTGAGCCACCTGGCGATAGTCTGCACAGTCACCCGGTGATGCGGTTTCTTATGGCTGATGAGTAGTCCCTGCTCCATCTTTCTGAAGGTGCGTGTAGTCTTGATATAATATCGAAGAAGGGTGGCTATGCAGAGGGTGGCTTCAGTGGGGTACGCCCCGAATTCCAGCTGCAGCCCTGTAGATCCTGGTCTATGCTGCTTAAATAACTCTTTGATGAAGGAGGTTACTTTTTCAGGGGTAGAGACCATCCTGTCGAGGCGCAGTTTTTGTAAGGTCTGTACCCACTGTGCCGTTGTCAGTGCCATCAACATCACCACTTTGAGGGTGAGCCTATCAAGCGGTAACCCTGTCATGGGAGGCCAACTTCTCAGTAGGGTCAACACTACCCCTACATACCATGTGCTGTTATATCTGGGCCGTGGAGGGTTGGTATTAAACACACCCTTCATAAATTTAGACACCAATTGGTTTGAACCCACACCTATGTTAAGGTATGAGGATAGTGCACTCCTGGCGCTATTGATGGTACTGTAGCTGAGACCCTCATTGTAATGAAGGTCCATCAGGAATTCCAGGATGTCAGGAATCATAGCAGAGTTGTACGTCGTGTTGGTCCGTGTGCAGTAGGACTCTCATTTCCTGACCTGGGTGAGATACTGCTTCCTTGTAGATGCTATGCACGATGCTGTGATTAGATCCATGGCCCTCGGTGATATACCAGCCTCCAAAAGTGGTCTCCTTAGAACTTGCAAGCCAACAGGTTTAAGTGACCATGACACGGATGAATTTCCCCAGTAATGGGGTTTGTGATCAAATTAGGGCTTTTCAGAATTTGAATCCACGGAATGTTTAACATATGGAGGGCCACTGGGTACCATGGTTGAGTTGGCCAGTCGGGTATAATCAGTATACCTGAAGCAGAATCCAGCTCGATTTTCTGCAATACCCGACTGATGAGGCAGAATGGGGGGAAATGCGTAGCAGAACCATTTCCCCCGTTGGAGAGAAAATGCATCCATTGCTACTGCCCCAGGGTCTGGTTCCCAAGACACATATGTTGGTATCTGATGGTTGAACCTAGACGCAAAAAGGTCAATATCTGGTGTACCAAACTTAGCTATAATTTCAGCAAATATTTGGGGATTCAACATCCACTCGACGTTATCATTGAATACTCGTGACCTGGTGTCCGCCACTGTATTAAGCTTCCCTGGAAGATAGGTTGCTGATATCCAAATATTCCTTTCAATACACCAGAGCCAAATTGTGTTAACCAATTCGTCACAAGATACTGACCTGATACCACCCATGTGATTTATGTAAGCTACCACCGTGGTATTATCTATTTGAAGATGGACATGTATACGATGTAAGTTTGTGCAATATATCCGCAGCCCATGGAAAACTCCTAGCATCTCCAAATAGTCTATCCCTTGTGACTGGAGAAGAGTGAACTCATGAGCATCCCATCTGCCACCACAACTGGACACGGTGTCAGTCGCTCCCCAACCTTGGGTGCTTGCGTCGGTTTGTAATACGACTGATGGGTTGGAGACAATGATGGGCTTATAACAGTCACTAATATTGTTAGCCCACCATCTTAGCTCAATTTTGGCCTTGATCGGCAGCTGCATAGGTCTGTCAAAATGTCCAGCATTTGATTTTAACGCTGATATTTTTGCTCTTTGTAAATTTTGATAATCTAATGGTCCAAATTGTGCAGCTGGAAATGTAGCTACAAGTTTCCCAACTACCTTAGCAGCATGTCTAATGGTCGGCACCGTAGCACAAGCAAGGCTGTTGCATGCCTCTAGAATATCTGCTGCTTTACCAGCTGGGATAGTGACAATCATCTGATTGGTGTTAATAGTGAATCCCAGATAATCCATGACCTGAGATGGGTTGAACTTGGATTTGTCTGGATGGATAACAAACCCTAACTTCTCAAATAATGATATGGTAGCTGCCAGCTGAGCCAATTCTAGGGTTTTCCCCACTATTAATATATCGTCCAAGTATGCCATGACGATATGATTTTTTTTCTGAGGCATGCCAAAATAATTTTAATAATTTAATTTTAATAATTTAATAATTTTTGTAAACAGCCTAGGTGCTGTTGTGATTCCATTGGGTAAAGCTTTGTACTGCCATAATTGACCCTTCCAGACAAATTTCAAGAATTTTCTGTGATGTTCTATGATAGGGACTGTATGCATCTTTTAAATCAATGCAGGCCATAAAGTACCCTTGGCTAACCAATGGTTTAGCCGTCTCAAACGTCTCCATTTTGAAGTGGGTATATTGTACAAAAGTATTCAAATGGGTTAGGTCAATGATAATCCGACATCCACCATCTTTTTTAGTTCTTGTAAAGATGTTGGACACAAACTCTACAGGTTCATGTGTCGTTTTCTCTATCACCCCTTTAGCTTCTAATCTTAAAATTTCAACATGTCCTTCCTCTATCTCTTTTTGAGAGAGCGCAAACTTGCAATGAAGTACATACTGTGTAGGGGGAATTTTGTCGTTAATAAACTCTATTACATAACCATGAATACTTTGTCGAATAAAGGGGTCTGAGGTTATCGCTCCCCATACACCCCAAAATTTCTTGAAAATTTCTTGTAAGAACCAAACCCCCTTACCTCCATGGTTAACGCCGGGGTCTGGTGTGTTGTGACTTTTATGGTCTTTGTGTTGCTGGATAGGGCTGTTGCCGCATCTTCCATGCAGGCTTCTGCTGGCCCTGCCCTAAAAAAGATTTCTGCTGTTGCGGAGCTGGCGGTGGATAGGTTCGTGGTGGATAGGTTCTCGGGGATCTATCCGGCTGCCCCCTAGGCTTGGAGGGGGGAAAAGGCTGCTGCCTTCGGTAAGCCTGCCCCTTCGATGACGATGGTAGCCTCATGAGCCCCACTGTTTTCGCTTCTTCGTCCAGTTCCTTGACCTGCTTGGGCAGGTCCTCCCCAAACAGCTGTCTTGGTGGTGGTGTGGTGGAGGTGCAACACAACCCAGCGAATTTTCGGTTGAGGTTGGGCTGAATGGAGCTTTTACAGAAACAATTAATTTCAAATTGTGTATAGCACAGGAGGGCTAGAGCATCCTGTTGCTCCTCAGATACATCCGCTCCATCGAGGGTCCTGGCGAACGCCGTGATACCCGATGTCAACAGCTTCAGAATCCTCTGAAGCTTACCTTCCTGTGCTCTGGTGTTGTTGCTGATGTTCCCCCAGATTGGTGAGTTACCCTTCGGAACGTTGAGGGAAATACAATTTGCAGGAGCCTTGTATTTCTCCATGGTCTCAGCAAGCACCTGATCTTGGAGCTGGTGAGTTGTTAAAAAGTTGATACTTGCCGCGAGCTTGGGATGCAGCGGTTCCCCTGAACTTCCTGGCTTCCCAAACTTTGATACTGCCTCCAGCATTTCTTCTGAATCTGGAGCAGTGGGCTCATCTCCTGCCGCTTCTTCATCAAAATCAGCCATTTGTTGACTCTGTCTACTCCCAACGGACGAAGGGGAAATTGAAGGCGGCGGCCTGATCCGGCACCCAGACCTCAGAGACTCCCGCTCTTGTTGTTCCAGGTCCCGCTGATATAACTCCTCCACCATCTGCTCCATTCTGGCCATGCGACCGCTGCCGCTACACGCGGACAACAAGCCGACATCCCCAGGCTCTCCTGAGACACTGGAATTTCTACCAGTGGGTCGCACCTCATCAAAGTGCGCTGGTAGGTCATCGTCAGCAACCGCTCCTGCGGGGCTGTACGACTCCCGCACGGACATACCGCTAGTCCGCCGTCGTTTGGACATAAGCGGCCCCCCTGCCTGATGGGAAGGCAGAGGGAATGAGTCTGTGCCGGCTCCCATAGCCGGACTCCCCAATGTCCGTGCAGTCTTACCGTCACCCTTGACCACACGGGTCCGTGACGGCGCATAGTCGGCTATACCCGTCGCAACGGGGGTGCCTGACCGAAATCTGCTGCCACCGGTCGCGCTCCGGCAGCCTGTTCCGGTGGTATGCCGGTACCTCCTGCTCCTGCAGGGCTTCCCGACTCTCCAGCAGTACTGCCGCCAGCTTGCAATCTAGCAGGTTTCCCCTGCGGCTTGTCGCTGCCTGCCGCTGCTGCAGGGCTCGACTTCAGCGCAGCTCTTCCCCGGGTCTGCCCTCTAGGGACCTGTTAAACTGAGGAAGAGGCACTCGCCGATATGCGAGGCACATTAGTTTGTACCTGCTTACCACCAGCCCTGACTTTGGGTGATGGTGGTATGAAGTCAGGGTCTTCACCGCCCTGCTCCTGTGCGGAGGTCCATCCAGATTGAAGTGGAGGCGAGTCGGGCCCTACAAACTCCATAGGGCTCCCCGACTTCCGCACCTTTTTCCCCGGCCGTAACACGGGTGCTGCCGGTGTTGCGGGCAGCTCCAAAGAAGTTGGCCGCTGTCCGCAGCTTTTGGAAAGTTTGCCTTTCCCCCCCCATCACTCTGTAATAGAAATATCACAGAGAACCAGCTCAAGGTAAGTTTACTTACCTTTAGCCATCTTTTTGAAGGAGCTGTTGAGGAAACGCACTCCCCCCCCAGGATGCCGTCAGCAAATGCGAGCGACAGATTCAATTTTAATTGTCATTGTCATATGTCGCGCATGCGTGCTGGCGGGGTCTTCACGAAGTCACTGTCGTAACTCCGAAGTAAAATCAGAGTTGTTCAGTTGCTGATCTTTTTTTTCCCAAAGAGGCTCTTCTTAGTCTGACAAAACACTTCATGATCTTTGTTCTCTCTATTATATCTCATATTAACCTTTCAGTTGGAAAGAAAACCCCTGCTCTCTGGTGTATCCATGCACCTGCTCCTCTTTCTGCCATGTTGACATCTTTCTAAATTTTGCTCTTCTGTCAATATCTTACTGTAATTAAATCCCATTAATGCAGCACCACAGTCCTTGATAACCTGTATTGGGATTCAGTACATGTAGTCTCATCCTAATTTTAAAATTCCCCATGTCCTCACCCCATTGTACCTTTGTAAACATCTCCAGATTTACAATGCACTAATATCTCACAAACTGGTGGACAAACTGGGGGACTTGGGACTTCCACAATCCACCTGCATGTGGATAAATAGCTTCCTGTTGGGCCGCAGCCAGAGAGTCAGAATGGGCCATCACACATCCACGGCCCTCAGCCTCAGTACCGGCTCTCCACAGGGCTGCGTGCTGAGCCCCCTGCAATACACCATCTACACACATGACTGCACCTCCGCCCATCACAGCAACACCATTGTCAAATTTGCAGATGACACTACGGTGGTGGGGCTCATCTCCGGGGGGACGAGTACGCCTATCGGGATGAGGTGGAGCAGCTGACAGTGTGGTGTGGAGAAAATAACCTGCTCCTGAACACCTTAAAGACCAAGGAGATAATAATAGACTTCAGGAAGAACAAAACAGAACTCGTACCACTAATCATCAGAGGGGACTGTGTGGAGAGGGTGGCGGATTTCCGCTTCCTGGGAATCCATATTGAGGAGGACCTGACGTGGAGCGTGAACACCTCTGCGCTGCTGAAAAAGGTCCAGCAGAGACTGCACTTCCTGAGGGTGCTCAGGAAGAATAACAACACACAGAGACTGCTGCTGTCCTTTTATCGGTGCTCCATTGAGAGCATCCTAACATACTGTGTTTGCGTGTGGTACACCAGCTGCACAGCGGCTCAGAGGAAAGCGCTCCAGAGGGCCATTGACAATGCCCAGAGGATTGTCGGCTGCCCTCTCCTTACCTTGGAAGACTTACACAGTTCCCGCTGCATCAAAAAATCCCAGAATATTATAAAGGACATTTCCCACCCTGGACGCTCCCTGTTTGAACTGTTGCCGTCAGGCAGACAGTACAGATCTACAAGGACAAGGACAAACAGACTTAAAAACAGTTTTTACCCCACTGCTATAAAGGCACTAAATGTAGCCGCCAAGGAACGCGGGGACTAAGGGACTGTGGTTGGTACACTGTGAAATCGACAGAAGGATGTAGGGTTGGGTGTTTATGCGTGCTATTTTCATATTTCATATTTATTTTAGTTGTTTATCTTTTTTAATATTTTACCTTGTATGTATCGTTAGCTTTTATGGTTTGAATGTTGCACTGACTGGTTGACATTTTTAAATTTTGTTGTACATGGTTCATGTTACAATGACAATAAAGAAACTATTCTACTATTCTATTCTATTCCATATCTCAAGAATATGGAAAACATCCACTAGTCCTAGAGCTATATTGCTTGGAAACAGGCCACTCTGCCCAACTTTCCCATGCCGACCAAGTTGTCTAACTGAGCTTGTCCCACTGGCCCATATTTCTCCAAACCTCTCCTATCCATACATCTGCTCAAGTGTAATTTAAATGTCATTATTATATCTGCCTCTAATATTATAACTTCCACTGGCAGCTCATTCTATATAGACACCACCCTCTGTGTGAAAATGCTGCCCATCAAATCCCTTTTAAATCTTTCCCCTTTCACCTTAATTCTATGTTCCCTAGTTTTACACTCCCCCATCCTGGAAAAAAAGATTGTGACAAGCCCTCTCATAAACTGTATCTACATTTCCCGTGATTTTATATACCTCTGCTTCCTACTCCATGGAAACGAATTCCAGTCTTTATAATTTTACCCCTCTAGTCCTTCCTGCAGCCTTTAAAATAAGTTTGAAGTTGCTCCTGGACTCTACCAGAAAAGAATTGCATGGTTATCGTGGAGCAAAATCTAACGGTATATCAGGGTAGGAGCCCAGTCGGGAGCCCAGCCTTCTATGTATTAATTGGAAACACATGGTATTGAATTTCTGAAGTTGAATTTATGCTGCTGTTGTGTGTCAAAAAATGGAAAAGCTCCCATTTAGCGCACACCTTTTTGTTTCGTCCTTAAGGAATATTAATGTCATAACACTAAACTTGCCTCAAAAAAAACTTGCCATTATAGTTTATAAACTTTTAATTTCTAAAGAACGGGAAGGCTCACAGAAAACGTATTTGAAAGAAAATAACACAGCTGAATATGTAAAACAAAGGCACAAGGGACTGCTGGTGCTGCTTTACAAAACAGACACAAAGTGCTGGAGTAACTCAGCCGGTCAGGCAGTATCATTGGAGAACATGGAGAGATGACGTTTTGCGTCGTGACCCTTAAGATTGAATGTGGTGGGGGGGGGGGGTTGAAAAAAAGTTGGAAGCGAGGAGGGGGCAGAACAAAGCCTGGCAAGTAGCAGGTTGATACTGCTGACGTTTTTAAAAATAGGCAAATGGTCGGACAAAGGCCAGTTATAAAAAGACAGAATGTGTTTGAAGTTGCGAATGGTGGAGCTGGGGGAATGAATCATAAGGGAGGGAAGAAATCAGTGGAAGCCTAGGTGGGGTACGGGGGGGTAAAGGAGGTCCTTGGACAGAGTCATGGGAGGAGGTGTAGTGACAGGTCTTGCATCTCCTGTGGTTGCAGGGGAAAGTACCTGAGGGGGTGGTTTGGGTGTGAAGGGATGTTAAACAGGGAGTTTTGGAGAGAATGGTCTCAGCGGAGAGGGGTGGAGATGGGAAAATGTGACTAGTGGTGGGATCCCGTTGTAGTTGGTGAAAATGTCAGAGGATTATATGCTGTGTGTGTCAGCTGATGGGGTGAAAGGTGAGGACTAGGGGGACTCTATCCCTTTTTTTCGACTGGGGGGTGGGGGAGCAAGAGCGGAACTGCGGGGTACTGAGGAGATATGTGTAAGGGCTTCATCTATCAGAGGGGATTATCGAATGATGTCTATTATAAATGGATTGACTCCCACAACTATACTTCTTCCCTCCCTGCCTCCTACAAAGACTCTACTCCTAATTCTTCTGTCTCCTCCGTATCTGCGCCCAAGATGAGGTTTCCATAACAGGGCATCCAAGATGTCCTAATTCTTTCGGGAACGGGCATTCCCCTCTTCTATCATAGATGAGGCCTAACCTCTAACTTCAAGTAACCCTTACATCCCCTCTCCCCATCCCTCCCCCACATTAGTTGTTCTATTTTCACTGTCATCCTGCTATTTCATTGTCTGGATAACTCGTTATCACATTCTCCACAGCTAACAATGGACTATTGTGGACACTACGTTTCCTTCGTTGCTGGCTTTAATTCTCCGTGGCAAGACCCGGCAAGTGATATGCGGATACAGGTGAGGATGAATGATTGGCAGATGGGTGGGGATGGTGGTAAAGAGCCGGAGTTGATGAAGTCAGTAATGGTGCTAGAGATAATGGCCTGGTGCTCATCAGTGAGGTCATGGTCCATGGGTAGGTAGGAGGAGGTGTCCGAGAGTTGGACCGCTCCCTCCGTAACTCCCTTGTCAATTCTTCACTCCCCTCCCACACCACCTACTCCCCGGGCACTTTCCCTTGCGACCGCAAGAGATACTACACTTGTCGCTTTACTTCCGCCCTCGACTCCATTCAAGGACCCAAGCAGTCATTCCAGGTGCGACAGAGGTTCACCTGCATCTCCTCCAACCTCATCTATTGCATCCGCTGCTCTGGATGTCAGCTGATCTACATCGGTGAGACCAAACGTGGCATGGCGATCGTTTCACCGAACACCTCCGCTCGGTCTGCATTAACCAACCTGACCTCCCGGTGGCTCCGCAGCAACACCGGAAATTGGAAGAACAGCACCTCATATTCCGCTTGGGCAGTCTGCATCCCGATTCTCCCAATTCCGTTAGCCCTTGCTGTCTCCTCCCCTTCCTAGCTCTCCCTCAGCCCTTGGGCTCCTCCTCCTTTTTCCTTTCTTCTCCCTGCCCCCCCCCCCCCCCCTCCATCAGTCTGAAGAAGGGTTTCATCCTGAAACGTTGGCTATTTCCTTTGCTCCATAGATGCTGCTGCACCCGCTGAGTTTCTCCAGCAGTTGTCTACCTTCGTTCTTATTTTAATTGTGATGAATGCCTTTGAATAACATTTAGGGGTGAACGTGATACTATTATATGAATGTTCAAAGGTAGACAAAAATGCTGGAGAAACTCAGCGGGTAAGGCAGCATCTGTGGAGAGAAAGAATAGGCAATGTTTCGGGTCGGGTCTCGATTCTTCAGCATCTGCAGTTCCTTCTTAAACATATTCAATATCACCAATGGTGAAACCCATAGGTGTGAGTTAATTAACATTTCAAAAGTTTTATATTATGTTTGAGATATATAAGAGCATTAGACTGACGGATTCTTGGATGTTATCGATTAAAATCTAATCACCTGGATAGATTTATATGCTGGAACGTTGCCTGAGACTGGTGGCATCCTAAAATCGTTTTCCGATCATTGCCGACGCAACGATGTTACAACGTTTAAATATATAAACTATTGGTTCGATAATAGTTTAAATCAAAGATAAAGAGCTCTATGACCTTCGGTTGAATTGAAGATATACCATCTCCCCCCCCCCCCCCCCATGGGGCGCCCTTCCGCTTCCGCCACCTCCCACGGCCGCGCACGCTGTCGATGACACGGCGGTGTATGTCCGGTAACGCGGCGGCGTATGTCCGGTAACGAGGCGCGTATGTCCGGTAAAGAGGCGCGTATGTCCGGTAACGAGGCGCGTATGTCCGGTGACGCGGCGACGTATGTACGGTGACGCGGCGACGTATGTCCGGTGACGCGGTTCCCCCATGCCCGCTGGCGTCAGTGCGCAGTGACGGGCTGACGGAGCGGAAAGGCGGCGTCTGGGCCGCGTAAAACCAGCGCAACCATAACGACAAGACCCCGGTCCAGCCGGGCGGCGATCGCAGATAGTGTGAGCGAGAGAGTGTGAGCGAGAGTGGGCGGTGCCGGGAAGGCCCAGGTTCTCTCACGCGCGCCTGGCGCCATTACCCGCGCGGCCGCGGCTCCTCCCCGCCTCCCCCCTCCTCCTCTCCTCGCCGCCATCGCGGCTCCTCCCAACGAAAAGTCTGAGGGGAAAGGCGAAAGAGACGGCGTTGTGGGCCCGCCACGCATCAAGGAGCAGTCGGCTACGGGGAAGGGGGGAGTTAGCATAGGAGAAGAGTTGGTGAGCTGCAGAAATTAGCACATCGAGCCCATCTGCGTGAATTCTGGGAACCAAGGGAGGCCGTGAAAGGTGCCCCCCCCCCCCCCCCCCCCCCCGCTCTCGGATAGGTTTTAGATGTTTTCTAAATAGGGTTCTCCCATCTCCCCTCCGAGGAACAAGGTTGGGGTGGTAATCATAGACTACCAATGCCCTATATATAATATGTAGGTAGGCATATTCTGGATCTCATAAACATCAGGCACCGTGGTTAATACAAAAATCAGGACGAAGCCTGAGCTCATCAGTGGATGTTGTTTTAAAACTGGGCAATTAACGCCGTTCGTTCCGAAGACGATCGACGGGCTTGGGTTTGCGGAAATAGGACGTGAGCTGCGGATGTTTTTAGTGCGGGACTGTAAGTCTCATTATTGAAGTTTAACGCCTTGTTTCCAAAACAAATGTTTCGATAAGTGAGTTCGGTATTTCAACTGCGCATGCCCGGGTCATAGGTCATTCATGGTAAGTAGAGCCAGGATTTTGCCGTAAATGCCATGTGCCTTTTCATGTCTTTTTTGATGATTTCACTAGAATAATGCCGTTTTCATGATCGAGAGCCTAAATCAGTCTTTTTTTGCCGTTTTGCTAAAAGGTTATGTTATTTTCTCTAGCTGTACCGTGATTACAATGACATTTTCTATGTTAACATGTTAATACTAATGTTATTATTAACATGTTAACATGGTATAACTTACAAGAAAACCTCCACCACCAGGGCGAAATCGGGGACGCCACCTTCGAATTTACTTATGAATAGAATGTTTAGAAAGTACTGCTGATGCTGGAAAAAGGTAGGCAAAAAATGCTAGAGAAACTCAGCGGGTGAGGCAATATCTATGGAGAGAAGGAATAGGTGACATTTCAGGTCGAGATCCATCTTCAGACGGATGTAGGGGATGGGAGGAAGAGGTGGAGACACTAGGGCTAGAAGGAGAGGTGGAAAGGGGAAGAAGAGGAGGGAGAAGACAAGGGCTATCTAAAATCAGAGTAGTCAATGTTTATATCGCTGGGGTGTAGACTACCCAAGCTTGTCTCCTCACAACATTTACTGCTGGCTTCAGGCGCAAATCTGAGTTTTCGAGCGATCTCTGCAAGGCATTCATTGATGCTGGAATTCCACAGTGAAAATTGGAAAATAAATCTCAGAGGTTTTTTAGAGAAATACACAGAGAACATATACCAAGCGAGTCATCATTACGGAAAAATTATGTTGACAGCAACTTCAACATTGTTGTGCAGAAAATTAGAGATGAAGTTGCATGCAACAAAATATGGATCTCAATAGACGAGACAACCGGGGCTGGGGGGGGGGGGGGGGGGGGAAGTATGTTGCCAATGTGGTCATTAGTACACTGGAGGCAGGTCAATCATCAAAGGAGTATTTGTTGACATCGGAAGTATTGGAGAAGTCAAACAGCTCAACTATTGCTCAGTTGTTTACATCTTCACTTGGTCCACTTTGGCCAAAAGGTATAAAACGCGATATCTTCTGTTTTGTGACTTAACGTTTTATTCTCTAAAATGTTGCATTTGACATGTTTAGCTCAAGGATTTCATAAAATTGCCAAGCACATACGTAGCTTGTTTCCAAATGTCGATCGCCTAGTTTCCAATATCAAGAAAATCTTCCTCAGAGCACTTATTCTTCTTGTGCATTTGTTCGAGAAAATGGCCCCGTAGATTCCGCTAACTTGTCAGCCTGTTTTGAATAGGTGGGGTACATGGCTCTCTGCTATGTTACAAATTTTGAAAAGATAAAAGCAATCATCAACTGTTTTGAAGAAGAATCTGCTGCAGTCAGAATCGTCAGTGAAATCATGCAGAAAACGCCCCTCCACCGCGATCTTGTGTGTATTACTTCCAATTTTGCAAACTTCCCACAAGCTATATCTTCCCTTGAGAAACGTGGCAAAACATTAGTGAATAACTTGCAGATTTTCAACAAAGTAACTGACGATATTTGTAAAGTTCCTGGCAATGTCGGTAAAGACATGCAAGGAAAATGTGAGAGTGATTTTAGCTAACACAGATCTTGAAGAAATACAAAACATAGCTAAAGTTCTCAAAGGTAGTTGTAATGCACAAGATATCGACATGAATATAGAGTCTGTAGCTTGTTTCGGATATGCACTAGTGACCTCAGCTGAGGTAGAGATAGGTTTTTCACAATTGATAATTTGAAAAAAATGCTGGTAATTACGTGCAACCGGGCAACTTTGGTCATTTAATGTAGGATACCTCTATATTATCATTTTGAACCTTATTTTGGTCGTGCAAATAAATGCCTTTTTGTGCTCTTTTTTGTCAATAAAAGCCCTTTTCATGCCTTTTTTGTAATTCTATTATGTCTTTTTGCCTGCCTATTTCAGTGTTTTTTAGCGCCTAAACATCCTGGCTCTAGTGATACGCATTTTCGCCTGGTGAGCTGCTGGGTGTATATAGACGAGCGTTTCATCCGTATTTTCCAGTTTTGCTTCTTCGAGGTAAGAAAATACTGTTTTCAAAACTATTAACCAGGTGTATTTGTACAAAACTACGATGATTTTGTTGGTTTTATTGCTTTTTGCTTCGGTGTTTTGCTTTATGCTTTGGAGAGTATAACTGTTATACCAGTGTATCAAACTAACTGCTATGTTCAGTAGATATAATATTGCTTAAAGGAATATTAGGTTTACTGAACATAGCAGTTAGTTTGAGACACTGGAATAACAGTTATATGCTCATTGCAGTTATTGGTGTGCCTGGTGAGAACTTCGACAAACGAACTTTTACATTTTTCTGTGATATATTTGGATTTGTTCACTCCTTGTGGTATAGTAATGTAACATTATCAATGGCAGCATGTAGGACATTGGCAGTAAGTGAGGTGAACATTCAGGTCGCTTCGTGTTTTATTTTTTTGAACTCGGCTGAAAATAAACCAACTGTTGAAACAGACTTTCGCTCTCGCTACTGCCGTTGCATTTAAATGCCGCTGGAAATTTAATCTCACCCCATACTCCTCCACTCTCTCACACTAGCCACCTGCTAGAATAGGCGGAATAGTCCTTTATTTTGTCAATCCTGCCCGCAGTCTCTGATGTGGCTGGTTTCACAGACTTAACCAAGACTGGCGTTTAACCAAGGCTCCGGGAAATCGGCACCTGAAGGGTTCCAGAGGGAAAACCATTCCAGTCAAAACCGTCCCGGAGAGCTGCCTTGACTGAGCACTGGGACAACTCTGGGCAAAGACCCACTGAAGACCAGAGCAACATTGTAGTCACTGAAAAAGTACACCTGCGGACCGGATGATTTCGGGTTACGTGACGGATCTGGCCCGTGGGCCGTAGGTTGCCAACCCCTGCTTTAATGGTACATTCACACCGCCTGCAGGTAAAGCATCAGCCCACATCACACTGATACAGTCACTGCCTGCCTCAGATTAAATATTTTTATGAATTAAATATATTATGAATTAAGATAAGAAACTGTTTCAAACACGTAATATTTTGTTATTCCAGTAGCAAACACATTAAAAATTAATTCATGGGTAGAATAGTTAAAAATTTATAGTTTATACAACGCTACGTTCCTTTTTTTTCCCTGAGTGACCTTTGTCAAATCCCATGATTCCTTGCGTTTATCGGAATACTGAACTCGCTCATACATGTGCAGAACGTGCTTATTATTTGACATAATTACAGAAGGCAGCTCATCTGTCATTTGTACTTAAGGAAAGCCTTGACCAATATACTTTTGCTGATTAGTTTTATTTAGAACCCGCAGAGTATTACACAGTGGCAACACAGTCAAGCAAAGCGGGAATATGAAATCTCTGTAAATTTAACATTGCTCGCCGATGTAAATAAAGGGGAGGGAAATTAGAGTTCAGTCCTCTGGGTTAAATGGGATAGCGAGAACCGGTGTTCGGTTACATTGCAGTGTTGAGGCTGAAGTGCACTGAGGGATGGGGAGACGCTTGAAATCTCGAGTATAATGACTACTCCTCTGACCACACGTGAAAACATAGTTACTGCTCGGACACTAACAACAACACATTTTAATTCCCAATTCAAGATAGACTCAATTTCATTTTCAATACCGCCTTTAACTACACCGAGCTGGCAACTTTTTTTTGTTTTATGATCCCTCCGAGGAGGACTGTGACAGCATAATTGCTTGTGATTTTGTTGTGATGTGGGACTAGGTTTGCTGCTGGTGAAGCCCTGTTTAATTACCTCCTTTTCTACACATGCGCACGTGTGTGTGTGTGCACACACACACACACACACACACACACACACACACACACACACACACACACACACACACACACACACGAACACACACACACACACCCCCCCCCCCCCCCCCCCCGGGAGATGGTGCAAGGACAGGGAGAGATTTGCTCCTCTGATAAGACTATCCCCACTTTGGCCACACATCTACGGGTGTGGATTAAAGGCTTCAAGTGACCCATTGTGCTTGATTGGAAAGGGACCCTAGCAAGAATGACAGAGGAACTGTAATGGCAGGAATTTCTGGGAATAATTTGAAAGACGTGAGGTCTTTCCATTCCGAAGAGGAAGATAGATTCTAAGGGAGGAATGAGGTGATCGTGGCTGGTCAAATACAACATAAAATTAAAAGAAAAGGCAAATCAAAAGAAAAACCTACATTGCAAAAATTAATAGGAAGCTAGGGAATCGCGAAGCTTTTTAAAAAAAAAAGCAACAATAGGCAACTAAAAAGGCTATATGGGAGAAAGGATGTCCTATGAAAGTAAGCTAGCCAATAATATAAAGGAGGAAAGCAAGAGTATCTTCAGATATATGGAGCAAGAATAAGGTAAGAGTGGACATTGGACTGCTGGAGAAGTGATAATGGGGAGTAAAGAATAGACAGATGAATTTAATGTGTTATTTTTCATCAGTCTTCACAGTGGAAGATACCAGCAGTACACCTGAAATTCAAGAGAGTTGGGGTGGAAGTTAGTGAGTGGCTATTAATATGGAGAATGTGTTTGGGAAGCTGAAAGTTCTGAAGATGGATTGGTCACCTCAACTGGATGGACCACCCCAGGGTTCTTAGTAGTGATCTTTCAAGAATTGCTTGAGTCAGGTATCTCAGATGATTAAAACATTGCAAATATTACTCTGCTGTTCAAGAAAGGAGTGAAGCAGAAGAGTGGAATCGATCGGCAGGTTAGCCTGACTTTAGTGATTAGTAAGATTTTGGAGTCTGTTAGAAAGGATGAAATTTCATCGTATCACAAACTAGCATGGATAGCAGTTTTGTCGAATGGCAGAAGGCAAAGTGTAGCCATAAAGGAACCTTTTTTTCGTTGGCTGCCCATGACTAGCGGTGTTCCGCAGTGGTCGATGCTGGGGCCGCTACTATTCACCTTGTTTATCAATGATTTGGACGAGGAAATTGAAGGCTTTGTGGCCACGTTTGCAGATGATCAAAGGATAAGTGATGGAGCAGGTACTGTAGAGAAAGCAGAGACTCCGCAGAAAGACTGTAACAGGTTGGGAGAGTGTACAAAGAAGCGACAGATGGAATACAGTGCGTCAAATAGTGGAATCATGCATTTTGGTAGTAGGAATAAAGATTTAGACTATTTTATTAATGGGGAGATAATTCCGAAATTAGAGGTACAAAGGGACTTGGGAGTGCTGGTGCAGGATTCCCAATAAGTTAATTTGCACGTCGAATCGTTAGTAAGGAAGGCTAATGCAATGCGACACTATTTTTCAAGAGGACTAGAATATAGATACAGGGATGTATTGCTGAGGGTATATAAGGCATTGGTCTGAATGTATTTGGGGTATTGTGAGCTGTTTCCTGCCCCATATCTGAGGGTGGATGTGATGGAGTTGGAGCGGGTCCAGAGGAGGTTTACTAGGATGATCCCAGGAATTATTGGGTTAACCTGATGAGTGTATGTAGACACTGGGCCTGTTCTCGCTGGAGTGTAGAAGCATGAAGGTGGTCCTCTTTGAAACATACCAAATAGTGAAAGGCCTGGATAGACTTGAAGTGGAGAGGATGTTTCCACTGGTGGGAGAGTCTAGGACCAGAGGCCATAGCCTCAGAATTAAAAGACAAACCTCTTGAAAGTAGATGAGAAGGAATTTCTTTAGTTAGTTGGTGGTGAATCTGGAATTGATTGCCGCAGAAGGCTGTGGAGGCCAAATCAATGGATATTTTTACGGCGAAGATTGACAGATTCTTGGTTCGTAACAGTGTTTGGGGATATGAGGAGCAGACAGGAAAATGGGGCTGAGAGGGAAAGATCGATCAGCCATGTTTGAATGGCGGAATAGACTTGATGGGCCAAATACCTTAATTCCTCCCCTATGACTTATGAACTATTCCAGCTGTATAATGGAGTGCAACTCTTATACTCGGTGCCCCATCCAATGAAGGCAAGCATGTCAAGGTGTTCACCACCTTGTCTATCCAGTTGCCACTTTCAGGGGGCTATGTACTTTTGCCCCTAGGTCTCTGTGCTACAATGCATGCCATTCACTATATATGATCTATGCCCTGTCATTCACTGTATATGTCCTGTCCAACCTCCCAAAAGCAACACTTCACACTTGTCCGATTTAAATTCCATCTACTAATCCTTGGTTCTATTTCCCAGTTGATGTAAAGTCTGTTTTAACTTTTGAAAGACCTGAGAGTTGTGAATCTGCCACAGAAGGCAGCAGAAGCCAATTCACTGGATGTTTTCAAGAGAGATTTAGCTCTTGCGGCAAAAGGAATCAAGAGATGTGGAAAAAGCGGGAACGGGATATTCATTTTAGGTGATCAGCCATGATTGTATTGAATGGCTCAAAGGGCCGAATGGCCAACTCCTGCACCTATTTTTCTATGTTACTTCACTCTCTACCACATCATCAATTTTGGTGTCATATACAGAATAACCAATCACTACATAGTCAATCAATATATCTGACAAATATCAGGGGACCCAGCACCAATTTGTGCAGAATACCATTGGTCACGGTGCTAGATTCCAATCTAGCAACAAAAAACTCCCCTGTCACCCTCTTTCCTTGTACTTTTGATTCCAATTGCCTAACTCAACCTGCATCCCAAGTGCCCTAACGTGGACCAGCTTAACATGCAAATCCTTGTCAAAAGCCTTGCTGAAGTACATATAGACCACCACCTCATCTATCCTCTTGGTCTTCTCTTCAAAAATCTCAAATCAAATTTATGAGGAATTATTTCCCAGGCATAAAGCCATGCAGACTTCCCTAATCAATCCTTGCCTCACCAAATGTAGAGAGATCTTGTTTTGCATAACTCCTTTCAGTAACTTTGCCATCATTGATTTAGGTTCATTGTCCTGTTCTGACTTTATTAAATAAAGTCACATTAGTCACTCTCCAATTTTCCAGTGCCTTACCTATGACTATATATCAAAAAACAAAACAAAATCTGTACTGGACCACAGCAATTTCTTATTTCCAGCCATATCCTGGGATGCACGTCGTCAGACCCAGGGAATTTATCCATCTTTATGCGCTTCAACATGGGCAAGCCCACCTCTTCCGTAGTGTTGATATGTTCCATGACATCATCATTCTTTTCCTCCAATTTCTATGTTTATACAATCCCTTTTTCAATCCAGTAAAATTTCTGATAGTGTCATGTTCTGTTAATTTGACAGTGTTATGCACTGCTTCATTGGTTGGATTAAAAGTTATTTGTAAATAATTTTTGACCATATTTCATTTTCAGTGTGTATTTTGCTTCAGTCCTTTGTTTTTATTTCTCCGCAGCATCTTGAAATGCCTCCCGAATATTTATTCAACAAATCCATCCAGTGTTGCATCATCTGAATACCATGAAGAGTCTTTTAAAATTAATGTCAAGGAAGAGCCTCCAGATGACCATGAATATAACCATGTAGCAAACCCAGTAATCCTTGATTGTGATGGACTAAAATGTTAAGAAGATAAAGAATTTTACAAAATTAAATTATGAACAAAAGCTCCATCAATGAAGTGGATGCAACTTCATCTGCAGCTACCAAGCAGCCACTAATCAAACCTATAGCAGTAGCTAAACCCAAAATGCTGAGTGTGGAATGTACCAAAGTGCCTATAGTTCACTTGGAGCTGTGTACTTTTACAAATCACACCGTAAAAATATCTGAACTGCCACAAAAGCTACTGTCTTCATGTCGGAGGAAAGGGGAACCTATACCCACGGTTCTCCAGTACCCCAATTCTGCAAAAGAAACTACCCATTCATCTAGCTCTGCTGAAAACTCTCAAGTGGAGAATGTAGATTCAAAATCCATATGCTCCGGACCCAAAGAGAATAGCTCTGCATCAGAAACAAATGTGAATGAAAACAGTATTTCCACAGTTTCAAATAATCCAGCTGCCTCAGATGGTACGCCCCCTGAGAAATCCTCAGGAGACGGTTTCAGATTTCGTAAGATAAAATATACAGAAAAGGCATTAAATTCTGGGATCTTGAGAACTCCAAGAAGGATATTTCGTGATTCTGCTGAGAACTCACCCGAGTTACCTGTTTGTTCTAAATCTGCATGTTTGAATACCAAGACGTTCAGTTCTGGGATCTGCAGACCTCCAGATGGTGGGACTGACTCGCTTGGCGAAACTTCCACATCCCACATCGAAAACAAGTCTTCAGGTGTGTCGGAGCAGCAAGCTACAGTGGGTGCTTATACGCGAGGTCGAAGAAAGAAACTGTGTTTGTCTGCAGAACCTTCTCAATATGTCTTGAGGTCTTCTCTTGCTTCCTCTGAACATCTGGAATGTGAAGAATCATTTAATGATGCCAGTCCAGACCTGGATGATGTGGAGGGTGGTACATTTGTTCCATATGCATCACAGGTGAGACTTCTTGATCGGAACTATTATGTAACATTGTACATTTTTTTTTTTAATTAGAAGGGAATACATAATTTAAAAAAAAATTGTTTGTATACATTAGTCATCCATTATTAATATTGTTTATATTATCAATTCTATAATAATTGTACTTCTATATATTTTTTATTTTTATATAGATAGAAAATAATAGAGAGATAGAGAAAATAAACCAAAAAAATTAAAAGAGAATGGAATAATCATCTAATTATACATCATTGGAGATATGTCCGTGAATTATAAAATGTAATTCTCCATCTAATCCTTGATTCGGGTTTCAGTCAGGTTCTTGTGCCGCACCGGTTTGCCCCTTCAAATAGTCAATAAATGGAGACCATATTATAGTAAATAGTTCTTGTTTGTCCATTAAAACAAATCTTAATCTTTCCAAACGTAGGGTCTCCGACATTTCCATAATCCTCATTTTAATTGTGGGGGTTATAGGGCCTTTCCAAAATTTTAATATTAATTTTTTCCCTATTATTAAACTATAGTCGATAAAGTTTCTTTGGCGTGTTGTAAATATTTGATTTTGTTTTAGTATTCCTAATATTAGTTTTGAATCGGAGTCCAATTGGATGTTGACAGCTTCTGAAATTATCTTTTAAATTTCCGTCCAAAAATTATTAATTTTTATACAACTTACAAATGTGTGTGTTAAGTTAGCCTCTGAGTGCTGACATTTTTCACAAATAGGAGATATGCTTGGGAAAATTCTATTTAATTTTGTTTTTGAATAGTGCAATCTATGTAATACTTTAAATTGTATTAAAGAATGTCTAGCATTTAACCAACGGTGATGTATATGTTGTAAGCTTTCGTCCCAAAATTCTTGCCTTATTGGATGGCCTAGTTCATTTTCCGTTGATTGCCTATATATTTTCGTCATGGGTGCGTCATTATATAATAGGATATTATAAATATAAGATATCCATTTTTCTGTGTTAGGGTGTTTATTCAAACATTCATCAAGAATGTCTGTCTTTCTATTTCTATAGTCCTGTGTATTTGATTTAGCATAGTCTCTAAGTTGTTGGTATCTAAAGTAGTCATTTGAGTGAAGTCCATAAATATGTTGTAGCTCATGAAATGAGAGGAATGTACCTTTCCTATAAAGATGACCCATCCTTGTAATTCCGTGATTTTTCCATTGTAAAAAACCTATATCCATCATTGAGGGTTTAAATGTAGGGTTATTTACAATGGGAAGTAGTGGTAAATTATCCAATTTTAGTGTCTTTTTTAATTGTTTACAAATGCGCTATTCCACTATATATTATGGTGTTTTCACTATAGGTTTTTTTACTTAATTTAGTAATAGCAAGTAAGATCGACCCAATTTCAAAAGGTTGTTGGTCCAGTTATTCCAACCAAAAATTCATATTTTTAATGTTAACTGCCCAAAAATAGAGCATAAAATTTGGTAGGGCTAAACCTCCATTTATTTTTGATTTACATAAGTGCTTTTTATTTATTCTGTTGTTCTTAATAATAATAATATCTTTTATTGTCATTACACATAAGTGCAACGAGATTTTGTTTGCAACTTCGAGATTTCGGTTTACAACCGAATAATTTTATAATCCCAGATAAAATTAGTGACTATAGAGTCAACCTTTTTTAAAAAAAAAAGTTTTTGGGAGATATATCGGGATTGATTGAAAGAGGTACAATAATTGCGGGAGAAAAATCATTTTTATTGCATTAATTCTACCAAACATTGAGATAGCTAATGTTTTCCAATATAAAATATTATGTAATTTGTTCAATAAAGGCGGAAAGTTAAGTTTAAATAAAGAAGTATGTTACATAAATTCCAAGATATTTAAATTTTTCATTTACTATTTTGAAGGGAATTTGTTGTAATATATGTGGATTACTTTCCATTATTGGCATGATTTCACTTTTATTCCAATTAATTCTGTATCCTGAAAATGAGCCATATTGAGTTATTAAATTTAATAAGTTTGGGATACTAACTTCAGGTTTTGTAATGTAGATTAATACATCATCTGCATATAAGGAAATTTAATTCTCAGTATCTTTAGTATTATACCCATATATTTCAGGATGGGACCTAACGCTTTCTGCTAGTGGCTCTATTGCGAGTGCGAATAATAACGGGGATAACGGACATCCTTGTTTACAGCCTCTGGATAAATTAAATTTAGATGATAACATTTGATTTGTTGATATTCTAGCTGTTGGATTAGTATATAAAAGTTTTACCCGTGTATTAAACTTCTCGCCCAATTGAGAATTGTTCATAACCGAAAATAAATAGGGCCATTCCACCTGGTCGAATGCTTTCTCAGCATCTAACGAAATTATTGCTAGATCTTCGTTAGTACTTCTCTTTGAGTATATGATATTGAATAATCATCTCAAGTTATATGAGGAGTAGCGTTTTGGTATAAATCCTGTTTGGTCCGGGTATATTAATTTATTAATCACTGTGCTTAATCTTTGTGCTAGAATTTTAGTTAATATTTTTTGATCAGTATTTAGGAGAGAAATAGCTCTATATGAATCTTGATCATCCAGGTCCTTATCTATTTTTGGTATAAGTGTTATTATAGATTCATTTAGCATTTCTAGTCATTTCTGTTGGGTATAGATATGTTCATACAAAGTCTTTAAACGTGGAGCAATCAGATCATAGAATGTTTTATAGAATTCGGAGCCTATACCATCGGTGCCCGGGGCTTTACCATTTTTTAGAGATCCGATAGACTCTTCAATTTCTTTTACTGTTATTTCAGCATCTAGTAATTCTCTATCTTTCAAATCTAACCCTTTAAGGTTGCATTTTTGTAAGAATGCTTCTATTCCTGTCTGGTGATCTATCGTTTTAGCTGAGTAAAGGTTTTGATAATATTGCAGGAATCTCTCATTAATATCCTTAGATTGTACTAGTGGTTTATAACTTGGTCTGAATATGTCTGAAGAAGGGTCTCGACCCGAAACGTCGCCTATCTCCTTCGCTCCTTAGATGCTGCTGCACCCGCTGAGTTTCTCCAGCTTTTTGTGTAACCCTGAATATATTTTATTTAATTTATATTTCAATGCTGCAATTTTATTGTGTTTTATCATAGTTGGTGTAGCCGCATTTTCTATGTCTAATTGTTTTATTTCCCTTTCCAATGCCTGTTGTTTAGCCCGATTCTCTTTACTATGAAATGCTTGGGAGGAGATCATAGCTCCTCGAGTAAATGCTTTAAATGTTTCCCAAAGTAGGGAGGCAGACGTTTCAGGGTTATCATTGATTTCAAAGAACATATTAATCTGTTCAGTGAGATATTCCTGATACTTTTTCCTTTAAAATTTGTGGGTTAAGTCTCCATTGTGACTGTTTCTCCGTCCTTCCATTTAATTTAATCATAAATGTTAAGGGAGCATGGTCTGAGATTATAATATTGTGATATTTCGAGTTATAAGTAAATGGAATAAGTTTGGAGTCCACCAAAAAATAATCTATTCTTGAATATGTTTTATGTACCGATGAATAAAATGAATATTCTCGTTGTGGGTTTTCTATTCTCTAGACATCCTTGATATTACTAGTATCTATATATGTATTTAATAAGTCACTGGACTGCGATTTTATTTTCCGTTGTCTTGATGATCTATCTAAATAGGGGTCTAATGTACAATTTAAGTCTCCTCCGATTATTAAATTGTGTTGTATTAATTCTGGAATTGTATTAAAGATTTTCTTAAAAAACAAGGGACTATCAAAATTTGGTCCATAAACAATAATAAGAGTCAGTTTTTGTGCATATAATTCACCTATTAATACAATATATCTACCGTCACTCCCCACTCCCCCCATCTATATTCATTGGGGAAAAAATACAAACGGGGCAGTTGTCCCTATGTGTTTTAGTCAGTTATTCCTGAAGTGACACCGGCAATACAAATTCTGTTGCCAGATTGCTACATTACAAGCTTAAGGTTCTTGCATCATGGAAAGTTTGCATGCTCTTGAGACTTCTTGCAAAGTGAAAAACTTTGTGTGGCATGCCAATGAATTTAATCAGAGATCATTACACACAGATTCAACATGGTGGGCCATAAGGCTCTGTGAATTCTCAGAGGATAAGAAAAAATCCTAGGTAAATGTAATTTTACTTTTTGTTTTGACAAGAGGTGCAGCCAGGTGAAACAAACGATAGTTGAAGTTCACATTTATTGTCACATGCACCAATTAAGGTTATACAGCCATACAAGTAAAAAAAAACACAATACATAATAGAATTTAACATAAACATTCAGCATTCTTCACTATTATGGAAGGCAATAAAGTTCAGCCATCTTCCTCCTTTGGTCTCCCGTGGTCGGGGCCTTGAACACTTCGCAGTTGCCGTTACAGATGTTCAGGCCATCTCGTCAGGATGATTGAAACTGCAATGTCGGGGAGGATCGGAACACACTCCGCGGCTTGGAGTTCCCGAATCTTATCTTCTTACCGGAGACCGCGACTTCACAGTGTTAAAGACCACAGGCCCCGCGGTGGGAGCTCCAACACTGGCGATCCTCGGCAAAGGATTGCAGCTCCGCGATGTTGAAGTTTGCGCTACGCCCGCGGCTAGAAGCTCCGCAGACTGCTACTCTATGATGTTAAAGTCAACAGGCACCCCGCGGTCGGAGCTCCAACACTGGCGATCCTTGGCAAAGGATGCCATTGCCCGCTCTGCGACAGTAAGTCCGTGCCGCGCCTGCTGCTTGAAGCTCTGGGCTGGTCTCCAGTCTGAAAAGGCCACACCAAACCAGTTGGTAGGCCATGGGGGGGGGGGGGGGGGGGGGGGGGTGGGGGGTGGGGGGTGAAGATGCGACACGGGAAATACTTGCATCTCCATTGAGGTAAGTGACTGAAAACGGTTTCCCACTATTCCCCCCCACCCTCCTCATCAGATATACCGAGAAACATTAATAAATACATTTAGACGCACTTAAAAAACAAAAGTCGAAAATACACATGAGCTGTTGGCGGGACTGCAGCTCGCGGCTCCACTCTGTTTTTGTTTTACTCTGACACCATGTAATGTCTTCCTTAAGACCTTGTTGTGACTAGCACAATGAATACACGTCCGACATCTTGTACGAAAGGTTTAATCTGCAATCACTGAAACTTCTTGAAGGTCACTTGACCTCAGTCCGAGGCACAGGTACATTTGCCAGCTTCTGCTTCTGGCATCAAGGGGCACTGGCATTTACATTACATATTACATTATATATACATCACAAATTCCATTCTGATACAATTATAGTACATTACAAATACATCACATCTCCCCCTTCACTTTAATTACATCACATCTGCCCCTTCACTTTAATTACATCACATCTCCCCCTTCACTTTAATCACATCCCCCTAATATCCACATAAGGATTTAAACGAGACTCAATTATGAGTGCTGCTGTTTTTCACTTTAACCTCAAGCTCTAGAAACTCTAACAAAGGGCCTGTCTCGTTGCCTTTTGCTGTGACTGGGAGACTGGGTCCGGCCTCTCGCTGCATCTTGGCGCCTCTGTCTAGGTTTCTCACCTCTGGGAGACTTGCTCCTCAGTCTAGGTTTATCACATCTTGGCGTCTGGGTACAGGGGTCCATCCATGGCTACGCCGGGGTCCATCCATGGCTACGCAGGGCTCTATCCTGGACTAGATGTCTCTATCCTGAACTTACTCTCCGCCTGGTCTCGTAAACTTGCTCCATGTAGGAGGTGGACTCCTCCTTCAAACAAAAAAAATGTAGACAGTCAATACTAAACAGTCAATATAAACTATTTTCGTTCTTTCAATTTCTTGCATAACAACTCTGCTACTTAACTTTTACTTCACTTCTTAAATTTTACTTTGCATTTGAATTTTCGGCAAATTATCTGTACTTCTTGGCTTCTTAACTTTTACTTCTCTGCATTTGTCCCTTAGTGTCTTTAAACTGTTGCTCGGGTCATCCTGTGCGCTCCGCAGGGCTCCTTGAATCTCTCGAACATGGCGGCGTCCATTACTCCCTCTGGGAGAAGCCGTCGATTCCTCTGGTCATTACGGAAAGCTACCATTTCTTCGTCTCTCGGCCCGCCGATCGGGGCTTTTAGACCTGCTGGGTGAGTTTTCATTTTCTTTTTCTGCTTCTTTCCCATCTTCTTCGCAGTTCCCCGACTGCACTTTTTGTCAGCGACCGTCATTGTCGCGCGGACGTGGGCTCCGATCATTCGGCACGGGTGATGGACCGGGGCAACACGGTGACTGTCGATTTCTTTGGCCATCACTAAAGGCGACCTTCTCTCTGTCTCCCGATGCACCGCCCATTGCTGGCTCCACAGCCCGCCTTGCTGCTGCTAGTCCCCGCTGCTCCTGTGTCCCGCCGGCAGGGCTGACGAAGTGCTGTGTTCCGCTTTTCTCGCGGTCGGACCCTCTCTTCACTCGGCCTGACTTTGTCTCGCATCCGGGCTGACTCCGCTCGCGGCCGTCTCTCGTGACCGGGCTTTGTCACTCGGCCGGTCAGATTCTCTCGCGCAGTCATGCTTTCTTGCTCGGCTAGTCCGCTTCTCTCACGCAGCCGGGCTTTTTCTGCTCACAGCCGGGCTGACTCTGTTCCCGGCCGGCTGGAGACTCAGTCGTCGTCGGTGCCGGTCGCCGGACCTGTCTGTGGGCTACACTGTACTAGGCCCTCACTCGACGTCAGTGGTGGCTACTGGGCCTGGCAGTGAGCTGCACGGCCCTGGAACTCACCCAAAGTCGGT
The DNA here is from genome assembly GCA_963514005.1 of Raja brachyura. The sequence continues at coordinate 73,102,114 of OY740789.1, read as the reverse complement.
GGCGCAGCGCAGCCCTGGAAAACATTCCAGGTAAGTTGATACCATCGCTGTCCTGCTGTTTAGTCTTTTAGCTTCCAGCTGCGCTCTTCGGTGACCCTTATTGCCCCACTTGTTTTCCTTGCGCTCTTGCTTCCCATTCCGACCTTTCTTTTTCTTTTTGCATGGAGAGTGGTCCCGGAGGCTTGAGTCACTCTATATTTTTTGTTTTACTCTGACACCATGTAATGTCTTCCTTAAGACCTTGTTGTGACGAGCACAATAAATACACGTCCGACATCTTGTAGGAAAAGTTTAATCTGCAATCACTGAAACTTCCAGAAGGTCACTTGACAAGGCACAGGTATTTGCCAGCTTCTACTTTTGGCCTCAAGGGGCACTGGCATTTACATTACATATTACATTACATACACATCACAATTTCAATTCTGATACATTCAATGATAGTACATTACAAATACATCACACACCCGATAGACACAGAAGATAAGTTCGAGAGCTAAAAATGAACCTTAACTTTCTTGAACACTACTTCTAGTGGACAATGATCAATTTAGATCACGTGTGTACATTAATTTAATAAATTAATACACACCATTAAAATTTCCTGATTGATGAACTGCCAACTCTAAATTCTGATCTCCTTTAGATTGGGGAGCCAAATATATTGAAACACCCCTCTCCCCCCTCATTCCCCTCTTCTCTCCCCCCCCCCCCTCAGTAAAGGCTCAAACATTTTGCAGGAAGCTGACCATGGCTAGCAGATATTTTCTAATAAAAGTAATGTAGGCACAATCATCTTCAGCTGCTCTATCAGTTACTCTTTCCGTCATAAGTGGGGATATCCAACTTCAATTCCATTCATAACTTAGTCACTGAAGCAATCTGTACCTGCATACAGCATTTTTAATCAATATTTAGACAGGCATGTGTGTAGAATAATATTCAAACCACATGAGTACCAGGAAATTACTGTTTTCAACAACAGATTGTCTAACCACCTATCCTTAACATTCAGTGACATTACTACCAAAAAGTTCCCAAACTAACATCCTAGAGTAGCAATGTTACAACATTTTGAGATTTAAAAAATCAAGTCTGCAATTTATCCCATCACATAAAGCATAAAAAGAAGTTTAATTTGACACCTAATTTACTTTCATATCTTCAGTATTAAGAACGTTATGGCCATTTTCATACTCGGAAATTAGTATCTTGTTCCCCATTGCCTTTCAATTGACTTAACTCAACAGCTGTGATCTGGAAAAATTAAAAGCCCATAACTTTCTTAAAAATTAAGAGAACTCAATGAAATTTTCAGTTATTATAGATTGAAGCATTCTGAAACAAATATGAAACAATCTTACTTGGATGACCTGAAATTAAAGCATATAATTAGTTAGTTATCTAATTGTAGCTAATTACAAAATTCAATGAGTAGATCTAAACATCTATCCATTGCTTAAGAAAAGATAAACTTTTTTTAAATTGCCTAAGTGTCCAAATAACATTCACACAATAATCCACAATATAACATAATTTTTAAATCTCATTTTCATGAATTTCTGGGTCAAATGGAAGGAATTTAGTGTTTGATTCCTGTAAATTAATGGCCATTTAAATCAACTAGCGAGTGGGTTTTAGTGGAATGCGGTGGATTGGAACGTTGCGGTTAGCGGTGAAGTCGGGAGGAAAAATATTGTTTGTTCATACATTTTTTGAGACCCCATTTTGCAACATAAAAAGATTATTAAAGCCTCCCGAAAAACCAACTTTTAATATAAAAATAAACTATTTACCTTTTCTTCTCCCCTACGCAAAATCCTTCCGGTTGTCGGTGCTCACGGCTTTTGAAGGTGATTTTTAAATTACTCTAGTTAATAAATAGTTTGGAGTAATTTAAAAATACCTTCATTCATGAAATGTCGGAGCAATTTTTCTTCCGCAACGAAATCGCCCGACATTGATCGATTTTCCAGGTCTGTTGAAAAACGGCACTTTAAGCCCGCCCCCCCTCTGAAAGGCGCCAAAGTCGCGCACACGGGGAGCGGCAGAACTGCAGCGCTGCTCAAGGTAAATTTTGCAACATACCTACCTAGAGATTACCATTGACCCAGAGCAGAATTGGATCAGCTGCATTAATACCGTTAGTTGAGAAAGCTGGTCATAGACTGGGCATGCTTCAATAAGCGATTCACATCACTATGGATTATCTCCACTTGCCTGGATGAGTGCAGCTCCAACAACTTTAGACACTACCCTGTAGAAGACAATGCGGCTGTCTTCAAATATACTCATCTGAGCTACTCTGACCGCACCTCCCAAACCAACTGTACCACTGAGAAAGACATGGGCAGTAGTATCTGGAGTGATGTTCCAACCTCAGCACCTACAATGGCATAAAGTTGAACAAGTTGTACATGGTGATTAAGTTACAGCCCTCACCTTATCTCATTCTCACTTTGAGCATCTCAGTGAGTGGACATGTTTTGTTTGTAGACATGATGGTGAAAGCCTGTAGCTTGGCGGGTTTCATGATGATTGATAGACTAAGCTTGTGGCATTCCAGAGCTCTCCATACAGCCTACTAGCTATCTCCGGTTCTTTTTACACACTCAATAGAAGGGAAGTTGGTTTGTGTGATGGCCTGGGCTGCATTCACAATTTGCTGCAAATTCTTGCGGTCTTGGATGGAGCTGTTCCTAAAACAAGCTGTGATGCATCCTGATTAAATGCTTTTTATTCTCGGATGTAGACATTGCTGACAAAACATTGGTTAGTGTCTTATCACTCGGTGTTCTTGAACACGAGAGCCAGTTAAGAGTCAACTACATTTACGATTAATTAGATGTATTTTAACAACAATCTTATTTGCAAGGCTCCTGATACTGAAACAAGCTTTTTTTAAACTTAAATTGTATTTTCATTACTTGAATTAAAATTGATTATTGTTATGGTGAGATTCAAACTCTTGTTTCTTCACCTGTGGACCAAGACTGGACACTGCCAAAAAACCTAACCACAGCTTCTGTGTTTGAGAAGGGCACTATAAAGAAAAGGCATGTTTATATGGAATTACATTGGAAAAACTACTTTTGAGTAGGAAATGGTACAACAAAGTCAATTTTATTTAGCTCTGCAATACTTCGCAAACATGTTTGTTGGGCTCTTCTATAGATATCTCTGAAAGATTTAATATCATGTAAAAGATAGTGCCCATCACTGGAGTTGAAATTTTGCTCGGTCATTAGTCTGGGGTTTGTAGGTATACCTTCCTGATAGTGTGCCTGCACACCCAATATTGATTATATGTCAGAAGAATTTCAATGTTCGGCCACATAAAAAAGATATGCAGTTTACAAAAAAAATGTAATAGAAGATAATTAGAACTAACTTGGGTCAGAAGCAAGATTTAATCTTTTTAATTATACCATTTTTCACAGATTTATAAATCCTTGTTAAATAAACTAAAAGAGTAGAATTATTTGTGTGTCTTTTTTGCTTTCTTTACAGGAAAACAGTCAGGGGAATAACAGTGGAACAGTTACAGCATGCAAGTTGAACTCTACTACCATAGAAGGTAAAAATGTCTCATGTAAATTAACTTGTCTGAATATTGGTACAAATCTTGTACTTCATTACATTGTTGCATATCATTTGGCATTTACAGGCTTTTTGTGGTACATACAGGCTTTTTGTATCAAGCTTAAGCACCCATTTTCTTGTCTACCAGTCAACTCTCACAAATCTGAGCTCCTCTTCTGAGTGTGCAGCCCTTGCATCTGCAGGCCATCAATGGTGCCAACCTAAGTACGCCGAATTTGACAGTTAAATAGCGAGAGGTAAATTGTACTTTACGCCGGCAATCCTACGCTTTTCTCGGACATTATACGCTTGCGAACGAGGCTCTTAAATAAGATGCACCAGTTCCTTTAAATGATTCAGAAGATGGACGTTAAAGATAATATGCTGTAAATTGGAATGTTACCACCGTAAATGGCCAACCCTCCCTTTCATCCAACACAAAATATTTAATGGGTCATTTATGTGATCAGAATTTGAGAAATTCACAAGTCAGTGGGTTTAAAAGTTATCCATATTTTATATTCTGTGAGATATAAATGTCTAACTACCAAAATATGCCTGTTGACGAGAATACAGTCATGGATGAACCAACCACAGTGACTTTGTAGCCAGCATTGTGTACGCTTTAATGTACAGTCGGTATAGAAGTACAGGCAGTCCCCAGGTATGAATGGTTTCCATTTTTACAGATGTCCAGAGGTCAATTTTATATACAAGTCAGAAAATGCCAGAAAATTACTCGCTATTGTAACCATATCTCTACAGTATTGTCTTGAATGGCATCAAAAGCTCCTAATACTGATTGGGGGGGAAAAAATAATGAATGTGCCGAGAGAGGAAACTAGGTCTACCATTCATACCAGCCTCTCCCTGCAATGAGGGAACACACAATGATCACACAGTGCCAAAGAAAAACAAGGAAATGAGCATTAATGACTGTTATCCACCATCACAAAATAAGTAGAGGCTGGCCTATGGTGCAGATCAACTCCAGCATACCAGACAACTTTGATCCACTGCAATTCACCTGCTGCTGGAACAGGTCCATGGGAAACATCATCTCCCTGGTCCTGCAGTCATACATCAAATATCTGGATAACAGGAACACCTATGTCAGATTCATATTTATTGACTGTAGCTCTGCCTCGAACAGTATTCTCCTAAATAAACTTCTCTCCAAACATCTGGACCTAAATCTCAGGATCTACAACTAGATCCTTGACTTCTGACCCATAAGTTGCAATCAGCAAGGGTAGACAATAAACCATCCTCCATTGTAATTCTCATCACCGAGGGCCCACAAGACTCTGTTATCAGCCCCTTACTATTATTGTATACACTCAATGGTGCAGCCAAATTTTGCTTTAATTGCATTTACAAGTTTGCAGATGACACCATCACAGTGAACCTGATTTCAAACAATGATGAGACTGAGTACAGGAAGGAGATAGTTTATCTCTCATGGTCAGTAGAAGGAAGGAGCTGCTCATCAACTTCAGGAAGTGGAGAGGAGAGCATGCCCAGTACTGGGGTTGAGTTGGTCAGGAGCTTCTTCCCTGCTGTTATCAGTTTCTTGAACGATCCTTTTGATAGGTTTGGGATTAATTTCCTGATCTTGCAATCTACCATGTTGCCATCCTTGCACTTTTTTTAGTGCACTTTCTCTTTACCTATAATATTACGTTTATTTTCTCTTTTGCACTACCTGATGAAGTTGTGCATGTTATGATTTGCCAGGAGAGCATGCAAAACAACATTTTTCACTGTTTTGGTACATGTGATATTAATAAAGCAATACTAATGTTCATATTTTGGACTTTATAATTTAATGCTGTTACAGGAGTTTGTTCAAATGTAAAGGTATCCATAAGTCAGTTGTCCATAACTTGGGGATGACCTGTAAAGGGAACATTCTCACATGCAAAAGACTTTCTGTTATCGCTTTGTCACTGGAGATAATAGTCCAAGAATTTTAGATATTCTGACCACATTTTAGATGGATGATAAAGTCTGCGAAAGTAGTCCCCAAGAACTGCATTTGAGTAACAAAGTCAGTGTTTCAGATTGGTGACTTTTTAATCAGAACATTTCCAGCATTTAAGAACTGATTCATAGAGCTGCATTCAAGATTTTGTGAACACTTATTTTGCTGATCAGAACACATTGTACAATTGTTGAAATGTTCAGTTAATGCTCTGTGACAAAATAACTGCAGACACTTCCCTATGCCCCAGTTGGATTGCACACCTTTCTTCTCCCCCTCCGCCCCCCCCCCCCCCCCCCCCCCCCCCACCCCACCCCACCGCACCACCATAATTTTCCTCCAATGTTCCTTCCCCTGGATTCACATTTCATAACAATTGTCCTTCTCTCGAACTTTGTATTTTCATCTCTGGATTTTGTTCATTAATTTGCCTATCAAAAAGCACTCTTGCCTATATCCACCTATCACCCAGGTATTGTCCAGCCGCTCCTTCTTCCCTCGCTAACTCTCAACCCCCCCGCCCCATTCAATCATTACTATTCCATGTTCTTCAGGGATGCTGCCTGACCCACTGAGTTACCTCAGTGCATTGTCTTTTATTTTGTAAACCATCATCTGCGGTACTTTGTGTCTACAGGTTTATAAAAGCTACTTGGATGCCTACAGAATTATTACTTTGTGAATTCACTACTAACATACAAATGATCAAAAGCATATTTCTGACTACTTTTTTTGCTTCTGTTCCTACCTTTTCCCATTTTACTCTTCCAAATATAAAGTATACTAGATCAAGTGGGACCCGTTAGGTCCCTGTCACACCGGGGGGCCTGGTCCCCCAATGCAAGCCATTCCCCCAGTGCAATATTCCAGCACTCGCCCATAGCCCCCACATGAGGCCTATTCCACCACTCACCCGTCTACCCAACGCGACCCGTTCCCCCAGCGCAGTGCAGGGGCGGCTCATTTTCCCCTATTTACCCTCGCTCGTTTTAAACTTTTAAAAAATGCAGCCGGGGAAAAAAATGAATTTCACTTGATGCCAGGACTCGATGTCCTGTGATTGCAACATTGTTGTGGGCAGAGCTAGCAAGGATTTGGAATGATGACACTGAAAATTTAAGGTACAACAGAGAGTCTTCAAGGTACAACAGAAGTCTTTATTACATTAACTCAATGCTGGCAGCAAGACAAGTAAAAATGGCTGCAACTACATGATCTGAATGCACATTACCACTGCGTACTGACAGGAAAAACTATGTACAAAACATCTCCCTTTGTTCTGTGCAGCGCCACCTGCTGCACGAGAGGAGCAACGGTCCTCCCACCCCACACAGCCCACCAATTATCACACTGCACCTTTTCAATTTGAATGTCTCTATTCCCGAATGAGTCGCCTTGGGGAAATACCACGATTGCAATCGACGAAGGATCACAGGCAAATTGGCGGGGAGTTCGTCTGGCGGAACTTCGTCAAAGTCAGGCACTCCTTTATCCACACGATTTGGCACCGGGGTTGTCCGACTGCTTGGTTCTGGTCAGGTTCTGCGCCGTCTTCGCTGGAGGAACGCGGCTTCTTAATTGGTCATAATGCCGTCGGCATTATACTTCTCCTTAGACTGTGTACATTTTGGTTCCAATGTGAGCCATGATCCTGCCAGTGCACTATTTGCTTGACCGTATAATTGCGGTAACATACGTGTCACGAATGTCGAATTTGGACTTGTTCCACTTCGTTGGCTGAGTGCATGCCGTATAAGAATTACAGGGCGGGTGCAAAACTCATAGGGGAGAGTGCACTTGACGTCCGAGCATCATCTCCGCTGGAGTTCGACTGATAGTGCAGTTTGGTACGGTTCGGTATTGCTATAAGAAATCGCGCAATGCCAATTGTTTCGATTTCTTTCCAATTCCCACAGCATGTTTCATGTCCTGCTTGAAAACGCCGTCAAGCCTCTCTGCCTCTCCATTTGAGGGTGGATGAAAAGGTGCTGATGTCAGATGCATGATTGAGTGATGTTTGCACCAGTCACTGAACATTTGCGAGGCAAATTGGGGTCCATTGTCACTTATGATTTTTAAGGGTAATCCCCAAATGGCGAACAAATCGTCGAGCGCAGAAGTGGTTGTTTCGGTGGTCAGGTATTTATTCATTTGGATAACGTGGCCATTTCGAATGGGCGTCTATGACGAACAGCCACATGTCCTCCAGGAATGGTCCAGCAATGTCTATGTGGATGTGCTGCCATGGTTGGACGGGGATGGGTCATGCAGAGGTCTTTGCCGGCGGATTTGGATCTGTTTTGGCACATGGTGTGCAGTCCTTGCGGTGGTCGGCTAATATCGGTCTCGATATTCGGCCACCACACATGCATGCGGGCGAGCGCCTTCATTTGCACAATTCCAATGTGTGTCTTGTACAACATTTTCAGAATTTGCGATCGCAGTTCCGTCGGAATGATTACTTGACAATTGCGGAACAGAATGCCATCTTTGAGGAGATTTCCGTTTGGGCATTCTGGGATGAGTGGAATTCCTTGTCCAGCTTGGGACTGTTTGGCCACCCAGAGTGTCAAAATATCGTGCCTTCAACAAAATGCGGTCTGCTCGTGTAGTTGGCGACCGTCATTGCGGAGACAGGGAGATCAGCAATGACCCGCGTGTTGAGCAAGTTCACGTCCATCTCAATTTCCATAATTGCCTCTTTATCGAACGTCGGGTCGGGTCCAATTGGTATACGAGACAGTGCTTCGGCATTGGTGTGCTCGGCAGACTGTCGGTAAATTATGTGGCAATCATATCCCATCATAATCTGGGCCCAACGTTGTAGATGCTGCAACGTCATCACAGGCAAACTTTTCTCCGGACTGAAAATAGTCAGCAGCGGCTTATGGTCAGTGGTGAGCAGGAAATAGGGGAGATATTGAACAATTTATTTTCTTCGGTATTCACCAATGAGAAGGATATTAAACTCTGAGGTAAGGGAAAAAAGTAGAGTAGCTATGGAAACTATGAGATTCAAAGAGGAGGAAGTACTGACACTTTTGAAAAATATAAAAGTGGATAAGTCTCCAGGTCCTGACAGGATATTCCCTAGGACATTGAGGGAAGTTAGTGTAGAAATAGCAGGAGCTATGACAGAAATATTTCAAATGTCATTAGAAACGGGAATAGTGCCAGAGGATTGGCGTACTGCGCATGTTGTTCCATTGTTTAAAAAGGGTTCAAAGAATAAACCTAGCAATTATAGGTCAGTTAGTTTGACGTCAGTGGTGGGCAAATTAATGGAAAGGATACTTAGAGATAATATATATAAGCATCTGGATAAACAGGGTCTGATCAAGAACAGTCAACATGGATTTGTGCTTGGTAGGTCATGTTTGACAAACCTTGAATTTTTTGAAGAGGTTACTAGGGAAATTGATGAGGGTAAAGCAGTGGATGTTGTCTATATGGATTTTAGTAAGGCCTTTGACAAGGTTCCCCATGGAAGGTTGGTTAAAAAGGTTCAATCTTTGGGTGTTAATGGCGGAGTAGCAAGATGGATTCAACAGTGGCTGAATGGGAGATGCCAGAGAGTAATGGTGGATGGCTGTTTGTCAGGTTGGAAGCCGGTGACCAGTGGGGTGCCTCGGGGATCTGTGTTGGGTCCACTGTTCTTTGTCATGTATATCAATGATCTAGATGATGGGGTGAAAAATTGGATAAGTAAGTATGCAGATGATACTAAGATAGGTGGTGCTGTGGATAATGAAGTGGATTTTCAAAGTCTACAGAGAGATTTGGGCCATTTGGAAGAGTGGGCTGAAAGATGGCAGATGGAGTTTAATAGTAAGATTAAACAAGAACTTACCAGTTTGAAGTTTGATCTTTATTTTATGAGGAGTTGCGATGAGGGATTTCGTGAAGACCCCGCCAGGCACGCATGCGCGACATTCTTCAAAGCAGCGGTGTGGAATCACAGATCACAAACCGAAGATAGTAAGATTAAAACTTGACCATACCAGTTGAATATTTAATAGAGGGTTGGGAGCGGAGGGCACGAAATCCCTCATTGCAACTCCTCATAAAATAAAGATCAAACTTCAAACTGGTAAGTTCTTGTTTAATCTTACTATTTTACTTCGGAGTCACGTGAGTGACTTCGTGAAGATTTCAAAGCTCTGTGATTACATGCCCTGGACCACGCCCATGCTCACACACTGCCGTAATTCTGATGGAGGAAGTATGTTAACGTATTTCAGACTTGAACAAGCTGAAAAATAATAACATTTGTTAATACAACAATAACCCCCTGAACTCGGGGACAAACGTTTAGAGAACAGCACTTAAAACTGAATCCGCCAACGTTGCGGGAGCGGTTATAAATCAGTTATAAAACCGCTGAAGTGTAGATTCACTGGCCCAGCTCGCTATTGCGAGGCCAAAATCCATGAACACCGCCATAGTCCTTGCCACTGATGTGGATGCAGCCCTGATAGAATGACATTTAAAATATTAGTGTCTTACCTGCTGCACCGAATACCACCTCGTGTCATCTGGAGATAGTCTGCACAATCACCCTGTGACATGGGTTTCCATGGCTGAAACAGACCCGTCTCCATATATCTGATGCCCATTTGCAGACGTGTAGTCCCAGGTCTGTGTAGTGTAAGTAATTCTTCTATAAAGAAGTTACCTTATTATGGTCCGGTCATTCTATCCAGGTTTAATTCCTGTAAAGTCATGACCTGTTGAGCTGTGTTCAGTGCCATTACCATAACCACTTTGAAGGTGAGCAAGACCATCTGCATCATGGGCGACCAGCTCCTGAGGAAGGTCAACACTACCTCATCGCAGTCCAATCTAGCGATAGGACGACAATGCACTCCTGGCACTGTAACTGAGGGACACATCCTAATGATGACCCATGAGTATACCAGCAGCTTGGAGAGTATAGCAGATATGTAGATGGTCTAGGTCCGACTACAGAAACCTCCCATATCCTTATGTAGGCGAGGTACTGCTTCCTACTGGACTCTCTCTGCACGATGCTGTTTGACATCCATCGTCCTTTATGTTGCAGAGCCTGGTTGCGTATCCTGCAGCACCTGTCTGATGAAGCAGAATGGAGAAAGCATAGAAACCCCGCATTTCTCCCCAATGTAGTGAAAACGCGTCCATCGCCACTGCCCCAGGATCTAGTTCTCAAGACATATGTTGGTATCCAATGGCTGAACCTGGACGCAAAGAGGTCGAAATCTGGTATTCCATATTAGGCTATAATTTTAGCAGATATTTGGAGGTTCAATCTACTTGATGTCGTTATTAATACTTGTGACCTGGTGTCCGCCACTATATTGAGCTGATCCAGAAGGTACATAGCTGAACCCAATTCTTTCAATCCACCAGAGCCAAATTAATGTTTCCAATTCATCCCAAGATATTAACTTGACACCACCCATAAGGTTTAATATGCCAACTCAGTGGTATTATTTTGGAAGACGAACATACGTATGCTGCAGATTAGTGCATTAATGCTCAGCCGGTGACATGCTCCAAGCATATCTAACAGTTTATACCTAGTGATTGAAGAAAGTAGAATCATGCAATCCCATTTGCTGCCCCAACTGGAATGGTGTCAGTAGTTCCCCAGCCCTTGGTGCTTGCGTCGGTTTGTAACGCGACTACTAGGTTTGATGTAATGATGGGATTTAACAATCACAATCATTGCTAATCCACCATTGTACCTCAATTATGCTGTGATTGGCAGTTGCATAAGCTCGTAATTGTCCAGCATTCGCTATACCTGCCGAGATTTTGCTTATTCACCCAAGCTTTGATAGCGTAACGACCCAATTATGTGGCTGGAATGTAGCTCCAATTTACCCATAGCTTAGCAGCATGTCGAAAGTCGGTTCCCTGGCGCAAGCAAGGCTGTTACATGCATCTATTATGTCTATAGCTCTGTTCCCTGGATAGTGACAAACAGAGCCCCAGAATGTATGTACCTCCCCCCTACTTGTGAGGTTATGCATGCAGCACTTCCAAGAGAACCAGGCCCCCTTACCTCCATGGTTACCGGCGGGCCTGACGTTCTGGTTTCTAGTATTCCGTCTTTGCTGGGTGCTGCTCAATCGCCTCGGTAAATCCTTGTTCCTGCAGCTGGTGTGTGGTGAGGTAGTCTATGCTGGCTCTGCCCTAACAAGGCTTCTGCTGTTGGGGAGCTGGTGCAAATGTGTTCTTGATGGCCTCGTCGTTGACCTGCTTGGGCAGGTCCTCCCCAAACAGCTGTCTTGGTGGTGTGGTGGAGGTAGGACCCAACCCAGCGAATTCAGGGTTAATGTCGGGCCGGATGGAGCTCTGACTAAAACAGTTTCCCGAAGTGGGCTACACAGGAGGGCTAGAGCATCCTGCTGCTCTGCGGATGCACCTGTCCCATCGAGGGTCCTAACGAGCACCGTGATGCCCGACGCCAATAGCTTCAGAATTTCCTGCCTCTTCATCTCTTGTGCCCTCGCATTGGAACTAATGTTCCCTCAGATGGCTGAGTCGACCCTCGGGACGTTCCGGGGAACACAATTTCCAGGATCCTTGTACTTCTCCATGGTTTCTGAAAGCACCTGGTCTTGGAACTGGTGTGTCGTCAAGAAATTAATACTTACTGCCAATGTAGAGTGCAGCGGTACCCCTGAATACAGGTTTCAGATTTTTGACACTACCTCCAATTCCTTCTTCTGGATCGAGAGCAGTGGGCTCTTCTGCATTGAAGGTGGCGGTCATGATCCGACTCCCAGACCGCTGAGACTCCTACTCCTGCTCTTGCCGATCCAGGTCCTGCTGATATAGTTGCTCCACCATTAGCTCCATCCTAGCCATGCGACCGCTGCCGCTACACACGGACAACAGGTCGACTTCCCCAGGCCCTGATGAGTCGCTGGGGCTTCTGCCAGTAGGTCACACCTCAACGAAGTGGCTGACAGGTACTCGTCAGCACCCGCTCCTGCGGGGCTGAACGACTTCCGCACGGACAACCCGCTAGCCCGGCATCCCTCGGACCTTAGCGGCCTCTCTACCTGACGAGCAGGCAGAGGAAAGGAGTCGGAACCGGTCCCCAATACCGGCTCCGTGGTCCGTGCAGGCACACCGTCACCCTCACCCCCAGGGGTCTGTGACGGCGCTTGGCTGGCTTTACCCGCAGCAACGGGATTGCCTAACCGTATTCTGCTGCCACCGGTCTGCGTTCCGGCAGCCTGTTCCGGTGCAGTACTGGTACCTCCTGCTCCTGCAGGGTGTACGACTCCTGCACGGACATACCGCTAGTCCGCCGTCGTTCGGACCTAAGCGGCACCTCTGCCTGGTGGCAAGGCAGAGGCAAGGATCGGTACCGGTCCCCAATACCGGCTCCGCTGTCCGTGCAGGCTTGCCGTCACCCTTAACCACACGGGTCCGTGAGGGCGCATAGCCGGCTTTACCCGTAACAACGGGGTTGCCCAGCCGTAAACTGCTGCCACCGGTCTGCACTCCGGCAGCCTGTTCCAGTGGACACCGGTACCTCCTGCTCCTGCAGGGCTCCCCAACTTCCAGCAGGTCCATCACCGGCTCGCAGTCTAGCAGGTTACCCCCGGCGGTATGTCGATGCCTCCCGCTGCAGCGGGGCATGACCTGTGCGCAGCTCTCCCCCATCTCTGAGACCTGCATAGTAGGAGAGACAAAACGAGCCACCGAGCGGGTCACACGTTTACGCACCTTTGCCCCACAGTCACTATGCTTAGGTGAGAGTGGTAGGGAGTCCAGGTCTTGCCTACCCTGGTCCCACGCGGTGCTCCACCATTTTGCGGCCCCATGGTCAGCCGTGGTGGAGAGACGGGTCCTGGCTGCGCAGGGCTCCCCGACCTCCGCATTCTTCTAGAATGGTGGCCGCTGATTCCCATCTGAAGTCGCACGGCCCTTGGAGACCTGCTTCGCTGTCTTCATTCTGGTCTCCATCCATCTGTAAGCAAACTCTAATACAGACGCTTAGCTATTCAAAGTTAGTATCTTACCTGAGGGTCTTTAAGAAGTATGGTGACCAGCCTCTCATGCTTTAATAACTTTTATATGCTGGCAGTCTGAACTTCTTGAAGACAATGCATTCCCTGGAGTAGCAGGGCACTTGAATGTAGACAGGCCACAGAATCCCAGCTGCAGTGTGGAGTCAGGCTGCCTGTGCTTGCAAGCCTGCTGCTTCCTGAATGCCAGCAACCCGCAGAAACCCCTGCGGGCTGCGGTGTAGAGTCGGGCTGCCGTCCATGGCAAGCACTGCAAGTCCTACTCCACATGCACACCGCCAGCCCGCAGTATCACCCCCGCGGGCTGTGGTGTAGAGTCGGGGCTGCCGCTCTGCCGTTAACTTCTGACGGCGAGCCTGCAAGCCCCACTCCTACATGCACACCGCCAGCCTGCGGTGTCCCCCGCGGCTGCAGTGTAGAGTCGGGGCTGCCGCTCTGCCGTTTCTAACTTTGAACGGCGAGCCTGCAAGCCCCACTCCTACATGTACACCGCCAGCCCGCGGTGTTCCCCACGGGCTGTGGTGTAGAGTCGGGGCTGCCGCTCTGCCGTCGCGAACATTTGACGGCGAGCCGGCAAGCCCCATTCCATTTCGTGCCGCCAGCCCGCGGTGTCCCCTGCGGACTGTGATGTGGAGTCGGGCTGCCTCTGCCGTCCTCCGCCGGCGAGTGTGTGAGCCCGGACCCTCCCGACTCCAACTATTGGAGCCGCCGCTGACTGCCACAGCAGTCAGATCCGAGGCGGCCGCGAGACCCTGCGACAGGGCCACCTAGAAGAAAAAGACCGCAGGTTAGTGTTTTACTTACCTGCAGGTCCCAGCAGTAGAGGAGCAACGCTCCTCCCTGCCTGTAGCTCGCATGCGGTCGACGATATGCCGCGCATGCGTGCCTGGCGGGGTCTTCACGAAGTCACTCACGTGACTCCGAAGTAAAATGCTGATAAGTGTGAGGCTGACATGTCATCCAGGTAGGTGGATACATACGGAATTCCGGCAAACAGATTGTTGACCAGTTTCTGGAAGATGACAGTCGGTTGTATCTGAACAGTATGCATGTTGATCACGAGCAGGTTTTTTGCCTCGTCGCCAGTTCCACTTGGAGATTTCGAGAAGTACTGTCCTCCTTGCAGCTTGACGAACAGCTCGTCCATTTTTGGTATCGCGTGTTGAATAATGTGCAATTGAGGGTTTACAGTCACTTTTTAATCGTTACAGTTGCGCACCTTGCCGCAAGGCTTCTAAACGACAACTATGGTTGTGGCCCATTCTGAATGGTGATAATTCCCATTTATTCAAGACGGCAAAGTTCCTTGTCGACTGCGTCCATCCAACTGAACAGAACTGGTCTTGGTTTGAAGAACTAGGGGACGGCATCGTCTTTGAGTATGAGCCGTGCCTTCATCTTTGTGCAATGCCCGAGTCCATGTGCGAAAATGGCCGGAAACTGGTCAATAACCTTCTGCAGGTGGTTCTTGCACTTGCTGACCATGTTGCAAACTGTGGTAGATGACAATGCCATAGTGGATCCATCGTAGATCAAGGCGTTCATGTCAAACTTGAAAGCATGGATCCAGTCGATGGCGCACAGGGATGAACCTTCTTTGCCGACGACGATCAGCGGCAACATCTGTGTTATACCATTACGGGAAACGGCGACAGTGCAATTGCTTTTCGTGGGAATGGGCCGTCGTCTGTTTCCTAAAAGGCGGATGTCGGCCGGTTTCAATTTTGGCGATCCGATCCTCTTCCAGATGTCCTGACCCACTAGCTATACAGCTGTACCAGTGTCCACCTGGAACTGCAGATCGACGTTCGAGACCAGCAGCGAAATCCTCTGCTTGTCAGTGATCGTAGACACACCGAGCACTTCAATAGAAATAGCCTCTGTGATTTGGTCGACTCTGTTTTGCGCTTTCTTGCTCTTTCTCTGCTTTCCTACGGATTGACACTGCCTGGAGATGAGATTTTCGCTAACAGGCATAACAAACGGACTCGATATACGGGCACTCACGGTGATGATGAGCAATCGAGCCGCACCGGTAGCAGGGTTTTAATCCTCCCCCCACAGGGGGACAGCTCTTTTGAAACACTCCCACCTTCTCCGGATTTGCTCTGGGTCGATCAAGTAGTTTCTGGCTTTGTGGAGGAGTCTAACAAAATGTATGCACCTTCTGAGGGAGCTTTGACACTGCTTCGCTGGCCATTTTGTGCAGTTCTTTACTTAGCAGCTCGGCCATCATAGCCACTGCAGCACATTCTTCAATGAGGCATCCAATTCCTTGAGAATCGCCTGCTGGATTAATGCGTGCCTGCAGCCCATGACCAGTCTATCCCGCAACGCATTGTCTAGGCACTTTTCGCAGCAATGAGCTTTAAAATCACATGCCTTTGCCTTGGTGAAATTCAGTGATCAGTTGCCCTTCCTATTGCACCGTCCGGTAGAAATCGAGGCGAGCTGCGAGGAAATTTCGACTTTCTTTGAAATGCAGCTGCAAAGCCATTGTGATTTCAGCATATGAAACTTCAGTTACTTCTGTAAGTAAATTTTGAAGCAGTGCAAAAGTTTCTGGAGACATTGATGAACACAAGAGAACCTTCTTCATCAGGGACCGAAACGATCAAATTGACGAGACATGTTAGTAGCAATGTCACAAAATTTTGAGATTTTAAAAATCAAGTATCCCATCAGATAAAGCATAAAAATAAGTTTGATTTAACACCTAATTCTCTTTTATATCTTCAGTTTTAATAAAGTTATGGCCGTTTTCATACTCTGAAATTAGCATCTTGTTCCCCATTGCTTTTCCATTAACACAAAAGCTGTGATCGAGGACAGTCAAAGGTCCATAACTTTCTTCAAAATTAAGAGAACTGAATAAAATTTTCAGTTATTATAGATTGAAGCATTCCGAAACGAATATAAAACATCTTACTTGGATGACCTGAAGTTAAAGCATATTAGTTACCTAATTGTAACTAATTATTGACCGTTGTGACAGAAAATTGACCGTTTTGACAGAAATAGTACACCTTGTTTTTCCTTAACTTTTCAATTTTGGCTTTGGAAACTACAAATATTTGCTCTTCAAACCACGCGTGACATGCCTTCCAGCCCCGTACTTTCCCATCAAGAATGTTCTGTAGATCATCACATTTGGAGTAGTCCAAATTCGGATAATCTCTGCGAATGCTGTCTAAATCAGTCTCTTTTGCTGGGCAATTGGATTGACAATTTTGCATTTCTTCTTCGGAGACATCTGTTTAAAATGTAAAGGAAAAAAAACACTGAACAGCATTAACAGAAACAAGTTATTATTTGCAGTTTTAGAAATAAAGGTAGAAATGATTAAAGTAAACGCTAAAACAAATAGTAAATACCCAACAAAAAATCGTATTCATCAGATTCATCTAATCAATTACATTTTAATTTTTTTAAATATTTATTAGAAGCAGTGTACAAAAATATAATAAGCGGCATATGACACAATGCAGTTATTGTACAGCTTCAATTTTAATTTTAGTTAAGAAAACAGAAGAGAGAAAAAGCAAGAGAGAAAAAGTGGGTGCAAGGATAGAACCCCTAGACTACCAAGTTGCTGTAGCCAAAGAGTGAGTAAATAAAAGAAATAAGGAAGATGTGGAGAAATAAAAAGAAAAAAAACAGAAAGAAAAACACAAGGTTATGATATACCTGCCTTGCATCCCTTCCCACCCATCACCCAACCCGTAATTCGATTTAACTCCAAAATTGTGTTGCACCATACTATCCTTGTAATAAATCAATGAATGGTGTCCATGTCATCGAAAAATACTCCGGTTTTTCAGCTGAGACGAGTAATATTTTCAAGATGTAGTGTCTCGGACATGTTTGTAATCCACATTTGAAGAGAAGGGACAGATGTATGTTTCCAAAATTTGAGTACTTTTTTTGCCGTTATCAGACCATAATTGAGGAAACTTCTTTGAAATATTTTTAGCTCAGAGCAGGCTTCTGACATTCCTAGAATAATCTGTTCCGTGTCGGGGTCCAATTTTGTTTTTAATGTTAAAAAGTTATGTAATTTTATGCAAGAGTCGAAGGAATGTGTTCTAGTTGCTTCTTGAAGGAGACATTTGTCACAAATGGGAGATACATTTGGAAAGATCTTATTCGGTTTGGACTTTGAATAGTAAAGTCTTTGCAGTATTTTAAATTGAATTAACATATGTCTAATGTTAATCGAACAATTGTGTATATATAAAAGATTTTCTTCCCATCTGTCTTTTAGAATTTTTAGGCCTAGTTCCTCTTCCCAGTCTTTTCTAATTGCTTCTGACGATGGGATTTCTATAGTTAGAAGGATATTACACAAATATGATGTTAATTTATTTGACTCTGAATTTCTATTCATACATCCGTCCAGTATATCTTGCAGCAAAGTTTGGTAGTCTTGGGTATATTTCAGATAGTCTCGAATTTGAAGATATCTAAAACATTGATTACCTTTCAGGTAATATTTCGACTAATTCCTGAAATGAGAGAAGAGTTCCCATCTCGTAAAGGTCTCCAAGTTTTTTGATTCCTAGTCTTTCCCAATATGTAAACATTTTATCTATAATAGATGGCTTGAACAGGGGGTTATTGGCTATTGGTGAAAGAAGAGATTCATTTCTTAGTTGAAAAATTGATTTTACTTGTCTCCAGGTTCGTAGAGTGCTGTGAATAATCGGATTTTGATCATATAGTGTGTTCTTCAAATTTGTTGGAGAGAGAAGAATCACACCTACATTAAAAGGCGAGCAATCCTCTCTCTCCATTATTAGCCAGTCTACCTGTTGGCATAAATTGTCCAGCCAGTAAGTTACATTTTTAATATTTGTTGCCAGCCAGTAACAGTATAAGAAGTTGGGGAGAGCCAATCCGCCCGTTTTTTTGCGTTCACATAGGTGCCGTTTAAGAATTCTATGTGTTCTATAATCCCAAATAAAGTTTGTAATCAGAGAATCAACATTTTGGAAAAATAAATTAGGAAGATATATTGGTATTGATTGAAAAAAATACAGAATTTGTGGGAGGAAGATCATCTTTATAGCATTAATTCTGCCTATTAGAGACAGCGGGAGGGTTTTCTACAATCGAATAAGAGCGTTTAATTTAGTAACTAACGGCGGGAAGTTTGCGTTGAATAGAGAGGTATATTTTCTGGTTACCTGAACACGCAGATATTTGAATTTGTCCATAGCAATTCTGAAAGGGAATTTTAGAAGGTGTGTCGGCTCTTCAGGTTTTATTGACATAATTTCACTTTTATTCCAGTTTATTCTATATCCTGAAATGGAGCCGAATTCCTCTATAAGATTTAATATATTTGGAATACTAACTTGAGAATTGGTGATATATAATAATACATCATCTGCATATAATGATATTTTATTATTGGATTATTTAGAATTATAGACGTGAATGTTCGGAAAAGTATAACTTTCTGCTAGAGGTTCAATCACAAGGGCAAATAACAGGGGTGATCATGCACATCCCTGTCTATTGCCCCTGGATAACTGGAATTTAGGAGAGAGTATATGGTTAGTCAATATTCTAGCAGTCGGCTTATCATGTAACAGTTTTATCCATGAGATAACATTTTCTACCAACTGAAATTTTTGCAGTACTGTAAAAAGATATTTCCATTCTACTTGGTCAAATGCTTTTTCTGCATCTAATGAAATAACTGATAAGTCTTCTTTAGTTCTGTGTGAGTACATTATGTTATAAAGTCATCTCAAATTATTAAACGAATGTCTCTTGGGTATAAACCCCGTTTGATCGGAGTGTATTAATTTATTAACGTATTTACTTAATCTTTTTGCCAAAGTTTTCGCTAATATTTTCTGATCTGTATGATCCCAGGTCTTCTAGATCTTTATTTTTTTTGGGTATAAGTGTAATAATCAATTAAATTCATCTAAATTCAATTACTAGATCTAGACATCTATCCATTTCTTCAGAAAATGCTTTTTCTTTAATAGCCTAAGTATCCAAATAACAAACTAATCCCATTCACACAAGAATTCACAATATAATATAATTTTTAAATCCCACTGTCATGAACTTATGTGCCAGATTTTAAAGAATTTGATGCTTAATTCCCATAAATTAATCTAGAAACATCCGCTCTCAATATAATCACAATTATTATTTTTTGCACAATACTCGTGGTTAAAACTGTTGTGGATATTTAGTATAAAAATATTGTCTATGGATAGACAATAACACAAAATATAGACGATTTAGATGCTCTTATGACATGATTGTCCGAAGCAAATGAGGATTTAAATCATCTTGCGAGTGGGTGTGTCTGGAATGCAATTGATTGGAACTTTGCCGTGCATTTTATCCCCATATTGGCAGGCAAAGACACTGACGAATTGTATGGGGCCCAAATAACATTTTCGCAATTTAAAATTAGACCAAAGCCACCCCAAGAAGCAAGATTATATGTGAAATACACGACTTACCTTTTGTTTTGTCCTGATATTACGATCCGTCACGTTGAGGGCATTCGAAGTAGCTTTTTACTTTAATCCAACTATTAAATTGTCCAGCGATTTAAAAACGGAAGTCCGATCGATTTTTCTTCATCGACTAGCAACCCGAGGAAATCCCTCTCCGATAAGGGATACAAACCTGCATTTTAATCCCGCCCCCCCCCCTCCCCCCTCAAAGACGGCAAAGTCGCGCACACAGCCAGTGGCAGAACTGCAGCACCACTGAAGGTAGGTTTTGTAACATCGCTAATGTTAGTTTGAGTACACCACGCAACTCAAAACAAAAAGGAAAAATAGGCTCTTATCTGGGTCTTTGGACGCAATCCGAAGTCTCCGTATTCTGACACTTCTGTGTTCTTGTTCTATATATAAAACTTGAGAGTCTTCAAGGTACAACAGATGTCTTTATTAACTCAATGCTGGCAGCAATACAACAAAAAATGGCTGCAACCACACAATCTGACGGCACACTCCCACTGTGTACAGTCAGGAAAAACAATGTACAACCACTGCAGGAGTAGTACAGAATTGCACCTGGACACATTCTTCAGGCTCCACCACAATATGGCAATTGGTATATTGTAGGAATATTTTCACCTTGTGTGGCTAAAATGCAGAAAACATGTCTTGAAGGTGACCAGCTTCAGGAAGCGTCTCACTGAATTGTTGTTGTGGTGATGCAAATTGACTTGGTAATTACCTTACTTTGTGTGTGGAAAAATCAATTTGCAGCTCGCAATGCTGAATAAAATAATGGTACGCAATCGAATTGCCAGGCATTAAAGTGTTCACAAAAATCACTCTTTTTCTCTACGCCCCTAATAATACATAGTGGTAGAGTGAAGCAATTTGCTAACTCATTCAAAATCGGACAAAAACAATTTGCAATACTAATCTATAATCTTTTTTCCTTGCTCTATTTTCTTCTTCTTTTCTATATAATCAAATTATTATTTAATCACTTTCTTATTGATTTAAAACTATTCTATTCTTTTCTTTATTTCCAAAAAAATAGAAGATGATAACTGTTAATGGGTTATTTAAAAAATGTGTAATTAAGTTGAGGTTTGTAAAGCTGTTTACATTATTGTAAATAGATTACTTCTAATAAAACAAAGTATAAAAAAAAAAACAATTTGCAATTCTGATTTATTTTCAGTTTCCAACACTAGGTATTGGCATCATCTGGAATTCCTCCATAAACTTCAGTGACTCTGAGCCTTTGCCTCCTTTGAGCTCCTCCTAAAAACCACTGTGTGACCAAATGTTCAGTTTTCTATCCTCACTTGTTTCCATGTCAAATTCTGTCATGTACTCCTGTGGAACACTGTCAAACGATTTTACCAGTTTAAGAACCCTGTAATACTTTTTTTTTTTTACAATAGGTGGAGGAGTAGGCCATTTGGCCCTTCTAGCCATTCAATGTAATCATGGCTGATCATCCCCAATCAATACCCCGTTCCTGCCTTCTCCCCATATTCTCTGACTTCGCTATCTTTAAGAGCAAAGATCTTTAAGTATCCAGAGAACCGGCCTCCATCGCTGTCTGAGGCAGAGAATTCCACAGACTCACAACTCTGTGTGAAAAAGTGTTTCCTCATCTCCCTTCTAAATGCTTTGCCCCTTATTCTTAAGCTGTGGCTCCTGGTTCTGGACTCCCCCAACATTGGGAACATGTTACCTGCCTCTAGCGTGTCCAAACCCTTAATCTTGTGTTCCAATAAGATCCTCTCTTATCCTTCTAAATTCCAGAGTATATAAGCCCAGCTGCTCCATTCAGCAGATGACAGTCCCGCCATCCCGGGAATTACCTTGTGAACCTACGCTGCACTCCCTCAATAGCAAGAATATCCTTATTCCAATTTGGGGACTAAAACTGCACACAATACTCCAGGTGTGGTCTCACTAGGGCCCTACACAACTAAAGAAGGACCTCTTTGCTCCAATAGCCAACTCCTCTTGTTATGAAGGCCAACTTTCGTCATTGCGTGCTGTCCCTGCATGCTTACTTTAATTGACTGATGAACAAGGACCTCCAGATCCCGTTGTACTTCCCCTTTTCCCAACTTGACACCATTTAGATGATAATCTGTGTTCCTGTTTTTGCTACCAAAGTGGATAACCTCACATTTATCCTCATTAAACTGTACCTGCCACGCATCTGCCCACTCACCCAACCTGTCCAAGTCGCCCTGCATTCTCATTGCATCCTCCTCACAATTCACACTGCCACCCAGCTTGTTTTTCTTTGAAACAAAGAGTAGATTATTTTATTATATAAGAATTGCATCAATGTATCAGCATTTCACCTGCATCTTCCAACCAGAATAATGGCAGTTAATTGATGCTTGCTGGGGTGGAGTTCACTTTGCATCCAATTTGTCACTCTCCCTTAGAGCTTTAGGAACTTTACTTTTGTGAATAGCTGTCATGTGAGACCTTAGCGAAGGCCTTACTAAAAATCAATGTACATGAGCACAAACGCATTCCACTCAATGATCGTCTTTGTTAAAACCTCAAAATATTCAATGTTTGACATGTTTCAATTATTTTGACACATTTCTCTTAATAAATCTAGGATGGCTATCCTTGATTATTTTCTATTGTTCTATTTAAGTATATCATTTTCAGAATTGGTGTCAATATTTTTATCACCACCAAAGTTAAACTAACTAGTATATGGTTACTCAGTTATTTTCTTTTTTAGTCAACAGTACAGCAGATATTTAATCCCCCAGCCAGGGAGGATTAAAAATAACAATAGCAGTCTTTCCTTCTTTGTTTCATTAAGCAGTCTGGGTTGTACTTCATCTGTGACTAGAAATTTATCATCTTTAAGAGATGGTTATCGTTTTACTACTTCCACTTTCTCAGTTAATCTAATCCAATATTAGAGGACATGAGAGGTTAAGCCTATATTTTCAGAATAGAGGAATGAAGCAATTTTACGGAAAGGTACAAAATTCTACCTGTGTCTGCACAGGCTTTCTGTGGGTGCTTCTTTTTCCTTCAGCATTCCAAACGTGCAGATTAGTAGTTTCATTCACCAGTGCCAACTGCCTCTTACTGTCTAGATAAGTGGTAGAATCTGAGGGCAGTTGATAAGAATGTGGGGAGAATACAGAATGGGATTAATATTGGATTAGTGTTAATGATCGGTGGTAATCAGTGTGCACGGTGAGGCCAAGAGCGTATTTCTGGTGTATCTCTTCATGACTTAAGTAGATGTAGAGATCTTTGTCTTGTCCATCTAGTCTTTCCTCCCGTGTGCGGACAGGATGTTGAAGGACCACAAGCCGAAGAAAGATGCTGAACATACATCATCCCGAAAAGCCAAGATACCGAACGGACACGACGCCGAAAGGACACAAACCCAAATGAACACCACGCTGAAAGGATATGAACCCGAACAGACACTGCGCCGAAAAGATACGAAGTCAAACGGACCCCATGCCGAAAGTACAATACGAAGAACGGACACGATATAAAAATGCTGCCAAACAGATATGACGTCTCCGGGGACGGAATTTGTCCTTGTCTGCAATTGGTCCAGACCCCGGCATCCATCACATCACTGGCCGGGAGGAGATGCGATGGTACGGGGGAGCTTGAGCTTGCAAATTATTGGTAGTGACTCCAAGCTGCTGCCATTTCCACAGAGGGTTTTCAACATAACGTTCGTTCCCCGTCAGATTTTAGGCCGAAAAACAATCTGGCGCCGAACGGACATGACGTCAAAAGGCAGGGAAAAAATCTTAACTATCGAAATGGAAACAAAGGTAAATTTATTTGAATCCCTGACATCGAAAAGGTGAAAAACAACTTTACATATCGAAAAGGAAACAAGTATGATTTTGTTTAATCCCTCAGGTTGGGGGTAAATAGGGCTCTTAAAGGTAGCAGAGTTAGGGGATATGGGGAGAAGGCAGGAATGGGGTACTGATTGTGGATGATCAGCCATGATCACATTGAATGGCGGTGCTGACTCCTGCACCTCTTGTCTTGTCTAAATAGTAATTGACTTATTTACTTTTAATGCCTCTGGTTGGGGGTAAATAGTAAACAACTTGTTTATTTTCTGAGAAACCTTTTAGTTTGACCATGGATTTTGTTAAAACAGCACGTGGTGGCAGTAAGCTCCTTCTCAATGGTTACACATACATTATGGACAAAAAGGTTAATTAAACCACATACTGGAGGTGTGAGAAACGTAAAGAGCTATAACGGTACAATTAAAACTATAAACGATACTGAGCAGGGTAATGCTTCTGTTTAAGAAAGAACTGCAGATGCTGGAAAAATTGAAGGTAGATAAAAATGCTGGAGACACTCAGCGGAATGGGTAACGTTTCGGATCGAGACCCTTCTTCAGACTGATGTGGGGTGGCGGGGCGAGAAGCAGCAAGGAAGAGGCGGGGACAGGCTGTGGTAGAGCTGGGAAGGAGGGAGAAAGCAAGGATTGCCTGAAATTGGAGGTTAATGTTCATACCGCTAGGGTGTAAACTGCCCAACGAAATATGAGGTGCTGCTTCTGCAATTTGCAGTGGGACTCACTCTGGCCATGGAGAAGGCCCAGGACAGAAAGGTCAGATTCGGAATGGGAGGGGGAGTTGAACTGCTGAGCCACCGGGAGATAAGGTTGGTTATTGGGAACGGAGCGGAGGTGTTGGGCGAAGCGATCGGTCTCAAAGGTCTCAAGGATGCGGGAAGAACAAAGGTGTGTGGCTGAGAGAAAGGGTGGTAACCGTGGAGTGCAGGAGACCCAAGTGGGCCTAATGAAACCAGGCATGCCCTCTTGGGAGCTGTCGGAGGAGACTACGCTTCCAGTCCAAGCGGCGGTCACATCAGTGGCTCTAATCCTAGAGATGGGACTCCACCGGCGAGACTGCCGTCGGGCAGAGCCATAGTGGTGGGTGACTCCATTGTCCGAGGAGCAGACTGAAGATTCTGTGGCGGCAGGCAAGACGCGAGGATGGTCTCTTGCCTTCCTGGTGCCAGGTTCAAGATGTCACAAACCAAATTCAGATCATCCTCTAGAAGAAAGGTGAACAGCCGGCAGTAGTTGTGCACGTGGGCATAAACTACATTGGGAAGAAGAGGAAGGAGGTTCTGCAACGTGAGTTCAGAGAGTTAGGAAGAAGACTGAAAAGCAGGACTTCTGGGATGGTTATCTATGGATTGCTTCCAGTTCGTGTTAGTGAGGACAGGAACAGGGAGATGAGGATTTGAATGTGTGGCTGAGGGGCTGCTGCAGGGAGCAAGGATTTTGATTTGTAGACCACTGGGATCTCTTCTGGGGTAGGGGTGACCTGTACAAAAGGGACGGGTTACACCTTAACTGGAGGGGGACTGACATTCTGGTAGGCAGCTTGGCCTAATGGGCCGAATGGCCCTCCTGCACCCATTGTCTATTGTCCGCCTCTTCCTTTCTGTTTCCCGCCCACCCCCACATCAGTCTGAAGAAGGGTCTCGACCCGAAACGTCTCCTATTTCTTCACTCCATAGGTGCTGCCTCACCTGCTGAGTTTTTCCAGCATTTTTGTCTACTTAGGGTAATGCTTCTAATCATTTACACCCTCCTGATGGTGCTTATAATTGTGTTTTGAAAGTTTTGGACAGTCTGAAAACTCGAGCTGAGCATACTGAAGAGGTCACAAGCAGTGTAATTAATAATATCTCATAAGGATTACCACTTAGTGTTGCTGGAGCCTTGCTTCAGGGGAAAACACTAGGAAGAATGGTAAGACGAACAAGAAAACAAGATTTGACTACAACAACACAAGGAGAAAACTTTTGAATGCATGAAAGTACCACTGTAATTATTTTATTGGCATAGAAGAATTTGGAACTTTTATCCAAATAGCAAATGTGGTTTGGCGATGGCACATTTGACTCTGCCCCCCCTAGGAAAGCAACTTTATACTATACATACTATTATTTCTGAAAGCAAAACCTTGCCATTAATGTATTGTGTTGTAAGCACAAAGAACGAATGTTTATGTTTTTGAAAGATAAAGGAGTTCAGGTTCC
Source organism: Raja brachyura (assembly GCA_963514005.1). The sequence continues at coordinate 73,075,970 of OY740789.1, read as the reverse complement.
AACTTCGATAACAATTGACTTTGAAAAAGCAACAGTTAATGGTATAAAAATTAACTTCCCAAACATGTCAAATTATGGTTGCTTCTTTCATTTTGGCCACTGTCTATGGCAAAATATTCAAACTCGAGGATTGCAATAATGGTATGCCAAACCTGACAACACACATCTCATTAAGCAATTACAAGCTCGCCTTTGTTCCCCCTGAAGATGTTCAAGAAATATTTGATGAATTGGTGCAGTCCTTAAATGCTGAAACTGAAGAAATGTTGTGATTTTTTAGTTTATTTGGAAAGTACATGGTTTGGAATAGTTCAAAGAGGGAGGCGAAGGAGACCACTTTACGATTGTGAAATATGGTCATTCTACACTCAAATTCAGGATAATTTGCCAAGAACAAACAATTCTCTAGGAGATTGGCATCAGGCCTTTAAAAAGAAACTTGGTGTAACTCATCCCTCAGTGGCCAAATTACTTAAAATGATAATAAGTGAACAGGCATCAAATGAAATATTAATTGAGCAGGCATCTACAGGGATTGACATTTCAAAGCCGAACAAAAAATATGCTACCATTAACAAAAGAATAAAATCTATTTGTAATCCTTATAATAAAGAAGGATTGGCTTTCCTAACGTCATAGCTTACAATTTTTAAATAGATTTTTATTCATATTCCTATAATTTTGTTGTACCTTGTTACATTTTAAAATAGTTAAATTATTCTACCTTCTTACCTTTTTAAATAGTTAAATTGTTGCACCCAGCTGGGGTTGACTGAAGAATTCCATTGTCTTCAAATTAGCAGAATAGTGAAAGGCAACGGAATTCTTCAGCCAACCCCAGCTCAACTCCCGCCGGGCCAACCGACAGCCCTGGACCGACGACACCAGCAGCCCCAGGCCCACAGCCAATGCGGAGACGAAGCGGCAACTCCAGTCCAACCCCACTCCCTGACGGGCTGGGGGTGGCAAGCGGCCAAACACCTCTGGTGCTGGCGAAATCCGAGCTCCAGCATACACACAAGGCGCTGCAGCAACTCGGCCTACTCCCCGCACCGGCTGCAAGCCTGGTCCGACACCTCCAACCACCTCTGGACACCATGGAGGGGATGGGGATGGCCCAGCACCAACTCAACAGACCTGGGCCCGGCACCGACCACGGACGAGCACAATCTCGCTCACTCACCAAAGCAATCAGACTGACAAAATAGTCTTAGCTTTTAACAAAGGAACAGTAAATACAAATATTTATTCGTTTGAAAGCATTATTTTCTTACCTGGAAGAATCAAAGCTGGAAAAAACAAGAAATAAAGGCCCACTGCTTTACAGGGCTGTTTATGCATAGTGACGTTTGACATGGGCATGTGCAGTCGGAATACCAAACTTACTTATCGTAGCAACTTGGAGTCACTGCCACCATTTTACAAACTCGAGCACATCCTCTCATCTCCACCCGTCCAGTGATGCACATCACTTCCTCTGTGGCAATTGCAGCAGCTTGGAATCTTGATAATGGTACTCGGGACTCTTGGTAATGGGTCGATCATTTAAGATTGCTTCAATGTCACAAAATAGAGTTTGCAATGCTTCATCATCCAGAACGGTGATTAAGAACAAAGCGTAGCATATTTCAAACCATGTGGATCAATCGTTCCCAAACACCGCCGTGATAGGATGCCGCAGGAGGATTGCAATTCCATTATATCCCTTTCTTATGCATAACATTGTGGATCTTATTCTGATTTAAGCATTTAAGTGCTTCTCTTAAATCTCTTCCCACTTCAACAAAATTCGTACCATAATCTGATCTTAATGATGAAACTTGACCTCATCGACAGATAAACCTTCGTAATGCATGAATACTGGAGTCTGTGTATGCAACTTCAAGATGTACTGTTATGCTTGCCATGCAAGTTAAGATTACACCATACCTTATCACAAGACTTTGTCCTTTCTCGACTTATATAGTACCGAAGTAATCTACTACATCTGTGAATAAAGGTTTATCAGGTAAAATCCTCTCCAGAGGTAAGTGTGCCATTTTCTGTTCTCCAACCTTTCCACGTACAATTTTTTTATTATCTTTCTTGCAGCAGAGTTAGCTTTGATAATCCAATATTTCTTATGAAGTTGCAACAGCATGTGATTTTCTTCCTTCATGGATATGTCGTAACAGTAATGTTCAAATATGGAAGTCCTTCGAGTGAATAATAGGATGCTTAGCCTCTTCAAGCATTGCTAGTCTATTCAGGCAACCGCCTACTCTCCGAAGTCCTTCTTCCAATACCGGATCAAGCTTGTACAAATGAATGCTTCTTTGACACCATGAACACCAGCTTCCAACGTCAATATCTCTTCTTTGTATCTTTGTCTTTGACAGAAAGAGATAATTGTGTTTTCTGCTCTGAGAAGATCATCAAGATATAAACCCTATACATGGTACGATGCCTTAAAGACTTGCATCTTCTTTTCAACCTTTTCCCTTAGTTTATCAGGATCCTTTTCAAAGATACCTTCAGTAATCTTTATTTTTAGAACAAACAGCTATAACCTTGTTTTGGCTTTAAGAAACCAAGCCACCACAGTCATCAACTTATTCCATGATGAAAAATGGGTAATTAAATCGTTCGTTGAATCCGATGAATCCTCAACAATAACATTTGCTGTGATTTCTGGATCATTAGCTGATTTCAAATACCAGTTCAAGCTTTGCCCATTCTCTGTCTGGCTTACAGAAAAACTCTGGTCCTTTGATCCATCTCTTATTGCTTAAGAAGCAGTCTGCTGTTAATCCTCTAGAAGCTTCATTCGCAGAATTTTCCTTTGTGTTAACATATTTCCACTGTGATACATTAGTAGCACTCCTTGCACAAGAGATTCTGTTTGCTACAAATGTTAGAAAGCGTTGTTTTCATTGTTGAAGTACTTAAGCACTGTAGTACTATCAATCCGGAAGATAGATTCTCCCAGCTGAAGCTGTAGTTCATTCCGTAGCATTATGTCCATTTTAACAGCTAAGACTGCTGCTGTAAGCTCCATTCTGGGAATCGTCATTTGCTTCAATGATGCTACTCTGGCCTTTCCCATTATGAATGCTACATGTAATTTGTTATCATTTTCCAGTCTTAGATATGAAACCGTACTGTAGCCACTTTCACTTGCATCTGAAAAGTGATGTAACTGTGCATATCTGATTTGACCAAAGTTTGTAGGCTTCATGCATCGGTCCACCTTGAATTGGGAGATCTTGTTGAGATCCGCTAACCACTCTGCCCATCACTGAGAGAATGTTTGAGTTATACTCTCATCCCATACAAGTTTTTCCTTACAGAGATCCTGCAAAATCAACTTGGCTGGCAGGGTAAATGGTGCAAGAAATCCTAAAGGGTCGTAAACAGAACCAATCATGGATAGGATACCCCTTCTTGTACATGATCGCTCTTGAATCGAGATTCTGAACTTGAACACATCTGTTTCAACACATCAGTGCAGTTCCAGTGCTCTTTCTATTGGCAGATTGTCTTCGTCCAAATCCAACTTCCTGGTCTCCTTGGCGCTGTTATCTAGTGGAATGCTTTCCAACACAACATGGCTGTTGCTGATCCACTCTGATAGCATGAATCCTTCCTTATTGCAGAGGGAAGTCAGATGTTTTACCACTTGAATTGCTTCCTCTTCCGAAGACATGGATTTTAAACAATCATCCACATAGAAGTTGTTCTTTACTGTGTTTGTCACCTCTTCTGGAAAGTGAGCTTTATTCTCAATGCAAAGTTTGCACAACTTGATGATGACACTGCTCCAAAGAGATGTATCTTCATCCGGTATTCAACAAGATTCTGTGGTGCATCACCATCAGGCCACCGCAGGAATCGCAAATAGTCAATTTGCTTTTCTGGTACTTTGACTTGATGAAACAGTGATTTAATATCAGCCTTCAAAGCTACTGGTTCTTGTCTGAATTTAATGAGAACACCAATGAATGAGTTGGTAAGGCCTGGACCCTGTAGTAGTTGACAGTTAAGTGATGTTCCTTTGGAGACTGCAGCACAGTCAAGACCACCCCCAAGGTCCCTTTGTTTGAGTGATTCATCCCATGGCGTGGAATATACCAAACCTCTCCATCACTTCGATTCATCTGGTCTGTTGGTACCATTTCAGCATAATCATTGTCAATCATTTCCTTTAGGAAAGATGTATATTCATCATTAATTTTTTTTATTGTTACCAAACTTGCATTACAAATTCTTGGTGCACTGCTCTGCAAAGCAATAATTATTCTGCAGATTAACACTTTCTTGTTTGAAAGGTAAGTCTTAGACAATAATGTCCTTCTATCATCTGTACTGAGTGCCTCATAATTTACAAGAACTCTCTGGACATTTCTTCTGATTCCATGCTGGTTTTTTTCATTGAAGTCGTTATTGTATTTATTGATCAATAGCTCTTCTAATTTTACCGTAGATATTCGATTGTCAGCAGCAGCAGGGTAGTTATTGTTATTCCTGCCTTTGTTGTTCCTTCTCAAGGAGCCATAGACAACCCATCCGATTAAGGTTCTCACAGCAAATGGTCCGTCCCCTTGACTGCTGACAAACTCTTCAGGTTCCAATGCTTTCAAAGCACTCTTTCCGATAAGTAGGTTAATACCAGAATTTATTTTAGGTATCTTGACATCCTTCAAGTAAGGCCATTGTTTCAAGTCTTCTTTCTTGGGTATATTAAACATAGAAACATAGAAAATAGGTGCAGGAGTAGGCCATTCGGCCCTTCGAGCCTGCACCGCCATTCAATGTGATCATGGCTGATCATCCAACTCAGTATCCCGTACCTGCCTTCTCTCCATACCCCCTGATCCCTTTAGCCACAAGTGCCACATCTAACGCCCTCTTAAATATAGCCAATGAACTGGCCTCAACTACCTTCTGTGGCAGAGAATTCCAGAGACTCACCACTCTCTGTGTAAAGAATGTTTTCCTCATTTCGGTCCTAAAGGAATTCCCCCTTATCCTTAGACTATGACCCCTTGTTCTGGACTCCCCCAACATCGGGAACAATCTTCCAGCATCTAGCTTGTCCAACCCCTTAAGAATTTTGTAGGTTTCTATAAGATCCCCCCTCAATCTTCTAAATTCCATCGAGTACAAACCGAGTCGATCCAATCTTTCCTCATATGAAAGTCCTGACATCCCAGGAATCAGTCTGGTGAATCTTCTCTGTACCCCCTCTATGGCAAGGATGTCTTTCCTCAGATTTGGAGACCAAAACTGTACGCAGTACTCCAGGTGTGGCCTCACCAAAACCCTGTACAACTGCAGTAGAACCTCCCTGCTCCTATACTCAAATCCTTTCGCTATGAATGCTAACATACCATTTGCTTTCTTCACTGCCTGCTGCACCTGCATGCCTACTTTCAGTGACTGGTGTACCATGACACCCAGGTCTCGTTGCATCTCCCCCTTACCTAATCTGTCACCATTCAGATAATAGTCTACCCTCATGTTTTTGCCACCAAAGTGGATAACCTCACATTTATCCACATTGTACTGCATCTGCCATGCATCTGCCCATTCACTCAGCCTATCCAAATCACCCTGCAGCCTCCAAGCATCCTCCTCACACCTAACTATACCCCCCAGCTTGGTATCATCTGCAAATTTGGAGATGTTGCATTGAATTCCCTCGTCCAAATCATTAATATATATTGTAAATAGCTGGGGTCCCAGCACTGAGCCTTGCGGCACCCCACTAGTCACTGCCTGCCATTCTGAAAAGGACCCGTTTACTCCTACCCTTTGCCTCCTGTCTGCTAGCCAGTTCTCTATCCACATCAATACTGAACCCCCAATACCGTGTGCTTTAAGTTTGTATGCTAATCTCTTATGCGGGACCTTGTCGAAAGCCTTCTGAAAGTCTAGATATAACACATCCACTGGTTCTCTCTTATCCACTCTACTAGTTACATCCTCGAAAAATTCTATCAGATTTGTCAGACATGATTTACCTTTCGTAAATCCATGCTGACTTTGTCCAATGATTTCACCACTTTCCAAATGCGCTGCTATCCCATCTTTAATAACTGACACTAGCAGTTTCCCCACTACCGATGTTAGACTAACTGGTCTGTAATTCCCCGCTTTCTCTCTCCCTCCTTTTTTAAAAAGTGGGGTTACATTAGCTACCCTCCAATCCTCAGGAACTACTCCAGAATCTAAGGAATTTTGAAAAATTATCACTAATGCATCCACTATTTCTGTGGCTACCTCCTTGAGTACTCTGGGATGCAGACTATCTGGCCCTGGGGATTTATCGGCCTTCAATCCGTTCAATTTACCCAACACCACCTCCCGGCTAACCTGGATTTCACTCAGTTCCTCCATCTTATTTGACCCCCGTTCCACTGCTATTTCCGGCAGATTATTTATGTCTTCCTCAGTGAAGACAGAACCAAAGTAGTTATTCAATTGGTCTGCCATGTCCTTGTTCCCCATGATCAATTCACCTGTTTCTGACTGCAAGGGACCAACATTTGTTTTAACTAGTCTCTTTCTCTTTACATATCTATAAAAACTTTTGCAGTCAGTTTTTATGTTCCCTGCCAGTTTCCTTTCATAATCTATTTTCCCTTTCCTAATTAAGCCCTTTGTCCTCCTCTGCTGGATTCTGAATTTCTCCCAGTCCTCCGGTAGGCTGCTTTTTCTGGCAAATTTGTATGCCTCATCTTTTGTTTTTATACTATCCCTGATTTCCCTTGTTATCCATGGATGCACCACCTTCCCCGATTTATTCTTTTGCCAAACTGGTATGAACAACTTTTGTACTTCATCCATGCAGTCTTTAAATACCTTCCATTGCACATCCACTGTCAACCCTTTAAGAATCACCTGCCAGTCTATCTTGGCCAATTCACATCTCATACCTTCAAAGTTACCTTTGTTCGTTCAGAACCCTTGTTTCTGACTTAATTTTGTCACTCTCCATCCTAATGAAGAACTCAACCATATTATGGTCACTCTTGCCCAAGGGGCCACGCACAACAAGACTGCTAACTAACCCTTCCTCATTACTCAATACCCAGTCTAGAATAGCCTGCTCTCTCGTTGGTTCCTCCACATGTTGGTTGAGAAAACTATCCCGCATACATTCCAGGAAATCCTCTTCCTCAGCACCCCTGCCAATTTGATTCACCCAATCTACATGCAGATTGAAGTCACCCATTATAACCGTGTTACCCTTGTTGCACGCATTTCTAATTTCCTGTTTGATGCCATCCCCAACTCCAATACTACTGTTAGGTGGCCTGTACACAGTTCCCACTAGTGTTTTCTGCCCCTTAGAGTTTCGCAGCTCTACCCATATCGATTCCACATCCTCCACGCTAATGTCCTTCCTTTCTATTGCATTAATCTCCTCTCTCACCAGCAACGCTACCCCACCTCCTTTTCCTTTTCGTCTATCCCTCCTGAATATTGAATATCCCTGGATGTTCAGCTCCCAGCCTTGGTCATCCTGGAGCCAAGTCTCCGTGATTCCAACTATAGCATAGTCATTAATCGCTATCTGCACCTTCAACTCATCCACCTTATTACGAATGCTCCTCGCATTGAGACACAAAGCCTTCAGGCTTGTTTTTACAACACTCTTACTCCTTATACAATTATGTTGACAAGTGGCCCCTTTCACATCGATCCCTATTACACTTGGCCATACTCTCCTATCCCTTTGTGAGCTTTCTTCCCCGTTAATTCTGGGGTCATTAACCATCGCTTTACTCTCTTTCCCTCTAACTCCGTCCTCGACTATCCCATTTGATACCCCACCCCCCTTATTCAGTTTAAAACCATCCGTGTAGCAGTGGCAAACCTGCCGGCCAGAATGCTGGTCCCCCACCTGTTAAGATGCAATCCGTCCCTTTTGTACAGTTCCCCCTTACTATAAAAAAAAATCCCAGTGATCTAAGAATCTAAATCCCTGCCCCCTGCACCAGTTCCTCAGTCACACATTCAGGTCCCATATCTCCCTGTTCCTGCTCTCGCCAGCACGAGGAACTGGAAGCAAACCGGAGATAACAACCCTGAGAATAACATTAAGATGAGAAACAGGCGTGGTCTCATGTGTAAACACATCAGATAGTTGTACAAAATTGTCTTCATCCAGACTAAATATTTCCATACGTGATGACAATCGCATAATTTCTCTTTATTTATGGTACGCAAGAGAATCTTTTCTCTTGTAATGTCCAGCCTTCTCACCAAGCTTTCTGTGCAAAAAGTAGCCAAACTTCCATGATCCAAAAATGCATATGTTTGCAAAACTGTATTCCCATTGTTGCTCCTTACCTGTACTGGTAATATGGAGTGCCAAATCCTTCTCATCCTCTTCAAATGATGAAGAGACAGATTTTGCAAAATATTTAAATGTAATTGAACAGTCGAGAGTAAAGCGTTCCCGTTTAAACATGCAAAGAAAGCTTTTTGATGTTAAACTAATGGAATTTAAGCAAGATTTTCTTGGTGGTTTAAAAGAAGTAGAAAAATATGGTTGCTCATCTAAACTTACAGTACAAGAAGTCATCCCTGTTTATCCAGAACTAGTAAAATGTGAGAGACTTTTCTCCACACTGAAAATAATTAAATCAAATGAATGATATGAAAGAGGATCTGGCAGAAGCAATTCTGTTCCTCATGACATTATTAATACATTTTAGGTATGTACTTTTGTAAATGCTCTCCTAAAGCTTAGCCTCCCCCCCCCCCCCCCCCCCCCCCCCCTTTAGTCTAATTCAGTAAAAACACTGATTCAAGCACTGGATCAACTAATCTTTATTTTTATAATAAACACAAATTCCCCTACATGATACCTAACCACCACGGGTTCGATCCTTGTCTCTGCCTGGCCAAGCCCTTCAGCCTCGTGCAAGCAGACTGCCCAAAAGGTCATGCAGTCCCAAGCGCCCTTCCAGAAGATCGACACCGATCTAAATGGGGGCTACCTTTTATAGCTCAACGAATCTTGAGGGGCCGAAATACATAGGGGTGGTTCCCCTTACAATCCATTCATGCATATCAATTACATCAATATATTATTGACAGTTCCTCAACCCAATTACAGAGAGCTTATACAATGTTTCTTACCGAAGCTTCTGGAAGGAAGTCAGGTTATCTGAATAATGCAAGATTTACCCTGGAATACAAAAGAATTCTGCAAGGGCTTAACACTCTGGCCAATCAACAAACAGCAGGGTAACTGTCTTGCAACACTATTTACATTATTTACAATCCCTTTACTGTAATCCAATCAAACTCATGCATTTGCAACACCTTGGAGTTCCTCTGCAAGATTCTCATACATACTAACAATTGCAAAGATACTTGGACCTTCCTTATCTGAGGTATTGATCTGGGACCTAGACTTCCCGGCACCAGCTAGCAGACTGGCTTCTTATACAGAAAGGGCTAACTGGCCCTGTAAATACGTGAGTCATCTGCTTTATTTTGGCTCTATTTTGGCCAGGATTTGCACTTTTGTAGCAAATTTAACTACCTGTGCATTTAGTTTTAATTTCTATGGCACTTGAGAATTTTATATGTCATAATTTAGCTCATACCTGTGGCCTTAGGTTAATAAATTTTGGAGTAATGTTTTATAATGTTTGATTAATTCAATGGAATTTTAATTTTGTCATTGTCCTATGTATATATTTTTTTCTTTAAGCAGAATGTTTTTGTTTATGTTTTTCAAGAATAAACAATAAAAAAGTCACAATAGCAGAGCTACACCCATTAGACTCGAAACGTTAAGGACATGGGTTTAAAAGGTAGCTTGATGATTCATGCAGTTCTTGTGAAATGCCATCTTGTGTAATTTCACTATAGCAGATTTAGAATTTTTATACCTAGGGGTTGGAGTCGGAGTCAGAGTCGGATGCACAAGAAATCAAGGACTCGGAGTCGGGAGTTTTGGGTATCGACTCCACAGCCCTGTCCAATACCCAAATGGCCAGATTATCCAACTTGTGCCTCTGCCAAATCCTGGATCAAAACTCCACCAACAGGTCATTCTTGCTGTACGGAATCCAGGTGAGTTCTGCTATAGAATCTCAGAGAAGACTTTCAGAAGATTTTTTTGGTTTTGTTCATCTTATGCGTCATTGTTCATCAACTGTTTTTGGCTGAATAAAATCTTGAAGTGATGGAATGAGAAAAATAACTCTCGTTATTTTAATATTACACAGTGTGTACTTGAATTAAACTAAATTTTAGAAGAATGCAGTGACTTAAGCATTTAACTTCTGCCAATTAATATTTGCTTTAATATTCTGATTTTAATGTTGCTAATTTTGATCATTCTTTTTCATTGAGAAATGTGGCTTCTCTTGAAGGTTTCTAGAGTCATGTTTTGATTAAGTGCATGAAAGTATCATAATTTTGATGTGTGTCACTTGGGAATTTTATCAAAAATGCAAGATATCGAAATGAGTGCTGGTCATGAAGCCCTTAAAATTGCTCTACAATTCATTATGGTCATAGACAATTTTCACCCTGACTTTCACTTTGCTATCAGATTTCTTTCCTTTGATTTTCCCAGAGTCCAAAGTGGTATAATTCTCAATTGCTGAATATTTATATATAGTCTTACTGAATATTCACAGTTCCATCAGTGAGAGAACTCTGAAGATTCATGGTCCTCTGAGTAAAGAAATCTCCTCCCTTTTCTCACTGTCCCGTTTCTCGAATCTCTAGTTGAAAAATAATATCAAATGAATATCACATTTTTTATTGAGTTTTTTTTTGTCCATACAACAAAGAACTTGAGACTTTACCCTGCTTGGTCACATTGGAAATGTAATATGGTAGTTGTTGCACACAGCTACTGATATTAGAGTCCTTAAAAGTTAAAGATCAAGATACTTGAGTTAATATTTAATTAATAAAATCATGAAGGAAAATGAATTTGAAGGAAAAAAACCTACAAATCTATAATAATAACCTAAAAACGTATGACTTTGGGGGAAGACTTCTGCTATCCTTATTTGATCTAGCCTGCATGTTTTTACTCCAGTCATTTGCTTTATTTGTTTGCTCCAGAACTGCAGGAATGTGGTCCACTTTTAAGTGACCTCTGAAATGGCAGTGCAAGCCATTCAGTTACACCAATTTGCCCCTTTTACCACTTGGATGTATGGGCAATTAAGGATGGGCATTGTATTATAATTTGCCAACCGATCTCACATGAGAGATTTAAAAAAAAAAAAAGTTTGTTCTAAGTGCCGCCCCTAAATAGCTATAGTAAATAGCTATTACTGCATCCAATGGTCTACGAGTTGAAGTAGCTGTCTCACACTGTATTCTTTGATGCTACCTTCCATATGTCTTGGGTAGTAATCCAGGAATTATTTTTCATCTGTTTAATAATGTAGTCTCTGGATTAGCAAGCTCACTCGTTAGTATTATTATTCATTTTACCTCTTTTGGTTCCTTACTTGGGGCATGCTAATTGAATCCTTCATCTTGTGCTCCAAGGTTATTTTCCAGCCTTGATACTATGCGTGCAAAAGCAACATAGCCTTCTGGGTTTCCAATTGTTGTGCAGAGAACAGTAATTATCCCCCTTAATTACATTTACGCCAGCCAAGGATACATTAGCTCCTGCAGTTGTTCATTAAATGTTATCATTGTTAGTCCATCTTCAACTTCCATTTTAATAAAGATTGATATTTTTTATGGTCATTCTTCTTTAATGGACCTGTCAGGACAAGATTATTAATTAAACTTTTTACATTGTACAGTGCTCTAATTATGTTAGCATGTTCCCTAGTTGGCTGTGGAACATACTGGGCCAACATGTCTTCTTGTCCCCCTCTCTCCCCTTCTCCTCCCCCCCCCCCCCCCATGTGCTCTCTAAAGGACTTGCCGTACACTGCAGCCGTCTTTTACTTTCCCCTTCATCGCAGGTGTGAATTTCAGACAGCGCTCCCCTGCTTTCCCTGGCCCTTGCCTTTGCGATGAGTTTGTGTGTGTGTGGTCGGTCGATCCAGCTCGCGGTTTCAATGCTCACGGTCAATCCAGCTCGAGGTTTTACTGGCGAGTGCCCTCGAGCTTGAAGGTCGACGACAGGCCCTTTACACTTTTATTTGGAGACCTATTTGTCATTGTCACGTTTTCCTGCTTCAGCTCTTTTTGCTAACTGTTCTGTTCCTTCCTGACACAAACTGGTCAATCTTACCCCTTTTATTTCCCTGGCTCTTCCACGTTGTCACCATGTAACATTCTCGGACTCCACTCGGGCTCGTCCCACCAATAAGCTTAAAGTCTTATTTATCTCCCTATCATTAGAACTCTGATCCCAGCATAGTTAAGGTACAGTGGTCGACAACAGGGCAACTCCCTCCTTCTCTAATAACCATGTCGGTGCCTCATAAATGAAATCCACTTTTCCCACACCAGTCTGTGCTCCTCATATCCATCTAACTGACCCTATTAACTGTGAGTCAAATTGCACATGACTCTGGTAATAACCCAGAAGTTATTATCTCTGGTTTATTCTTTTTATTTAGACCCATGTATAAAATTTCAAACGATCCTCTGTATCCTACTTATAAAGTTGGTAGATACATTGACTGCTGGATTCTTCCCCTATGCTCCAGCCAGGAATTTATATAAACTTAATTATTTAGCATTGTCATATTTAATTGCTTTAGCAATTTTAACTGTTTGCTCGTTTTATTTTGTTAAATGGATTTTAGTTGTTAGAAATTTGTGTCCCTCACCTGGCCCTGATAGGCATCTATGCCTTTTCATCTCCTAGCATTGTCTATCCCTCTAACAATACTGGCCTTCACTATATCTGCATCACTTTTAACTCCCTCACTTGTGCTACAGTCTCTTGCAATGTTCACGCAAGTTGCAAAATGCTCACATTTACTGGACCAAACACAGGGTCCAAGGCCCCTGGATTCCCACACCCCCTTCACTTCTGGGCCTGTCCCACTTGGCCGTCATTTACGTAACAGGCCGACAGTCGCGCGCGTCATCATGCGTCCGCACAGCTGTCTGGAGTGCGTGACATCATTTGAAGATATACACAAAATGCAGGAGTAACTCAGCTGGACAGGCAGCATCTCTGGAGAGAAGGAATGGATGATGTTTCAGGTCTAGATTCTTCTTCAGTCTGAATAAGGGTCTCGACCCGAAACGTGACCCATTGTTTCTCTCCAGAGATGCTGCCAGTCCCGCCGAGTTACTCCTGCATTTTGTGTCTATCTCCAATCGTCTTGGCTCCACTCTGGAAGTAGGAATGGGGGCGGATCCGGATCCGCAACGGCGATCGTTTGCCTGTTTCTGTTGCTGTTAGAGGTGAGACGTTGCACTGCACCAGGGTGTCCCACTTGGCCGTCATTTACGCGACAGGCTGGTGGCGCGCGAAAAATTTGTGCAGAACGAAATCCTGAAGCACTTGCCGATACCGCTCGCAACTCCACACTCCTCCACGCCACTCCATGCGCCTGTCCCGCGCTACCAACACGTTACTCATATGCTACCAGGTCGCATAAATGGCTCGCAAATGATGGCTAAGTGGGACAGGCCCGTTACAACCTTACCATCTGGTCCGTCATCTTGTGTTCAGTCTAAATGGTTTAATCTGAGGGATGTGATGCCTCTTGGAGAAAATGGTTCCAATAAATTCTTCCCTGGCTTAATGCATTTTTGCAGCTTGGACTGTTGCAAAGTGCTTGCATTCCTTGAGTCAGAGATATTTAGTGCATAAGTAGTGACCTTGAACATAAGTGTTCACCAACTCCTATACATTGCAGCATCAAGATATCTCCTGTTCTCTCATTTACATAGGTTTAATTAATTAGTTTTGTGATATTTAATTATTTTAGTTATTTTAACTATTTGCTGATTGTCAGATAAATTGGCTACTATGATAATCCCAAGTGTGGGTTCAAGGTGGGAGAAACAGGGTAGAGTTGATGGCCATGCAAAAGCGTATATGTTCCAGGAAAAATACACGGGAGAATAGAATTGCTCTGAGGACCACCATAAACTTTGTCATACGAAATTTAAAGTAAATAGAAATTTGAGATTTACAGATTGTGGTGGATTGTAATTCTAAGAAAAGGGAATAGAAAAAAGTTGGATAATAGCACAGTGGGTATTGCTGTACCGCACAGCTCCTGCGGCCTGAGTTCGATTGTGTCTTCCAGAGCTGCCTGTGTGGAGTTTGCATGTTCTCCCTGTGGCTCGTGGATTTTGTCTGAATACTAATTTTGCTCCTGTATCCCAAGGACAACGGACTGGCTGTTTGGTTAATTGCTAACTGGAAATTTCCTTTAGTGCAGATGGATGGTAGGAGAATCAGGGAGGAATTAGTGAGCACATGAGAGGGAATAGATTAGAGGAAATTAAACAGAATGAGGACAATGGGATTTCTCCGATCAAATGCTGAATGGCGTAAGGGAAAAATGAACCTCCCACTAAACACTGACAAATAAATGACTTCCATAATACCATAAGACATAAGGAGCAGAATTAGGCCATTCAGCCCAACGAGTCTACTCTGCCATTCAATCATTTTTCCCTGTCAACCCCATTCTCATGCCTTCTCCTATAGCCTTTGACGTCCTTCCTAATCAAGAACCTACCAGGTTCAGGAATAGCTACTTCCCCACAGCCATCAGACTATTAAAACTGGCTCGGACAAAACTCTGATCATTAATAACCCATTATCTGTTATTCACACTTGATCAGTTTATTTATTCATGTGTGTATGTATTTATATAATGATACATGGATACACTGATCTGTTTTGTAATAAATGCCTACTATGTTCTATGTGCTGAAGCAAAGCAAGAATTTCATTGTCCTATCAGGGGCACATGACAATAAACTAACTTGACACTCAATCGCCTCCTTAAAAATACCTAGCGTCAAGTCCTCCACAGCCATCAGTGGCAATGAATTCCACAGATTCACCACCCTTTAGCTGAAGAATTTTTCCTAATTTCCATTTTAAAGGTGCGTCTCATTATTCTTTGGCTGTTCCCTCTTGCCCTGCACTTTCCCATTACTGGAAACATCTTGTCCACATTCACTCTAGGCTTTTCATTATCCGGTAGGTTGTAACGAAATTGCTCCTCATCCTTCTAAACTCCAGTGAGTATCGGCACAGAGCCTTCCAACTCTCCCCATATGTTAACCCAATCATCCCCAGGATAATTCTCATGAATAGCCACTGGACCTTCTCCAAATTCAGCACTTCCTCACATATGGGACCTTGAACTTATTTCAAATGTGGCCTCACCAGAGCCTGATATAGCCTCAGCATTACCTCCTTGCTTTCATATTTTAGTCCCTTCAAAATGGATGCTACCATTGATTTTGCGTTCCTTACGGAATTAAAAAAGCCAAGATGGACCATAAGAGGAGCATAGAGTCCCACCTGTCCAGCAATAACACACGGGAGGTATGGCGGGGCATACAAGGCATCACAAGCTACAGAGGCTGTGCCACAATGACAGAAGACCTGAATGCGCCGCTGGCAGAGAAGCTAAATTGCTTCTTTTCCCGCTTTGAAACATCACAACAGCAGCACTCATCTGCTACAGCCCTGCTCCCGCCATTACCTGGCTCCTGCACTACTCCACTCACTGTAAGGGAGCACGAAGTCAGACGGGTGCTCCTGGCAGTGAACCCCAAGAAGGCTGCCGGCTCAGATGGAGTACCTGGTAAGGTGCTCAAAGCGTGTGCCCACCAGCTCACCGTCATCCTCACCAGAATCTTCAATCTCTCCCTGGACCAGGCAGTTATCCCGTCCTGTCTAAAATCAGCCACAATCGTCCCAGTGCCGAAGAAGTCTCCAATCACCAGCCTAAACGATTACCGTCCCGTGGCCCTCACTCCGGTAATCACAAAGTGCTTCGAGAGATTGGTCCTCCAGCACATCAAGGACTATCACCCTCCAGACCCCTACCAATTCGCCTATCGCCCAAACAGGTCCACAGAAGGCGCCATCACCGTAGCTCTCCACTCTGTGCTGAGCCACCTGGAGGAGGGGCAGAGCTACGTCCGGATGCTCTTTGTGGATTACAGCTCAGCTTTCAACACTATCATTCCGGACATTGTCATCGACAAACTGGTCACTCTCGGCCTCCCCACTCTCACATGTGCCTGGGTAAAGGACTTCCTCACCAACCGGCCCCAGACTGTGAGACTCGGCCCCTACCTCTCCTCCACTCACATGTTGAGTACCGGCTCCCCACAGGGCTGTGTGCTGAGCCCCCTCCTATACTGCCTCTACACCCACGACTATAGTCCGTCCCACAACAACAACCGAATTGTCAAGTTTGCTGACGACACTACAGTAGTCGGACTCATCTCAAGGGGAGACGAGGCAGCCTACAGAGAGGAAGTCCTGAAGTTGACAGCCTGGTGCTCAGAAAACAACCTGGCTCTGAACACCAAAAAAACCAAAGAGCTCATTGTCGACTTCAGGAGGCACAGCACCGACTTAGCCCCCTTATACATCAACGGCAAGTGTGTGGAGAGGGTTCACACCTTCCGGTTTCTCGGCGTCCTCATCTCCGCTGACATCTCCTGGACAGACAACATCACAGCGGTCATCAAGAAGGCTCAGCAGTGGCTGCACTTCCTGAGGGTTCTCAGGAAGCACAACCTGGACTCCAACCTGCTGCTGACCTTCTACCGTTCGTCCATTGAGAGCCTGTTGACATACTGCATTACAGCATGGTACGGCAGCTGCACCATGGCAGAGAGGCTTCAGAGGGTAGTTAGGGAAGCACAGAAGATCATCGGCTGCCCTCTCCCCTCTCTGATGGACATTTACATCTCCCGCTGCCTCAGCGGGGCGAAGAACATCATCAAGGACAGCTCCCATCCTGCATTTGGCCTGTTCGACCTGCTGTCCTCAGGGAGGCGCTATAGGTGCATCAGCACAAGGACAAATAGATTCAAGAACAGTTTCTTTCCAAAATCCATTATCTCCCTGAACTCACACATGCACTGACTCGCAGCCTAACCCCCGGACTTCCATCTATCCACCTACTGTAATTTGTACTGTAACTGTAATTTCCAATATGTGCAATAACCCACACTGGATATAGGAATCCTATTTATTAATTCTATGTATCCATTGTCTTTTTATAGATATGTATATAGCGCCGCAGAACTGTGCACCTTATCCTCCCCCCCTTTTTGTTTTGCACTGATTAGGAGCAGTTTTTAATATCATTGTACATGTGTATAGTGACAATAAAAGGCATTCTGATTCTTACCACTGACTCAACCTGCAAATTAGCTTTAACTTTGCTGCATTGTATTCCATTCTCAGAAGAACATTTGCTCACTCCTGGTTTATGGTGTCCAGATTATCTTTCTCTTCATGATAAACAGTTCAGCGATGCTTAGTCGGGTTTATTGAGAGAAACTGACATTTAATGTCATATTTTCATAGCTTTTAATTTAAATAATTGTCTTAACTTAAGAAGCCAAAAATAAACGCTTCTCATCAACTAATATAATTCCTGCTCCAAAAAGCAACTCCTCGCTTTGGGGTCTCCACTGCCATCCCTTTCACCTAATCATCATTTCTGCTCTCACTATTTAACTTCTGGATATGCAACACAGATTGGTGAAGATAAATATACGGAAGTGGAAGTCAACCCAGACAATTCCACACACAAAGATAATTGCACCTACCATAATATGGAACTGGACTGCACAAACTTCTAACTTATTTCTATTTTTTTATGATCTCAGTTTGTTTTATTTAAGATTTCCTCATTTTTTATTTTCATATTCTTAGGCTCAGGGAGTGGAAATCACCTGCCTACCCCAATAAAATCTTGTTCGGTGGCTTCATCTCCCAACAATGTCATTCTATGTTCCAAAGGGATAATACCAAAAAGACGAAGGCCACGCTCAACCCCTGTTGTAAAACCAGCCTGCGTTGCTTTGAAGCAAACTTCTACTCCTCAACCCATTTCTGCAGTAGTGTCAGAGGTACCTGTTAAAACTACTTCACAGGCTAAATATGAAGCTGTTAATGGAGTTGGTCAAACCATCAATACAGGGCATCCTGTTCCCCTTCAGCCAGTGGTATCTTCTCTACTGCAGTTGCCTCGAGAGCAGAAAAATGTGTCAAATGCCATCATAACTGCTGGACAGTCATTGAAGCTTGAAAATCAGCCATCTAGTTCACAGTCAATTGAAAAAGCAGGCTCTGAGAAGACTGCCAACCAGAATAGCAAATCAGAAGAGAAGTTGATTGAACCTGGGCTAGAGGAGATTCATGTTGCCGATTCTGAGCTTATTGAGACAATGGTGTCTAAGGGTGTCCCAGATGAGGACCATATAAATGCTGATCCATTGCCAGAAGTTAAACAGGCGACTGATGCATTTCCTTCCACGCCTTCAGTCCGTGAGGTGGAGGATGATTCTATGGACCATCAAAATGCATTAGAACACCCTACACCAGCAGAATTAGTTGACCATTCACACACTAGTGAAAAACAGATTGTAGAAGATGAAAATGAAAATTCTGTACTGGATAATTCCACAAGAACTGGACAAGGAAGTGCTGTTGATAAAGATTCTTCCAGATCTAACCATGAAGTGGTTGATAAGGAACCAGAGGAAATGTCCAGTATGGAGGAGAAAAATTGGTTGCAAGATGAACAGGTGGAAGTGGAGATGGAAGAGAAAACATGTTGCTTTGAAGCAAGTACATTTAATGTTCCACTTAAAAGGGGAGAAGATATGCTAAAAATTCCAGAGAATGCGGAACTAAACTTTCATCAAAAATTGCTGCGATATGAAAACTTTCTGGACTCTGATAAAGATACTGACTCTCAGAGTCATCTGGAGGATGCTGACAGTCAAGGTGATGCAGAGAAAATTGATGTTGTGAGAATGGTGAGTAGTTTCACTTGTCAGCATTGTAATGATTCAGCTTGTTGTTTGACTCAATGTAGGATAGGTTGTTTTTTTTTAAGTAGAATTATCATTTTACCAAATAATATAGGGATTACCTTATGAGCTGCATCCTCGTTAATTTTATTTATTTTTCATGGCAAAGTGTAGATCCATTTGATTTGGAAATATTTGGTCACCTCTTTATCCCAGAAATGTCAGGGTGGCAAAACATTTTACTTAAGTGGTATATAACTCATCTTATCAACTAATCCCAGTTAATATGTGTGATTAATGCAAAAGTGTATCTGCTAATAGAAATAACCATTTGTACTCTGCCTGCAGCTACGTGTTTTGAATCCTGCATATTCCAGGTTCTTCTGATTGGAAGCAATCTTTTTAATAAGGCTTCCACCTGATTCTAAACTCCAGCATATTTAAGATAGACACAAAATGCTGGAGCAACTCAGTGGGTCAGGCAGCATCTCGGGGGAAAATATGTAACTTTTCAGGTCAAGACCCTACTTCTGACTGAGTGTCAGCGGAAAGGGAAACGCGAGATAATGCGTTCAGCAATCTTCCCTATACCTCCTCCCTCAACTCTGTCCATGGTCCCCGACAGTCCTTTCAGGTTAGGCAGTAGTTTACTTGCACTTCCTCCAACCTCATCTACTGTATCCGTTGTTCCATGTGTGGCCTCTAATACATCAGTGAGGGCTAACGTAGACTGGGCGATTGTTTTGCTAAACACCTCCATTCAGTCATCGTGCCCTACTTGATCTCCCAGTTGCTGGACACTTTACCTCCCCTTCCCATTCCTATACTGACATTTCTGTCCTGGGCTTCCGCCATTGTTACAGTAAGGCCAAATGCATATTGGAGGAACAGCACCTCATATTTCGCTTGGGCAGCTGACATCCCAGCGGTATAAAAGTTGATCTCTCTAACCAAGTAACCCGTGCATCCCTTCTCTCTCAGTCCCTTTCCCACCCTAGTAGTTGTTCTGTTCAGTTTCATTGTCTCTGACTCGTTATCACCTAGCCTACAGCCATTGGACCGTTGTGGGCTCAACCGTTCCTCGATTATGGTTACTTTTGTGCATTGGAAGTGGTGCACAACTTTTTCCTCATGTTGGCCCTACTTCTTACCAGCACTCCCCTCTTTCACTGTACCCCCTGGCATTTGTTTATATTGGAGAATACCCAAGTCATTCTCTCAAAATTCTCCTCTCCCCTATAGATTCCCTCTCATCCATTGTAGTCATTAACTTTATTACAGCTATCCCAGCTTTTAAGGACTAATCCCTTTCTGAAATGAATGTGCAGTAAATTACACGAAGATTTGTGAACTGCACTCTTTCTAGATGAAAATCATCCAGTATTTTTTGGACCAATTTCTCCAGTTCTTGCATGGAAGTAGAAAATACAAAAATAATTCAGCTTGTCAGAAAAGGTTAAAAATCCAATTTCTAGGCAGTCTATTTTAGTGACAAATGCAAGATGACATGTCATGGATTTCAAGTTTATTCTTCATTTCTATAAAGCATGTATAGGGCTGTGGTTGTTCTTCTAAAATGTAGTGCGTGAAGAGTCAGTATTGTGCTTTACTAACCTTAATGTCTTCACAGTTTGACTCAAACTCCAGTGAAGAGGCAATGGACATCGAGACTGTGGAGAAACTCTCTGAGAAAATCAAAAGTGCTTGTCTTATTGCTTCTGCCTCTCATCTTACAAGCAAATCAAAGTATTGTGATTTTTTTATAAATTTGAAATATAATCTGGTTAACATAATGTGTGTAGTTACAGATTTCATCTGTTAAATCTGTATATGGGAGTATTGATGTAAATGTTCATATTGAGACACTGTTTCCATTAGTAGATGGTACAAGCATCACAAAGTACAGATTCAAAATTTTGTCAAAAGTTGCAAAGGATGATGTGAGGAAAATATTTTTGAAGTAAAAGGTAGTTAAGACTGGAAGTTGCTATCAGAGCTTTTGAAAATAAATAGGGGATAGGCACAAGTGAGAATAATCTGCAGACAGTGGAAAACCGATCAGCTGCCTGGATAGCTCTACTACTGCAACAGGTCAGGTGCCTCTTTCTGAACTGCAACAGTTCTATGACTGTCTGTATAGTGCATTTACAACCTTAGTAGCAGTGTTGGCAGGTCAGTAGTGTCTCGGAGGAAGTTTAGCATTTGAGATAGCTGAACAAATGTAAGAGATGAAACGTTGTGTAGTATACTAATACTGGTGATGTGTCTTACTAAGATTGTGATCAGAACAGATCTTTTGGGCGGTTGAGGATTTGATGTGTGGGAAATGTTTCTCCAAGTAATTAAAATAATGAATGGTTTATGTCACAGGCTTCATATCTCCCTCAAGTGGCCTGTTGAAAGCTGTTGTCTTGGAACAGATGTGAAAGACACTTCATTTTAATTGGATTAGGTTTATTTAAAGTACTCAAACTTTTTTTTGGAAAAAATTATGATGTAGGTCTTCAGCTTGTTTGAAATAATTATTCTAATGTGCCCATAACAGACTGCCCCCTCCATCTCCAGAGAATCTCAGTTGTCTCAGATGATAGGTGAAGTACTGAAACCTTTTCTAATGTATCTTTGCAGGCAACTGAATAGATGTAAGCTGTGAGGAGTGAGACATGTGCAGAACTACGAGATTTAACATAAATCTCAAAAATTGGCAACATAGACCTTTTGATTCATGTATACATGTAGTTTGTAAGTGTTATCCTGGCCAATCTCACCTTCCAGGAATAGCTGTATGGTCGTAATCTTTAATACATATTCCAGTATTTTCATGTCTCTACAGCAGCTTCTGTTCCAAAGAAAATAAACCCACCCTATCCAATCTTTTTCATAGCCATCCTCATAATTTCCTTTGAACGTTTTCAGTGTAATCTATTTTTTCTGAGATAGGAAGGATTCCATTAAACTGGAAAGAGTGTAGATAAGATTTACAAGGATGTTGTCAGGAATTGAGGGCTGAGCTAGAGAGGTTGGGCAGGCAAGAACTTTATTCCTTGGATGGGCAGGATGTTGAGGGGTAATCTTATAGAGATGTATGAAAGCATAAGAGGAGTCGATAGGAAAAACACATGCACATATGTTTAAGGTGAGAGGGGCAAGATTTAATATGAACCTAAGGGCCAACTTTTTTGCTTTCAAGGTGGTGGATATATGGAACAAACTGCCAAAGAAGTTGTTGAGGCAGGTACTATAACAGCATTTAAAAGACAGTTGGACCGGTACGTGGGTAGAAAAGGTTTAGAGGGATAAGGGCCAAACGTGGGCAAATAGGACGAGGTAAGACAAGGCATCTAGGTCGGCATGGACGAGTTGGGCCGAAGGACCTGTTTCTGTGCTGTATGTCTCTGACTTATTGGGTAACATTAGTGCCACAGAGCACACTAAAGTACAAAGTAAACAAGTGCAAGTTGGGCCAAAGGGCCCGTTTCCATGGTACTCTGTATTACTCTGTAGACTTCAGGACCAGAACTGTTTGCATGATTTAAGTGGTCAAATAAAATTCTGGCATAATCTCCTTGCTCTTGTATTCCATGCCTCAACCTAGCCTGTTTCACTACCTTTTTAATTATCTGATGTCAATACACTCCTAGGGTACGCTGTTGCCCTACAGCTTTCAGTATCCAATACTTTTATTGCATCTCTCTCTCACACCTTGAGATTGAACGTCATTTAAAGCTTTTCTGCTCAACTGAGTAGTCAATTAATATATTTTTGCATCTTAGAGCCGTCTTCCTCGCTGTCAACCAAAAATAACCATCAGATACTATCTTCTACATTCTTCATCTGATCAGGTTTTAAATGCAGTTTGGCACACTCCATTGCCTTCTTCCATTCAGCAAGAAAGTATTTGCAACAGGTTGGGAGAGTGTACCAAAGAGTGGTATCATGCATTTTGGTAGGTTGAATAAAGACGTAGACTATTTTCTTAATGGGGAGATAATTCAGAAATTGGAGGTGCAAAGGGACTTGGGAGTGCTGGTGCTGGATTCCCAGCAGTTAATTTGTGCATTGAATCAGTAGTAAGCAAGGCAAATGCAATGCTACAAATTTTTTCAAGGGAATTAGAATATAAAAATAGTGATCTAATGCTGAAGGTATATAAGACATTGGTTGAACGTATTTGGAGTATTGTGAGCAGTTTTGGGCCTGAGGAAGGATGCAATGGCATTGGAGAGGGTCCAGAGGAGGTTAACGAGAATTATTCCGGGAATGATTGGGTTAACTTGATGAATGTTTGAAGGCACTGGGCCTGTTCTCACTGGAGTGTATAAGGATGAGGGTGGTCCTTATTGAAACCTACCAAATAGTGAAAGACCTGGATAGAAATGGAGAGGATGTTTCCACTGGTGGGAGAGTCTAGGACCAGAGGCCTCAGAATTAAAGGACGTACCTCTTAAAAATAGATGAAAAGGAATTTCTTTAGTTAGAGGGTGGTGAATCTGGAATTCATTGCCACAGAAGGCTATGGAGGCCAAGTCAATGGATATTTTTACGGTGAAGATTGACAGATTCTTGATTAGTAACAGTGTTAAGTAACAGTGAGGAGAATGGGGCTGAGAGGAAAAGACAGATCAGCCATGATTGTATGGCGCAATAGACTTGATGGGCCGAATGCCCTAATTCCTCTCCAATGACATGAACTATTCCAGCTGTCTAATAGAGTGCATCTCTTGTACTCAGTGCTCCATCCAATGAAGGCAAGCATGTCAAGGTATTCACCACCTTGTCTATTCAGTTGCCACTTTTAGGGGGCTATGTATTTGTGCCCCCAGGTCTCTGTGCTACAATGCATGTGCTATACTTGCTCTATGCCCTGTCATTCACTGTTCAACCCCCCAAAAGCAACACTTTACACTTGTCTGATTGAAATCCCATCTAACATTCCTTGGTTCAATTTCCTAATTGATCTAAAGTCTGTTTAGTTTTAGAAAACCCAGAGAGTTGTGAATCTGTGAAATTCTCTGACAGAAGGCAGCGGGGCCAATTCACTGGATGGTTTCAAGAGATAGTTATGTTTAGCTCTTATGGCTAAATGAATCAAAGGACATGGGGGAAAAAGCAGGAATGGAGTACTGATTTTAGACGATCACCCATGAACATAATGAATGGCCAACTCGTACACCTATTTTTCTGTTTCTATGTTTCTTCACTGTCTACCACATCACCAATGTTAGTGTCATATACAGAATAACCAATCACTACATATTCAATCAATATATATGACAATAACAGGGAACCCAGCACCGATCCATGCAGCACACCACTGGTCACGGGATTCCAATCTAGCAATCCAAAATCTCCCCTGTCGCCCTCTTTCCTTGCACCAAGCCAATTTTTAGCTAACTCACCCTAAATCCCAAGTGTCCGAACGTGGGCCAGCCTATCATGCTGATCCTTGTAAAACACCTTGCTGAAGTCCATGTAGACCACCTGCTCATCTATCCTCCTGGTATCATCTTCAAAATTCTCAATTCAAATTCATGAGGTACTATTTCCTCGGCATAAAGCCATGCAGATTACCCAAATCAATCCTTGCCTCAACATCTGTTCTGTCTTTTTTAAATAAAGTAATGTTCTGTTAATTTGAAAGTGTTATGCATTGCTTCGTTGATTGGATTAGAAGTTATATTTGTAAATAATTTTTGTCCATATTTCATTTTCAGTGTGTATTTTGCTTCAGTCCTTTCTTTTTATTTCTCTGCAGCATCTTGAAATGCCTCCCGAATATTTATTCAACAAATCCATCCAGTGTTGCATCATCTGAATACCAAGAAGGTCCTTTTAAAATTATTGTCGAGGAAGAGCCTCCAGATGACTATGAATATAACCATGCAGCAAACCCAGTAATCCTTGATTGTGATGGACTAAAATGTAAAGAGAAGGAATTTTTAGATTCAGAGGGATGGGATGGTGGAACTAATTGTGATTTAGAAAGTAAAACTATGAACAAAAGCTCCATCAATGAAGTGTATGCAACTTCATCTGCAGTTACCAAGCAGGCACTAATCAGTCCTATAGGAGTAGCTAAAGCCAAAATACTGTGTGTGGAAAGTACAAAAGTACCTGTAGTTTACTTGGAGCGGTGTACTTTTACAAACGACACCATAAAAATATCTGAACTGCCACAACATCTACTGTCTTCTTGTCGGAGGAAAGGGGGACGTATACCCACTACTCTCCAGGCCCCCAATTCTGCAAAAAAATCTACCCATTCATCTAGCTCTGCTGAAAATTCTCAAGTGAAGAATGTAGATTCAAAATCCGTATGCTCCGGACTCAAAGAGAGTGGCTCGGCACCAGAAGAAAACGTGAATAAAACCAGTAATTCCACAGTTTCAAATAATCCAACTGCTTCACCTGGTACGCCCCCTGAGAAATCTTCTGGAGAAAGTTTCAAATTTCGTAAGATGAAATATACAGAAAAGGCATTACATTCTGGGATCTGGAGAACTCCACAGGTACGTGGTGGTTACTGTGCATACTGTCATTCAAATATACTGCAGTTACTCATCTGAGCTACTCTTACCGCACCTCCAAAAACAACTGTCTGTACCACTGAGAAAGACATGGGCAGTAGTATCTGGAGTGATGATCCAACCCCAGACGCAGCACCTACAATGGCACAAAGTTGAAGAAGTTGTACATTGTGATTAAGTTACAGCCCTCTTCCAATCTCATTCTCACTTTGAGCATCTCAGTGAGTGGACATGTTTTGTTTGTAGACATGATGGTGAAAGCCTGTAGCTTAGCATGTTTCATGGTGATTGATAGACTGAGTTTGTGGCATTCCAGAGCTCTCCATACATCCCACTGGCCAACAGCTGGTGTGTGACCAACCAATCATATGTTTATCATTGACTGGAATTTTTTTTTTAAACTGTAAATTTGGAACAAAAACACATTGCTGCAAAAAAAATAGCATGTCATGCAACATCTGTGGAGAGAGAAATGTGTATTTTTACAATACTGGAGATATTTTAGCACAGAACATTAAAAATGTCATATCTCCATTGTTTTAAGTAATATGGTGTTAATTTTTTCAGGGATTGTTACTCAAATGTGCAAGAGATAGTAGAGATAAAATCAAGTTAGGAATTAAACTAATTCCCTGATTCAACCAGTTTATATTTCAAAAATATCAATATTTAGGACACCAAAAATGTGACATGCTTTGACAATGAAATAAAAAGGCAATTTCTGCAATTATTTAATTTTACTTCAAAACATTTTCAAGTTTGTTGCTTTGCAGAGATGCATGTTTCACAGTAATAAGCAAAACCTTTGATGAATTTGGTATTAAGTGCTCTGAATGGCCATATTTCAAAGAGTGTAATGGTGGTTACCCTTGGTGTCCACCTTATTTTAGAGTAACCACCGTTACACCACAATGGCAAATTAAGACCAAAGAACTTCCTAAGGCGATTGAAAATGTTCTAGCTTGAAGAATCCGTAGATAATTAAACCATGAGAAGAAAGTAACCTTAATATCAAGATTCTGTAAAAGCTGCAGCATGCCAAAATTAGTAAATATTTTTGTCCATCATCACATGAATACCAGTATTTTGCAGTAGCTATATTTCCATCAAATTATGTATCTGCAGTCTCTTATTACTTCCATAAAGTTTATTCAAAACATGAGAAAGAAATTACAGAAAAAGAAAGACAGGAAGAAACAGGAGCTACTTTCATTTTGGTGTCCACCCTTGGACACTGTGTAACGCGCGTAACGCACGTTTCAGTATATAACAGGAATATTACTAATTTGGTCACATACTCCATGTTTATAGCAAGAAAGTACATTTTGTATGTTGAAAAAGTGAAGAAATCAGCTATCATGCTTTAGAAAAAAAAAACTTTCTAAATTTCATGCAACGTTTGTTGTGGTAGACACCAAACATAGCAACACTTGTTAAACAAAGAATTTTGTTCATTAATGAAATTTTCTCAAACTTCATGAACTATCTCTCCCGGTCATGTCCTGCCGCTGTAAGGGTTTTTGATTATTCTGAATCCTGTTGAAATAATTTATTTGTGAACTTCAGTTTTATGTATGATGTCACACATCTTGTACCCAGTATTGTAAAAACACACAAATAGTTAATATTTCAGCTAAAGACTCCTAATTAGCACTAGAAAAAAAACAAGTTAGTTTTAAAAATATTTAAAGTCGGTACGTTGGCACAGAGGCATAGTTGCTGCCTTATGGCGCCAAAGACCCACGTTTGATCCTGACTATAGGTGCTTGTATGTACGGAGTTTGTACTTTATCCCCGTGACTTGCGTGGATTTTCTCCTGGAGCTCTGGTTTCCTGTCCCTCGTGTGTGTAGGATAGTGTTAGTGTACTGGGATCGCTGGTCGACGCAGACTTTGTGGGCTGAAGGGCGTTTCCGTGCTGTATCTTTAATCTAGACTAAACCTTTCTCTCTTTTCCAGTTCAGGCAAAGATTTTCAAGGAATCAGTTTTGTTTCTTTTTACACAGGATGTAGCTGACTTGTTGAGTGTTTCCAGCATTTCCTGCTTTTGTTTGTTTAACAACATAAGTCCAAGTCCAACACAACACAATTGAATGGTAGCACAATTTCAATGGGAATGTTCTAATGCAGTTAGACTTCACAGAGATCTAGAGTGAGCATATGCTTACAATTATTTGAAAGGAATTGTAATGTCCTTTTCTCACTTTCAACCAAATATATCGCAATTTATTTTAACTTCTGGATATGATTTTAGGAAGTGTTAATTCGGTCAAGGAGGAGAAACAAGAACGTGCAGATGCTGGAATCTTGAGCAAAACATGAAGTGCTGAAATAACTCAGTGGGTCAGACAGCATCTCTTGAGAAAAGGAATAGGTAACGTTTCGGGTTGACACCCTTCTTCAGACTGAGAGTCGGGTACAGGAAAAAAGAGATACAGTGATGTAGAGAGAGATATAGAACAAATGAATGAAAGATATGCAAAAAGGTAACGATGATAAAGGAAACGGGCCATTGTTTTCTGTGTGTTAGGTGAAAACGAGTTACAGACAGGTTTAAACCAGCATCTGCAGTTCCTTACTACACATGGTTTATCAAGTACTTGGCTCAAGGTCTTGTGCAGAGCAAAAAAGGCCTTACACATTAGAACGAGTATAGACAATGAGACTCAACAAACAAGATGACTTTGAAGCTGGTACAACGGGTGGGGAAGGGATGGGGAGAAAGTAAATGCAAGGGTTACGTAAAGTTAGATAAATCAATTATACCACTGGGTTGTAAGCTGCCCAAGCAAAATATGAGATGCTGTTCCTCCAATTTGCATTTCGCCACACTGACAAAGGAGGACGCCTATGACAGAAAGATCACTGTGGGAATGGGAAGGGGAATTAAAGTGATTGGCAACCGGGAGATCAGGTGGGTCAGATGGACTGAGTGAAGGTATTCAACGAAATGATCGCCCAGTCTACATTTGGTATCGCTGATGTACAAAAATCCACACCTTGAACAGTGGATACAGCGGATCAAATCAAAATCAGACTCTAAGCAGTTTTCTTTTCCTTTGTCCTCCTCTTAAGGTCGAGACCTGTCTGAGGAAGGGTCTCGACCCAAAACGCCACCCATTCCTTCCGTCCAGAGAAGCTTCCTGTCCCGCTGAGTTACTACAGCTTTTTATGTCTTCATCATAGACAATACGTGCAGGAGTAGGCCATTCAGCCCTTCGAACCAGCACCGCCATTCAATGTGATCATGGCTCATTCATTTCCATATCCCCTGACTCCGCTATTTTTAAGAGCCCTATCTAGCTCTCGCTTGAAAGCATCCAGAAAACCTGCCTCCAACGCCCTCTTAATTTCTCGAATTTCTTTAGAAGTTTTCCCAACGTGTTCCAACATGTAAGTTCTGATATGTTTGCTGTTCATCTCAAAGTGCTTGGATTTGTTTTTTTGCAGGATGCTCTGCAATCCCACCTGGTTGAACACGTATCGGAAGAGCCGAGCAATCCCATTCATCCGACAGGTAAAAACTACACAAAGTTTATTTAGTCTGCTGAACTGTAATGCCATTAGCCATACATATCTTAATTTAATGTTTTAGTAATGTTATTTTTCCTTTCCTTTTTACATTTGAAGAGAATTACATGACAAATTATTACCAAAACCAGATGTACTTTTCGGCTTGGCCATCCAACCTGATCCGAATGAAACACAATATGGGTTGGTTACAGGGTAATAAATAGTTTTTGAGTTGGGTTAGAAGCAACTGGCCCTTCAAAGTCATTTTGGTATTAGCACTGGTTCTGCTCCCATATTGATTTCCCTAAAGCATATTGATTCACAGAGTTGTGAAGAGGCCCTGGATTGTCAAGCTGGCGCTTATCGCTGGATGGTCAAGTTAATGTACAGGGTGTCTCTGAAGTGGTCGGACCTCTGAATGAAAAGAGTCAATTTCCCATGCAGGGCCACTCCAGGATGATATGAGGCATAGGCAAATGCAGACGGCCAGTAATGTCGGTCACAGATGCACCAGGTAGCTCTAGTCTGAGAGTGTCTCCTGCTTCTATGAGTGTTGTTCTTGGTCACTCTGAGTTTTGCATCAGATAGCAGAGCCTGCCACTAGTGGTACCACTTGCCCCTCCGATTGCTGAAAAAGTGGCGTGCTAGCCTTGTGGTGAGCAACAGTGCTCTCCCAAATACTAGGTATTGACAATATTTTGATGGCTGGTGCTGTCCAAGGCTAGACAGATGCTTATGGCGAGAGCTAGACTACTGATACATTGCGTGACTTCATATATGAAGACGTATCAAAAAAAAATCAAATTTTAGTGGTATTGCCATTGGTTTATTATTGTCATGTGTACCGAATAAAACCTTTTTTGTGTGCAATCCAGGCAAATCAAATCTACGAAATAGATAAATATATTTGAGTGCAGGACATAGTGTTACAATAACAGAGAAAGTGTAGATTGAAAGGGCCATAGCAAGATAGATTGGAACACCGGGAATTCATCGCTAGTATATGAAAGATTTGTTCAAGAGTCTAATAATGTCAGGGGAGAAGAGTTCATGAATCTGATTCTACAGGGTTTCAAGCTTTAGTATCTTCTGGCATTGGGGTGAGGAGAGAATGCCTGCAATGTGACAGGTCCTTGATTATGTTGGCTGCTATCCGGAGGTAGCGTGAAATGGAATCGATGATAGGGAGTTGGAGGAGGGGGGAGGGTTGGGAGCAAGGCTGGTTTGGGTGACGGACTGGGCTGCTTTCAAAATATCTGCAATTTCTTGAGGTCTTGGGAGGGCATATGGCATACCAATCTGTGATGCATCCATATTGGATGCTTTCTATAGTGCATCTGTAGAAGTTGGTAAGAGTTATTGAAGACATGCTGAATTTTGTTGGCCTTCTGAGAAAGTGGAGGGATTGGTCTGCTTTCTTGCCATTAGCGTCAAAGTGATCGGATAAATGTACGATATTTGCACCTAGGAACTTGAAGCTCACGACCATCTTTACTTCAGCACCCTTGATACATACTCGAGCATGTTTTGCAGCCCGCATCCTGAAGTCAGTGACTTCATTTTGCTTGTGTTGAGGCAGAGGATGTTCATCTTAGCACCATGTTATTAAGTTCTGTACCTCCTTGTACTCCATCTCATGGTTTGTTTGAGATCCAGGCACTACAAGGATGTCATCTGCAAACTTGTAAATAGAGTCAAAGCAAAATTTTGCCGAGGTGTCCTCAACTGCAGCCCTAGCAGTGTGTGTTACAGGGCTTCACCAACCTGTATGTTTTGAAAATAAATTGCCCCATGTTTTATCTTTAAACTATGCCCCTCTCACAAACTATGCCCTCTAGTATCCTGCTAAAAAGATTCTGACTGTCTACACCAGTGCTTCTTTAACTGGTGAATGGTTTATCCAAGGGTGAATGAAAGTATTTTGGGGTGAACTAGAGGGGTGAATGAAGGGTGAATGACTTAATTTACTTATATATTTATATATTTGTTTCTATGCTTAAAAAAGGCATTGCCATTAAAGTGGTGAATAAGATCATTTTTTTTAATGGTAGTGTAGCTGGAAACTTGATATGTTTTTTTTCTCCCTACCTATGGTGTTCTAATTTCAAAGTAGAAGGATATTTTACAAATTTACTGTCATATAACCTTTTACGGAAGACCAGACGAGCTGGTGGGATAATAAATTTATAAATGGCAACACTGGAGGATCGCCGTAGGCAACTGTTGAACTGTAACTTTACTTTGTGTGGCAATTTAGCTACCAAAATTGATATTTGGTGGTTTTGTGTGCTTTCATCGGGGAAAGTTATAGAAAGTTATATTAGTTGGATACTAATATATTAGATCACATACTCCATAGTTTTTTGAGCTAGTTTTCCAAGAAAAACACTACAGTAATCAAAGCCCGATAGGGTAGGATGGGGCTGAAGCTCAGTGTTTAGACGTTGTAATGCTTTTTTATCATTCTAATAGAATGATTTTCCAACTCCAGTGGTAATTAAACTTATTTTTCACTCCTAGTTTTCATTACATATTTTTAGGATGTTCAAAAAGTTGAATAAAATAAACACAATTTATGTTTTTTGCTCATGTGACAAAATAAATTATATATACAATTATACACATGGGAGAATAAGACTTAATTACCAAAAAACATAAGGAAATTTAGTCGAGGGAGAATGCAATTTTGTGATAAAGACACAAGGGTGAATGACACTGAAATAGTTTAAGAAGGACTACTCTATGCTATGTAACCCTCTTATATGATAATTTCTCCCTGCAACCTGTGGTATTCCAGAGAAATAATCCAAGTATGTCCAACCTCTCCTTACAGCTAATACCCCCATATCCAGTGTTTAAGAAGAACTGCAGATGCTGGAAAAATCAAAAGTAGACAAAAAATGCTGGAGAAACTCAGCGGGTGAGGTAGCATCTATGGAGAAAAGGAATAGATGACATTTTGGGTCTGAACCCGAAAGGCTGCCTACTCATTTTCTCCATAGATGCTGCCTCACCCTCTGAGTTTCAACAGCATTTTTTGTCTATCCACAAATTCAGTGATCATTCTGGTAAATGTCCTCTGCAAGCCTCCACATCCTTCCTGTAAAGCGGCAACCGGAACTGCACGCAGTATTCCAAATGCGGCCTAACCAAAGACTTATAAAGCTGCATCCTGACTTACTTTTGTACTCATTGCCCCAACCTATGAAAGCAACCATATCACATGTGTTTTTATGCTCCATATACTTGTGTTGCCACTTTCAGGAGTTGTGGATTTGGATCCCAAAATCCCTCTGCACATCAATGCTGTTTAGGGTCATGCTATTAATTGTATATTTTCCCCAGACCTTTTATCTCCCAAAGTTAAATACCTCGCAACTGTTTTTAGATTTTCTTTATCCCCATCTATAATCATGCATAGTGTGTTATGTACTTTTCATTTTTTAGCAGATCCTCAAGAAAGTGAAGAGGAGAAAATTGAGGCGAAAAAAGAAGAGACAATTGAACAGTTGGAAGAGCAGCTGCTTGAGGACGTTAGTCATGTAGACCCCAGAGTTAATATGCACCCATTGAGTGAAAGAGGTGAATGTTTGACATTGAATGGTTTGTTCCAATGTGCTAGTTCAATAATCGAGGGTACTATGTCCCAGATAGATCAATTAAATTCTTACTTGCAGCAGCATGACAGAATATGTAAACATAGTACTCTGTAAACAATATTATAAACGAGAGATTAAAAGTTCAGTGTGTGTGTATGATATAGAAAATATTTTTAGATTTAAAATGTAAAAAAAAGATTTTGATACAATTTGAAAGATGTATCAAAGTAGTATGATGAATTTGGACTTGCTAATTCCTTTCATGCTAGTTTTCCAGTTGTTGCATTAGTATTCAAAGGATGTGAACCATAACCTAGTTGAAGCTATCATTGATAAACCTTTTAATAACTGCATGTATTCTCCCTACAGCTGGTCTTAAGCCAAATTCCTTGATGTCAACAGACAACCTGAAAAGCTTAGGAGTGGTCATTTCACCTTCATCGGCTTCAATTGTTAGACCTGCTCAAGGAGACATCTTAGAACTTTCTCCAATCAAACAAGTCCAAGAACCTTTAGGTGAGAAAAGAACACTTAAGTGTAAAATTCACTCATTCATCTGAGCAATTAAGGAAAATTCTCATTCATCTGAGCGATTAATGAAAAATGTCTATTACCAAGGATTATGTGACCCATGATTTAAAACCCCCATGTAGATCAGTATTTTGTTCTTGATATTTCCAAAATATGACTATAAAAATTAAGCTTCCATGTCTTCTGAAGATCGCAGTTCTAATTTACAGATGAGAACGGAAACAATCCTTGTTTCTAAGGCTAAAACATTGATTAGGTGACAACAATTTTAGAATAGACGAGACCGCCGGTGGATCCGTTGGGTTCGTGTCACATGGAAGTTCCCTTCCCCCAACGCAATATTCCACCAAACTGTGCGTGCGCGGCTGACAAACCCTCGCTGAGCAGGCGCAACTGCTGCGTTCAACGATGTTGCGTTTACTGCAGAAATTAAGTTAAAGTTAATAAAGTGAATAGAGGACCCATGGAGCCATTTAGAAAATAGAACAAAATTACCCGTGAAATTGTTGGATCCCGGTTGTGAGGCCAGGCAAGTACACGCCGCCCCCTTGGGGTTTCAAGATGGCGGCGGGACAACTGCGCAGGCACGGACCCGTTGCGATTTCAAGATGGCGGCGGGCCAACTGTGCAGGCGCGGCTGATGATCAACAAGCCTCAACCGCACAGGTGCAGACCCGTTGGGATTTCAAGATGGCTGCGGGCCAACTGCACAGGCGCGGCTGACGATGAACAGACCCCAACTGCACAGGTGCAAACCCGTTGGGATTTCAACATGGCAGCGGGCCAACTGCGCAGGTGCAGACCCATTGGGATCCCTTTGTGACGTCGAATGCGGCTGATGGCAGGGCAAGTGGAAAAATGTGTTTTGTAAAGTTTAAAATGTCAATAGCTTGTAAAATATAACATCTATCTGAATGAAACTTGTTTCATTTACATCACAGGACAATGGTGAGTAAGATGGGCCTAAAATTTGTAGCGCTGTCCTGTACCGTTTTGGCGGAGTTTATATATACTATATACAAGTGGGATCCATCGGCTGTTACATGGGAGGTGTTGTCCCCCAATACAACCCGCTCCCCCAATGCAATATTCCACCACTCACCCGTTCCCCCAATGCAACCCATTTCCACCACTCACCCGTTTCCCCAACGTAACACTTCCCCCAACGTAATATTCTACAACTCATCCATCAACCCTCCGCTGCTTCCTCCCCTCACCCCCTCCCTCCCATCTTCCCTCTTCCCCCTCCGCTCTTCCATTACCTCGCCATCCCTCCCAACCCCAATCCTCCATTCTGCCTCATGGCTCTCACCCCGGAGATAGGCTCCCTCCGGAGCCAATCAAACCAGTTTCTCCAACAAAATATTTCACCACTCACCCATAGCCCCCAACTGCCCCCATCCCACCCCCCCACATGGAAAGTTCCGAAAATTAAACCTTTCAACCCACGCTCCACAAATAAACCCCCTACATGGGGGCATCGGAGCTGACCTCCACCCCCCTCAAGGAAAGTTCTGGATATGAAACCTCTCCCCTATTCCACCCCCGCTCCCCCACAATGAAAAACCCCCCCATCCCAACCCCCAGAAGGAAAAACCTCCTCTCGAAACCTAAATTGAGATTACTTTGCAATGTACCCATTGCCCCAACGCAACCCGTTCTCCCAACGCAAGTCCATCACTCACCCATAGCCCCCAACTGTGCAGGCGTGGCTCATACACTCCTCCCCCCTCGTCTTCACCGCCCTCTTCTCTCCTCTCTCCTCCTAGCTTTCATTCCCTCTCCTTTTCCCTATCCTCAGTCACTCCCTCCCTCACCTCTCTCCTTTCGCATTCCCCCACGAAACACAATGTTTAAATAACATTTCTTTGCCTCCTCTTCCCTCCCCCACTCCCTACCTCCCCTTACAACAATGTAAGAAATCTCTCATTGCACGGGCTGAAGCTTACCCAACATTGTTGATTGGCAGCTGAGATCCCATTGTGATGCCATTTTCGGGTAGCGGAATGTTCACGGTAGCGTATGTAAATTAGATCCCATTGTGATTGGAGGACTGTGAGATCCCATTGTAACATCATTGCTGTTAACTGCCAGAATCTCCAATCAACTGTCACAGCATCTGTCAACGTGGGTTTTTTAAAACTTGTAAACGTCAATAACTTGTGAAATATAACATCAATCTGAACGAAACTTTATATGAACGATCATGGGAGAAAGGTGAGTAAGGTGGTGCAAAAATGCTAGCGCTATCGTGTACCGTTTTGGCATAGGTCCGTGATCACATGTAATCACATAGATAGATAGATAGATAGATAGATAGATAGATAGATAGATAGATAGATAGATAGATAGATAGATAGATAGATAGATAGATAGCATCAAGATGAGAATTTTAGTAATACACTAGACCAAGTTGGACACGTTGGGCCCGTCCCCCAACACAGTAATCCACCACTCACCCGTTCCCCCTATGCAACCCGTCCCCCAACACAGTAATCCACCACTCACCCGTTCCCCCTATGCAACCCGTTTCCACCACTCACCTGTTCCCCCAACGTAATTCGTTCCCCCAACGCAATAATCTACAACTCACCCATAGCCCCTATGGGAGGCCTGGTCCCCCAACACAACCAGTTCCCCAAAGTAAGATTCCACCACTCGCCCGTTGGGTCCCTGTCACACTGGAGGCCTGGTCCCCAATGCAACCCATTCCCCAAAGTAAGATTCCACCACTCACCTGTTCCCCCAACACAACCCATTCCCCCAATGCAATATTCCACCACTCATTCATAGCCCCCAACTGTGCAGGTTATTTTAAACTTTAAAAAATTGCAATTGCACTAAGATTTAATGTGATGTAGGTGCCACTGACAAGGCCATCTTTTGTTGTCCAAATCATTAAACTCTGTAGTGCTGTGTTAGACTGGCAGATTCTTCTCCTTTGTTATCCAAATCTAATCATTAAACTTTGCTGTGCTGGGTTAGACTAGCAGATTCTTTCCCTGAAGGACTCGGTGTTCTGGGATAGAAACATAGTAGCCGGTTGGGTATTTTGCCGTCATAACTGCCTAATTGCCAGCGCATAGTTTAAGAAATCCAACTTTTAAATGTCACTTTAAAACTTTTAAATCTCCCCCACTATGTCCCTCTCCTTACAACAATGTAAAAACACTTTCACAGCTTGTGTATTGGCAGCAGAGATCACATTGTGATGTTATTTTCTGTTTTCGGAATCTTCACGGCAGCGTGTGTAAATGAGATCCCATTGTGATTGGACGACTGAGAGGCCATCGTGACATCATCACTAGAAGTTGCTGGAAGAGTCTTCCACCACTCCACCAAGTGGGACCAGTGGGCCCTATTTCCCCAACTCAATAATCCACCACTCACCCATTCCCCCAATGTAACCTGTTTCCACCCATCACCCGTTCCCCCAACGACACCCGTTCCCCCAAGGCAATATTCGACCACTTAGCCATAGCTCTCACAGGAGGCCTGGTCCCCCAACGCAACCCGTTCCCCAACGTAAGATTCCACCACTCACCCGTTCCCCCAATGACACCCGTTCCCCCAAGGCAATATTCGACCACTTAGCCATAGCTCTCACAGGAGGCCTGGTCCCCCAACGCAACCCGTTCCCCAACGTAAGATTCCACCACTCACCCGTTCCCCCAATGACACCCGTTCCCCCAAGGCAATATTCCACGACTGACCCCGAGCCCCCACGGGAAGCCTGGTCCCCCAACGCAACCCGTTCCCCAACGTTAGATTCCATCACTCGCCCGTTGGGTCCCTGTCACATGAGAGGCCTAGACGAATGCAACTCGTTCCTTCAACTCAACTTTCGACCACTCACCCCTAACCCACTCACCGGTTCCCCCAACGCAATCCGTTCCCCCAATGCAATATTCTACTACTCACCCATAGCTCCCAACTGTGCAGGTCAGCTTATTTTGAATGCAATATTCAACCACTTACCCATAGCCCCAACAGGAGGCCTGGTCCCCCAACACAACCCGTTCCCCAACGTAAGATTCCACTACTCACCCGTTCGCCCAACGCAACCTATTCACCCAATGTAATATCCCACCACTCACCCATAGCCCTCAATTGTGCTGGACAGCTCAATTTTCAACCTTCCTCATTTTAAACTTTTTAAAAAATGCAATTGCACTAAGCTTTAATGTGATGTAGGTGCCGAAGGACGAGATGCCGAAGCGAAGAAGTTGAAGCCAAATACCCGAACGGAACGACGCCGAAAAGCCATATAACCGAAAAGGGCGCAATCCCGCAAAGCCATCTAACCGAACGGACGCAACGCTGAAAAGCCAAATAAACGAATGGACGCAACACTGAAAAGCCAAATAACTGAATGGATGCAACGCCAAAAAGCCAAATAATTGAAAGGGCACAATGCTGAAAAGCCAACTAACCGAACAGATGCAACACCGAAAAGTCAAGTAACAGACATGATGTCGCCGGGGGGCAGGGCTTGTCAGCGATTGTCCCAGATCCCCGTGTCCATCACATCACTGGCCAGGGGAGATGGGGGTCATTTTCCCCACACAAGACCGCCTGGGGCTGGAGGGTGACTGGGCCTCGCATTAAGGTGTAAAAAGCCAAAGGAGCGCATCCCTCGGGTCAGCCCCCACTCTCCCCCCGGGGTTAGCGCTGTCCGGCCACGGCCACCCTTCGCCTCATCTCCCCCATGCAGCCGCACTGTGACGGGCGATGAGTCGGCAGCGCACACGCACACTGCGCTGGGTGGAGCGGGGCCGCGACTCCAGGCAGTGGACACACGGGGACGAGAACCTGGCAACGTCCCCCGACAGCTGCAACAGAGTTGGGGACAGTCTGGTCCCTCCGCCCATCCAGAGTCACTGACCATGATACCCCGCCACCAGCACCCGACCCCCACACCGGGCTGATTGACCAGCCCCCCCTCGACCCCTACACCAGATTCACCCCACCTGGACCCCGACTCGCACACTAGGTGATTCACCCCTCCCCCCCCGACCCACTTACTGGAAGATTCAGCACCCGAAACCCGCACTGGGTGATGCACCTCCCACCCCGAGCCGCGGGGACAGATGCCCCAGGGCACTGGCAGCCATAGTAAGTGCTTACCTGACGTTCACCGCTTGTAGTCCAGAAGGCATTGCATGGCAGTCACGAGGTCACGACCCGTGTTGTTGCCAGGGGGCGGGGGACTGGGGTGGGGGGGTATGAATCACAAGGTGTGGGTGTCGGGGTGAATCTCCCTGTGTGGGTCGGGGGGGGGGGGGAGTTAAATCACCCCATGTGTGGGTTGGGAGGTGAATATCCTGATGTGGGGGTCAGGCGGGTGAATCACCCTGATGTGGGTCGGGGGGGGGGGGGGGGGAGTGAATCGTGGCCCTTCTTCACCTGGCCACGTGTGTGTATAAGCTGTCGACCCACAGCCCATTACAGTGCGGCCGCACTGGGGAGACCAGGCGGAGGGCAGTCGAGGGTCAGACAGCGCTGACCCGAGGGATGCGCTCCTTCGGCCTCTTACACCTTGGTGCTTGGGTTCAGAGTGCCCAGTCATCCTCCAGCCCTGTGCGGTCTTGTGTGGGGAAAATGACCCTCACCCTCCCGTCACCCCCGGCCAGTGATGTGATGGATGCGGGGTTCTGGACCAATCGCTGACAAGTCCTGAACCCTGGCGACATCATGTCAGTTATTTGGCTTTTCGGTGTTGCATCCATTCAGTTAGTTGACTTTTCGGTGTTGCGCCCTTTCGGTTATATGGCTTTTCGGCGACATGCCCTTTTGGTTATTTGGCTTTTCGGCGTGTGTCCATTCGGTTATTTGGTTTTTCGGCATTGTGTCCGTTTGGTTAGTTGGCTTTTGGGCATTGCACCCTTTCGGTTATTTGGCTTTTCGGCGTTGTTTCCGTTTGGTTATTTGGCTTCCACTTCTTTGCTTCGTCCTTCGACGCCACGTCTGCACACGGCCACCGACAAGGCTATATTTTGTTATCCAAATCTAATCATTAAACTCTGCTATGCTGGGTTAGGCCGACAGATTCTTTACCTGAAGGACATTTGCTGTGAAGAACGCAGTGTTCTGGGATAGTAACATTTTAGCCGGTAGGGCATTGTGATATCATAGCTGGTAACTGCCTAACTGCCAGTACAGATTTGAAGAAATCCTTCTCAAAGAGGGCTTTGTAAACTTAAATGTCTTTAAAACTTTGAAATCTCCCCCGTCTCCTTAAAACAATGTAAGAAAACTGTTGTAGCCTGTTGATTGGCAGCTGAGATCCCATTGTAATGTCATTCAGATTCAGATTCAGATTCAATTTAATTGTTATTGTCAGTGTACAGTACAGAGACAACGAAATGCATTTAGCATCTCCCTGGAAGAGCGACACAGCAAATGATTTGAATAAATAATAATAAGTGTCCGGGGTGGGGGGGGGTGATTGGCAGTCACCGAGGTACGTTGTTGAGTAGCATGACAGCCGCCGGAAAGAGCGGCTGACGGAATGAGCGGCCACATTGTGGGCTGACGGAATGCTCACGGTAACGTATTTAATTAGATACCATTGTGATTGGAGGACTGTGAGATGCAATTTTGACGTAATCACTGGAAGCTGCCAGAAACCTCTCACAGCAAAGTCGCAGTTATTCTTCTCAAAGTGGGCTTTAAAAAAAGTTTTATTATCAATAACTTGTGAAATATAACATCAAATCTGAAGGAAACTTGACAGGAATGACCACGGGTCAAAGGTGAGTTAGTTGGTGCAAACATTTTAGTGCTACCATGTATCGTTTTGGTGTAGATACCATCTCAATCACACACACGCACAGACACACACAGGCACACTCACACACAAGACGATAGTTTTAAAGATAGATAGGCAGGTGGATAGATGGATGGACGGACGGACGAATGGACAGGCAGACTCAATCTAGCAATGGAGGTGGCCGAAGACAGAAAAGCCGTAATGGGAAGGGAAGTCAAAATGGGTAGTAACCGGAAGCACCAGTAGCTACGGCCACGCCAGCGTGTGGGGGGGGGGGGGGGGGGGGGGGGCGTTGTGGTGGGGGGAGAGCACAGAGAAAAGACGGAGGAAGAGCCATGGGGGAGAGGTGGCATCACGGAGGAGGGGGACCAGAGAGGCCTTATCAGACGGAATGTGAGTGTCCGGCGAAATGGTCACCTTGTCTACGCTTGATCTTGCCAATGCAAAGGGGGCCACATCGAGAGCACAGAATGCTATAGATAAGATGGGAAGATGTGCATGTGAATATTTGACTCACCAGGAAGAGCTGTTAGGCTAAAAGAGGATGTGTAGGGACAGGTGTTATGTCTCTTGTAGTTGCATGAAGTGCCTGGGGAGGGACATGATTTTTGTCTCCTTTTCACCTTTACCCTTTGTTACCTCCTCCCATAAAATGGCCAAATACCCCCCCTACCTACCTGAACACACCTTGCTTTTCCAGCTTTCTTCTCTCCCCCCCCCCCCCCCCCCCCACTCAGTCTGAACAAGGATATGTCCACTCCACAGATGCTGCCTGACTCACCAAAGTCCTTGTTATTTGCTAAAAAAAATCAGTGCCTG
This sequence comes from Raja brachyura, assembly GCA_963514005.1. Next base: position 73,035,283 of record OY740789.1, on the reverse strand, counting down.
ATGTATTTAAAACTTAGGCATTCTTCAATATTTACCAATACCAGATTGTGCATCAACCTCTGGGCTATATAAGATGTTTAAACTAGCTTTAAAAGGAGTCCAAGGTCCTTGTTATTTGCTCAAAAAAATCAGTGCCTGATGTATTTAAAACTTGGGCATTCTTCAATATTTACCAATACCAGATTGCGCATCAACCTCTGGGCTATATAAGATGTTTAAACTAGCTTTAAAAGGAGTCCATTGCAGTCATGTTTATAAATCCCTCTCAATATGTTAAGCTAATTAAGCTAAGTTGGAACTTACTGGAAACTGAAATTATAAAATTAGCTGGTAGTGCAAAGTTCATATTCTCCCTGCATTTCAGTCCCCTTGTTTGGGTTAATTAATAGGTTGAACAAGATTGGTCTTTATTCTTTGGAGCGCAGAAGGTTAAGGGGGGACTTGATTGAGGTCTTTAAAATGATGAAAGGGATAGACAGAGTTGACGTGGATAAGCTTTTCCCATTGAGGGTATGGAAGATTCAAAGAAGGGGGCATGACTTGAGAATTAAGGGACAGAAGTTTAGGGGCAACATGAGGGGGAACTTCTTTACTCAGAGAGTGGTGGCTGTGTGGAATGATCTTCCAGCAGAAGTGGTGGAGGCAGGATCGATTTTAACATTTAAAAGTAAAGTGGATATGTATATGGACGGGAAGGGAATTGAGGGGTATGGTCTGAGTGCAGGTAAATGGGACTAGGGGAAAATAAATGGTTGGCACGGACTGGAAGGGCCGAGAAGGCCTGTTTCCGTGCTGTAATTGTTATATGGTTATAATTGTTCATCAGCCATTCTTATATACTTTTTGGAAGGCTGGTTAATTTATATTTATAGAAATATTGAACTGATGCAAATAAACTTGGAGTGGTGAAACTTGGAATTGGTTGTTTTCTGAGTTGAGTTGTAGACGGTCAAGGGAGGATCTTCTACACAAGTTGTTTAAGTATTTTGAAGTGTTCATAAATTATGGTTCTGATTTTCTCCAGCAGAGTTCACTAGCTTATCCAATCAACAAGAATCAATGCTCTTCAATCTGGCTGTTCCTTAACTTTGCCATCCTTTCTGTTCCCTTTTGTTCTCTATTCTAGCCAAGACACTCCGTTGTACTGCAGATTTAGCTGAAAATCTAGCATTCTCCGTCCAGTGATTCACACATTTTGTTTTGCTTGCCTTGCTCAGATAAAGGAGTGCAAAATAATTATTGAAAGGAGTGCAAAATAATTGTCTCTTTACCTGCATTTACAGACTGAATAAGCTTCTCAGGGGATTGCTTGGCCCTGACAGCAATTGTTTCTAACCAGGTTTTTAAAGTAACTGATAAATGTATTAGCAATGATGTTTATTTTAAAACGTTACCTTTTTCATCTTCAAATTTTATGTAGTTGTTGCGGATGCACTATCTTAAGATTTGAAATTGTTCTGCAATAATGATATAAGTAGAGATGGTCTTTAAATTAAATGTTTAAAAATAATATTTGAATATTCCACAGAAGAAGTCCCCTTTGTTTCAAGAACAGGAAAAACAAATGATTTCACAAAGTTGAAGGGTTGGAAGCAAAAACTTCAGGGTCTACTATTTCCAAGGTTGAAGGGTCGGAAGCGACAACATTCAGAATCTTCTATTTCGAAGCAGGCCCAAACAAGTAAGTTTAAAAATAGGTGCACTCCAGTGACATTGTATAGTTGAGTAATTTTTCAATTCTTAACCCAGTGGGGCTGGTCACCCTATCCCGAAGAACTTTTTCTTTCCTGTTGGTGAATGGTGTTTGAAAATGAATCTGCTCCATGACGACATTTTAGCATTGTTTCAACAAATTTGTTATTTGCTCAAACTTCTGGGGTTCCCACCCGCTTCAAAAGGGCATCAATTATACCAGTGCCCAAGAAGAGCAAGGTGACGTGCCTCAATGATTATCGACCTGTGGCACTAATGCCTGTGGTGATGAAGTGCTTCGACAAAAACCTGGACCCACTGCAGTTTGCCTACCGCCACAACAGATCAACGGTGGATGCAATCTCGCTGACCCTCCACTCCGCTCTGGACCACTTGGACAACAAAAACTCATATGTCAGGCAGTTATTCATTGACTACAGCTCAGCATTTAATACTATCATCCCCTCCAAGCTGGTTACCAAACTCACAGAACTGCGCATCCCTTTACAATTGGATCCTCGACTTCCTCATTCACAGACCACAGTCTGTTCGTATTGGTGGAAATGTGTCAGACTCGATAACAATCAGCACGGGAGCACCTCAAGGCTGCGTGCTCATCCGCCTGCTGTACTCTATACTCATGACTGCATAGCCGGTCATGGTGTGAACTCCATCATAAAGTTCGCTGACGACACCACTGTTGTGGGACCTATCACTGATGGGGATGAGTCAGAGTATAGAAGAGAGATCAAGCAACTGTCCATATGGTGCCAGCACAATAACCTGGCCCTCAACATCAGCAAAACCAAGGAACTGATTGTGGACTTTGGAAGGAGTAGGATGGGGACCCACAGTCCCATTTATATCAACGGGTCGATGGTTGAAAGGGTCAAGAGCTTCACATTCCTGGGCGTGCACATCTCTGAAGATCTTTCCTGGTCCAAGAACACTGATGCAATTATCAAGAAAGCACATCAGCACCTCTACTTCCTGAGAAGATTATGGAGAGTCGGTTTGTCAAGGAGGACAAGTGCACAGTAGAGAGCATGCTGACCGGTTGCATTGTGGCTTGGTTCGGCAACTTGAGCGCCCTGGAGAGGAAAAGACTACAAAAAGTAGTAAGCACTGCCCAGTGCATCATCGGCTCTGACCTTCCTTCCATCGAGGGGATTTATTGCCATCGAGGGGATTTATATAATGGTATATGGACACACTGATCTGTTTTGTAGTCAATGCCTACTATGTTCTGTTGTGCTGAAGCAAAGCAAGAATTTCATTGTCTTATCTGGGACACATGACAATAAACTCACTTGAACTTGAACTCTCCCATCTCACATCCTCTTCTTTTCCCTCTCCCTTTAACTTTCCACAAACCTTCCCTCACCTCTCCTTTTCCCTACCCTCAGTCAATCCCTCCCTCCCTCCATAACTCCTCTTCCTTCCCTACTCCCCTCTTCTCCCTCTATCCCCGCTCCTCCCCTACATTCCCTCCTTACCTCCCCAGGATCTCAAGGTTGCCGCATCTCTCCCTTCTTGCGTGCCCCGGAGGAGCATAAGCCATCCGCACCCTTTGAGCCAGACCTCGGAATCTCAGCTCAGCCCAGAAGCACCAGTAGCTACGGCCACGCCAGCGTGTGGGGGGGGGGGGGAGTTGTGGTGGGGGGAGAGCACAGAGAAAAGACGGAGGAAGAGCCATGGGGGAGAGGTGGCATCACGGAGGAGGGGGACCAGAGAGGAAGGGGCTGGAGCTGTGGGGCGTTATGATGGAGGTACGTTTGGGACTCACAGTGGGCACTGGACGTTCTCCTCCGCCGGGATCAGTGTTTCTGCTTTCTGTTTGGCAACATCTCCGACTCGACGCCGGGCCAGGCAGCTTCCGGTCCATCTGAAAATTGTGTCCAATTGGAGACCTCTACTGGCCATCCTCAACTCCAGTAAAGACGCGATAGAGCAGGAAGGGGCGGACCGTCCTGGGGAGTGACAGGAGAAGAGACCAATCTGGGCGGCGCTGACTGCCAGGAGAGGAGATCAATCTGCTCATGCTCAGATTTCACGATTTTTAAACCTCGCTAACTTTTACAATATACTACCAATCGGAACGAAACTTGTTGCACTTGCAGCACAGGGGAACGGTGAGTGAGCTGACAAAAAATCGTAGCGCTATCGCGTACCTTTTTTGCGCAAATAGAAAAACCTGGAAGAGCACAAGATCAGAGTTTTAGTTATGTATAGACTTCAATTTATGATCATTTGTTTGGATGCTGCACTAAAAAATGAATTGATGAACATTGTCTTGTGATCTATTCCAGGTGCAAAACCAGAGTACTCCTTAAATAGTTCTGATTTAGCAAGTGACAAATTGGATGAATACCTGGAAAATGAAGAGAAAATTGCTGAGCCGAGTGCTGCTCTGTGCGTGAACAAAGCATCAAAACTTGTAGATCAAATGCCTCCCACAAGTTCCAGTTGCGTCCACACGTTGGATAGTGTATTAAAATCCCAGTCACCCCAAGCTGACTGTAGAGCATCCCGCAAATCCAATCGAACTTCGGTTTCTCCGCAACCCATTTCTGTTGGATCGGTTTCCAAAAACACCAAGCAGATTGAGATGACGTTGGGACCTGTCTCGGATAGCAAAGAGCAGATGTCTGCAAACAATACAAAGGTATCCTCGACACCAGCTAAATCAGCAGCTAAAACCAGTTTGCAGCCATCCTTTGCACCTACGAGTCCTCCTCGGTTATCCAAAAAGCAGATAGAGTTGATGATTCTGGAGAATGATTCCCATTGGGTTGAGAAACCAAGGACTTGCATCACAGAGGAGCGAGCAGAAACATCCCTTGTTCCTCTGCTAGCAGCACAGGTACTGGTTTTGTATTACTTTGAACATAGCTGAGGAAAGTTTTTTGCTAAAGCACTTGAAGGATGCAAACCTCAAGGAAAGTGACTAGATTGATTCAGAATTGTGATACCACTCCTTCACGGTAGATCAGTTTATGTGGCCTTGGGTCAGAAAGACAAAATATTTTAACTGAGGTTTTAAACAAAACTAATATGAACATGACATCGGAGAGAACGAGCATGCCATACATGTCCTTGAGTCAGTTTTACCATTCAGCAACCTGATGTCTGATTTAATTTTTGGCACCTACTCCAATTTTCCTGTATGACTATCATAATCTTTATTTACTCCATAGTTTAAAAATCAATCTCAGTCTTAAATGAGTTTAATAATGCTCGTCCATGCCCCTTTCAAGTATAGAAATGCAACCGTGTGAGGAAAGAACTTCCTTTTCTCCGCCTAAGTGACATTTTATTCATCTTACAGAATCCATCTCCTGTAAATCCCAAACTAAAAATAATTGTTTTTGCCTTTATCAATCCAGTTTGTTGCACCTGTAGAGAATTGTAGCAAATTTGTCAAGAACTTCCCCATCATAAAACCACGTACGACTGCTTTCCATACTCTTACAAGTATCTATATGTATTCCAACATTTTCCCAATAAGTTTTATTGTTCCCTGTTTTCAAGGTTTCATGGTCAGTTTATTGTCACATATACCAGTTAAGGAAGAGTGAAATTTGAGTTACCATACAACCATATTAACTGAAAAGCAACACAACCACATAAATGTTAACATAAACATCCATCACAGTGGATTCCACATTCCTCACTGACGGAAGGCAATAAAGTTCAATCTTTCTCTCTTTGTTCTCCCGCGGTCGGGGCAGTCAAACCATCTGTAGCCAAAAGCTGCAGGAGTAGGCCATTCCGCCCTTCGAGCCAGCACCGCCATTCAATGTGATCATGGCTGATCATCCATAATCAGTATCCCGTTCCTGCCTTCTCCCCATATCCCCTGACTCCGCTATCTTTATGAGCCCTATCTAGCTCTCCCTTGAAAGTATCCAGAGAACCAGCCTTCACTGCACTCTGAGACAGAGAATTCCACAGACTCACAACTCTTTGTGTGAAAAAGTGTTTCCACATGTCCGTTCTAAATGGCTTACCCCATATTCTTGAACTGTGGCTCCTGGTTCTGGACTCCCCCAACATCGGGAACATGTTTCCTGCCTCTAGCGTGTCCAAACCCTTAATAATCTTATATGTTTCAATAAGATCCCCTCTCATCCTTCTAAATTCCAAAGTATACAAGCCCAGTCGTTCTATTCTCTCAGCATATGACAGTCCCACCATCCCGGCAATTAACCTTGTGAACCTACACTGCACTCCCTCAATAGCAAGAATGTCCGGTCTCAAATCTGGAAACCAAAACTGCACATAATACTCCAGGTGTGGTCTCACCAGGGCCCTGTGCAACTGCGGAAGGACCTCTTTGCTCCTATACTCAACTCCTCTTGTTATGAAGGCCAAAATGTCATTTGCTTTCTTCACTGCCTGCTGTGCCTGCATGCTTACTTTCATTGACTGATGAACAAGGATCCCAGATTCCATTGTACTTCCCCTTTTCTCAACTTGACACCACTTAGATAATAATCTGCCTTCCTGTTTTTGCAAGTGGATAACCTCACATTTAACCACATTAAACTGCATTTGCCATGCATCTGCCCACTCACCCAACCTGTCCAAGTCACCCTGCATTCTCACAGAATCCTCCTCACAGGTCACACTGCCACCCAGCTTTGTGTTATCTGCAAATTTGCTAATGTTACTTTGAATCCCTTCTAAATCATTGATGTATATTGTAGATAGCTGTGGTCTCAGGACTGAGCCTTGCAGTACCCCACTAGTCATTGCCTGCCATTCTGAAAGGGACCCGTTGATCCCTACTCTTTGTTTCCTGTCTGCCAACCAATTTTTTATCCATATCAGCAGTCTAGTCCCAATACCATGTGCCCTAATTTTGCCCACTAATCTCCTATGTGGGATCTTATCAAATACTTTCTGAAAGTTCAGGTACACTACATCCACTGGCTCTCCCTTGTCCATTTTCCTAGTTAAATCCTCAAAATATTCCAGAGGATTAGTCAAGCATGAATTCCCCTGCGTAAATCCATGCTGACTCGGACCGATCCTGTTACTTCTATCCAAATGTGCCGCTATTTCATCTTTTGTGATTGACTCCAGCATCTTCCCCACCACCAATGTCAGGTTAACTGGTCTATAATTCCCTGTTTTCTCTCTCCCACCTTTCTTTAAAAGTGGGATAACATTAGCTACCCTCGAATCCACAGGAACTGATCCTGATTCTTTAGAACATTGGAAAATGATCATCAATGCGTCCACAATTTCGAGAGCCACTTCCTTAAGTACCCTGGGATGCAAACCATCAGGCCCTGGGGATTTATCAGCCTTCAGTACCATCAGTCTACCCAACACCATTTCCTGCCTAATGTGGATTTCCTTCAGTTCCTCCGTCACCCCAGATCCTCTGGCCAATAGTACATCAGGAAAATTCTTTGTGTCCTCCTTTGTGAAGACGGATCCAAAGTACCTGTTCAACTTATCTGCCATTTCCTTGTTCCCCATAATAAATTCACCACTTTCAGTCTTCAAGGGTCCAGCTTTGGTTTTCACTAATTTCTTCCTCTGCACATACCTAAAGAAGCTTTTACTATCCTCCTTTATATTCTTGGCTAGCTTACCTTCGTACCTCATCTTTTCTCCTTGTATTGCCTTTTTAGTTATCTTCTTTTGGTCTTTAAATGGTACCCAATCCTCTGGCTTCCCGCTTTTGCTATGTTGTACTTCTCTTTTATTTTTATACTGTCCCTGACTTCCTTTGTCAGCCACGGTTGTCCCTTCCTCCCCTTGGAATTTTTCTCAATCTTTGGAATTATCTGCACCTTCTGTATTATTCCCAGAAATACCTGTCATTGTTGTTCCACTGTCGTCCCTTCTTCCAGTCAGGTTTGGCCAGCTCCTCCCTCATGGCTCCATAGTCCACTTTTTTTAACTGTAATACTGACACCTCTGATTTACCCTTCCCCCTCTCGAATTGTAGATTAAAATTTACCATATTATGGTCACTACCTCTGAATGGCTCCTTAACCTCAAGTTCTTTTTATCAAATCCGGTTTATTACAAAACACTAAATCCATAATTGCCTTCTCTCTGGTAGGCTCCAGTACAAGCTGCTCTAAGAATCCACGATGGAGGCGCTCCACAAACTTCCTTTCTTGGTATCCAGTACCAACCTGATTTTCCCAGTCTACCTGCATGTTGAAATCTCCCATTACAACCGTAGCATTACCTTTACGACATGCCAATTTTAATTCTTGATTCAACTTGCACCCAATATCCAGGCTACTCTTTGGGGGCCTGTAGATAAGTCCCATTAGGGTCTTTTTACCATTTTTACCCTCCGTCGGGCCGATCAAACCCGCTGCAGCGACGATCCGCGCCCCCGTCGGGGTGATTGATACTCCCACGTTGGGGCGGTTGAAACTCTCTCCATGACATGGAGCTCCCGAGTCGCCCTCCTCTTACCAGATATCGTGGCTTCACGATGATAAAGTACACAGGCCCTGCGGTTGGAGCGTCGATCCCCGGGAAAAGGATGGCGAGCTACGCGGTGTTAAAGTCCCGCAGACTCCTGTGTCTTGGAGCGCCCATCGGTCTCCAAGAAAGGCCACCAATTCCACAATGTTAGGCTGCAGTGGGGACGGAGATACGATAAGGGAAAAAATCACATCTCTGTCGAGGTAAGAGATTGAAAAAAAGTTTCCCCAAACCCTCCACCTTCCCCCCACATAAAACAAACCAAGGAACACTAAAGCATACTTTTACCACATACGAAAAAGAAGAGAGGACAGACAGACTGTTGGCGAGGCAGCCAATGCCGCTGGCGTAGAAACTGCCCATGCAAAATATAAGATGCTGTTCATCCAATTTGCGCTGGGCCTCACTCTGACAATGGAGGAGGCCCAGGACAGAAAGGCCAGATTGGGAATGGGAGGGGGAGTTGAAGTGCTCAGGGAGATCAGGTAGGTTGAGACGGACTGAGCAGCGGTGTTGAGCAAAACGATCGCCGAGTCTGCGCTTGGTCTCGCCGATATAGAGAATCCCCTTTCCCAGTTTTCCCATTAGTCTTACTGTCTCCAACTACATTTTATCATGGTCCCGCCCCCTCCCCTGACATCAATCTGAAGAATAGTCTTGACCCGAAATGTCACCCATTCCTTCTCTCCAGACATGCTGCCTGAGCCACTGAGTTACTCCAGTATTTTGTGTCTACCTCGTACTGTTATTTTAGCAGTTTATCAGTTATCACTTGGTTATTAAGTTCAATGCTTTCGTATAATTGAAACTAATGGTCTGTTGCTATAGTGAGAGAGTCTCACCACCTGAAGTTGCTGTTTTGTGAATAGATATTAAAATCAATTCCTGCTTGGTATGTTGGATGATTAATATATCCCACAGCCATAAAGGAGTCACTAAGTCTTAGCTATTGCTTGCCTGTCAATCAATACTCACTAAAAGGGAGTAGAGTTTGGAGGATCTTGCCACTTGCAAATTGAAAATTGACTGCATTGTGTAAGTACAACAGTAGTTATAATAAAATATACTTTTATTTATTAGTTCAATTCAGTTTTAGGTCGGTTTAGTTTATTGTCACGTGTACCACCGAGGTACAGTAAAAAGCTTTGGTTGCGTGCTAACCAGTCAGCAGAATGACGATACATGATTACAATCGATCCATTTACAGTGTATAGCCACATAATAAGGGAATAACGTTTAGTGCAAGGTAAAGCCAGCAAAGTCCGATCAAAGATAGTCCGAGGGTCTCCAAAGAGGTAGATAGTAGTTCAGCCCTGTTAGTGGTAGGATGGTTCAGTTGCCTGATGACAGCTGGGAGAATTTGTCTCTTATTCTGGAGGTATGCGTTTTCACACATCTGAACCTTTTGCCTGATAGAGGAGAGAAGAGGAAATGGCCAGGGTGTTACTTGTCCTTGTTTATACTGCTGGCCTTGCCGAGGCAGCATGAGGTGCATTCAGAAACCCTTCAGATCCCTTAACTTTTTCCACATTTTGTTACGCTACAGCCTTATTCTAAAATGGATTAAATTAATTTTTGTTATCAATATACACACAATACCCAATAATAAAAAAAGTGAAAACAGGCATTTTTAAATGTTTGCAGAGTCATTAAAAAGAAATTACTGAAATATCACATTTACATAAGTATTCAGACCCTTTACTGAGTACTTTGTCGAGGCACCTCGGGCAGCGATTCCAGCCTCAAGTCTTCTTGGGTATGATGCTACAAGCTTGGCACACCTGTATTTGGGTAATTTCTCCCATTCTTCTCTGCAGATCCTCTCAAGTTCTGTCAGGTTGGATGGGGTGCATCGATGCACAGCTATTTTCAGGTCCCTCCTGAGAGGCTCGATCTGGTTCAAATCTGGGCCACTCAAGGACATTCACAGACTTGTCACGAAGCCACTCATGTGTTGTCTTGGCTGTGTGCTTAGGGTCATTGTCCTTTTGGAAGGTGAACCTCTGCTCCAGTCTGAGGTCCAGAACACTCTGGAGCAGGTTTTCATCAAGGATCACTAGACTTTGTTCCGTTCACCTTTCCCTGGATCCTGACAAGTCTCCTAGTTCCTGCCGCAGAAAAAATTTCTCCACAGCATGATGCTGCCACCAGCATGCTTCACCTTAGGAATGGCCAGGTGATGAGCGGTGCCTGGTTTTCTCCAGATGTGACGCTTGGCATTCAGGCCAAAGAGTTCAATCTTGGTTTTATCAGACCAGAGAATCTTGATTCTCATGGTCTCAGTGTCCTTTAGGTGTCGTTTGGCAATGTCATGTGCCTTTTGCATACATAGATACATAGAAATTAGGTGCAGGAGTAGGCCATTCGGCCCTTTGAGCCTGCACCGCCATTCAATATGATCATGGCTGATCATCCAACTCAGTATCCCGTACCTGCCTTCTCTCCATATCCTCTGATCCCCTTAGCCACAAGGGCCACATCTAACTCCCTCTTGAATATAGCCAATGAACTGGCCTCAACTACCCTCTGTGGCAGAGAGTTCCAGAGACCCACCACTCTCTGTGTGAAAAAATTCCTTCTCATCTCGGTCCTAAAGGATTTCCCCCTTATCCTTAAGCTGTGACCCCTTGTCCTGGACCTCCCCAACATCGGGAACAATCTTCCTGCATCTAGCCTGTCCAACCCCTTAAGAATTTTGTAAGTTTTACTGAGGAGTGGCGTCTATATGCCAGTCTACCATAAAGGTCTGTGTGGTGGAGTGCTGCAGATATAGTTGTCCTTCTGCAAGGTTCTCCCATCTCCACAGAGGAAGTCTGTAGCTCTGTCAGAGTGACCATCGGGTTCATAGAAACATAGAAAATAGGTGCAGGAGTAGACCAATTGGCCCATCGAGCATGCACCGCCATTCAATATGATCATGGCTGATCATCCAACTCAGTATCCCGTACCTGCCTTCTCTCCATACCTTCTGATCCCCTTGGACACAAGAGCCCCATCTAACTCCCTCTTAAATATAGCCAATGAACTGACCTCAACTACCTTCTGTGGCAGAGAATTCTGGAGATTCACCACTCTATGTGTGAAAGATGTTTTTCTCATCTTGGTCCTAAAAGACTTCCCCCTTATCCTTAAACTGTGACCCCTTGTTCTGGACTTCCCCAACATTGGGAACAATCTTCCTGCATTTAGCCTGTCCAACCCCTTAAGAATTTTGTACGTTTCTATAAGATCCCCCCTCAATCTTCTAAATTCTAGCGCGTACATGCCAAGTCTATCCAGTCTTTCTTCATATGAAAGTCCTGCCATCCCAGGAATCAGTCTGGTGAACCTTCTCTGTACTCCCTCTATGGCAAGAATGTCTTTCCTCGGATTAGGAGACCAAAACTGTACGCAATACTCCAGGTGTGGTCTCACCAAGACCTGTACAACTGCAGTAGAACCTCCCTGCTCCTATACTCAAATGGTCACCTCCCTGAGCAAGGCCCTTCTCCCCGGTTGCTGTTTGTCCAGGCAGCCTGGTGGTCCGAAAGTTCTTCGATTTAAGAATGACAGAGGCCAGTGTGCTCTTTGGGACTTGCAATGCTGCAGAAATTGTTTTATACCCTTCCCCAGATTTGTGTCTCGACAAAAACCTGTCTTGGAAGTCTATGGCCAATTCCTTCATGGTTTTTGCTCTGACATGCACTGTCAACTACGGGACCTTATATTGACAGGTGCGTGCCTTCCCAAATCATGTCCAATCAATTTAAATTACCACTGGTGGACTCCAATCAAGTTATAGAAACATCCAGGATAATCAATGGAAACAGGATGAACATAAGCTCAATTTTGAGTGTCGTAGCAAAGGGTCAGAATACTTATGTAAATGTGGTATTTCAGTTATTTTTCATTACTTTGCAAAAATTTCTAAACTCCCGTTTTCGCTTTTTATTATGGGGTATTGTTTGTAGGTTGATGATACAAAAACATTATTTAATCCATTTTAGAATAAGGCTGTAAAGTAACATAATGTAGAAAAAGTGAAGGGATCTGAATACTTTCTGAATGCACTGTAAATGGTCAATAGGTTGTTTTTTATGATGGTCTGGGCTATGTCCGCAATTCGCTGCAATTTTGTTCGGTCTTAGATGGAGCTGTTCCTAAACCAAGCTGTGATGCATCCTGATAAAATGCTTGCTATGGTGCACCTATAGAAGGATGCACAATCTAGGATGCAGACATTGAATGAATTAATGAATTGATTAATTAATTAATTGATACGTTTGTTGGTCAAGTATTCACATTCAAGGAATTTGCCTCGGTGCTCCGCCTGCAAGTGACAACGACATACATTGACAGTTAGGAATGACACATAAAACATTAAATGTTAATAATAAAACATAATTGATTAAACATGTGAATTAAATAAAATACCAGAGCAAAAGGAGGCTACAGATTTTTGGTTATTGAATAGAGACACTACTCGTGGAATAAAGCTGTTTTTATGGCTGCCTGTGGCAGCTTTGACAGTTCGAGTTACCTTCCAGTGGGAAGGGATTCAAAAAGTTTGTGGCCAGGGTGAGAGGGGTCAGAGATTATCCTACCCGCTCGCTTCCTGGCCCTTGCAGTGTACAGTTCATCAATGGAGGGAAGGTTGCAGCCAATAATCTTCTCAGGTGATCGGAAGATTCGCAGCAGCCTCCAGATTTCGAGCTTGGTGGCTGAGCCAAACCAGACCATGATGGAGTAGGTAAGGACAGACTCTACGATGGCCGTATAGAATTGGACCATCATTGCCTGTGGCAGATTGTGCTTCCTCAGCTGCCACAGGAAGCGCATTCTCTGTTGTGCCTTTTTGACTGTGGAATTGATGGTAGCCCCCCCCATTTAAGGTCCTTGGAGATGATGGTTCCCAGGAACTTAAAAGACTCCACAGATGTGACTCTGGTGGACTTGATGGTGATTGGGGTAAGGGGAGGGGGAGCTCTCCTAAAGTCTATCAATCCCACTGTCTTAAGAGTATTGAGCTCCAGGTTGTTGTGATGGCACCAGGCCGGCAGCTGTGTCACTTCCTCTCTCTAGGCAGACTCTTCCCAATCCTGGATCAGTCCAATCAGGGTTGTGTCGTCCGCAAACTTGAGAAGCTTGGCAGAGGAGTCAGTGGAGGTGCAGTCATTGGTGTAGAGAGAGTAGAGGAGGGGAGAGTACGCTGCCTTGTGGTGCTCCTATGTTGAGGCTTGGACCTAGACGTCCCAGCCTCACATGCTGCTTCCTGTCTGTCAGGAAGCTGGTGAACCACCAACAGAGGGGTTCAGGCACAGTCAACTCGGAAAGCTTGGAGTGTAGTAGCTCTGGCACAATGGTGTTGAATGCAGAGCTAACATTAACAAACAAAATCCTCGCATGGGTCCCCTGGTGGTTTAGATGCTGGAGGATTAAGTGCAGGCCCAGGTTGACTGCGTCATCCACAGATGTATTGGGCCAATATGCAAACTGCAACGGGTCCAGCAGGGGGTTCATGATATTTTTCAGCTTGGCCAGCACAAGCTTTTCAAGGGTCTTCATGACGACAGAGGTCAGTGCGACAGGCCTGTAGTCATTAAGACCAGTAATCTGTGCCTTTTTGGGTACATGGACATTAGTGGGGACTTTGAAGCAGGCAGGGACAGTACAGGTTTGCAGGGACTGGTTGAAAATGTCTGTGTAGACCGTTGCCAGTTGTTCGACACAGAGGTTGAGAGTAGAGGGGGAAACATTGTCTGGTCCTGGAGATTTCCGGCTTTTCTGTCTTCTGAACAGATCTCTACACCTCTATTTTTATTGTTGATGATGGAGAAGTGATGTTGTACAGCACGGAGGGGATGGGTAATTGGGTGTGAAGTGGTGATTGGAGAGGGGTGGGTGGGAAAGGGTCCAGTCTTTTCAGACTGGAGTTTTGCTTTAAGTAGGTGTGAAGTGTAGATTGGGGATGAGTGGGTGTGGAAAGGTCCAGTCTTTGCAGACTGGGGTCAGGCTGTGAGTGGGTGTGAAGTGTTTGTTAGGGTAGGAAAGGGTCCAGTCTTTTCAGTATTGCTTTAAGTATTTAAGAAGGAACTGCAGATGCTGGAAAATCGAAGGTAGACAAAAGTGTTGGAGAAACTCAGCGGGTGCGGCAGCATCTATGGAGCGAAGGTTTAAGTAGGTATGAAGTGGTGAATGGGGAGGAGTGGGTGTAGAAGGGTCCAGTCTTTGCAGACTGGGGTCTGGTTGTGTTGGTTGGGGAGGGGGAGAGGGGGTACAAGGGTTATGTTTTTGCTTGTCAAACCTGCCGTAGAACTCATTCAGGTCGTTGGTCAGCTGACGATTGTCCAAAGAGCGGGAGGTTTTCCTCTTGTAGCTGGTGATTTTTTGCAAGCCCTTCCAAACTGAAGAAGACTCACTAGCTGAGAACTTGCTCCACAACTTCTCAGAGTACTTTTTCCTTGGCAGCTCTGATTCCTCGTCTCAGCTTGTACTTTGCCTGCCTGTAGAGGTCTGCATCCCCGCTCCTGAGGGCTTCCTCTTTAGACTGTCGGAGCTGTCTGAGTTCTGCAGTAAACCAGGTCTTGTCGTTGTTGAACCAGGTCTGGGTCCTAGTTGGAATGCAACTGTCCTCACAAAAGCTGACATATGATGATACAGTGTCTGTATACTCATCGAGGCTTGTGGTTGCTTCCCTGAACACATTCCAATCCATGCAGTCAAAGAAGGATCATAGGTTCTCAATGCCCTCACTTGTCCACCTTTTCGTTGTTCTGACCACAGGCTTAGCAGATTTTAGTTTCTGCCTGTAGGTCGCAATAAGGTGAACAAGACAAACATCAGAGAGACCCAGACCCACCCGGGGAACAGAGCTATATGCGTTCCTGATTGACGAGTAACAGTGGTCAAGTGTTCTCTCCTCTTTAACAAAGAGACTAGCTTTGTTAAAGTCCCCCAAACCAATGACCGTGGAGTCCGGGAAGTCTCTCTCTACCCTCATTACCTGGTCAGCGAGTTGTGTTTGCGCCTATCGTATGCAGGCATGGGGGGAGGGTTGGGGTAAACTCCAGCGAGAATAAAGGAGTTAAATTCCCTCAGACAGTAGAAGGGTTTACAATTTATAAAGAAAGATTCCAGATTGGGAGAGCAGAAGTTTGACAGTACTGTGATGTCGCTGCACCAGTCCCATTGGTATAGACGCATATTCCACTGCCTCTTGATTTCCTCGCTGCCTCCACTTTGCGGTCCGCTCTGTGAAGTTGGAAGCCAGCCAGTTGCAGCGCGCTGTCCGGGGTCGATTCACACAGCCAGGTCTCGGTGAAGCACAGGGCAGCTACTAGAGAGAAGTCTTATTTGTCCAGCGCAGGAATTGCATTTCATCCACTTTGTTATTGAGAAAACGTACGTTTGCCAGGAATATGCTCGGGAGTGGTGTGCGTGATCCTCGTCGCCGTAGTCGGGTGAGTGCTCCAGAGCGCTTCTCACAGGGCCTCCTCCGTTCAAGACCTTGAACGCAGCCACAGGCCCGCCAACGAGTATGTCCAAATAATCCAGCAAGTGAGAGAAATCCGGAACGATGTTTTGGAGGTACTGTATGTCCGATGTTAATGAGTACCTCCCTCGTGAAAGTAATATTTGTAGGGTTTTCACAGACGACACAAACAAACAAACACATACAAAACAGCAAGGAGTAGTACACTGTGGCAGCCATCTTCGGTGCCAGCAACAGAGCTACACTGCAAGCAGCTACACTCTACACTGCAATGCCAGCAGTTACTGTTGCATCACTCTGTGTTCCTGAACACGGGAGCCGGTCCTAAATGTCCAGTCAACTACATTAGGAACCTGAATTTCCATATTAGCAAGATTACGATTAAATAGGTGCATTTTAACAACAGTTTTAGTTGCAAGGTTTCTGATACTGAAACAAGCATTTTTTTAAACCTCAAATTTTTTTAACCTAAAATTTTATTTCATTACTTGAATTAAAATTCGATTATTGTTATGGTGAGATTGAAACTCTTGTTTCTTCACCTGTGGACTAAGACTCTGGACACTGCCATGAAACCTAACTACATCTGGTAATTGGTTGTAAAATATTTTGATTGTCCTGTGTTTGTGAATGACATAATAAAGAAAAGCATGTTTATAAAGTAGGAAATGGTACAACATTTTGTGATTGTGGATGATCAGCCATGATCACAGTTAATGGCGGTGCTGGCTCAAAGGGCTGAATGGCTTACTCCTGCACATATTGTCTATAACAAAAGTCATTTTAATTTTGCTCTGCAAAACTTCACAAACATTGAAATATTGGCTCGATAATCTATTTTGAGTATTCTGAAGAAGGGTCTCGACCCAAAATTTCACCCATTCCATCTCTCCAGAGATGCTGCCTGTCCCACTGAGTTACTCCAGCATTTTGTGTCTATAACCATATAACCATATAACTTCTATCTTCAATGTAAACCAGCATCTGCAGTTCCTACATATTTTGGGTATTAGTTGACTGGGTTACAAAGGAGAACTCCTCAAGGAAAATGTATGACAAACTCTTCTTTAGATATCTTTGAAAGATTTAATATCAAGTAAAAGATAGTGGCCTTGCTCATTACTGTGGTAGACATTTTGCTCAATCATTATTCTGGGGTTTGTAGGTATAACTTTCTGATGGTGTTCCTCCAAACCCAATATTGATAATATGTCAGAAGAATTTCAGTTGGGTTACATAAAAAAGATGTGCAGTTTACAAAACATGTGTTAGGAGATTAATAGCCTGGGTCAGTAGCAAGATTGAATCTTTTTAATTATACAATTTTTCACAGATTTAGAAATCCGTGTTAAATAAACTTGAAGTGTAGAATTATTTGTATCTTTTTTGCTTTCTTTACAGGAAAACAGTAAGGGAAATAACAGTGGAACAGTTACTGCATGCAAGTTGAACAGGTGTAAGAACTCTACTACCAAAGAAGGTAAAAATGTGTCATGTAAATTAACTTGTCTGAATATTGGTACAAATCTTGTACGTCATTAGGTTGTTCCATGTCCATTGGCACTTACAGGCTTTTCTTATCATAAATTTGGGAAGCAAGCTTAAGCACCCATTTTCTTATCGACCAGTCAACTCGCATAACTCAGTAGATTTCCACTGAAATTCTGAGCTCCTCCTCGACTCCACTGACCTTGCAGCCCTTGCATCTGTAGGCCATCAATGTGAATAGTGCCAACCTAAGAAAGCTGAATTTGACAGTTAAATAGCGGGAGGTACATTGTACTTTCGGCCAGTAATCGTACGCTGTTCTTGGACATTATAAGCGTGCTATGGAGGCTCTTAAATGGGATGTACCAGTTTCTTCAAATGATTCAGAAGATGGATGTTAAAGATAATATGCTGTAAATTGGAATGTTAACACAATGGCCAACTCTCCCTTTCATCCAACACATAATATTTAATGGGTCATTTATCTGATCAGAATTTGTGGAATTCACAAGTCATTGGGTTTCAAAGTTATCCATATTTTATGTTCTGTGAGATACATATTTCTAACTACCAAAATATGCCTATTGATGAGAATACAGTCATGGATGAACCAGCCACAGTAACTTTGTAGCCATCAAAGTGTACAGTCAGTTTAGAAGTACAGGCAGTCCCCAGGTATAAATGATTTCCAATTTTACAGACGTCCATGTCAATTTTCAATACATCAGAAAATGCGTAAAAAGCACTCGCTATTGTCACCATATATCCATGGTATTGTCTTGAATGGCATTAAAAGCTCCTAATACAGATTAGAAAAAAACAAGTAATGAAAGTACAGAGAGAAGAAACTAGGTCTACCATTCATACCAACCTTTCCTTGCAATGATCAGAGCTAAAGGGCCTGTCACACTAGCGCGCGATTAGACGGGACAAGCGCGACAAATTCGGACGCGGGGGTCGCGTGGGGGTCAGGCGATCCCGGTGCGAGTGAAGGGCCTGTCCCACTAGCGCGCGATTACACGCGCGACGTCCGAAGGAAGGACGTTATTTTTCATCACGTGACGATGCGCATGAGCATGCGCGTTGCACGACGTCGGGCAGTGACGTCATCACGCAACGCCACGCTGAAGACGCACAACGTCAAAACGTCATCACGTTCCGCGCGACAGGATTTTGCCGCGCGTAATTTTTAAGCAGTGTCGGTTTTTGGACACTATGCGCGATGTCGACACCAGCTCCACACGAGTCCGCAGAACTCCACGAGACTCCGGCGATCGCAGTGGGACAGGGTCACGCGAGGCCGGACGACTAAAGCGACCACGGTAGGTCGCGCTTGTCGCGTCTAATCGCGCGCTAGTGTGACAGGCCCTTAACCAGCTGCTATACAATAACTACTATCACACGGCGCCAAAGAAAAACAAGGTAGTGAGCGTTAATGACTGTTGTCCACCATCACAAAATACGTAGAGGTTGATAATGGTGCACATCAACTCCAGCATACCAGACACTTTGAGCCACTGCAATTCACCTGCTGCTGGAACAGGTCCATGTCAGACATCATCTCCCTGGTCTTCCAGTCATACCTCAAATATCTCGGGCGTTCAATTCTGTCAACATGTTGGATGACAATGGAAGCTAGCAGCGAGCTATGTGTCGTCTGACACACGAGGGAACGAACCTCAAATATCTGGATAACAGGAACACCTATGTCAGATTCCCATTTGATGACTGTTGATCTGTCTTCACAAATAAACTCCTCTCCAAACCTCTGGTCCTAGATCTCAGGATTTCCCTCTAGAACTAGATCCTTGACTTCTGACCCATGTTGCAATCAGCAAGGTAGGTGATGAACTATTCTCCATGATAATTATCAACACTGGTGGCCCACAGGCTGCGTTCTCAGCCCCTTACTATCTCTGTATACACTCACAATGGTGCAGCCAAGTTTTACTTTAATTGCATTTACAAGTTTGCAGATGACATCACAGTGGACCTGATTTCAAACAATGATGAGACAGGGTACAGGAAGGAGATAGTTTCTCCCTCCAGGTCAGCAGAACTAAAGAGCTGCTCATCAACTTCAGGAAGTAGAGAGGAGAGCATGCCCAGTACTGGGGTTGAGTTGGTCAGGAGTTTCTTCCCTGCTGTTATCAGATTCTTGAACGATCCTTTTGATTGGTTAGGGATGAATTTCCTGATCTTACAATCTACCATGTTGCCATCCTTGCACTTTTTTATATGCACTCTCTTTTTACCTATAATATTACATTGTGCACTCTGTTTACTTTCTCTTTTGCACTAACTTATGATTTGCCAGGAGAGCAAGCAAAACAAATATTTTCACTATTTCGTACATGTGAAATTAATAAACTAATACTAATATCTTCATATTTTGGATATTATAATTTAATGCTGTTATAGGAGTTTATTTAAATGTAGAGGTATCCATGTCAGTTGTTCATTACTTGGAGATAGCCTGTAATGGGAACATAATCACATGCAAAAGACTTTCTGTTATAACTTTGTGTCACTGGAGCTAATAGTCCAATAATTTTAGATATTCTGATCATGTTTAGATGGATGATAAAATCTGTGAAAGTAGTCCCCTAGAACTGCATTTGAGTAACAAAGTCAGTGTTTCAGATTGGTGACTTTTTAATCAGAACATTTCCAGTATTTAAGAATTGACTAAAAGAGCTGTATTCAAAACTTTCTTGTGAACACATATTTAGCTGATCAGAACACATCATACATTAGTTGAAATGTTCAGTTAATGTTCTGAAACAAAATAACTGCAGACATGTTACTTTGCCCCAGTTGGATTGCGCCCGTTTCTCCTCCCCCCCATTCCTCCAACTTTCCTTCCCCTGGATTCACATTTCAGAACTATTATCCTTATCTCGCACTTTGTATTTTCATCTCTGGCTTTTGTCCCTTAATTCGCCTATCAAAAACCATTCTTTCCTATATCCACCTATCACCCAAGTATTGTCCCGCCACCTCTTCTTCCCCCACTAACCTACAACCCTCCCTCCCCCCCCCCCCCCCCAAGTTAATATCTGAAGCATGGTACCAATCCATAACATTATCATTCCATGTTCTCCAGAGATGCTGCCTGACCTGCTGAGTTACCTCAGTGCATTGTCTTTTATTTTGAAAACCATCATCTGCACTTATTTGTGTCTATGGGTACTTAAAAGCTACTTGGATGCCTGCAGAATTATTACTTTGTGAATTCACTACTAAAATACAAATGATGTAAACTATATTTCTAACCGCTTTTTTTTGCTTCTGTTCCTACCTTTTCCCATTTAACTTCCAAATATAAAATATATTTTGGTTTCCACTAATAAAATATATTAAAGTTCTTAATAATAGTTGTTTAGAAAAAAGAGAGATATCTACAATAATTATAGGAGGCATGGAGTAAATGAGGTGCTAGAGGAGTATAAAGAATGTAAAAAGAATCTTAAGAAATAAATTAGAAAGGCTAAAAGAAGATATGAGGTTGCTTTGGCAAGAAAGGTG
Source organism: Raja brachyura (assembly GCA_963514005.1). Next base: position 73,014,642 of record OY740789.1, on the reverse strand, counting down.
AAATAAATCCAAAGGGATTCTACAGCTATATTAATAGCAAAAGGATAACGAGGGTTAAAATTGGACCATTAGAGAGCCAGAATGGACAGCTATCTGCAGAGCCAAAAGAGATGGGGGAGATATTCAACAATTTATTTTCTTCGATATTCACCAAGGAGAAATATATTGAACTCTGTGAGGTAAGGGAAAAAAGTAGAGTAGCTATGGAAACTATGAGATTCAAAGAGGAGGAAGTACTGACACTTTTGAAAAATATAAAAGTGGATAAGTCTCCAGGTCCTGACAGGATATTCCCTAGGACTTTGAGGGAAGTGTAGAAATAGCAGGAGCTATGACAGAAATATTTCAAATGTTATTAGAAACGGGAATAGTGCCGGAGGATTGGCGTACTGCGCATGTTGTTCCATTGCTTAAAAAGGGTTCAAAGAATAAACCTAGCAATTATAGACCGGTTAGTTTGACGTCAGTGGTGGGCAAATTAATGGAAAGTATACTTAGAGATAATATATATAAGCATCTGGATAAACAGGGTCTGATCAGGAACAGTCAACATGGATTTGTGCCTGGAAGGTCATGTTTGACAAACCTTCTTGAATTTTTTGAAGAGGTTACTAGGGAAATTGATG